>CM060934.1:487228106-487897034 GCA_030765085.1 Allium cepa | reverse complement strand
TTCCAATCGGTTATCCGAAACCCACATCGAATCATATTAGTTAATCTTTGTGAATGATATTTTACTTTATCTATGAATCTGTGAATATAGATAAGCGTTATGGGTTATACCGCTTATCGATATGATTGAACCTGTGATGATGATGTTGTGCACTATTGTGTTGAACCCCTGGACCACACTTATACACACACAAATATGGATTGCACGTGGAAATGGGTTAAGTCACAGATTTTTGAAATTGTTTTAAAAATTTGATTTTTGAATCCAAATTAGTTTTGGAATTGGAATTGAAGCTTTTGAAAATGAGTTTTCAAAAATGATAGTTATTTTAAATAACCTGATTGAATCTTGAAAATTAAATGAATTGGTATAAATTTGAATTCAATATTTGAAATTGAATTCTAAAATTTGGAAACTATTGTTTAAAAAGTTATTCAACTTACAAATGGGTTTATATGGGTTTTAAACCATTTTTAAAGGTGATGTTTTGAAATTTAAATTCAACTCAAGATTTCAACTTGTATAAATTAGATTTGCTTTCCTATAAGAAATGAACTTTCAATTTGTGTTAAAGGGCCTCAAGTCTAAAAATGAAAATGGTTTTCCAAGTTATAGATAAATCTTTGGAAACATGTTTTGAAAGCTATATATCTTTAATTTAAAGATTTAATTGGGTTAATCCAAATTGAACGGGAATTGTTTTGAAATCTAGGGATAGATCTTTGTGAAACCGGGTGAAACTTTGTGAAATAAATCTTTTTGTTTAAAGATTTAAAGATGGTAATTTGTTTAACCATTTGAAAGAAAAGTTTTGGATGTTATAAGTTGTGACTTAACTAAAATCCCATATCCATATGTTTTAAAAATATGACGCTCATTATTCGGTTTAGCCGGGAGAGGACCTTGTGTCATATAACCCATTCCGAATAGTGATACGACGTTATGGATAGCAATTGAAGACCGGTGGTGAAGGCCGGGTATTTGTGAGAACGATATGATAACCTATCGATTGTCTTTGCACCGAGTAGCTACGGTATAGAGATTCCCTTAGTGATGGGAAGTCCGATCGGGATTGTGGATACCCGGATTTGCAAGGGCTTCTTCGGAAGTGCCTTCGGTTCTGTTCGAACCCGGAACAGACTTGTATGGTTGTATGTCCGACATTACACTTTGAGATGTTATCTGATCTCTATCAAATACATTTCTGCTTGGTGGCGGAGAATTTATTCTCTTAGCTTAACACCCTTCTCTGAGACGTACGAGCTCAGAGGTTATGTAGTTGATATTTATCAGTGATATTCCCAATTTGGTAATGTGGCATGCTGAGTGCTACTGTGTGATGATCATTGGTTGATCATTTGTGATATGATCATTTGTTTGATCATTTATCTTTGTGATCATTGCTTTGGCCATCTGTTGACCCAAAGCATGGCTTTGTTACACAAAGCGTAGCTTTGTGGACGAGACTGCATCAGGACCTCACTCCCCGGAAATGGTCGAAACAGGAAAGATGCGGCAAGGTTATGAGGGTCGCGCCCTTTAGGGTATGTCATTCCCTTCTGGTAAAGGGTGGTATCATGGTATGGAGCCCAGATACTTACTCATGTTGATACACTATACCTATTACTGTGTGGTGTTGTTGTTGCGAGCGCTCGGATAAAGGTCCCAAAGGACCGGGGGATGGCATATTCGTGTAGTAGTTACCTAGTTACAGAGGTAACCCGGCCTTGTGTTGGCAGAGATCTAACCGTAACGTTAGTTCTCGGGACGTCCCGCCAGAGGCGTACCCATGTGGCAATAGGAAGTTCCTTAGCCTGACCATTTGTTGGAAATTCATTCATCCAATACGTGCCTTGTACGGTTTTAGTTGTAGAACCTGCCATTTAACATGGCAGCTATAGTAGGCATAGCATCATGGTACCTATGCTGGCTAGGATTTATATTCTACTTTCGAAATTGTTTTCTACACTATGCACTAGTAATAATATCAAAAATGATTTGATTTTCGCGTAGTAAGCATCTTTGACTATCATAAGGAGAAATCTCCTCCAATTCTGCGTTTGCATTGTGTGTGTGGCGGGAGGCCTTATGGTAGTTTCATTTTCCAAAAAGCATTGCGGGTTTCAAATTTAAATTCTTTAGTTTGTTTTAAAGACCAAATGTTTTTGTTTGCTCATACCAGTCCCACGACTGACCTGGAGTTTATTGTTCCTTTCCTAAACTCTGGGTGCCCACTATTTCCCACACGGGCAGTCTAGAGTTGGGGTTTTCAGATAATCAGTAATAGGTGTAGATTCGATAGCTTCAGCCTTAGGATTTGGCAATCGCAATTGGATCGAGTTGCTTCTCTTCATCTTGATTTGAGAGTTCGAGCTATTCTGGATTGGTGCTTTGGAGATTACCGATACTGGAGTTCTTCCCTGAAGACTATTTTGGAGATGTGTTCCGCTGCTAGTGTTATCTTTTATTTCCGCTGCTATTCTTTGTATCTCTGATAATGTTGATATCTATTGTACCATTCTGTTGTATCATATGATATCTGATATTGTATCAAATGTTGTATATTGATATATGTTGTTCATTTTCTTCCGCTGTGTTATTTACTTAATGTGTTATAAGCTCCGGCGACTCGAATTTGAGCGGTCGAATCTGCGGCATTCGAGTACAATGTAAAGTATGGATGTCGATTTTCGAACGCGAAAAATTGTGAGCCGTTACATTTGGTACACGATCCAAATTCCAGCGTTGGAAAATCGACATCCGTACTCCACCGTACTTGAATGCCGGAGATTCAAACGTTGAAATTTGGATCGTGACATTTTGGTATCAGAGCTGATGGTTAAAACCATAGCTCAGGAGTATAACAGATTAAGTAGCTCATTAGAGATAGGGTGAAGTATACCCTAGAATGAGTATATCCCTAAGATATCCATTCGAATGCCTCAGTAAATTCTCTTACTATTCACTGATAGTGAGTATGAGTGCGAGACGACAACGAGATAGGGGACAGGGAAATACCACTACAAATGGTCAATACCCTGAAATAGCGGAAACAACATTTCTCTATCAATCTCCTTTGATTCGATTTCGAATTCTTTTGATTGTTTCGTAGCTGCTCCAGAAAGAAGTTTCGGTGTGATGATGGCCCTACGAATCGTTGTAGAAAATTCTTACTTCGTATCTTCATCGAATTCTTATCAGCTTTTCGATCTAAACTCTAATGAATTTGAGAATTTAAATTTGAATAAATGGGAAATTTTAAATTAAGTTAAAACGGTTAACTAATATGAAGATTTGATCCATCTATCTATTCTCTGGGATCCAACATATTCTACGAACGATTAGTTGTCTCTTCGAACTAATCAATGCCCTTACATATTCGTAGACAGGTGAACCTAAATATCTTGTGTAATATTGTATGAGTTTGTTCTCATATTATCGATATTCTGATTTGGTAAACCAAATACAGAATAAATATCTCGATTATGATCTGATCAATCATTTCTTTATCTATTATCTATTCTTTCTCGTCTTCCTTGCAATTTCGAGGACGAAATTCTTTTAAGGGGGGAAATCTGTAACATCCCCGAAAATTTATTAAGTTTAATTTGGCAATTAAATTTATTTTTGGAAATAAATTGAGAATATTATTTGTAAATGTACCAAAGTATAAAATTCAAAATAAAATGTATTAAAAATAAAATTTAAATTTAAAAGCTTAAGATTAATAAAAAGATAATGATAGTTGTTTCTAAAATTTTTAATTTTATTAATTTTTGGAAGTGGCAATAAAAGAAAAAAATTAGTGTACTCATTTTTAAAATATTTTTTCTTAAGTCAAATTCCCTTAAATAAATAAATGTAACTATTGTTAATATAAAAATCAAAGTATTTAAAAGTCATTCTTTTCTTTTTATAAAATATTTTTTTGTACAAAAAAAAAAAAAATGTAAGAATGTAAATTGTATAAATATTTTTTTGTACAAAACAAAAAAAAAATGTAAGAATGTAAATTGTATAAATATATTAGTGTATAAACATGTTGAACAAACAAAAAAAAATTTAATACAAGAGATTAATGGGAATATAATTTTTGTTTGTGTAAATAGAGAAAAAGCACATTTATTTATAAAATAGATATGATATAAAAATTTATAAAAAAAAACCTTTGTCTTGTGAAATTACAAATGTAAATATACATAAGGAAGTAAAGAGATACACTTGCACATGGGTTTGGAGTAAGATAATTAACAAGATCTAGAGATTTTGATATTTTTGTACAAATGGCATTCAACATTATTATTTAAATAAAATAATAAGATAAAAAAATTACAAAAACTCTTCATTTTCCCATATGCAATCATATTAAACATCTCACAAAATCTGAACAAATCAGTAATCAAAGATTTGGCATTTCAATCTAAACACCAAAGGAATGTATACAATTCAAATTTAAGTTCAGTTCGAAAACAAAGCAAAAGAAAAAAAAAAGAAATCTGGAAACCCATGTCTGGATTGAGCAACCAGATTGACAACTTCTAGTTCAACTCAAGCTTGAGTTTGTAGAGGAAGAAGCTAGTTAAAGATCAAGATCTTGGAGCAATTCTGGAAAAATATATATACAGATGGATCAAATTGTTTCAAGTTCAACAAGTTCAGAATTCAAAAGCAAATCAACTCAAAAGCATTTCACAAATCAATGATTCAACCTGAAAACAGAAGAAGAAATGGCAGTTTAAAAATTTAAGAATGCAAAGGTTTCCAATCTGAAAGAAAATCAAAACAAAGTTGCAAGTTTAGAAGAAGAAAAAAAAAAGCCTGGGAATGATAATCTGAAAGTAATCAAGCCTACTCAAAACAAACAAAATGTTAATCTGGGAATCCAGAAGAAAATGCTAGTGCAAATGCAAGCTCTCTGGAAAACAATCTAAAGATTTAAGCAATGCAAAGGGATTCAAAATCAAATCTGGAACAAAATCTGTCTATACAGATTTGAGCAAAACAACATGAACTTGTGAGCAAATCCTTCACCCTCTTTTATATGATGCATATATTAAACTCTGTTGTTAGTTACTTCCCTGTTTCCATGCTTGTGAGCAAAACTTTCACCTCTGTTTTTTTTTTTATGTTTTGATGCTTGTGAGCAACTTGAAAACTTTCTCTTTGAATCTGATATTCATGAACTTGTGAATTGCTTTGTGATGCTTGTTTGTTGATTTTGGAAGGCTGCATGTGTTTGTTTGAACAAGTATATTGTTTTTGGGTTGCAGTTTTGAAAACATGAGAAAAGAACATATATCTTCTTATTTTAAAAACAAATTCAAGCCTGAGTACTGAAAATAGGGGCATGATATTATAAGGTCATTCCTAAGATAAACTCAGAAGAAGATACTTAGTGATTAAACAAAGTAGGGTGTAACAGGGAGAACAAAATGCCCAAACTTAATTAAAACTAAAAAAAAGAAAACCAATCTGGTCTCTGTTCATCTTGGAATCCAGGTGAACAAATTTATTTTATTTTTAAGACCAGAGATTCTTTGTTTTGTTACCTGTGAGTAATCTCATTTTTAAGAATTAAATACAAATATGGGTTGCATGCTAATAAAAATGAGAAAAATGAATGTGTGTGACATGAATAGCTGCTGTATACATGACCATGTATGGTTCTCTGCACATCTCTCAGTTGCTAGGCAAATTTAAATTCAAAAACCCTTTGATTTGTTTAAGGTTAAGATTTAAATTAAACTTGCCTGTTTAAATTAGAACTTCAGTTTAAAATTCTATATAAGTTGAAAAAATATAGGAATATCACTGGAATGTATGTACTGAAGATAAATAAAAAAATTAGTGAAATCTCAAGTATAATAATTTGAAGTTTCAGGATTATAGATCCAATCTCCATACAAAACTATGATTTTTCCAAGAAAAATTATGATTTTAAATGCTATATTCCAAGAGCACTTCTATTTTGACTGTATCATACATTTTGGGGTATTTCGATCTCCACAATCGATTGGAGATGTCGTGATCGCTTCTGGAGGTGGAGGAGACATCAGGGACGAGGGGAAAAATATTAGATTGTGTTGCAATTCGTTTTTGTAATTGCGATTTTGATTTGAATTTTTGAACCCTAGTTTTACTGGGTTTGACAAAATTCAACCTATCGGCTAATGTAATTGATCGAGTTGCACGGGGTTTCGCTCAGTTGAAGCTTGGACGTGGTTGAAGTCATCACCGGAGTCTCAGGGGTCACGGTGGTCGGAGGGGCGGATGCGAGGCGATGACAGGTTTTGAAGGGGGACTTGGTTTCATTTCCAGGTTTTGGCATTGGGTATCATTCTTGATTCCTGATGATGGTAGCACCAGTTGATGATTTAGTTGAGTAGCTGCATGGGTTGCTGATGTGCCAGTGAGGTGATCGGAGGCCGGAGGGGGTTCTGGTGGTGGTGCACGTGCACATGGTATTGGGTTGTATCAGTGTTTGATTGAAGCAGAGGGAAAAATGTTTTAAGTTTTCTTCTAGAGTCGATTTCGTGAGTGACTCGAAGTTCTTAGGTGTCTGACTCGAAGTAAAGTAACATCTGACTCGAAGTAAATTAAAAAAAAAAAAAAAAAAATTATAATAACATTTTTTCTGGTTTAAAACAGAAACCTGTTCTGTTCTTAAAATATCAAAGCAAGTTTCAAAAAAATGTAAATTAGAAATTTAAACTAAGTTTGAACCTGAGATTGAATCTGAATTTAGGAAGTTTGAAATCTAAATTTGAAATAATTTAAATTTTGAAGTTAGAGTTGGGTTGAATCAACTTTTAGGCATAAAAGAATATTGGTTTCAAATATTAAATCTGGAAGTTTAGATTTATAAATATAGGCTTTAAAACAAGTTGAATCTGAAATCTAAAATCTGAACTAAGTTTTTGAACCTGAAATTAAATATGGATTCAACAGTTAAATCTAGGTTTTGAAATCATTTGAATTTTTAAATCTTAGTTTAGGTTTTTAAATAAAAACACAAAAAACTTGTTTCTTAATTTTAAATGTAAAGTTTATAATGCAAGTTGAATATAAACTGAGTTTGAAAAATCTAAAGTTGAATAAGAATTCAAATTTGTTTGTCTGAGATTTGAAATAATTCATATTTTCAAATTTAAATTAGATTTTAAAAAGTGTAAAAGCATATATGTGTTTTGAAATTGAATTGGAAGTTTAAAATTTTAAATCAGAAATTTAAAAGTGAGTTTAAATCTGGAATTAAACTTTTATTTCAGTTTTTAAAATAAGTTTGAATTTAAATTGAATTGATATTTAAAACCTTTAAAACCAATTTTTGTTAAGCATGTGTTTCTTTTAAAATATGAGATAAAGGTTTTTGAATTGTATTAAAACCTTGTTTAAGATAATTTTTATCTTAAGTTTAAAATGAAACTTAAAAGTGAAATTTAAATTCTTTAATTAAGTAAGAAATATTTATCTAAAAGATAAATAAAATTCAATGATTGGGTTCATTAATTTTTTAAAATAATTAAGTGGGATAATTAACTATTTAGTTAATTAGGAATATGGATGATTGATTAAATAATTAACAATTTTAATTAAGTCTTGAGATTAATTAATTAAGGCCCATTTATAAAAGTGATTAAGATTTTATTAATTACAACTAAGGATTAATTAATTAAGATAATTAATTAAGGAAGTGATTAGTTAATGAAGGTGGTTAAGACTCAATCAATTAAAATTAATCATTGATTAAAATTACTAACAAAGGTAATTATGTGAGTAATAAAATTTTAACCACACGGGCTATTCATCTTAATTAAAGATGTTTGATTGTTATTGATGTTGTGTGATGGATTGATATATTTGATATGTGATGCGATGCTATGTGACGTTTTGTGCTAAGCTGTTATTTCTATGATGTATATATTGTTATGCAAACCCTGACCCGTAGAACGACATTTGAATTTCGATGCGACAGGGAGTCGGATTCCATTTAGTTATCCGAAACCCACATCGAATCGTAATAATTGAATCTGTGATATTTGATGATGTTGCACTATTGTGTAAAACCCCTGGACCACACTCATACACACACAAGTATGGGTTGCACGTGGAAATTTGTTAAGTCACAGATTTTGAAATTGTTTTTTTTAAATTTTAACCTTTTGAATCCAAAATAGTTTTGGAATTGAAGCTTTTAAAAATGGGTATTTTGAATAACTTGATTGAGTTTGAAATTTAAATAATTTAATTTAAATTTGAATTCAATATTTGAGATTGAATTCTATAATGTGGAAACTAAGGTTTAAAAGGTTATTCAACTTATAAATGGATTTATATGGTTTTTAAACCAATTTAAAAGGTGATATTTTGGAATTTAAAATTAACCCAAGTTTCAAATTATAGAATTGGATTTTGGAAACGAAAACTGTTGTTTTCAAATAATAGAAGCTTTCATATAAGAAATGGATTTCTATAAGTGAGTTTGCTCACCTGGGTATTTGTACCAGAGAAGAACAGAGAGGAACAAGCCTGCATTTTTTTTTTTTTTTTACTTTAATTCCTGAAGTTTAGATCTGCAAATTCATAAATACAGATCTTTGCTTAATTTCCTATTGTATTTACTAACATTCCTTAACAATAACCAACAATTTTGATTTTTTTACTTACAGTTTAATTTTTGAACAGAGAGCTTTCTTGTCTGGAACTTGAAACTGGAAATGTTGTTGATATGACTGTGTACTTGAGTATATTAGTGCATGCCTATTTTACAGACATATGTACATCTGCTCCTATGTTTACAGGCTCTCAAACCCTGTTCTTAAACTAAAATCTCCTTCTCAAATTTATCTTAGACTTTAGGATCTAAATGAAATTGTTTATACAACCCAGACTTAAGTTTTAAAAATAGCTTGAGTACGTTTTGTTTCAAGACTACCTAGAAATATTAATATACAGTAAAAGAAAAAAAGGGGTTGCATGCTTCCATCTCTGCTTGAAAAACTGTCAAAAGCTTTTGTCATCTGAAAAATATGTGAGCAAAACCTTCAACTTTGAATCTGTTATTGTTGTTTATGGGTATACTAATCCCTTTTATCCACTTATGCTTGGAGTGATGCTTTGATAGTGTGTGTGTTGATTGAAAAAAAAAATTTCTCTGTTACCTTTTACAGTTCAAAAAAAAAAAAAAAAAAAAAAAAAGAAAAAGAAAAATATCCACTGAGAGCAAAACTTACTCTTAATCTGATTTAATGACTTGATGGAAATGATTAATGCTTAAAGTAAGCTGAAGAAATTAGTTTGCATATGAATGAATCCAAGTATGTATATGCAGATATATCTGTGCATGTTAGTAACAGGCATTTTGCCTCTGTCTGGAAAACAGGTTTCAAACCTGTGTGGGAATTAAAAATATTCCTTCCTGATTCTTGTTTAAATCTTAGGAAAAAAGAAAAAAAATGTTTGTTTGAACATGTTTAAGCTTCTAAAATAAATCTAAGTACAATTAACTTAAGAATTCTAAAAAAAAAAAAAAAGGAAAAAAAAAAACTGGTTTTGAAGGTTGCAGGTCTGCACATCCATCTGTTGCATTAAGTGGATTAGGAATTTGAGAGGTTGAGTAGGGAGTGTAGAGGTAGATATGGCCAAGGTTGTGTCGATGATGGTGGCTGGAGGTGGTATTACATTTGCTACAAACAAAAGCATTTGGTCTTTAAAACAAACAAAAGAATTTAAATTTGAAATCCGCAATGCTTTTTGAAAAATGAAACTACCATAAGGCCTCCCGGCACACACACAATGCAAACGCACACATGGGGGAGATTTCTCCTTATGATAGTCAAACATGCTTACTACGAGGAAAATTCTTTGATATTATTACTAGTGCATAGTGGAAAATCTTTCGAAAGTATAATATAAATCCTAGCCAGCATAGGTACCATGATACTATGCCTACTATAGCTGCCATGTTAAATGGCAGGTTCTACAACTAAAACCGTACAAGGCACGTATTGGATGAATGGATTTCCAACAAATGGTCAGGCTAAGGAACTTCCTATTGCCACATGGGTACGCCTCTGGCGGGACGTCCCGAGAACTAACGTTACGGTTAGATCTCTGCCAACACAAGGCCGGGTTACCTCTGTAACTAGGTAACTACTACACGAATATGTCATCCCCCGGTCCTTTGGGACCTTTATCCGAGAGCTCTCCAACAACAACACCACACAGTAATAATGAAGTGTGTCCACATGAGCAAATATCTGGGCTCCATACCAGTCCCATGACTGACCTGGAGTTTATTGTTCCTTTCCTAAACTCTGGGTGCCCACTATTTCCCACACGGGCAGTCTAGAGTTGGGGTTTTCAGATAATCAATAGTAGGTGTAGATTCGATTTGGCAATCACAATTGGATCGAGTTGCTTCTCTTCATCTTGATTGGAGTTCGAGCTATTTCTGGATTGGTGCTTTGGAGATGGAGATTACTGATACTGGAGTTCTTTCTTGAAGACTATATTGAAGATATTGTTCCGCTGCTAGTGTTATTATTATATTTCCGCTGCTATTCTTTGTATCTCTGATAATGTTGATATCTATTGTACCATTCTGTTGTATCATTCATGTTGTATCAGTTATTGTATCAAATGTTGTATATCGATATATTCTTTTCCTTCCGCTGTGTTGTTTTACTTAATGGTGTTATAAGCTCCGGCACGACTCGAATTTCGACGTTTGAATCTGCGGCATTCAAGTACAGTGGAGTACGGATGTCGATTTTTGAACGCTGGAATTTGGACCGTGACATTTTGGTATCAGAGCTGAAGGTTGAAATTTTAGCTCAGGAGTATAACACATTAAGTAACTCATTAGAGATAGGGTGAAGTAAACCCTAGAATGAGTATATCTCCAAGATATTCGTTCGAATGCCTCAGTAAATTCTCTTACTATTCACCGATAGTAAGTATGAGTGCGAGAAGAGGACGAGATTGGGGACAAGGGAATATGACTATAAATGGTCGATGTCCTGCAATAGCGGAAACAACTTTCTCTATCAATTTCCTTCGATTCGTCTTCTCAATTCTTTGATGATTCCTGGAAGCTCCAGGAAGGAGCTTTGATATCTTTGCATGGGACATAAACTCCAGATGGGTCAGAATTGTTTGTTTGGATGAATTGTTTGCTTTGGTTGCTATGGTTGTTAAGTATATTTTGGCTGTTTAAACTAAAAATGTTAGAATAGTATCCATATATCAGTTGGGTCCAGATAAATTCTACGAGTGGTTAGTTATCATTGGAACTAATCAATACCCCTGTGTATTCGTAGATCTGGTGACTCGTTACGACGAGCCTCAGACATAATCCGGTTAGAATTCTAGTCTGATTGTATATTTATATACATCATTCTATATTCTATCCATTATTCTGGTTATACTATTTATTCAAAATAGTATAACGTTGTTGTTGTAATTTATTTACAACATTCATATTGTTATAATAATTACTACAGAATTCCAGTGTAGTGGAAATCTGAGTTATAAACTTGTGCGATGAGTTTATAATTGATTATTCTCTGTTTTGGTATACTAGACGTATAACATCATAAGAATTTTACTCATTTCTTACTAAAACAGAGATGGCAAAAGTAGAATTTTCAAAGAATACTACTCACAACAGACCCGAACCATTCAAGGGAGATGGTGATGATTTCTTGACATAGCAGAATCGGATGCTGTTTTATCTCAGCACACTCGGTCTGCAAAAGTACCTCGAGGAGGAGGAACCGATTCCTGCACCAGGCAAGGAAGCAGAGGTGAATACGTGGAAGCATTCCAATTTTTTATGCAGAAACTATATTCTGAATTGTCTCGACAAGGTGCTATACAAAGTATATCAGCCTTCAAAGACATCAAAAGCACTCTGGAATGCACTTACCACAAAGTACAAGACACAGAATACCAGTCTTAAGAAATTCATTGTAGACAAATTCATGGACTACAAGATGGTTGACTCCAAACCGGTGACTGCTCAACTAAATGAACTGCAAATCATCATTCATGAACTCGCGGCGGAAGGTCATAAGGTTGGAGAATCGTTTTTGGTTGAAGCCATCACGGGAAAACTGCCGCCATCATGGAGAGATTACCGCAACTATCTAAAGCATAAAAAGAAGGAAATCTCTTTACAGGATCTCATAGTCCGATTGAAAATTGAGGCAGATAACCGTGGAATAACAAAACAAAACGATGAGGTATTTGTGGCTAAAGGGTCAAAGACCAAAAACAAAAGGAAGAATTTTGCAGAAGAAAAGGAAAGCTCAAGACAACAAACGAAAAGACAACAAACGAACCAAGAAGTTTAATGGCGAATGTTGGGTTTGTGGAAAATTTGGACATGCCGCTAAAGATTGCAGGCACAAGAAGGAACGCAATAAAGAGGCAAATATAGTGCATAACATGGAAGTAGACGAGTCCAACTTCTCGGCGGTGGTATCTGAATGCAATCTGGTTTAGAATCCTAACCAATGGTGGGTAGATACAGGCGCTACTCGTCATGTTTGTTCTGACAAATCCGTGTTTTCTACATATCAGAAATTCGATCACGAAGAAAAACTCTACATGGTAATTCTGCAGTTTCCATGATCGAAGGCAGTGGTACAGTAATCCTCAAGTTTACTTTCGAAAAAACTGTTAAGTTGAATAACGTGCTCCACGTTCCGGACATACGCAAGAATCTCATCTCTGGTGTAGTCCTATCAAAGAAGGGCTTCAAAATGGTGTTTGAGTCAGACAAGATGGTTCTGTCCAAAGCTGGAATGTATATCGGAAGGGGTTATTTATGTGATGGCCTATTTAAGGCAAATGTAGCCGTTATCGGCAACAAAAATATGTATTCTGATTGTGCTATTAATAAAATTGAAGTTTCTTATTTGCTTGAGCATGAAATTTTACTGTGGCTTGATAGATTGGGACACATAAATTTCCGCAAAATGAAAACATTATCAAACTTGGGATTACCAAAATTTCAAGTAGATAAGAACTAGAAATGTGAGACATGTGCAGAAGCAAAAATGGTCAAACAACCATTTAAATCTGTTGACAGAAGCACCGAACCATTAGGTTTGGTACATACAGATTTATGTGATTTTAAATCACTACCTACAAGAGGTAGGAAAAAGTATTTCATTACTTTTATTGACGATTATACGCGATATTTCTATGTATATCTTTTAAATAGTAAAGATGAAGCAATAACAGCGTTTATAAAATACAAGGCTGAGGTAGAAAATCAGTTAAACAAAAAGATCAAGATACTAAGATCTGATCGAGGTGGAGAATATGAATCACCATTTGAACAGTTCTGTGTCGAAAATGGTATAATTCATCAAACAACAGCTCCATATTCATCATAACAAAATGGTGTAGCCGAGAGGAAGAACAGAACGTTAAAAGACATGATTACTACCATGCTTTAAATTCTGGTCTACCGACGAACTTGTGGGGGCAAGCATTAAATATGTCTAATCACATATTAAACAAAGTCCCTCACAATAAAACAGGAACAATTCCATATGAGTTATGGAAAGGACACAAACCAAGTTTTAAATACCTCAAAGTGCGGGGGTGCTTGGCAAAAGTTCCAGTTCTGCCTCCCAAGAGAGTCAAACTTGGACCAAAAACAGTAGATTGTTATTATCTTGGGCCAGCCCAAAATAGTAGTGCCTACAGATTCTTGGTATTCAAGTCTGATATAACTGATATTCATGTAAATACAATCATGGAATCAAGAGATGCCTCATTCTTTGAAGATGTGTTTCCACACAAAAGGAATGAAGGAAATAAGGTCCCAAAAAGGACAAGGGAAGAATCAAACGATTCGCATGAAGATGATACTCATCATGAAACTGAGGATGCTGAACCTAGAAGAAGCGTAAGGGCTAGAACTTGCAAAACATTTGGTTCGGACTTTTTTACATATGTATTAGAGCACGAACCTCAAACGTACAAGGAAGCAATGTCATCTTCTGAATCCTCATGTTGGAAAGAAGCAATCCAAAGTGAGATTGATTCAATTCTAAGTAATAAAACTTGGAAAATTGTTGATATTCCACCAGGAATAAAACCAATTGGCTGCAAATGGATTTTCAAGAAGAAAATGAAAGCAGATGGCTCTATCGATAAGTATAAAGCCAGATTAGTAGCCAAAGGATATCGTCAAAAAGAAGGAGTAGACTTTTTTGATACATATTCGTCGATAACACGAATAACCTCTATAAGAATGCTAATAGCAATTGCATCCATCTATAATCTAAAGATTCATCAAATGTATGTAAAAGTAGCATTCTTAACTGGAAATCTCGATGAGGAGATTTGCATGGAGCAACCTGAGGGATTTATTTCCAAAGGAAATGAAAACAAAGTCTGTAGAATAGTCAAATCTTTATACGGACTAAAACAAACTCCAAAGAAATGGCACGCAAAATTTGACGGTGTCATGATGAGAAATGGTTTTCGTATAAATGAATGTGACAAATGTGTTTATTATAAACAACTTGGAAAATCATATGTGATGATCTGTCTATATGTGGACGATATGCTAATGTTCGGTCCAAATACTCAGGTAATTGAGACCATAAAGAAAATGTTGATCAACAATTTCGACATGAAAGACTTGGGTGTTGCAGATGCTATTTTGGGAATAAAAATAATAAGAACACCTAATGGAATTGAGTATTCTCAATCATATTATGTAGAAAAAGTGATTGAAAGATTTCAAAATTTTGGAATTAAAGGAGTAAATACACCTTTTAATCCACCAGAAGTACTGCATAAAAATACTGATGAGAGTGTAATGCAACTGGAATATTCTCGTGTAATAGGATGTCTCATGTATCTCATGAATTGCGCAAGACCAGATATAGCTTATGCAGTAAGTCGATTGAGCAGGTATACGAGCAATCCAGGAAAGGAACACTGGAAAGCACTAATGAGAATGCTTGGATATTTAAAAAATACCACTACCTATTCCTTACATTATGGAAAATATCCTACCGTCTTAGAAGGATATAGTGATGCAAACTGGATTGCAGATTCAGAGGAATCAAAATCAACAAGTGGTTATGTCTTTATCCTAGCAGGGGCAGCAGTGTCATGGAAATCTACTAAACAAACATGCATAGCTCGATCCACTATGGAATCAGAGTTCATTGCATTAGATAAAGAAGGCGAAGAAGCAGAATGACTTCGTCACTTTTTAGAAGATATTCCATTTTGGCCTAAACCTGTACCGGCCATATGTATACACTGTGATAACCAAGCTGCGCTTAGTAGAGCGCACAACTTTGTGTATAATGGAAAGTCACAACATATTCGTCGACGCCATAACACAGTTAGGCAGTTACTCTCAAATGGAACAATTTCCATAGATTATGTGAGAAAAAATGATAACTTAGCGGATCCATTTACTAAAGGTTTATCAAGAGACAAAATTGACTGCGCATCGAGGGGAACGGGTTTAAAAGCCTAAACCACAAAGAGTTATCTTATACGGAAACCTATCCTAGCGACTGGTGATCCCACGGACTAGGATCAATAGGCAAACCAGTTCTGAATAACTCAAGACGTAATGCATTTGCATGGACATAGTCCAACTCCATTCCTATGGTGCACAACATAAATGCATGCCTACAGAAGTATTTAAAGGTTAAAACTTTGTTTTTTAATGATGACCATATCTTGGAAATAACAAGTGAGGTATATGTAGGATACTCTTAATGGTTGCGATCACCTATGTTAGAGTGAGCTGGTTCGGCTCTATGAGAATATTAAAAGGCTTTTATTCTCTAAAACACTTGCAGAACCAAAAATTGTTTAGGACCAAAATGAACACAATCAAGAGACTGGATGAGAAGGGAATCAATGCTTCGTAAAACTTATTGTCTGGATATACAATAAAGGCCGACAGTTCAAGATGAAATAATTCACCGATTAGCCAAGTAAATTCAATAAATTTTAACTAGGGAAAGTTCAAAGTGAAATATCTACTTATCCGCGATAAAGCATTAATTCCATATATACTCTGTGATATTCCACGTTGTGTGGGGGAAAGAATATTATCATTCATGTGGGGGATTGTTAAAGTTAGATATGGATGAAATATCCTTTAGTCTCACATTGCCAAAAATCAAAATAGAAACGAAGTATATCAATAGCCTTCTCATGAGGAGGTTGGGGCCTAGGGGCACCCAAATGTATACTTCATTGTGAGGAGGGAGGCCATGCTTCACCATCACACGCGCGCGCCGCCGCCGCCGTCCGTCCAACCGAACCGCACCGGGCCGGGTCGGGCTCGGGTACGGGTCTAAAATGACCATTCTTTTTGCTAGGCCATTGTTTAACAGTTTTGGGCTTCGGTTGAAACTGGGCTGGGCCTGGAATTTGAAAAGAAGCAGGCGGGTGAAGATAGACGCGGGTTTTGGACTGAGGAAGCGCGACTTCTGAAGCAGGCGCAAAAACGAACAGGTGCGACCTGTTTATGAAGCAGCATAGATGCGACCAGCGGGCGCAGTTTAATTTTCGATGAACAGATGCGGCCTGTTCAAAATGAAGGCGCACAACCGATAAACAACAGAAACGGGCGCGACCGTTTGGACAAACGAGTGCAAACGCGACCGTTCGAAGGGATACGAACCAACTATAAATAAAGAGGAAGACCGATCACTTTCCTTACTGAACTGAATTTTCTTATCTCTTCTCTTGTAATAACTGTTGTTCTTGTAATCAAAGTCACAGAGTGATATACTCACTACAATCTTGAGCAGAATACGTCTGTTGTATCTTGGGAGAATTTTGAAATAAAATTCTTAAGGAAATCGTTACGACGAGCCTCAGACATAATCCGGTTAGAATTCTAGTCTGATTGTATATTTATATACATTATTCTATATTCTATCTGTTATTCTGGTTATACTATTTATTCAAAATAGTATAACGCTGTAGTTGTAATTTATTTACAACATTTATATTGTTATAATAATTACTACAGAATTCCAGTGTAGTGGAAATCTGAGTTATAAACTTGTGCGACGAGTTTATAATTGATTATTATCTGTTTTGGTATACTAGAATTATAGCATCTTAAGAATTTTACTCATTTTTTACTAAAACAGAGATGGCAACAGTAGAATTTTCAAAGAATACTACTCACAACAGACCTGAACCATTCAAGGGAGATGGTGATTATTTCTTGACATGGGAGAATCATATGTTGTTTTAACTCACCACACTCGGTCTGCAAAAGTACCTCGAGGAGGAGGAACCGATACCTGCACTAGGCAAGGAAGCAGAGGTGAATACGTGGAAGCATTCCGATTTTTTATGCAGAAACAATATTCTGAATTGTCTCGACAAGGTGTTATACAAAGTATATCAGCCTTCAAAGACATCAAAAGCACTCTGGAATGCACTTACCAAAAAGTACAAGACGCAGAATATCAGTCTTAAGAAATTCATTGTAGACAAATCATGGACTACAAGATGGTTGACTCCAAACCGGTGACTGCTCAACTACATGAACTGCAAATCATCATTCATGAACTCGAGACGGAAGGTCATAAGGTTGGAGAATCGTTTTTGGTTGAAGCCATCACGGAAAAACTGCCGCCATCATGGAGAGATTACCGCAACTATCTAAAGCATAAAAAGAAGGAAATCTCTTTACAGGATCTCATAGTCCGATTGAAAATTGAGGCAGATAACCGTGGAATAACAAAACAAAGCGATGAGGCATTTGTGGCTGAAGGGTCAAAGACCAAAAACAAAAGGAAGAATTTCCAGAAGAAAAGGCAAGCTCAAGACAACAAACCAAAAGACAACAAACGAACCAAGAAGTTTAATGGCGAACGTTGGGTTTGTGGAAAAGTTGGACATGCCGCTAAAGATTGCAGACACAAGAAGGAACGCAATAAAGAGGCAAATATAGTGGATAACATGGAAGTAGACGAGTCCAACTTCTCGGCGGTGGTATCTGAATGCAATCTGGTTTAGAATCCTAACCAATGGTGGGTAGATACAGGCGCTACTCGTCATGTTTGTTTTGACAAATCCATGTTTTCTACATATCAGAAATTCGATCACGAAGAAAAACTCTACATGGGTAATTCTGCAGTTTCCATGATCAAAGGCAGTGGCACAGTAATCCTCAAGTTTACTTCTGGAAAAACTGTTAAGTTGAATAACGTGCTCCACGTTCCAGACATACGCAAGAATCTCATCTCTGGTGCAGTCCTATCAAAGAAGGGATTCAAAATGGTGTTTTAGTCAGACAAGATGGTTCTGTCCAAAGCTGGAATGTATATCGGAAGGGGTTATTTATATGATGGCCTATTTAAGGCAAATGTAGCCATTATCGGCAACAAAAATATGTATTCTGATTGTGCTATTAATAAAATTGAAGTTTCTTATTTGCTTGAGCACGAAATTTTACTATGGCATGATAGATTGGGACACAGAAATTTTCGCAAAATGAAAACATTATCAAACTTGGGATTAATTCCAAAATTTCAAGTAGATAAGAACTACAAATGTGAGACATGTGTAGAAGTAAAAATGGTCAAACAACCATTTAAATCTGTTGACAGAAGCACCGAACCATTAGGTTTGGTACATACAGATTTATGTGATTTTAATTCACTACCTACAAGAGGGGGGGAAAGTATTTCATTACTTTTATTGACGATTATACGCGATATTGCTATGTATATCTTTTAAATAGTAAAGATGAAGCAATAACAGCGTTTATAAAATACAAGGCTGAGGTAGAAAATCAGTTAAATAAAAAGATCAAGATACTAAGATCTGATCGAGGTGGAGAATATGAATCACCATTTGAACAGTTCTGTGCCGAAAATGGTATAATTCATCAAACAACAGCTCCATATTCACCACAACAAAATGGTGTAGCCGAGAGGAAGAACAGAACGTTAAAAGACATGATTACTGCCATGCTTTTAAATTCTGGTCTACCGACGAACTTGTGGAGAGAAGCATTAAATATGTCTAATCACATATTAAACAAAGTCCCTCACAATAAAACAGGAACAATTCCATATGAGTTATGGAAAGGACACAAACCAAGTTTTAAATACCTCAAAGTGTGGGGGTGCTTGGCAAAAGTTCCAGTTCCGCCTCCTAAGAGAGTCAAACTTGGACCAAAAACAGTAGATTGTTATTATCTTGGGCCAGCCCAAAATAGTAGTGCCTATAGATTCTTGGTATTCAAGTCTGATATAACTGATATTTATGTAAATACAATCATGGAATCAAGAGATGCCTCATTCTTTGAAGATGTGTTTCCGCACAAAAGGAATGAAGGAAATAAGGTCCCAAAAAGGACAAGGGAAGAATCAAACGATTCCCATGAAGATGATACTCATCATGAAACTGAGGATGCTGAACCAAGAAGAAGCGTAAGGGCTAGAACTTCCAAAACATTTGATTCGGACTTTTTTACATATGTATTAGAGCACGAACCTCAAACGTACAAGGAAGCAATGTCATCTTCTGAATCCTCATGTTGGAAAGAAGCAATCCAAAGTGAGATTGATTCAATTCTAAGTAATAAAACTTGTGAAATTGTTGATATTCCACCAGGAATAAAACCAATTGGCTGCAAATGGATTTTCTAGAAGAAAATGAAAGCAGATGGCTCTATCGACAAGTATAAAGCCAGATTAGTAGCCAAAGGATATCATCAAAAAGAAGGAGTAGACTTTTTTGATACATATTAGCCAGTAACACGAATAACCTCTATAAGAATGCTAATAGCAATTGCATCCATCTATAATCTAGAGATTCATCAAATGGATGTAAAAGCGGCATTCTTAAATGGAAATCTTGATGAGGAGATTTACATGGAGCAACCTGAGGGATTTATTTCCAAAGGAAATGAAAACAAAGTCTATAGATTAATCAAATCATTATATGGACTAAAACAAGCTCCAAAGCAATGGCACGCAAAATTTGACGGTGTCATGATGAGAAATGGTTTTCGTATAAATGAATGTGACAAATGTGTTTATTATAAACAACTTGGACAATCATATGTGATGATCTGTCTATATGTGAACGATATGCTAATATCCGGTCCAAATACTCAGGTAATTGAGACCATAAAGAAAATGTTGATCAACAATTTCGACGTGAAAGACTTGGGTGTTGCAGATGTTATTTTGGGAATAAAAATAATAAGAACACCTAATGGAATTGAGTTATCTCAATCACATTATGTAGAAAAAGTGATTGAAAGATTTCAAAATTTTGGAATTAAAGGAGTAAATACACCTTTTAATCCATCAGAAGTACTGCATAAAAACACTGATGAGAGTGTAATGCAACTGGAATATTCTCGTGTAATAGGATGTCTCGTGTATGTCATGAATTACACAAGACCAGATATAGCTTATGCAGTAAGTCGATTGAGCAGGTATACGAGCAATCCAGGAAAGGAACACTGGAAAGCACTAACGAGAGTGCTTGGATTTTTAAAAAATACCACTCCCTATTCCTTACATTATGGAAAATATCCTGCCGTCTTAGAAGGATATAGTGATGCAAACTGGATTGCAGATTCAAAGGAATCAAAATCAACAAGTGGTTATGTCTTTACCCTAGCAGGGGCAGCAGTGTCATGGAAATCTACAAAACAAACATGCATAGCTCGATCCACTATGGAATCAGAGTTCATTGCATTAGATAAAGCGGGCGAAGAAGCAGAATGGCTTCGTCACTATTTAGAAGATATTCCATTTTGGCCTAAACCTGTACCGGCCATATGTATACACTGTGATAACCAAGCTGCGCTAAGTAGAGTGCACAAATTTGTGTATAATGGAAAGTCACGACATATTCGTCGACGCCATAACACAGTTAGGCAGTTACTCTCAAATGGAACAATTTCCATAGATTATGTGAGAACAAATGATAACTTTGCGGATCCATTTACTAAAGATTTATCAAGAGAGAAAATTGACTGCGCATCGATGGGAATGGGTTTAAAAGCCTAAACCACAAAGAGTTATCTTATACGGAAACCTATCTTAGCGACTGGAGATCCCACGGACTAGGATCAATAGGCAAACCAGTTCTGAATAACTCAAGACGTAATGCTTTTGCATGGACATAGTCCAACTCCATTCCTATGGTGCACAACAGAAATGCGTGCCTACAGAAGTATTTAAAGGTTAAAACTATGTTTTTTAATGATGACCATGTCTTGGAAATAACAAGTGGGGTATATGTAGGATACTCTTAATGGTTGCGATCACCTATGTTAGTGTGAGCTAGGTCGGCTCTATGAGAATATTAAAAGGCTTTTATTCTCTAAAACACTCGCAGAACCAAAAATTGTTCAGGACCAAAATGAACACAATCAAGAGATTGGATGAGAAGGGAATCAATGCTTCGTAAAACTTATTGTCTGGATGTACAATAAAGGCCGACGGTTCAAGATGAAATAATTCACCGATTAGCCAAGTAAATCCGATAAGTTTTAACTAGGGAAAGTTCAAAGTGAAATATCTACTTATCCACGATAAAGAATTAATTTCATATATACTATGTGATATTCCACTTTGTGTGGGGGAAAGAATATTATCATTCATGTGGGGGATTGTTAAAGTTAGATATGAATGAAATATCCTTTAGTCCCACATTGCCAAAAATCAAAATAGAAATGAAGTATATCAATAGCCTTCTCATGAGGAGGTTGGGGCCTAGGGGCACCCAAATGTATACTTCTTTGTGAGGAGGGAGGCCATGCTTCACCATCACACGCGCGCGCCGCCGCCGCCGTCCGTCCGACCGACCGAACCGGGCCGGGCTCGGGTACGGGTACGGGTACGGGTCTAAAATGACCATTCTTTTTGCTAGGCCGTTGTTTAACGGTTTTGGGCTTCGGTTGAAACTGGGCTGGGCCTGGAATTTGAAAAGAAGCGGGCGGGTGAAGATGGACGCGGGTTTTGGACTGAGGAGGCGCGACTTCTGAAGCAGGCGCAAAAACCAACAGGTGCGACTTGTTTATGAAGAAGCATAGATGCGACCAGCGGGCGCAGTTTAATTTTTGGCGAACAGATGCGGCCTGTTCAAAATGAAGGGGCGCAACCGATAAACAGCAGAAACGGGCGCGACCGTTTGGACAAACGGGTGCAGACGCGACCATTCGAAGGGATACGAACCAACTATAAATAAAGAGGAAGACTAATCACTTTCCTTATTGAATTTTCTTATCTCTTCTCTTCTAATAACTGTTGTTCTTATAATCAAAATCACAGAGTGATATACTCATTACAATCTCGAACAGAATACGTCTGTTGTATCATGGGAGAATTTTGAAATAAAATTCTTAAGGAAATCGTTACGACGAGCCTCAGACATGATTCGGTTAGAATTCTAGTCTGATTGTATATTTATATACATTATTCTATATTATATCCGTTATTCTGGTTATACTATTTATTCAAAATAGTATAACGCTGTAGTTGTAATTTATTTACAACATTCATATTGTTATAATAATTACTACAGAATTCCAGTGTAGTGGAAATCTGAGTTATAAACTTGTGCAACGAGTTTATAATTGATTATTCTCTGTTTTGATATACTAGACGTATAACATTTAACACCTACCTCTCTGCCTTATTGCCTTCAGGCAAGACACCCACCTTCCCTACAGCAGCCACACCACAAAACTGCTCTAGCCTCTCTGTAGTGTAACAAATAACCACCATAGCTGATTCATCATATCATCATACACCCACAACCACTCCTGAAACTAACCTCTGCATTCACCAACTACATCACAACCTTCTCTTGCCACTGAAAGTAAACACTACACTACCACATCAACATACTCAATACTCCTCACTGCCATACTCCCACAGACCCAAAAAACCGACCTTCAACTTCTAATGCTTCACCCTGACCACCCAGAGTACTGCCAACCTGCACTGACCATTCATTTCCACCTCGACTTCACATTGTCGTGCAAACACCCCACTCTCCTCAAACCACTCACCAACACCCCGAAGCCCAAACTCGAACACCTCTGAATCATCACCATCGATTGTCGTCAAACCTTCCTTTTATTCTTCCAACAGTAATCGGCGACTCCACCTCCACGAACCAGCAGCAAATTGCTTCTTCCTTCGACATCCATCTCTTCAAATTGTGACTCAAAACGCCACTTCCTTTGACAATTGCAATCGACACGTGAATCCAATCTCCTAAACACAGCAGCTAATTTGCGATTGCTAAAAAAATTACACTGTTATTTGACTCGATTTGGGTTTGGTTGTGTATAATTGTTATTGAATTTAAGTTGATTTTGATTTTGTTATGTATTAAGTGGGCTGGGTTGGTTTTGAATGGTTTTGAGTGTTTGTTCTAAAAAAAGAAAAAATAAAAGCCTCCCTTTGTTTTTTGTTGTAAGCTTTATAAAAAAATCCAAAAAATAATAAAGAAAGAAAAGTTTGTTTTGTTTTTTTTCCTCTATTTTAAGTTTTCTTTTGTTGTATTTTTTTTGTTAAAAAAAGGAAACAAGTATTTTATTTGTTTTAGTTTTGTTTTATTTGATTTAATTTCTTCTTTGACATATATATACACATATACATATATATGTACACACACATATATATACATGTACATATATATATAATTGTATATATCTTATTTTTATTTTCAAGTTGCAAAAGGAGATAAGGTGAGGAATTGCTTGCCAAATTGCTTGCTTAAAAATTGTAACATAAAGATAAAAATAGCTAATAATTCTGCATACTCTGGTATTATGTTCTAATCTCTAGTTTTATTGTATTTGCGTTGTTGATTGTATGCATTTAAAAAAAAAATCAAAATCAAAAACAACAATCCATTCTTAGTTGCATTGTAAATACACTTTTAATTTCAGTTTTGCATTTCGTTTTAGAAATTGATTAATAATAGCGGTTAGACATCAGACTAAGGGTGTCGCAAGTCACCTAGGGCTTAATTGTACATTGACAAGTTGTCCTCTTTCAACAATTTAATTTCTTGGTGTCTAGGGTACAGCAGAGCAATAACATTTATAAATATTATGGTGGGCCGTAAATATTATAGTGGTTGTTTCTCTGAAGGTACTTAAACCTTCGGCTGCATTGCTACAGTGATTAGTGATGCACTGATAAATCATGTCTGTTATCAGGCTAAGCACTATCTTATTGAGTTACGACAAAGCGTGATTATACAATTTTGGGTTAGGAGCTATTAAGGACAGAAAATTATAATTAAGCTATTTGCATTCATTTATTTGCATTAGTTCATGCATGTTTAAAAAAAATTCAAAATAAAAAACTAAAAAAATTGTAAATATTCCTTAACTTATTTTTTGAATATTTTCATTTAAAATTTTTCAATCAAAACCAAAATTCAGAAAAGAATTTTAAGTTAGTTTTTTTAGAAAAAAAATCCAGAAAAATATATATAAAATCTTTCAAAAAAAAAACATATTAAAAACTCAAAATCAAATTTTCCTTTTGAAACATAAATTCTTATTTGTAAATATTTTTCCTTTATATAAAAAAAAGATTCTTGAAAATGTCCGAATTTTCTTATTCACCAGAATTTTACAATGGATGTGAAAATCAATATAATTCATATAATTTCATACCAAACTCTTATGCATATTTTTATAACAAGTAATGTATAAATAATTCGAATGTTGAACCTCAAAATTTTCAAAATGATGACCAACCCTCAACTCTTGAAAATAACATCGAAATGATTTCGTTTTTACTTGAACTCTCTACACAATAAAATCAAAGGATAAATGATTTGTGTAATTCATATTTGTGCAATGACTTAAGTCAAAGTTTAAAAAATGATCAAAATTTGAATTCATTTTAAAATTCAAATGATTTCGATTATAACCCATGCCAATTCAATTTCAAACTCTAAAGTGAAATTATTTCTCTAAATCAAAATAGAAACAACTGTTTAAATGATTTTGGCAATGGAAAAAAATTCGACTACGATGCGATTGATAATTTTCATTCACAACAAATTCAAATTGAAAATTTTCAAGTTAATAATTATAAATTTGATTTTTTTGAGCAAATGGATGAAATTCACAAAGATCACATGGATTTGTAGTTTGAAACATACCTGAAACAACGTGAGCAACAAAATCAAATCCCAACGTGTGACGAGTCAAGTAATGATCCACCTTTCATCAAAATTGATGATTTTCAAATAACAACTTTTGAAGTTGAAAATGACAATCTAAGTGAAGTTGTTGAAAAAATAGTTATTGAGTTGGATTTCAACTCTTTTAGTGTGGAACCAAATTTAAAATTCGATCTTCCCTTCTCCGATTTTGAAAAATTGAATGTAACAACTTTGGATTTTGAACTTAATACATGCAATGAAGTTGTTGATAATCCAACAAAAGAAGATGAATTTAATGAACATAAATTTTTTGGACTTTTCGAAAATGAGTTGTTGAATTCTAAAGGGAAAGATTTAAATCACCATTTTTATTTTGAAATCAATAATTTTGGAGAATTTGTCAACCATGAGCTTGAAGTTAAATTTGGTGAAAATAAACTTGATCTTCAACCAATTTTTCTAGCTACCACGAAAATCATCGAAAGAAAAACAACTCACATGATTTTTAATAAAACGACATTCGTTTTTTCAAATCAACATTCAACTTTGAAATCTTTTATGGTTTGATTTTCTATGCTTATGCTACGTCTCTCATACTTGACGAGACAAATTAATTGTTCTTTGGAACACCATTTCATTTACTCTTTGGCGATATATTTTCATTTTTTTAAAGGTAAACGGGTTTTTATACTGGCCCCTAACAGATCTAATGTCTTGTAAATAATAATCTTTTCATTTTTATATAAATATAGGTCATATTTCTATTTTATTTTATTTTTCTCCTTTCACTTGGGTTGACTGTGGGGATACAGTCAAAACAAAGTGTGGGGTGGGGAGTCTCATCTTTATTTTTAACTTTCATGGTTTTTTTTTCATTTTCTTTCCAAAACTTAAAAAGTTAAAAAATAAAAAATCCAAAAAAACAAATTTTCTTTATTTTAGCATTTTGATTGATTTTTTAAGAAACACTATAAGATAAGTATAAATTTTGGTTATTAAATTGAAATTTTTGAAAATTTATTTTTCTTAACAAAAATAAAAATTAAAGTTGATTACAAGTAACGATGGTTTAAATAGTATATAGGAAGATTAATAGGTGATAATTATGAGGTATATCCTAATTGAAATCTTTATTTATAGCATTTTTTATCTTCCAAGTTAAATGGCGCTAAGATGATTTTGCAAAACTTTGTCTTAAAAAAACAATATATATATATATATATAACAAAAAACCAAACAAACAGAAACAACATTTGTATATATTTTATAAATACCTAGAGTCATGTGTTCACATGCGAGTGTGTACATTCGCCATGTTCTGTACCCGTCTCACGTAAGCCCGAAAGGCAGTGCACGATCGGTATATCTGGCCTCGGTTTATCTGAGTTATGTGTACGTATATAAAAGTTCTTCTATTAATAATGCCTATAGTCGATAGGTGTACATACTTGTGTATACACTCGCCATGCTTTGTATTCTCCTCACGTAAGCCTGCAAGGCAGTGCATGGGTCATATATCTGGCCTCAGTTTATCCGAGTTAGGCATATGTAAATATTGTTAATATCAATAAAATTTTCAAATAAGAGAGAGTAAGCAACTGAAATCCAAGTACTATTTTCACTTATTTCATTTGATTTGTTATTCAAAAGAAATGAAAATACCACTTTGAAAAACTTTAATAATCAACTAAGGATCCGTTTCATAGTTGCATTATGTTATTAACCGAAATAACTCGCCAAACTAGAGTCTACTTATGATGATAACTCTATTTTTGTTGGAGTGTTGATGAGTAAACGGATTTAAATTTCTTGATAAAGACCAAAATTTAAATTTAACTTATTCGTGTCCATTTGAAATTAAATGTTTCATTTGTAAATATTTTCAAAATTTTGCATTCATATCATTGAATTTACATTTAGGAATTTTTCATATTGCATTTGGATTTTACGGGTAATATCCGCTAAAAACCCTCACGAGACAACACTCGTCCTACTAGGGACACCTAGAGGTTTAAAGCCTTGTTGCATATGCTAAGTGCAATCGTGTTTCCTACAAAAATGGATTTATCTTAGTTTTAGTTTATTCAGGGACGAATAAAAAGATAAGTGTGGGGGTATTTGATGTGCATGTAAATGTGCATATTTTTATTTCCATATTTAATTGAATTTAATTAAATAAATGAGCATATAGGGTATTTTAACATGTTTAAACCAAATTTCAAATTATTTTCAAATCATCATTTATTCATGTTTATATAAGGGGAAAATGGTCATTTTTGTTCATATATTAATTTGAGAATATTTATTGTGTGTTTTATTTTTATTCATAGGAAACTAATAACAAAATGGAAGAGGGTTTCATGAAGATATGCATGCATAAGGATGGAAACAAAGGAATGAAGATGGAAATAATTCAAATCATGTATCATGGAGGACCCCACCTACCCACTTACCTTGATCTGTAATTAGAAGCTAATGCATATGTTAGTGGCCATTAAAGTTTCATGCACGTTTGAATGGAGGACTATCTCATGCTAATGATAACCCAGTGGCCACACCTTCTAAAGGGTATTTTGGGTAGCCCCCAAAAATATGCATTAGGTTTTTGGGCTTTTATAAATACTCTATATGTTCATGTAATTAATATCTTAGCCTTCTCTTTAGTTATTTTAGTTTTAGGCTCAAAAATAAATTATAGGCTCTCTTTCTCTCTTTCATGGCTACTTAGCCATTTTATTTTGTGTAATTTTCTTTTTATGCAATTTTAATTCTTTCTCTTTTTTATTTACATGTTTTTTCCTTTCATGTTAGTGGTGTAGTTCATTTATTTATACAAGTAGATTAACTTTTATTTTATTTTAATTAGCTCTTTTTTACTTAGCTTGCATGTTCCTTTTTTGTTTCATGTTGAACTCTACATTTGTTGAAATGATAACAAATATGAGAGGCTAAACCCCTTCAATTTAGAGGTAATGAAGCTCTCTTAATCATATAGATTCAACATTTTACTAAAATTTTTATCTCTTTTTGTGCTTAATGACAATGTTTGATGTGGTAAAAATTTATTGTTTTAGCTTTGAATTTGATAGCCTATGTTGTTGACATCAAATAGGCTATGCTTAAACAAACACAAACACAAACTACATCTTCATATACACATGATTATGGTAATGAAGTGATTTTAAAATAAAAATTTGATGGTCTATATTTCTAATCAATAGTTAACAGATCATGCTTAGAATATATTTAATTTTTAACTTCGTTGTCATTTTTCATGAGAGTTAAAAAGTGGTTTAGTGGGTATGTTATAGTTTAAGGGTTTATATTAGGATAATTAATAGCACAAATATTTCATACCTAATGATAAACATATCAACTAAATTCCCTAATGACCAAAAGAGAGATCATAATTTCATTTTGTTGATTTATGTGATCATAAGAAGGAAATTACCTCTAAATTGCCTTCAAACTCTCATATTTTTATCCATTCTAGCTTTTATTAGCTTTTACATTTTTTAGCTTAACACAACTTCAAATCTTGGTTTAATTTAATTGAATAGAATTTTTAAAATTAACACAATACCCTATGAATTGACTTGTACTCGACACGTACTAGAATTGTATGTCGTGCACATACGGTAATTTTTATATTAAATTTTTGACTATTTTCTAATCTGATAGAGAATTAGTCGTTAAACAGACAATGAGATTCTTAGGTCATGTCATCTCGGAGCAGGGCATCGGCACTGATCCTGCTAAGCAGCGGTGGCTTAAGATTGAATCCAACCCAAGAATGCCACTGACATAAGGATTTTCCTTGGATTAACGGGATACTACAAACATTTTATTAAGGACTTTTTAAAGGTAGCAGTGTCGTTAACCAATTTGACAAAGAGTAATCGGACTTTTGTCTAGGACGTGAAGTGTGAATATGCATTCAAGGGTCTGAAGGAGAGGTTGAAGAGTGCACCAGTATAGACCATTCTATGCGAGAATAAGGAGTTAATAGTATACACAGACGTATGTGGTATCGGACTAGGCACGGTGTTGATTTAGAGGGAAAGTTGTCATCTGCACCAATCGACAGTTGAAACCGCAAGTGAAGAAGTGTTCAACTCATGATTTGGAGTTTTCAGGAATAGTATTTGCCTTGAAGATTTAGAGGCATTATCTACTAGGAGAAAGGTTCGATCAATTAACGGACCACAAATTATTGAAGTATCTTTTCTCCCATAAGGAAATCAATCTTTCTCGGTAGGGATGGTTGGAGTTCTTACCCATTTATGACTTTAACGTTACTTATACGCTTGGTAAGGGAAATATAGTCATTGATGCTTTGAGTAGAAGACATTCCTGCTTGGGGGTAATGTCCTTAGAGTGGAAGCGGTTGGAATATATTGTTGGTTATGACTTCATACCTCATTGAGAGTTAGAGCCAGAGATGTTGGCAAGTTTGAACATTATACATACTTTGATTGAGAAGATTGGTACTAGTAAGAGGTGAGACGCCATACTAGCAAAGATCATGGTGAAGATAGAAGGAGTAGAGTCTGATGAGATGAAGTAATACGGGCTTGACCTAGATAGTTGGCTCTTTAAGGATGGGAGATTTATTTATTCCCGATATTGATGGCTTAGGAGACAAGGTGCTATGAGAGTACCATCACTCCAGATTGACTATACATCTCGGTCATAGTAAGATATACCATGATATGAAGCAGTCGAGTTATTAGGAGGGGATAAAAAAGGACGTCAAAACATTAATCTCGAAGTGTATAAACTGCCATTTTGTGAGGGCAGAGCAGAAGAAGCCAAGTGGATCGATGCAACCACTTGAGGTTCACGAGTGGAAATGGAAGCAAGTTTCAATGGACTTCATTGAGAAATTGTTGAGGACCAGAGTAGGTTATGATAGCCACTATTTCATTCTTGTTCATCTCCTCCGAGATCTCATTTTCGAACTAGAGAGAGATGAGATTTAGCAAAATGAGACATTAAATGTTGTTTATATATTATTTGATACTCATCTTGTCCAAGGTAGTGAAACTTGAGGTGAGATCTCAATAGAAGATCTCATATGAAGTTATGTTTTCCATTGACATATTTTTTTACTTCTTATGTGAGTCCACAAGAAATTACACTCCAATGACTTTTTACTTGCTCTATAATTCTTCTTTTTACCATTTAACGAGTAAGCAAAAAAAAACTTATTTTTTTACTTTTAATATTTATATGAGTGAGGAATCATTCAGTTAATACCAAATCAATCATGTTATCACTAATCTAAGATGTAAAATTAATATTATCATTTCATATAAATTATGTATGTTAAAAAAAATTTATACATAGATAACGACTATTACAATTATTTTTAAAATATCAAATGTAGACTTACAATATAGTTTTGAGATGGACTTTAAAATCCGAGATGTTAATCTAAGATGTACACCTGAGATATACACATTTCACCCAATATCTCGTTCGATACGAGATATTGTGTGTAAAATTTTCGAGATGAAACACGACCGAAATCCGAGATTTAAAACCTTGACAATAGCATTTGGGTCATAGTCGTTACATTGCCAAAGAGTGCTTGATTCATCCAATCAAGTCTAGTAGAACAGCATCGAAATTGGTCGAGTTGAATGTGAAATGGGTAGTGTGGTTCCATGGTCCGTCGAGGAGCATTGTGACTGATCGGGAGCCTGTATTCACTAGTGGGTTTTGGAAGAGTTACAAAAGGCGTTGAGGACTAAGCAGCATCTTAGTATAGCTTATCACCCATAAACTGATGGGTAGACTAAGAAAGTGAATCATATATTGGAGGATCTCTTGCGAGTTTAGATACTTGACTTCGTAGACTCGTAGGATAATTAACTACATTAGGTAGAATCCGCATACGATAATAGCTATCAGTCTAGTACTGGTATGGCACCATACGTAGCATTATATGGTTGATCATGTAACACTCCTTTATGTCGTTGGGAAGCGGGCGAGAAAATAATACTAGGATTAGATGTGATCAGAGAAATCTTGGAGAAGATTGAGATCATTCAACAAAGGATGAAAGCTGCTCAGATAGACAGAAGAGCTGTATTGGTAAGAGACGTAGAGATTTGGAGTTCTCCGCCGGTGATATGGCGTTCGTGAAGATTTCCTCATTTAAGAATTTTGTTCAATTCGGTAATAAGGGAAATTGGCATCGAGATTCATATGACCTTTTCTGATAGTAGAGAGGATTGAGAACCTAGCATATAACGGACTTACCTCACAAGGTGGCAGGTGTGCGCAACGTATTCCATGTCTCTCTCATGTGGAAGTTTTTGAACGATTCAAGCATAATGATTCCACTGGATCAAGTTGATGATATCGAGATTGAGTCAAAAATTTTAGGACCTTGTAGGTTTCTTCGTATTTTTGAATGGAATGCGGACGTCTTAGGATGAAGACAGTGGAGTTGGTAAAGGTTCAATGGCTGAAAGTGAAGGCGATTGCATGTGGGAAACTGAAGAGAGCATGAGGGTTGTATATCCATAGCTCTTTGCATGGTACGTCTACTTCTTATCATATTTACCATTACATTTGATATCATATAGGAAAATTTAGTATCTCGCATGCTAGGATAGGTTTATCTATAGTATTGATTGCATGGCTGCCTGTTTGATATGTTTGATGGTTGCATATGATTGTTAGGCATGCGGGTAATAGCTGGTGACAATTCCTTGATTTGTTTGAGAATTACATGGGAGAAATTCATTAAAGAGGAAGAGCGTAACGACCTGTATTTTATGTATTGGAGGATCGTAAAATATTATTATATAATTCATACAGGTTATATTACTCTAAACTTTAGGAAATGACTACTAAGGACATTTTCCATACTTAGGATTTCTATCGAATGGTTTAGACCTAAAAATTCTTGTAAGGTCTATAATTTTTATGGTAGTAGAATAGAGTATGAAACTACTTCCATTAGGTCAGACTTGTGGATTCTCTTTCCATAGAATGGTCATAATAGAAAAATGGACTTACTGTTTAAGTGATATGGCTATTTCAAATTCTGTTTGCTGCTGGATAAATTAGTGGGCAATTGAGTTAAGCCCATGCTTAGGCCCACTAATTATTTTAGTAATTATGCCTGGTTAGGGTAGGTAGGACAAGATTAAATAATTTTCCAATTTTCCTAAAACAATTCCAAACCTCCATTAATGCCAATTTCATCAAAAAGATCATATATTTTTTTTACCAGTCTTAACCAAATCCATTATTAGAAGGGTAAATAACAAAGTGGGTCATTTATTCATCATTTTGGTGGTTGGAAATTCACGGTTCTTGGTTGTTCATTTCAAATCTAGACATTGGATGGTATTTTGGGTACTAGGCGAGTGGCTCTTGTTCTCTCACTATTCTATGTTTGTATGTATAGTTAAAAATTATTTTTTTGATATGATTTGCATGTTAAAATGATTTTATATTTTAATTAAACCTTTAAAGATGTTTATGGACGAATTAAAAATATTGAATTCAATTTTAAATGGTTTTATAACTTCTTTTAGATCATATTGTCGATTTGATGCAAAATTAGATCTTCGTTAATTCATGTATGTCAATCTTGTTTGGATGGATTATATATTTTTGATAAATGCTTATGAATGGTATGTTTTCTTGGACAAATTGTTTTGATATGGTTCTTTACTAATTTAGTAATGTTACAACAGAGATCATTGAATTGGGTAATAAAGGCAAAAGTGATCGGAATTGTATAAACTCGGAGGAGGGGCTTTCGTGGAAGGGAGGAGCCTAGGATTCTGGTTGCGATTGGATTTGAGTTAGTTGGACTTCTCGGCACCAAACTAAAGGATTGGTCGATGGAGATATAGCTCAAATTGATGGAGGGGTTATCTTGGGATAAATTAGGTAGGACTTTAGGAAGTGCTTCGGAGCAATGTAAGCGAAGGATTACAGGAGCCAAGTGGTCAAAATTGGTTAAGTAAGGAACTCTATACCGACCACTACTAATCACTTTTTCAAGCAGTGGGGTAGCTTTGGGGACTCAGGAGCTTGAAGCATGGAAAAAGGGACTTTAAGGAGGCAAAATGATGGAAGAGGTCAGGGTGTCGACACTTAGCCAAAATTTGGCTAAGTAATTAGATTGGTACCAACCACTTCAAGTCGATACTAAACTAAATTTCTTCGGCCAATGTATGCCAAACTATTAGGGAATGTTGAAGGGTCTCTGTAAGTTGTGTTGAAGGTGTTTATGCATTCGTTTAATGTTCGGTTGTAGGGTGGTAGCACGATGAAGGAGGGAGAAAGGTGGGATGGTTTGATGTGTTGACTTAAAAACTTTGGGGTGTTGATCTATGACTGATGGGGACATCTTGAAGTGTTTCAATGATAGCCGCTCAAAGACTGGAGTCAAAGCAATAATCCAAAGGGTAGGTTTAATGAGGAGAGCTCATGAGTGGAATTATGAATGATCAACTATGGATACGAATATAATGGGATTATGATTGTGTTCTATTATGAAGGCGTGTGTGAAGAGTTCATAGACATTCGAAGCTTTCTTGTGTGCTTGTGTAGAGGGGGTACGTCGGGACGCCCATCTAGATTATGACTATTTCTAGATCTTATGACCGTGGATTAGCTTGGACCTTATTAATGTGGGCCTATTTCCTAGCCTTACGAAGTGCCATGGATTGACTACTAGGGAATCGAAATTTGATTGAGTCTCTAGCTTATGATCGTGCTATTCGAGTTGTCTTATATCTAAGCATATTGCGTGGAGTGAGGACAATTTGATGGATGCTATGTTTATTATGATGGCTTGCCTATTTTTTATCACTCTAGGAACGTTACATGAAGTAGGTATTCCGTGAAACCGATGCCTAGACATTCGATAGTATAATAAATTGTTTGTATGCTGATGGTGTTAGGAAAGTAGCATATTATGATGTCATGTGCTAACTCTTTGGTTGCAAGGATAGGTCGGGTATGGTTCATATATTCTTGTTCCTTATTGTATCGACTTGTACAATATTTTGAAATCTTTTATCCCTCATACTAGATTGTTATTTTACTCGAGGTTTTATGCTTTGCTTCCTATTATCTCTGGTACTCTTAAATAAGTAGACTGGATAGCAGGTCTAGGTGATACGCGGTGGTTGTGGAGAGGATGAGCTGAATGGAGGTTTCTCGTATTATATATGGATATACTATTGCTTATTCCACTATGGAGTCTAGGCAGTGTTTGCTTTACTATCGAGATAGTTTCATTTGAGTTTATTTCCATTTTTATAAACTCTATCGTTGTTTTGTATAACTTTGTGAATTTGTACTCTTATATATGGTCCACTTACCGTCTCTTTAGTTTTATATATATGTTAACTATTATATTCTATTCGATGTGTTGTTAGATATACGATAGGTTCTGTGATGTTTTATTTTTTTCAACCCTTGACAATTGTCATATATTGGTGATGGCAGAGCAATGAACTGAATATAACCTTTTACTTTGAAGTTAAAGTGAACATACATTGAATTAATTATATCGTTTTAAGTTCAATCTGATTGCGTTTGATTGATGATGGCTCCATAGCCTACTATACTTAAATTATTTTCAAAACAGTTTGGTTCTATTGATCGTTTAATTCTAGAAGTGATGGTATAGAAATTGATTGGAGCAATGTTATTACATTTTTTCCTGCCTACACTAAACTGTACATATATAAGCTTGATAATATTGGTGAATTTGATATGGTTTTATAGGTTCGAATATAGTTGAGTGGTTAATAGATGAATTGGATATTGTAATGCATTATAAAATAATAAAATAAATAAATATGGATTGAATTAGTGTGTGATGGCTGATAAATGATTTCATATTTTAATTCATTTTAAAATATTTAAATGAATGAATATCATAAAATAGAGGTATTTGGATGAGTAATAAATTGTCCTGTGATATATTTATAAAAAGAAAATGAAGAGATTTTTATGAAGATGAATTGATACTATTTCAAAAATTATTTGAAATAATGAGAAGAAGAAAATGTAAATAGTTTGAACTATATGAATATAAATTAGCCTCTTGTTCTTACAAATTATATGTTCAAATAATTTATATGATTAAATATTAGCTTTTTAAGTTTTGTTACCAAATTAAACTTATCCTTTATGATATTATAATAAGTTCAATTAGATATGTTGTGTTTATGAAAATGGTAATATGTAGGAAAATTATTCAAATGCCTTTGGCAATATTAACAAAGGTGTATAATTCAAATTATTTTGGAAAAGGCAGGTTCGATTTGATTTTGTAAGTTATTTATTTATGAATTTTAAATTCATTGTCATATAACTTTTGGAATGTTGGAACTAGGCTCGCCCATAGAGGAAGTAATTGGCATGTTTCAATTTTGTTTACAATTTGGATCTTTGTTGGGCCTATGAAGTTTAATTTATTATAACATTTCTAAATTTATTTTAAATAAAATCCTTATTTTATTTAAATTTATAAAATTATTTTATAATTTTTTATTAATGTTATATTAAACACACACATCCGTACATGTATTATACACACACGCACAAATGTGTGTGTATACGCATATATAACATATCAATTCATGCGATGTATGACATATGCGTATATAAGTGTTGGGATCTACACAACAACAGATATGTTAGCTCATTTGATATTCAAATATATTACCCAAATGTAGGTTTTTATATATCAATTTATGTAATTGTTATAAATACTTATATATGTATATATATAATTATATTTTATTTAAATATATAAATATAAACATATATATTAAATTTAACATTATATATATTTTGTAACCATATATGAATATTTAAATCATTTATCAATTATAATAAATAAATTTTTTTATAAAACCGAAAACAATATACATTATATATAAAATCTTTTTAACATGTGTACATACATATATATATTAAATATTTATATGTATGTATAAACAATATAATAATGAATATATATATATGTTTATTTATATTTTAAAATATATAAAATATATATTTTAAATAAATATATATACCAGGTTATATACATGGCTTAGTTTTTTTTAATTTTGAAATATATTTAAAAACAAATATCCAATCGAATATTAATTAAAATTAATAACAATTAATTTCTAAACATAACTTTTATTTTTTATTTTTAGTAAAATTCCGATTGGTGTTTTATAAATTTGAAATGTAATTTTACGATTTAAAAACAAATTTTAAAATCTATTTTTAATTCACGACTTAATGAATAAATATTTTAAAACATAAAAAAAGTTTTTTATGCCAAAAGCAAGTTAAGTAATAATTTAATTTTAAAAAATATAAAACTTAATTTATATAATATATATAGATATAATTAATTTTTATAATTAATTGATTTAAATAATACTTAAATAATATATATTTTTATTTTCTCCTAAAATTACTTTACTTATGAAAATTTATATATATAATTATATAACCATATTTTGCACAAGTATAATGCAATATTTAAATTTTGAACTGTATATATGTTGTATATTAAATTATTTAAAAATAAAAAACATTTTTTATTATTTTATTTTTAGCCGTGCTATCTTTAGGTATATACATGACTAATTTTTTTTTATATAAAAGCATATGTAAACATAAAGCCTATCTAATTATGACAATATATTTATACGATGGAATCATCACCTAACTAACAATAAATATGGTATATAAACATTATATAATTATATTAATATTCCAAATAAATTAGGAATATACCTTAAATCTAAATCCTATAAGTACACCTTGAAATGATGAGATTTGCTCCTTGAACTGATTTTCGATCCAATAGAGTGCTAGTTCATGAACCGATGACTACCAACTATTAGGAATGGCAATGGGGTGGGTTAGGGCGGGTTTTAATGCCCCAGACCCATCTCGGATTTTTTAAACTTTACCCCATACCCATCCCGTAGACTCGGTGCAGGTTTGGATTTTTGTACCAAACCCAAATTTAAGTTAAAAAATCATATCATTAAAAATTCAAATTTAATACATTTCAAATCAAACTTATTTAAGTAGAATTCTTAAATAAATATAATTTCAAAAAAATTTCCAATTATAATAAACTCTATATTTGAAACAAATATAAATTCTAAATAAATACTTAAACAATATTATACATTAATCTACATATATATTTTAAAGGGGCATTTCACTAGAAGGAAAAACTTTGTGGTCCAATTAGTTTCTAAGACACACATCCATAGAAATTAATTTCAAGGCCAATGTCGGCACAATAATTAATTTTAAGGACAAAGTCAGTAGTCCAATTACTTTCAGGGACATAATTTCGTAGGTTTTTAGGCCTTAGAAACTAATTATTTTGCATTTTGTCCTTAAAAGTAATTATTTCAGTTGTGTGTCCTAGAAACTAATTGCACTTGCTAAAGAGGCCCTTGTGGCTAATTTTCACTATTTTAAAAATATAAGATTTATAAATAAATTATAAATATTTCAAAATTAACTTATGACTATACGATTTTCAAAATATATAATTTTAGAAAATCTAAATTTTTAACTTTATAAAATACATTTATATATAATATCTTAAAAATCAATATTTAATAAACCATATAATTCTTTCAAAACCATAGAAATCATTTTCAAAATATTTATATATCGACCAACGGTGTCGGTACATAATTTTCTATCCTATGGTCAAGTGATACAGATATTTATCATTTCAAAACACAATTTAAATATATATGGGCATATATCAATTCAACCCGCAATCCCAAATTCAGTTCAATAAAAATCGCTTGGGTTTATCATTTCAACCCACAACGATTTTCTCTTGTTCTACAGATCGTTCGGGTATGTACCATTTCAACCCATAGTGAATTCTATATTGACAGGGAACTTGCAGAGTTATAGCAGATATGATAATAATGTAATAGGCATATATCACCAATATAAATAAAGATAATGTTGTCAGATGTCACAGGTGAACAGAGATAGATAATAGAATATAAATAGCAATGTAAATAACTAACAACAACATATTTCAATTGTCGTTTCAATTGGAATCAAATTTAATAAATATAAGAACATTAATCGTGAGTGATTGCTCACCTTTCGAAGACAGATAGATTTGACAAATGAACTGAGCTACAAATTCCAAAGAAGCGCTAGACAAACATGATTCCATGAAGAAAACAGGCACGAGGGACAAAGCTGATAAATGGGAAAAAGATGAGAACTATTCAAAATCAGTTGTGATATAAACTGAAACGAAATATATATATACCATTGTATATATTATTATATTTTTCTTTTTCGCAATCAATAATTTAATTTAAATCATAACTAATATACATAAATTTATATATATAAATTTACATAAGTATAATACTTGGAATCAAAAATATATATAACCAGTACTAATTTTAAAAAAATATTATATTCTGTAAAATTTGTTAACAAATAACAATATATATATATATAACACTAATAAAACTGATATCCAAACTATATATGAGTAGATTATATATCCCAAATATCAATGGAATTGGGAAGAATGTAGAATGTAAAAACTCTAAAATTTACATAATATATATAACCACTTCCAACATGACATAACTCACTGTAACTATAGTATATACTTAAATATTTACATACAACTAAACTTATAAACTTGTACTAAAATCCCAACCGTTCATACATAAGTAAACTATTATATCCATATAACTATATGTAACTATCAAAATATACAACTTACTCACTACAACGGTTAATATATCTGAAAGCATATAATTGTACAAACATATATTTATATATAGCTAGTAAAACTTGTATAGTTTAATATGTACTATATATGTATATCCAAACTTCATAATAACCTATATATATAATACATGTTAAATGTCTCTCTATATATATATATCAAATTTTAGTAATTGATATAAAATTTTAAACACATATGAAACAATATCTGTATATATATTACCCAAAATCCAAAACATTTAGACTTTACTGCATATATATATATCTATATATAAATAACAACATATGACTAATGACTGTAAAGCAAAATATTAACATAAAATGTAAGTCTTATATACAATATACATTGGCTGAAATATAACATTGATTTCTTTTAACAAAATATACAAAATATATATATATATACTAACTGTTATACAAATATATATACTTAAACTAATCCACATAAACACATATATACTTATGTTACAGGCAACTCTATATACATCAAATCATATAGCTTACCCACATAACTTAGAATATATATGATACTATTATAAAATAAAATATGTACATATATATATATATATATATAAACCCAAGTTCACTTATACATACATACATACATACATATATGTATATATATATTTATATTAGATGATATACGAACAGTTGGCGAAATATATGAACAGTTAATACTTTTAATTTCATCTTTTTTTTCAATGCAGCTTGTATATACATATACCAAGTAACAACTTGTATTAGAATACTATCCCTATATATTATCTTTGGAATCATAATATATCTATATCTATATACTATGTCTATATATTTAAATTTGTTTTGTTTAAAACGTAAATATGTGTAAATATTTTAATATATATCCATACCTGGTCGAATGACACAAGCAGGCTAGAGGTTAAAGCAAAAGAAATGGGCGAGGTTACAAGAAATCACCAATACAAACTTCATGAGAGAAAAATTAACAGATGCAGCAAGCTTTTATGGTAGATCGGAAGGTGGGTTTTGGAAGTGGAGCTCGGTCAATTGTGTTGGTGGGCTGGCTTTGGGTGTGCTGCCTTCAGCCAAGGCTTGGAAGGGAAGGAGCTAAGGTAGCTTGCGAGTGAAAGCAGTGGTGATGGAGGACACTTCAGGTTAAAGGTGGAAGGCTCGTTGGATGGGCAGAGGGATTGGGTGAGAGGCTAAAAGCTTAGGAAGGATGCTTATGAGCTTCAGGCAATGAAGAAGAACGAAGATTATATTGGTTTCCAAAAAAAAATTTCAAGCACATAAATGAATAGAAAGAAATGAAGTAAACAATCCATATTTCAAAACAAAGGGAATGTTGAAAGTCACGAGTTGCAAATTTTAGAAAAATATTAATGGTCTTGGCTATTGATATAACAAGGTGGATATGAAAGGGTACGGGAAGATATTATGTCAAATTGCAGAACCGATTAAGAAATCGTTACATAGATTTTGACGCACATCGGATTCTGAAACACACATATGAATACACTATGGAGGTCAGCGTACAAGACGATCAAAACGGTACACAGATATCAATAGCACGATCATCCTATCAAAAGTCGATATCAGTACCAGAATGCTGCTAATATGTTGAAAAATAAGATAAACAGAGTAATAGCAGTCCAAATTTGAAGAAACAAAATATGAGGTCTCACTCAGAAGATGATTTACAAATTTATTGTATAAAAATATTCAGGTTTGGAAAACGTTTTATTATCATCAATTGTTAACTAATTTAAATTGAAATAAAATTACATAAGAAAATAAACTTTCATATTATCTAATGAAAATTTACCAGTTTCTATGTTTGAGTATACGTATTCCAAATATCAAATTTTATTTTCAAATTCGATTATTTAAAATTTCACAAAAATTCAGTTAAATTACGTAAATAAAACCATTAAAAAATTAACGGGTCGTTACAAATACAATGAAGTATGTGGAGCCATTTTGGTATTAAAAGACCTACGATTACATATAATATGTATCAATCTGAAGAGTTCATCAACTCTTATGATGCTCCTAATAAATAGGTGCATAATCATTAATTATTTGAGATATAATTAACCAGTATCATATTATTCGCAATTATTTAATAAAACTTATTTCTTAAAACTACGACTTAGTCGATAATTCCAAAATAATTTTATATACTTAGTATTTTCCTATGCATCACTTTTGTTGTGAGAACAAATAATATGATATAGTTTTATTTCATAACGAATATTTATAATATTCTCATTGAGATATAACTATGTCTATTTTTTCAATTGACATAGAAAAATAGTCAAATAATGTTTGATATGTTTTATGGAATTAATTTTTGTAATTTGATGTAATCAACAACTGTTACATGAAAATCTCCTACTATTTCTGCTATTGCTATAATAGCATACCAAATTCAAAGGTTCATCATTCGCTTAATATTGATATTTATTTCATGTACTATAACTAGTTTACAGTGGAGAGTTCTTTGATCAAATATCTTGAAATAAAAGAAATAAATCTCGTAGAAAACAAATTTCTATATGAAAATACATTTTGGAATAGAAATCTTATTTCTTATTCTAATGTTAAGTATCAATTAATATTATTACAATTCTCGTTTTCGACGTTTTTTATGAAGCATAAGTAACACTTCACTCTCTTCATCCAAAATGGACCTTAAATCACATCATATCTACTCTTGTACATTCGTTATCCTTTCTAAATGGTCAAACCATTCAAAAAGAATTCCTTACTACAATATCATAACAAACTCTTTACAAAGATGTATTTGATTATCCTTAAAGTTTAAAGACATCAAATATGATGCATCTTACATAAACTGGTCAAACTGACATTTCAACAATCAAATATAATCTTTTATTGTAATTAACTTGAATACTTGATCTCGCACTATGGTTTATTTGCTTATTTCGGATGAACTAATTTCATCAAAATATTGTACATTACAAATTGTGGCTATTTACCATATAACATTTATATGTGATTGTATATGAATCAAATATTCATGGTGTTGTATTGCATTTGATTATGGAACTTATAGAATGCAATACATGGTCACGACCAAATAAATACGTAAGCGACCAAATTACGAATGTCTTTGGTAGTTGCAAAACCAGGTGGTTGCATGGGTGTTGAAACATTAACATTCAAGAAGCATTTATTAGTAAGTATATATTATATATCTATTTGTCAATTTTCAGTTCAGTTCATTTGTATATCTTAGTTGATAAACATTTTATCAATTGTATTAAATGCACAAATTTATTAATATAGCATATGTTTTAACAATATTAGAAAGGTTAAATGTCATTATTTGATTTTTTTAATAATTCTCCCACTAGTCCTTTATGATTCATCAACCCCTAAGCAAAGCATAAAAGTCTTTTGACTTCTACGACTTACATACCTTAGGATTCTGACCTGAAGGAAAGCTTGACAAATCATAAACCCGCATACGAGGGATAATTCATTATCAATTGTATCCTATACAACTCCTAACTCATGGTTCCTTATCCTAATCCTGCCTTTAAAACGAGGAAAGCACAACAAGAAAAGTGGGACTATTCACTCGTAACTATCATTTCGCAACGGCCTAAGTATAATGTACTTACCTTGAGGTAAGCATAACAAATACATGTAGTAATCTTACCTCGTCTATTCAATATATTAATAGTACTATACATAACATCCCTAGATTGAGGAAAGCTCAACAACTAAAGAGTATGTGAGTAATATATTAATATAAATGATAGAGGATAACTATTAATGATTCATAATCTTCAATATAGTTGGTGATATTGACATATGGAATTTTTTATGAAATATCCTCGTGATTCAAGTGTGGAACACACCATAAATCACGTTATACGTACATATACATATGTATTTATTCCTTAAATTTATTTAGGCTTTCTTCAATGTTCCATCATTAATTTATACATACAAGTTTTATTATTATATAACTTTTATATTTTAATTAACTCAATATAGTCTTATGTATACTATTATATTAATTAAATTTACTTAGATAATTTTACTAATTCAAAAATTAATTTTGCATTAGATCAATATAAATTATATTTAATAATTAATATATATTATAATCTTTAAAGTATAACACACACACATATAATATATATATATATATATATATATCTGTGTGTGTGTTTATCACATAATTAATTAACATTTTACTAATTTATTTAATTAAGTAATTTTAATTAAATCATATTAATTTTGAAATGCATTTATATGCATACATGTATACTTAAGTTATTTTAAACATTGTAAAACAACGTAACATATATCAAAATATATAATACATGTATGCATTTTTCATTCGTTAACTTATTTAATTAATTTATCCATTTTATTAATCTTATTAATAAATTTAAAATTTATGAAATTAACTTTTTGTAAATTTCAAATATTTTATTATATTATAACTTTTATAACATATGTAGATCTTATTCTAGATTTAACTTTAAATTTAAATCTATATAGTTTTAATTTTAAAACAATTTTGAAATTAACCCAATGCAAAGTTTAAATTGGCCCTCTTTTATTAGGGGCAACTTTTTGGGCTCATATATCTGTTTAGGATAGGCCGGTAGTCAGGTAGTGTAGAGTAGATGATTATCCAGATCTAATCTTTCAACATTACCTTTATTAGATACCCTACTAACAGGGTTGTGAGCTTAATCGTTTAACCCCAATATGACTAATTTAGTTAGACTACATAGGCTATTGGGCTCTAATACTATTGTTGTAACTAAGTTAGCCTACAGTGGACATAATGGGTGAATTTTAAATTTTTTACTCCAACAACTTGTAACGACCCGTACTTTTTAACTATTTTTAACTATTAAATTTAATATAATTATGGAATAAAAATTGTTAAAAATAAAAATTCAATGATTTGTAATGTAAATTATTAGATATCAACTTGTATAAAAAAAATTAAATAACTAATTTCGAAGATTGGCGATAACGAGTATTGAAATAAAATTTATATATTAACTGTGTTTATAATCAATAACTGGAGTTGAATAATAAGCATGAATTATTTAGATAGAAATAATGTGACGATCCCATTTTTAAACCAAATTTAATTCAGTAATTAATTTAATTTTTAGGATTAACTTGTGAATTAATTTGAATTTTTCTGAAAATAAATTAAGATAAGTGTTTGTTGATGTATATGTATATATATATATATAAATAGATTGTAAATAGAATTTTGATTTGAAATATCTTAAAAATAGAATTTTAATTTGAAATTCAAATAATGAATATATTATAAATAAATTGGATTTAAATACTCTATATTTTAAAAACTGAAAAAATTGTTTTCTAGTTATAATATATAATATATATGTATGTTTATATTATGATTTGGAAGTAATATTTTGAGATTAGTATAATAAATTTTCAAAAGCTATTTTAAAGTTAAATTCTATATTTAAAAACTCTATAGATAAATTTTTGTTAGTATTAGATATAATAGTTTTAGTTGAAAAAGATTTAATAAAAGGTTTAAATACTTTCTTTTTAAATTTATACATGATATAAAAAAATAATTTGTATATATATATATATATATGTGTGTGTGTAACATATGTTAATATAATAAAAAGAAATGCATTAATTAAATTTTAAAATATAATATAAATTATATTTAAACATTAAATATATGTAAATTACTATGTGATAGCTTTGTAATACATGAAGTTAACAAGTGTAAAGGATACTACATGCATTCAAACATTTGTAACAATTTTATCATGCCAATATACAAGTGTCAATTTTTAAGTTTTCCTTTATTTTAAAAAAATAATAAAATCAAGACTATAAATACATCTCTACATCTCCTATTTTTCATTTTCAAAACTTTTATTCAAAACCAAAACATAAGAAAGCAAAAACTTGGAAACCTAAAAAAAATCCAAATAATCAAAAATAAAACCTGAGATTAAAATCTGAAGCAAACAATAACCTCTGTTCAAATCCAAGATCAAACAAACAACTATTTCAAAACCTGAAACAAAATCAAACAGCAAGCAAAATTAAAAGCATGCAAGTTCAACTCGGTATTAAAACAAAACAAGTTTCAGTTTTCAGTTTTCAAAGTGGCTGATCAATTTCAAGTTTCCAATCAAGCTTCAGTTTCAACATCAAATTTCCAGTTTAAAGTTTCAAATCTATATCCATTTTTCCAGTTTTAAATTCAAAGCTCTACTCCTCTGTTCTCTTAAACACTGTGAGTAAACTTGAATCTTATACACTAAATTATCTGTTGTATGTGATGAATCATATTGTGAGATGATTCCATGTGTGAATTAATTATTGAGAAATGTCTGTGTATATCAGTATATACATTTATTCAACCTTCTATTGATAGACTAACCCTATTTCAAAAAATCTATTTCTTTTTCTCTGATCTCTTTTGGTTTAGAATCTCTAAATGAATTTTTTTTGTATGAATGTAACATCATTTCTAAAAATGATTTCAAGTGATAATATTATTTAAATATTTTGAAATTTGGATATTACAGTATGATCAATTTAAAGTCAGAAAACCAATTAATTTCATGTTTTGATTCTACAACCTGATTCGTAGTTAAAATTGATGAATTTTGATAATGGTTTCAAAAATTTAAGGTTTGGGATTGATGAGATATTTCGAGTCGATCAGTTTTGGAGTTTTCATCGATTGCTGACGAACGGCGACGAGTTGTATGTCGTGTTTGATGCCGGAGAAAGTGTGAAGAATGGGGATCATGGGAAAAATGCAAGGAGGATTTTTAGGTGGCGGTGGTGGCATATCGACGACAAAGTAGGGTTGTGTGACCCATTTTAGTCGAGGAGGTTGTTGAGTCGATTGCGTAGTCATGGGTGGACCGGAATCGATCGGAGGTGGCTGGATCGATGCGTCGTGGCGTGTGCAGCTCTGGACATGATAGCGTTGACTCCGGTGATCGGGATCATTGGAGCGTGGTGATTTTTATCGATGGGTTGGGTTAAAGGTTGTGTCGAAGTGGCTCGATTTTGATTTCAGGCAAGATTGATGTAACTGGGTGGTCTAAGTGATGGAGATGATCGTTGGCGACCTATTGACGTCGGTAAAGATGGCCAGAATGGTGGTGAATTCATGTGCATGTACACACGTGCATCAGTGTGTCAGGGTGTTTTTTGGGCTTGGGGAAGATGAAGTTGGACTCGAAGATAAACTCGAGGAAATGTGGCATTGGCTCAGGTTTGTGTTCGGGTAGTTTCGCGCATAAGTAACAGGGTTTTAAAATTAAACAAAATAAAGTTAAAAAGAGAAGAAAAAGGGATGGCTCGAGGTTTGCTCGGGTAAATCTGCAAATGGCTCGGGTTGATCCCCGAAGTGGTCTTTGGTTCATGATATAACAGTTTTGAAATCTAAAATAAAACAAGTTTTAAAATAATATTCTTAAAACAATTTCTTTTATATAATTAAAGTTTATTTAATTTTTTGTTGAAAAAAGTTGTATAGTTTATTTTAACTTAAAAATAATTAAGTTTTTTTAAGTTTATTATGAAATAAAATCAAATAGCTTAATTAAGTTGATTAAAAAGATAAATGGTTCATCTAAAATAATGTTTTTGATTAGTAATTAACTTAAAGGTATTAATTTAATTTATATGTTGATAATTTATTTTCAAGGCTATTTAAATAAGATTTAAATGATGATTAAGTAATTAATTAAGATAAAGGATTTATCTTTAATTAATTTAAGGGTCTTGATTAATTAAAGGATCATTTATTAATTAATTATAAGGTAATTAATTAATGTACTTAATTAGAGGATGGCTAATTGATTAAAGGTTAATTAATTAATGTGAGTAATTAAAGGATAATTACTTAATGTAATTAATTAAAAAATGATTTACTTATGCAAGTAATTAAGGGATAATTAATTACTAAAGATAATTACTTAATGTAAGTAATTAGAGGATAATTAAAAAATTAAAGGTCAATTGATTGATTAATTAAAGATTAATTAATTTGTGATTAAAGGATAATTGATTAATGATTAAAGGTTAATTAATCAAGTGATTATAGGATAATTACTTTATGTAAGTAATTAAAGCGTTAATTTGTTAATGTAATTAATTAAGGATTAATTAATTGATGTAATTAAGTTAAGGTTAGTTAATGTGATTAATTAAGGGTTAATGTAATTAACTTCATATTAAATAATTTATGTGATTAATTAAGGAATAATTAATTAATTGAGGATAATTAACCAAGATGAATGATTGAGGATGATTAATTAATTTCATTAATTAATTAAAATAATAACAAATGGTTTGCAATTAATTGATGTTAATTAAGTAGGGTTTAAAAGTAAATAAATTAACTAATCTAATATATTTGGAGATTAAGTTGAATTGATTAGGAATTGATCAAATAATTAATATTGCTTATGGATGATTGGATTATATTGGATGCCTTGAATTTTTTGATATCTCTGATGTGTGATGTTCTATGATATGAATTGCTTGGATTGAGATGTGAATATTATTTATCTGTGATTGATTACTGTGTGATTGTGAACTTCTGAATTGAATTGAAATTGTTACTTAAACAACTTGGCCTTTTAACGGCATTTGAATTTCGATGCGACCGGGGGTCAGATTCCAAATGGTTATCCGAAAACCACATCGAATCTTAACGGTGGAACCTTTGTTTAAACGATTTAAAATGGAAATTTCTTTTGAATATATCCACTTGTTTTAAAAATAAGCACTCATTATTTGGTTAAGCCAGGAGAGGACTTTATGTCATAAAACCCATTTTAAATAATGATACGACGAAATGGAATAGCATTTGAAGACAGTGGTTGAAGACTGAGTATTTTCAAAAACGAAAGGATTACCTGTCGAATGTCCCTACACCTAATGGCCCCGGTATAGAGATTTAGATTGCCCAATGTGATGGGGAGTCCCAACGTGATTAGGGGATATCTGGATTTGCAAGGACTTTTTCCTTAATTGGACGAAGTGCCTTCGGTTCCATTCAGAACCAGGATGGAATTGTATGGATGTATGTCTGACGTTACACTTTGAGATGTAAAGCTGGTTTCTATCAAATACATTTCTGCTTGGTGGCGGAGAATTTATTCTCTTAACTTAACACCCTTTGAGACGTACGAGCTCAGAGGTTATGTAGTTGATGGTTACTAGTGATATATTCCTAATTTGGTAATGTGGCATGCTAAGTGCTGATCATTGGTTGATCAAAGCATGACTTTTGTGAAAAGCGTAGCTTTGTAGGACGAGACTTCACCGAACCTCACACCTCGAAAATGGTCGAAACAGGAAGGATGCGGCAAGGTTACGGGAGTCGCGCCCCTTAGAGTATGTGCATTTCCTTCTGGATAAAAAGTGGTATCATGGTATAAAGCCCATATATTTAACTTATATGGTTGTTGGAATTTATTGTTGGCGCCTCGGTAAAGGTCGGTTACGACCGAGGGATGACATACTCGTGACTATTAGTTACCTAGTTATAGAGGTAACCCAGCCTTGTGTTGGCAGAGATCCGGTTAGGTACTCGAGGCATCCCTCTAGAGGCGTACCCATTCGGAAAGGAAGCTCCTTAGCCTTGACCATCTGTTGGAAATCCAATCACCCAATACGAGCCCTTTACGATTTCAATTGTAGAACTTGCCACCTCAGGTGGTAGCTATAGTAGGCATACTATAATGGTACATATGCTGGCTAAAATTAATATTATACTTTCGAAATGTTTTCCACATTATGCACTAATAATAATATCAAAAGGATTTCCGCGTATCAAGCTTGTTTGACTATCATAAGGAGAAATCTCCCTCATGTGTGCGATTGCATTGAGTGTGTGTCAGGATGCCTTATGGTAGTTTCATTTTTCAAAAAGCATAGCGAATTTCTTTTTATTTCTTTTGTTATTTCATTTTTTGTACAAACAACCGTTTTTTTCTCACACTAGTCCCATGACTGGCCTGGAGTTTATTGTTTTCTTGTTAAACTCTGGGTGCCCATAATTTTTCACATGGGCAACCTAGAGTTAGGTTATCAGTAGATGTAGATTTGGCAGTCTTTGAAGTCTGTGGTTTTGGGGTCGCATTCGCTATATTGTAGTATGATAGCTTTTGGTTCTTAGCTTTTTGTTTTGGGGCTTTCGAGCTTTGACAATGGATACGCAGTCTGTTGGATTCTATATCTCTCTCTCTCTCTCTTGAAGATCTCTGTTGTTGTTATATCTTTCTGCTATTGCGTTGTATAGAAATCTCTGATAATGTTGATCACTTCTTGTTGTACCATATCATATCCATGTTGTATCAATTGTTGTGTATCAATAAAATCATTCCTTCTTTATTTCCGCTGTGTTGTTTTCACATAATTTGTTATAAGCTCCAACGAATCGGACTTTAACGTTTGAATCTCTGGCATTCGAATACGGTTGATGTATTGGATGCCGATTTTCAAGCGTCGGAATCTGGGTCGTCACATCTGGTATCAGAGCTAAAGATTGAGTAAGAACTTTAGCTTCGGAGTATAACACATTAGGTGACTTGTGATCTATGTTGTTAATGCGCTCGGTAGATTCAAAGCGGTGGAGGTGCAAAAAGTCATAGCGGGGATACAGCGAGAATATAGCGGGATATATCGAATGACTCTAAAATAGCATATAAAACTCGTACTTAATGTTTTTACAAATATATAATGGCAATTAAATGAAAATTTATCATTCAATTGAATTATAAATAATACATAAATAATTTTAAATAAAAACATGTGCAAATATACTTTAAATAAATGAAAAACTGTTATATATAACATAATTGAATTTGGTAGAATATTAGAGTATTTTCATTTCTGAAAATATATTAAAAATTAAATCAAATAAATTAGTTTCATAATTTTATAATGTATAAATGCAATTTTTCAATACATTTTATTAAAAAAGATATAGCGGGAATAGAGGAATATAGCGGAAATAACGGGATATAGCGGAAATAGGGGGATTAAAGCGGAAAGGCTTTATTCTGGGGCTATATGGAAAAATTATAGTGGTAGAAATCCGCTATGAGATATAGCGAGGTTGTAGCAGGGTAATAGCGGGGCATTAACTACATAGCTTGTGATAACCCAGATTTTCGGGCGTAAGATAATTGGATAATTGTCTGATTTTAACTATTGAAAATACAGATTTATAGATTGAACAAATAAATCTGATAATAAATATTTATATCTAGATAAATATTTATTTGATAATCTCCTAATATAATTATTCAAAATTGGCAAAAATGCTATTTTCAAACAGTAAAATAATGAGTTGTTTATATATAATATATATGTGGATTTTAAATGGAATTATTATTTTCAAATTAAATGTATTGTTATATATATATATATATATATATATATATATGAGTTGATTTTAAATTAGATTTTAAATTGAAATTGAAATTGAATTTGAAAATTCAATAAATAAATATCTTATAATAAATTGGATTTCAAAATAATATGCATATATGATTTTTATTAGTATATGATTAGTTTTATGTCATTGTCTTTAAAAGGTTTTTAAGGGATAAATTAAACTAGTATAATTATTTTTAAGTGTATAATTAGAATTTTATATCATTTTCTTTAAAATTAAGTATAGAGAAGTTTAAATATTAAAAACATTTAAGACATTAATAAATATAAAACTAAATTTAAAATATAATATAAATATATATAGAAACATATAAAACATGTTAATACAACATAAATAACAATTGTAAGTTAGATATATTCAAAATTACAAATGTAAGCTTAGGAATTCATGTAATTACAAGTGTAAGTTATTTCAACAAGTGGCGTTATTTTCTTTTTATTTCTGAAAAATAATAAATAAAAGATTAAGCCTAGCTACAAAGTATCTCTACTCCACTCTTTTCTTCTTTTGTTTTTTTATCAGTACATTAGCAAAACAAAGCAAAGAAAAGAAGACCTGATAGTTGAAACCAGAGAAGAAATTAAAATTCAAAACTACATCAATCTTTTGCAATCTTAAACTTGAAGCTCAACACAATTCAAATTCAACTGGATCAAGGAAAATTACCAAAGCATTTCCTGTCTCAAAGTTGTAATCAAACAGATCATTCTTAAAGCAACAAAAACATATTTTGAAATTTCAAAAGTTGTTCCCTGTTTTCAAACACATGTGAGTAAAACCAACCTGTTAAACTAGAATTTATTGAGATATCTGGATATTTGTGATTAATACTTGAAGTTTAATGATGATAAGTGCTTGCGTGGATGTAAATATTATTGTATATACAATTATATATGGAGATAGATGTGCATGTTTGGGAACAGGGAAGGGATACTTCTATTCATAATTTTCATGTTTTAAAAAGCTGATCTAAAATCTATAACATCACAACAAAGCAAAATTTGAGTTTAATTTCTGAACGAAAAGTATTGGTATGGGTATAACTTCATTTTTAAAAATAGATTCAAGGGAAAATATTGGATAAATATATTAAAAATGGAAATATGCAGTGGAAACCAAAAATGGGTTAGAAATTGATCAAGCTTATTTCAGTTTTTGATTTTATAATCTGATACGTAGTGCAAAGTGATGAATTTATAAGAATTTTTTTTATTTTTAGATAAGTAATTTGGAAGGAATTTCATGTTGAACGACAGTTGGGTTTTGGCTGTTTTCTGGTGATAGGGTGTATAGAGAAGATCGGGGTTCATGACAGAGGTGGCTCGTGGGTCAAGGGAGATGGGAAAAATGTCGTGGAATTTTACTCTGACCTATGGTGGCCGGGCGAGGTAGAGTTAGGGTTTTAGACCCAGATTTTGTCAATGTAGTTTGAGTAGGTAGCGCGACGGCGAGGCGGCGTCGAGTTGGACTAGGGTAGGGGTAAAGGAAGATAGGGGATTGGTGTAGCTCCAAGCTTGACGACAAGAATTTCAGATTGGCGTCGAATGTGTACATTTTTGATAGGGTGATGTTTTCAGGATTTTGGGTTGTGGAAACTGACTATGATGATGTCGTCGATATGATGGTGGTGGCGATGATGACCAGAGAGTTACCGTCGATCTATGCACGTGCATGATGGATTGGGTGTGTCAGAGTTTGGCTTGGGAAGAAGGACTTCGTCTCGAAGTTGATTTTGGGATAGTTGCGTGGTTGCTCGAGTTGGGCTTCGGGTCTTCGTGTGTGTGTTTGTAAACGGTTTTAAACTTAAACTATAACTAATTTTTTTTTTTAAAAAGAAGGGGAAGTTTTTCTCGAGGCGACTCAGAATGGGTTCCGGGTTGAATCCGAAGTAAAGGGTTTTAAGTTTTTTTAAATATAAATAAAGGTAGTTTTAAAACTTTAAGTAATCAAGTTTAACTGATTTAAAATAATTTATTTCTTTGTATAATAATGTTATTAATATTGGTTTAAGAAGTTGTATGATATGTTTTACTTAAATTAAGTTGATTCTTAAGTTTATTTTAAACTTAATTAAAGTATGTAGTTAAGAAGTTAATTTAAAAGATAAAACGTTTTTAATTTATATGTTAACGAAAATTAAGTGATTAATAAAAATAAATGGGTTATCTTTAAGTTAATCATGGACTTTGGTGACCAAAGATTAATTAATGTAAGGAATTGAAGATTAATTACTTAAACGATAATTATTTAATGTAAGTAATTAAAGGGGAACTACTTGGTGGAAGTAATTAAGGATTAATTACTTAGTGTAACTAATTAAAGGAAGATTAATTAAGGAAATTTATTAAAGGATTAGTTAATTAATGAATGTGATAAACTAAAAGGTAATTAATCAATATAAGTGATTATAGAATAATTAATTGAGTAATTAATTAAGGATAAATGTAATAATGTAAATGGGTGGAGATTAATTAATTTGTGTAATTAATTAAAGGAGGTTAATTAATTTGTGTAATTAAGATGATAATTAAGAATAATTAATTAATTGGTTTGCAATTAATTAATTGATTTGTAAGCAGTATTTAAAAGGTGATTGAAGTAATTAATTTAATTTATTTAAATTAATTAGAAATGGTGTGACAAATTAATCTTGCTTATGAATGATTGAATGATATTGTATGCCTTGGAATCTCTTATAAGTGATTTTTGATGCTATGTAATATGATATGTTTGGACTGAACTGGGATAATATGATTTTTCTATCTGTGATAAATGCCTAGGTAAGTATGTAATTCTGGATATAAATGGAACTGTTTAAAACTTAAACTTCTTTGTTTTTAAGATGATATTGAATTCGAAGAGACCGTGGTCGGGTATTAGTACATACCCGAAACCACTTCGATTTGGAATCTACAATAATTCTTTATGGATTTGATTTTGGAATAATTAGGCTGAAAAGGAATAAATGATGTAAATTTGGTCATTTAATCTGAGTAATAATACTTAGATATGATTATAAGGTGTATTTGACTTTGGCAAGTTAAGAACTCATTGTGAGATACGAGTTACCCCAGGTTTTATATTAGTTTTTTGTTTAGTATTTCATGTAGATGGGTTTACTCATGCTGGTTTCCAGCCTGACCGGGTGTTACTTTGATGTAATGCTCGGGTTAGACCGAATATTAGAGATTTTTAGGTTAGGGCGTTCTGGAGCTCAAGAGGCGAGCTGGATGGCAGGAACGTATGAAGTTTACCGCTGTGTATTTGAGTTGGTAGTAATATTAGTCTGGGACAAGTGTACAACTGTCCAGTTTATGTATAAATGGTTGTAACTCTGATGAAATGTATGCAATCTAACAGTTACAACTTTTCTTTGTAAATGCTATTATTTGATATTATATTTGATTCGCTGCGAAATGTGAGATTCTGTGTTTTGTTTTCTGTTTTTCTTCTTCCTTCTTTCTTCTTTTCTCTAACAATCTGGAATTTTTGAAGTCAAAAATTTTGGGTCTTCTCATTTGGTATCAGAGCTGAAGGTTAAGCGAGAACCTTGGCTCTGGTGGGTTTACTCATTAAGGATAGGGTCAATAGTACCTTAAAATGAGTTGAGTGTAATTTATATGAGAGAGCGTCCTTGTTATTTTCTTATATAAAGGTTTTAGAATGGTTTTAAAAGTAAATGATTTTTATATAAGTTTATATATAAAGCAATGATTCTTCTAACCACTATATATTAAGATATATTAGTTGTCGTATTATATAAATTAAAAGTAATAATGAGAATAAAATGGTAATAGAAATGCAACCAAATTAAGTTAAATGAAGATAAGTTTTAAATGGATCCAAACTGAAACTAAAATCTTAAATTTGTAGAAATGTTTTCAGAATAAGATAATAACGAATTGGTATCCAGATACGATAATTTTGGTTATCATCATAAATGGTTGTTAAATTTAATAATGAAATGTGTGTTAATGAGTAAGCAAAATGAAATGTTTTAGGGAAATAAAACATTTAGGTCAGTATGACTTATAAATTGGAATTGAAGATGATCTAAATTGTGAAGTTTTAAATCTATGTCCAGAAATTTGAAAATTGTTTCAAAATGATAAACTGATAATAAGTAATATTATTTAATGTATTTGAATGAAAGGGTCCTGTTTCAATCAAGAGTTGTTTGAAAATTTAAAGGAATTTGTTTTGAATTAAAACCAAAGGCGGTTTAAAATTTAAGGATAACTTGGTATGCAAAGGAAATAAATATGTATATATGAGGGATATACATAATACAACGATGATTTGAAATAAACTCTAAGTGCTGAGTTTTAAATTTTTAATTCGAATGTGATGTGAAAACCCAAAGTGATAAGTTTTTGAACTTATAAATGAGATTGGATATTAATATGAAGTTTTAAAATTGAAATGGGAATTCAAATTAGGTAAAGTGGACTGGATAAAATTGAAGCGAGTTTAACTTAAGGAAAGTTAAATAAGTTTAGAACACACAACCTGAATTGGAAATTTCAAGGTGAAATTGAAATTTAACTTGGAAAGTTAAATGGTTGATTTAAAATGGGAGCTATGGGTGATCTCAAAATGGGTTTGAGATCTGGAAATTGAAAATGGATGTTGTTAATTGGTGTTTGGATAAATTTGGATGTTTATATATCCTGTTATCATTTTATTGTTATAAATAATCTATGAAATTAAAAATTGGTTTCGAAGTTAAAAATAGATAATAAATTAGATTCTGAAGATAAAATTGTTTTTGAATTCTTATTTGAACTTTGAAACAAGTTAAGAAAAGGTAATTTAAAATGGAATTTTAAAATTTGGACTCATAATTAAATTGTTTAAAGATTTTAAGTTGTTAATTTAAAAAAAATAAAGGTTGGTTTTATTTAAAGGATTAAATCAACGTTTTAAAATTTGACTCGAATTTATGAAATTCGAGAAGGTTTTAAGTTGAGATTTGAATTGAATAAGTTCAAGTTGAATTTGATTTGAATTAATTGGAATTGTGATTGAAGATGGATAACCATTAAATTCGAATGGAAAATTTGAATTGAATTAATTTGAAGTGAAATTAAAAGTTGAATAGTCTGAAATTAAAATGGGAATTGATTGGAATTTGGGTTAAGAATTAAAGTTAATTTAAATTGAATTGAAATTGGATCAATTTAAATAAAAGTGGAAATTGGAAATTGTTTGGAAATGGAGATTGGGAATTGGACAGTTTGGCTCTGAACTATATTTTTTTCAAATAAAATTGCTTTAATATAACTGATTTTAAATCTACTTTTCCTCGTTATCTAGTATACAACTTTTCTTTTAAAATCCAAAACTATCTTATACTTATTTTACAACTACTTTAGGAACTATTTAACTATGTTACAATAATTTTATAGCTGTTCTATAAACCAATTACTATTTTAAAACTATTTTTCCACTATCTAATTATTCTACAAACTATATAACTGTTTATAACTATCTTATAATTACTTAACTATTTTGTTGCTATTTTACAACTACTTATCTATTTTAAACTTTTCAAGCTATTTTCTTAATACAAGTTGGTCAGAGTGCAAACGTTCTATAATTGAGTGCCAACTAAGATAAGTATTGAAGTGTTAACCCTAATGGAAATTGGGAGAAATTGTCGATAAGTGAATGGAATCAAAATGAAGGTGAATAGAAAAGAGAATTGATTTAGCTAATGATTAATAAAGATAAATACGTAAGATGTACGTATATTGTTCTATTCGTATAATGATTTGATTTAGATTCGAACACAAGAATTTCGAGATAGTATATCGATCCGAGATGGGATTTTTCACCCGATTTTCGACGGCGAACCTGGATATGGATTTTGATTGGTTCTGGAAATTCTCTATCATAGTTATGACTATGCAAGAAGAATGAAGGTTTCTGATTAAGAAACCAGATCTGAGTCCGCACTAGGAAGTCGGGTGGATGATACTAGTTCGAAAGTGAAATTGTGTGATCAAGTGAGCGATCAGATTGATATAGCGTACGGATGATATGTGTACATCATACGGGTTTGAATGAAATTGATATTGAAAATTTGTGGATAACTGTAAAATGGTTTCTGAAATGAAAAGTATATTTTGTGAAATATACGATGAAATAAAGTGGAAATTGGATATTTCTATGGTAGAAATTTACTTTATGGAAGTAAGTAATATGGTAAGTGACTTTATAAAGTAATCAAGCTTGAATATTGATTTGGCATAAACAAGGTTATGTATATATAATTGATAAACTCCCCTTGTTGAATCTATAGCCAGAATAAAAAGGGTTTTTGAAAATATTTGAAGTATAAAAAGGGAATTTATACAAGTGTGAAGTGATCCAAAGATTTTCAAAAATATATATCTATAAAAATATGAAGGATTTTATGAGAATGATTTTGGAAAAAGGATTTTAGAACCTATGGATTTTGGAAAGGCTTTGATTTTTGGGGAAAAATCAATTTTGGAAATTTAAAAAGCCTAGTTTGAGAATTATTTATTTTGGGATAATCGATTTTGAGAAAATAGAGATTTATATGGGATTCATACTAGGTGTTTGATTAGGAAAATATTGTATGTGTATAGTATAAAGTGTTTTGAGAACGGATTTGGAGAAAGAGGCGCTCCCTTGAAATGAACTTCTTAGGAGTACGATAGGTTGGTACTGCCTTGAGCCCTAAGGGGGGGTTCTAAAGTTGATCCTGTGAGGAAGTCCGGACAAACTGAATTTCCTGAGGATTATTGGGTAGCAAAAGTCGAGAGCGCTGATGCCTACAGAGGCATTTGGGTTATGCTGTGACGATAGTGTAACTCGATGCCACTGCGATCTACTGTGGACCATAGCGGAAATCATATGGAGGTGAGTGTCAACGTTCTACGTTTGATTTTGTCGGAAAAGCAACGTAACATCAGTAGGCTGCGATCTATTGTGGCATGGAGAAGTTTCTTTCTTTTGGCAGCAAAATTTGAGGGCGCTGATGCCCACAGTTTATGGATTTTTGTTATGATAGCAACCTAACTCCAGATGTAGCTGCGATCTGTAGTGGGTTACATGGTGTAATCGAGGGGCGCGGAGTGCCTACAGTTATCTATGGATTTTGCCAGGCTGGCAACGTAACCATTGGGTTAACTGCGACCATGGAGGGGGTGATGATTTCCAGAGCATTCTCACCAAAGATGTTTCCTCTATTTAAAAAATGTTTTTAATATTTTCACAAAGTTTTCGAAAATGTTTTCCAAGTATTTTCACTGGGTGTTGAAAATATGTCTGCTAAGTACTCATAGATTTTCAGTCTTACGCCTGATCAATGTATGACCGAATTTCTATGAGAACAAGGATGGACTGGTTGAGACATCAAGTTATAAAAAAAATTATAAAGCTATTTTGGTAATATTATATAGATTTTAAAATTGTTTTATAAATGATCAAAGAATAATTTATATGTTTTTAAGGATTGAATAATTTCTGGCTTCGTTCCTTTTCGAGGAAGAAAAGATTCAAAGGGGGGAGGAATGTGATAACCTGGATTTTCGGACATCAGATAATTGGATAATCATCTGATTTTAACTATTGAAAATACTGTTTTATAGATTGAACAAATAAATCTGATAATAAATATTTATATTTGGATAAATATTTATTTGATAATCTCCTAATATAATTATTCAAAATTGGCAAAACTGTTATTTTCAAACAATAAAATAATGAGTTGTTTATATAAAATATGTGGATTTTAAATGGAATTATTATTTTCAAATTAAATATGTGGTTATATATATATATATATATATATATATATGAGTTGATTTTAAATGGGATTTAAATTGAAATTGAAATTGAAAATTCAATGAATAAATATGTGACGACCCGACTTTTTCTCTCCAGAAAAGTCGTATCATCATGAAGAAAGAAAGGGATAGAAAAGAGAAAAGAAAGAGAAGAAAGAAGAACACAACATCAAAATCTCAACAACGGAACGAATAAATTATATTAATAACATAAATATTACATAGTATACAACACTATTAGAGTTATACAGAAATTTCATCACATACTAGACAGTTATAAACTCCTGTCTAGTTATACAACTCAACAAAACAAGAGATAACAATACAGAGAACACACAGCGGAACAATATATCTACACGCAGAAGCCTCCTGCTCCATTTCTCCTCCAATATTCGTCAAAGCTAACCTGAATCCCTTGGCTACTCGAAAAATTTGAGTACCCAAGAGTTTAAGAAAAACAGAAGACAAACTCCGGGTCAGACATGGGTCTGGTGTGAGTAACAGGTTGAAGTTGCTTAACTTTGAAAAATCTTTTAAAAGAAAGGTATCACGTAAGACTTCCCACACATAAACATGGAAAAGTTTTTACCTTACGCTAACCAAAACATTTGATAGGAAATCCAGTGATATTATAATAGGGTCTAGGGTTTTCAAGTAAATAAGAAATAGCCGAAATTGTTACATTCATTAAATTCTAGCTACTAGCCACAAAAGTGGGTAATATAATCAAAACCGTTGGCACTTATTAGATTGTGGATTCCATACAATGGCAGGGCTACTGGGGGTACCGCCCGTCAGAGTACGTGGCCTAGATCAACGTACCGAGGAGTACGCCCGCTCCCCTGCAACACAAGACCGGACCTATTCCTTACTGAACAGTCCCGAACAAGACAACCTCGCAGTTGGTGTACATCCAACTGCCCACACAGCCGAAATAAAAAGGGACCTCTAGAGAGGGGTAAATCTTGCTCTCGAGTGGGAGCTACCCACGAAGCCTTGCTGCACCTCCCCTGTTTTAGCCATTCCCGGTTGATGAGGCTTGAGGCTACGATTACCTTTAGAGAACACATCTCTTAGAATGCTCATCGTTCACCTGATGATGTTCTGAAAGCATTCAATCCATACAAGTTCGTTCCGGGTTCGAACAAAACCGAAGGCATTATCTTGTTACACTCATTTTGGAATCACCCTCAGAGTTAACGACGATAACCCTTGCACTCTAAATCACCATCTCGAATCTATAAGAACTATTTCCATCAAACTCATCACGGATTCACCCCCAGAGTTATACTGACGTATAGTCCTTACACCTCGAGTCTTCACTCTTCACATAAGATTCATGACCTATCGTTAATTTGGATCGATGTGGTTTTCGGATATCCAAATATGGAAACCCGATCCCGGTCTCATCGAAATCCAAAGCGTGTCTTTTAAGGCCAAGTTGTTTTAAAGGTTTAAAACAATTCAATTATCTATATATCCAAATAGATAAATCACAGATCCACAACAGATAATCAACATTATCATCATATCAGATAAACCATATTATCATTTCCCAAAAGATAATCTAAATCATCATCACAATGCAACCAATGCATCCATATCACTCAACATTATCTATCTCATATCTGAGATCAAACCATTCAAGGCAAACAACATTATCCAACCATATAAGCCATGATTTAATATCACACCAAATATAATTAATTTAAAATGAATTAAATTAATTACATCATTCCATTAATTTAAAGTAAATTAAATTAATTACTTTACCAACATCAACTTGCTTATTACTATTGATTAATTATCAATCAATTGATTAATCATCAACCAGTTATTTATTTCAATTAATCATCCCTGATTAATTAACCTTTAATTACATTCAAGTAATTATCCACTAATACTTAACCAAATACAGTAATGAATCTTTAACTACTTTCTTTATTAATTAATTATAAATTAATTACATTATTTCTTAATTAATTATATTAATTAATTCATTCATTAATTAATTAATTCTAATTAAATCCATTTTAATTACATCATTAATTATAATAATTAATGATTTCTAATTACATTTCTATTTAAATTAATTACATTAAGTAATTAATCTGTATTTAAACAATAATTGTTAATCACCCTTGATTAACTCCATCCAGTAATTAACTTCCTTTAAATTACTTTACCAAATAAATTAATTATTCATTAATTAATTATCTCAAATTAATCCCTTGAATAATTCACAAAGTAATTATACTCAAATTACTCAATATCAAATCATTTACAATTAATTATATGTAGTTATATCCATTAATTACTTCTTTAAGTAATTCCTTATCATTAAATTACATTAAGTAATTATCCTCCACAAATCATCAAATGATTAATTTTAAGTTAATTAAACTGAATTAATTAACTTAATCTAATCATATTAAACTCAATTAATTGCAATAAGTAATTAATTCCTTAATTACTTCCATAAGTAATTATACTTAACAACTTACACAACTGATTATGCTTAAATTAATTAATATATTTAATAATTAAAATTAATCACATTAATTAATTATTAAATAATCCTTAGTTAATGACCTTCATTAACTATTAAACAATTCATTAATATTTTTCCAAAATAATCAACTTATTCAAATCATTATTAACTACAAATTAATTAATCATTAATTAACCCATTAATTAATCCCAAATTAATTAAATAAATATGTGTTAATTAAAACTTAATTAATCTATTATTACTTGATTAATTAGTTATTAACTAAAAAGTTAAGTACTCTAAAATTAATAAATCTTAAACCTTTATGATTAAACCTTTAATTACCATTTTATTTATTTATTAAATAAATTGATTCTTCATTTAATTACCCTAATAATTAAATGAAACACAAATTATTATTAAATTTTAACAAGTTTAAAAATCAAATCTAAAACCTTTAAATGATAAATAATACTTTTATTATAAAAGAAATTTTACAAAAGTTAAAACAAATTTCTTTTTAAATTAAAATCATATAAATTTTTACATTATCATTCAAATTTGGTTTAAACACTTAAATTTATAAAACTTAAATTTATTTTTAAACAAAGATTCAAATCCAAATTTGAATCAAATTTTACACTTTGTTTAAAAGTTACTTCATTATCATGCAAGTCATGATTTTGACGTAACTACAATCTGGAAACTAGAACAGGCAAAACAAGTTTACAGTACAACATGCATTCAACATATAACAGAGAATATCGTCAAATTCATCCAATCCAAACATGATTATCACAGGAATAAATCAAGCAACTATATTCACTAAGTTTATTTAATATAAAAAAAATGTTACTCACACGTTTTAGGAGCAGAGTCTTGCTTATGCATTTTTGAACTTCAGTTTGGTTTTTTTTTAAACTGCAGATGCTTTAACTTTCATCTTGCTTTTGCTTATATGAAGACTTGAATCTTGATTTATTACTTTGTTCCTTGATTCATGCAGTTACTAGATTCATGTGCATGCTTCCCAGAGAAAGAAAATGCAGGACCCAGTTGTATGTTTCCATGTATAAAGATGCAGGCTTCTAGAGTCAAAAATTTTCAAGTTTCTAGAAAATGATGCAGGTATTTGAATTGAGACCTTGAAGTTGCAGATGCAAGAATTTGATGTTGCAAATTTGATTTTTCAGATGCATGCAGATTGATTTAACTTGATGAGGTTGCATGCAGTTATGGTTGAAGTTTTAAAAACAGAAATGCTAGGCTTTGAGGTTTCAAATGAATCTCAGGTATTTGAATTGAAGGCTACAGTTTTGAGGATGGTTTTCATTTTCATATTTTTACTAGAACATATTTTTAACTGAAAATTTTCTTTAAGTTTTAAAAAAAAGAAGAATAGAAAAAAGAATAAGATGAGGAGTATTGTGTTTATATAAGAGAAATTTTTGATTTCATTAAATTAAAAGAAAAATAAAAATAAAATAGACACTTGGTACAAATTTAACATTTGTCACCTTGTCTTCTTATATGACCAACACATGTCTTTTAGTATCATAAGAAACTTACACATGTACATAAGCATTTAAATTTTAATTCTAAATTGTTTATAAAACTTTAAGCTTTTAAATCTTATTTTATTTCTTAAGTAATATATAAATGAATTTATCTCTTTTTAAATTGAAAAGAAATGAAAACAAACAAATTAAAAATATAGCTTATTCAAATCTATTGAAGTATTTATTCTATTACATTTTCAGAATATTAAATCAAAATTTTAAATTAAGTTATCAAACCAAATTTTAATAATCAAGTTATATATATATATATATAAATGCATATATTGCTTTTGTTAAAATTAAAAATAACTAATCTATTCCTTACAAAATCTATTTATGTTCATAAGAATTTAAGTATTATAATTTTTATTTTTAAAAAAAATAACAAATTAAACAATATTAAATAATTTATAAAAAGATTATAAACACATTAAGATCATTTGTAATTTGTATTGTAAATTCTTATATATATATAAATTCAAACAATATTTTAAAAAGAAAAATAAAAAAAAGCTTTAATGTTAATCAATTTTAAATTCATCTTTAAGCTAATTAAAAATATAAATTTAAACAAATAAGATTTTCCATAAGTATAAACCATAAAATATTTATTAAATTGCTTTGAAAAGTCAATTCTTAAATTTAAATCAAATTTCCAACTTACCAAATATAAATTAAAGTTAGAAAATCAATTCATTTACTAAATTCAAAAATCAAAGTTTATTAATTTAGAATATATACAATTATCTATATTATAAACAGAAAATAATTTATTTACTTTTAAAAAGATAAAATCTTCCAATTTAAATATTTGTTAAAAGATTTTTATTAGATTAATCCAAAATTTATTATTTAAAATTATCAAATCAATTTAATTTTCAACATAGATTACTAAATTTATATTGCCAAATTTCCGAGATATCACATTCCTTCCCCCTTAAAAGAATTTTGTCCCCGAAATTTAAAAGCAAAGGTAATTTAATAATCTATCTTAAGATTTTATTTTAAATCACAAGCATATATCAACCATATGCTAACAACCATAGCAACCAATTCATCCAATCAAAACAAATCTAATTATCCATAAAAATTCTGGATAAAATTTTCACGAGTTTCCCCGGTATGAATATCGGGATACTCGCTCTATAGAATCTAAACAATCAATATTATTAAGCTATAGAGCTCCTATCCAACTAGATCTACAAACTAAACAGAATATCAGACTACAGACAATCCTGACTCAACAATCACATCTTCCTGAACTGCTGGTTTCACAACCAGAGATAAATCATACACGTACTCCCTCAGAGATACGTGAACCACATTGAAGCCAGTTATCCAAACCGGCAATTCAACCTTGAAAATCAGACATCAATCCTCACAAGAACACAGAAAAGGTCCAAAATACTTCGGAGCTGACTTACCCAGTCTTACTTAATCTTAAAATTCTTTAGATCGGAGAAAAACTTACCCAAAATCAAATCTCTGACTCCGGAATCCAAATTCCTTCGTCTCTTATCCATAAAACACTCCTGACGATCCTGGGCTACCTTCAACTCTCGTGATCAGCTCAACCTTTGCTGATGTCTCTAGAAACAAACTGGACCAAAATAATCCAACAAAATGATCTCCTCAAGATCACATCCAAACCAAGAACACCAACTCTACTCCACAAACAACAGAAAACTAACTTACTTCTCCTATCCGGAAAAGACAAAACAAAAGCACTCCCAAACTGCTTTCGCTGCACAACTCTGATCTGAAGCAGAAGAAAAACTCGAGCACAAACTGGATAACACATCACAGAAATATGGTTCAACAGATCCATAAAAGAAAACTCATATGCCCCATCTGATCCAAAGCTGCTTCACTAAACCTCCAGTATCACTCCTGGAATCCAGTCGATAAGAAAACTCAACCTCCAAATATGGACAAACTTTCCATAGCTCAAGAGAACATTCAAACTATCGTAAGTCACTTTTGCGATCAACCCAGCCTAATATCCAAAGAAAACTGTTATCTCTTTACCAATCAGAACATCTAGCCAATCCATCGAAGAAATGGTTCTACTCTGCTTCTGAACTCCATCTTCAGAAAAAAAACTGCTAACTAGAAAATCTTCTTGCTGGAAAACAGAAAACTCCGAGATGCACTACTAACTCCGACGCCAAAGACTTCCTAATCCAAAATTCTTCGAGAAACCCGAGCCTCAAACCGGACAGAAACATCCTGCTGAATCCAGCCACAACACTGAAGCAGACTCACCTCCTTAACTTGTTCTAAAGAAAAATCTTCGGAGACATCTATAGTCACTGCGTCTCATCACACAGCTACTAACTCTTGAGATATCAAGATATCATTATTCTCTTCAGCCTAGCTGACAGATCCAAATTCAACTTATCCTACTCAAACATGAACTCTGAACCTTTATAGGTTACCTTCAGAGATCTATGAAATCCTTTCTCCAAGCAAAACTCACTCGAGACGGTATTAGGTCTACGGTCTCAACAAATACACTACCGATCTCAAACACCAAACTTCAACCAATGGTAGTAGTCGTGTTACACACCCCACTATCTTATCTACCTTTATAACTTATATTGGATAACCCGAACAGGTAACCCAACAAATAGGTAGAAGTAATTATATAAATACATATTAAAACTACAAATACGCTCTCTCAAGATAGACACCACTCTAGAGCTTAGGTATTCACTCAACCTAATGCTCTGATACCAACTGTGACGACCCGACTTTTTCTCTCCAGAAAAGTCGTATCATCATGAAGAAAGAAAGGGATAGAAAAGAGAAAAGAAAGAGAAGAAAGAAGAACACAACATCAGAATCTCAACAACGGAACGAATAAATTATATTAATAACATAAATATTACATAGTATACAACACTATTAGAGTTATACAGAAATTTCATCACATACTAGACAGTTATAAACTCCTGTCTAGTTATACAACTCAACAAAACAAGAGATAACAATACAGAGAACACACAGCGGAATAATATATCTACACGCAGAAGCCTCCTGCTCCATTTCTCCTTCAATATTCGTCAAAGCTAACCTGAATCCCTTGGCTACTCGAAAAATTTGAGTACCCAAGAGTTTAAGAAAAACAGAAGATAAACTCCGGGTCAGACATGGGTCTGGTGTGAGTAACAGGTTGAAGTTGTTTAACTTTGAAAAATCTTTTAAAAGAAAGGTATCACGTAAGACTTCCCACACATAAACATGGAAAAGTTTTTACCTTACGCTAACCAAAACATTTGATAGGAAATCCAGTGATATTATAATAGGCTCTAGGGTTTTCAAGTAAATAAGAAATAGCCGAAATTGTTACATTCATTAAATTCCAGCTACTAGCCACAAAAGTGGTTAATACAATCAAAACTGTTGGCACTTATTGGATTGTGGATTCCATACAATGGCAGAGCTACTGGGGTACCGCCCGTCACAGTACGTGGCCTAGATCAACATACCGAGGAGTACGCTCGCTCCCCTACAACACAAGACCGGACCCATTCCTTACTGGACAGTTCCGAACAAGACAACCCCGCAGTTGGTGTACATCCAACTGCACACACAGCCGAAATAAAAAGGGACCTCTAGACAGGGGTAAATCTTGCTCTCGAGTGGGAGCTACCCACGAAGCCTTGCTGCACCTCCCCTGTTTTAGCCATTCCTGGTTGATGAGGCTTGAGGCTACGATTACCTTTAGAGAACACATCTCTTAGAATGCTCATCGTCCACCTGACGATGTTCTGAAAGCATTCAATCCATACAAGTTCGTTCCGGGTTCGAACGAAACCGAAGGCATTATCTCGTTACACTCATTTTGGAATCACCCTTAGAGTTAACGACAATAACCCTTGCACTCTAAATCACCATCTCGAACCTATAAGAACTATTTCCGTCAAACTCATCACAGATTCACCCCCAGAGTTATACTGACGTATAGTCCTTACACCTCGAGTCTTCACTCTTCACATAAGATCCACGACCTATCGTTAATTTGGATCGATGTGGTTTTCGGATATCCAAATATGGAAACCCGATCCCGGTCTCATCGAAACCCAAAGCGTGTCTTTTAAGGCCAAGTTGTTTTAAAGGTTTAAAACAATTCAATTATCTATATATCCAAATAGATAAATCACAGATCCACAACAGATAATCAACATTATCATCATATCAGATAAACCATATTATCATTTTCCAAAAGATAATCTAAATCATCATCACAATGCAACCAATGTATCCATATCACTCAACATTATCTATCTCATATCCGAGATCAAACCATTTAAGGCAAACAACCTTATCCAACCATATAAGCCATGATTTAATATCACACCAAATATAATTAATTTAAAATGAATTAAATTAATTACATCATTCCATTAATTTAAAGTAAATTAAATTAATTACTTTACCAACATCAACTTGCTTATTACTATTGATTAATTATCAATCAATTAATTAATCATCAACCAATTATTTATTTCAATTAATCATCCCTGATTAATTAACCTTTAATTACATTGCAGTAATTATCCACTAATACTTAACCAAATACAGTAATTAATCTTTAATTACTTTCTTTATTAATTATTTATAAATTAATTACATTATTTCTTAATTAATTATATTAACTAATTAATTCATTGATTAATTAATTCTAATTAAATCCATTTTAATTACATCATTAATTATAATAATTAATGATTTCTAATTACATTTCTATTTAAATTAATTACATTAAGTAATTAATCTATATTTAAACAATAATTGTTAATCACCCTTGATTAACTCCATCCAGTAATTAACTTCCTTTAAATTACTTTACCAAATAAATTAATTATTCATTAATTAATTATCTCAAATTAATCCCTTGAATAATTCACAAAGTAATTATACTCAAATTACTCAATATCAAATCATTTCCAATTAATTATATGTAGTTATATCCATTAATTACTTCTTTAAGTAATTCCTCATCATTAAATTACATTAAGTAATTATCCTCTATAAATCATCAAATGATTAATTTTAAATTAATTAAACTGAATTAATTAACGTAATCTAATCATATTAAACTCAATTAATTGCAATAAGTAATGAATTCCTTAATTACGTCCATAAGTAATTATACTTAACAACTTACACAATTGATTATCCTTAAATTAATTAATCTATTTAATAATTAAAATTAAGCATATTAATTAGTTATTAAATAATCCTTAGTTAATGACCTTCATTAACTATTAAACAATTCATTAATATTTTTCCAAAATAATCAACTTATTCAAATCATTATTAACTACAAATTAATTAATCATTAATTAACCCGTTAATTAATCCCAGATTAATTAAATAATTATGTGTTAATTAAAACTTAATTAATCTATTATTAGTTGATTAATTAGTTATTACATAAAAACTAATCTTATTTAATTAATTATTCTTAATTACAAGTTAATTACTCTAAAATTAATAAATCTTAAACCTTTATATTTTAACCCTTAATTACCATTTTATTTATTTATTAAATAAATCTATTCTTCATTTAATTTCCCTAATAATTAAATGAAACACAAATTATTATTAAATTTTAACAAGTTTAAAAATCAAATCTAAAACCTTTAAGTGATAAATAATACTTTTATTATAAAAGAAATTTTACAAAAGTTAAAACTGATTTCTTTTTAAATTAAAATCATATAAATTTTTACATTATCATTCAAATTTGGTTTAAACACTTAAATTTATAAAACTTAAATTTATTTTTAAACAAAGATTCAAATCCAAATTTGAATCAAATTTTACACTTTGTTTAAACATTACTTCATATTTCAATTTCAAATTTAAATTCAAATTCTTTAAAATATTTTTAAACAATAAACTCCTTTAAAGTTATTTTAAAGCAAATTTGAATTTAAATACTTCATCATTTCCAACTTGTGATTCAATTCAACTTGAATCCATAATTTAAGTTAGATTTAAAACTTACTTTAAATTCTTGCTTCCATTTTTAAATTTAGTTCTAAATTTAGTTTTAAATTTGGAAAACAAGACAAGTTTTCAAACTCCAACAAACCAACCCGAGCTAAAAACTAAAATAACTCGAGTAACTCAAGTAACAATTTTCTTATAAATTCATCTCAAAATCAATTAAATCTCAAATAAAAATCAGGTTTATACAAATCCCTGTATTGACAGGTTTACCAAACCCTGTAACAAAATCAAACACCCGAGACCTCATCTAAAATACTTCGATTCCCCAAACCTATTGCTTCGAGCAAAAATATGAGACAACCCGAGCAAACACGAACCCCTTCTTCCTCGAAAACAATAGATACTCCATTACCACCGTGCACCTGCACTACCACGGCCATCACCTCCGGCCTCTCGCGACCCCCTACGCAAGTCACCGATCCTCTCCAAACACCAAATCGACGCTCAATTCAACTACAGAAACCCTAAATCAAAATCTAGCATTCGAGCTCAATCTGGAACAAATAGGTCGAACTGCAAACGCTTCAATCTCCAAACTCCGACCATCTGAGAGGTACCACCTCCGGGCTCTTCATTATCCTCACCTCATCTACCTCCAGTTCGAATAAGGGAAGACTCGATCACTTATTCATGTCGCAGTGATCAAATTTCTTGAACACAGAAAAACTAGGGTTTAAAATTTCAAACCCAAATCATGATTGCCTCGATGCTCAGATCCATCAACTGTTATTTTTCCTATAAACTACAAACATCACTCCATCAACCATAGAAACACTGGCAACTCCAAACCCCCAGTTTGACAGAACCAACCCCAATTGTGTTTTCTAGTTAAACCAGAAATATTCAGTTGAATGCAAACTAAAAATTCAAATTATAGTTTTAAAAATCAAGTTATTAATCAAGTAATTTATTTATAAACTTAAATAAATAAATCTGGAACATTCAAATATTGTTTACAGACATTTTGCTCTGTTGCCTTTTTTGTTTATCCACAGTCATCACAGTTTTATCCTTATTTTCATTTTTTTTAATAAGATTAAACTCTAACTTATATTACATAACATACTTGCTTAAAACCTTAAACTATAACATTGATTTTATCATGAAGTCATGATTTTGAAATAACTACAATCTGGAAGCTAGAACAGGCAAAACAAGTTTACAGTACAACATGCATTCAACATATAACAGAGAATATCATCAAATTCATCCAATCCAAACATGATTATCACAGGAATAAATCAAGCAACTATATTCACTAAGTTTATTTAATATAAAAAATAATGTTACTCACAGGTTTTAGGAGCAGAGTCTTGCTTATGCATTTTTGAACTTCAGTTTGGGTTTTTTTTAAACTGCGGATGCTTTAACTTTCATCTTGCTTTTGCTTATATGAAGACTTGAATGTTGATTTATTACTTTGTTCCTTGATTCATGCAGTTACTAGATTCATGTGCATGCTTCCCAGAGAAAGCAGAGAAAGAAAATGCAGGACCCAGTTGTATGTTTCCATGTATAAAGATGCAGGCTCCTAGAGTCAAAAATTTTCAAGTTTCCAGAAAATGATGCAGGTATTTGAATTGAGACTTGAAGTTGCGGATGAAAGACTTTGATGTTGCAAATTTGATTTTTCAGATGCATGCAGATTGATTTAGCTTGATGAGGTTGCATGCAGTTATGGTTGAAGTTTTAAAAGCAAAAATGATAGGCTTTGAAGTTGCAAATGAATCTCAGGTATTTGAATTGAAGGCTACAGTTTTGAGGATGGTTTTCATTTTCAGATTTTTACTAGAACAGATTTTTAACTGAAAAATTTCTTTAAGTTTAAAAAAAAAAGAATAGAAAAAAGAATAAGATGAGGAGTATTGTGTTTATATAAGAGCAATTTTTGATTTCTTTAAATTAAAAGAAAAATAAAAATAAAATAAACACTTGGTTTAAATTTAACATTTGTCACCTTGTCTTCTTATATGACCAACACATGTCTTTTAGTATCATAAGAAACTTACACATGTACTTAAGTATTTAAATTTTAATTCTAAATTGTTTATAAAACTTTAAGCTTTTAAATCTTATTTTATTTCTTAAGTAATATATAAATGAATTTATCTCTTTTTAAATTGAAAAGAAATGAAAACAAACAAATTAAAAATATAGCTTATTCAAATATATTGAAGTATTTATTCTATTACATTTTCAAAACATTAAATCCAAATTTTAAATTAAGTTATCAAACCAAATTTTAATAATCAAGTTATATATATATATATATATATATATATATATATATAAATGCATATATAACTTTTGTAAAAATTGAAAATAACTAATCTATTCCTTACAAAATCTATTTATGTTCATAAGAATTTAAGTATTATAATTTTTATTTTAAAAAAAATAACAAATTAAACAATATTAAATAATTTATAAAAAGATTATAAACACATTAAGATAATTTGTAATTTGTATTGTAAATTCTTATATATATATAAATTCAAATAATATTTTAAAAAGAAAAATAAAACAAAGCTTTAATGTTAATCAATTTTAAATTCATCTTTGAGCTAATTAAAAATATAAATTCAAACAAATAAGATTTTCCATAAGTATAAACCATAAAATTATTTATTAAGTTGCTTTGAAAAGTCGATTCTTAAATTTAAATCAAATTTCCAATTTACCAAGTATAAATTAGAGTTGGAAAATCAATTCATTTACTAAATCCAAAAATTAAAGTTTATTAATTTAAAATATATACAATTACATATATTATAAACATAAAACAATTTATTTACTTTTAAAAAGATAAAATCTTCCAATTTAAATATTTATTAAAAGATTTTTATTAGATTAATCCAAAATTTATTATTTAAAATTATCAAATCAATTTAATTTTCAACATAGATTATTAAATTTATGTTGCCGAATTTCCGGGATAGTACAAAATATCTTATAATAAATTGGATTTAAAAATAATATGCATATATGATTTTTATTCGTATATGATTAGTGTTATGTCGTTGTCTTTTAAAGGTTTTTAAGGGATAAATTAAACTAGTACAATTATTTTTAAGTCTATAATTAGAATTTTATATCATTTTCTTTAAAATTAAGTATAGATAAGTTTAAATATTAAAAATATTTAAGACATTAATAAATATAAAACTAAATTTAAAATATAATATAAATATATATAGAAACATATAAAACATGTTAATACAACATAAATAACAAATGTGAGTTGGATATATTCAAAATTTCAAATGTAAGCTTAAGAATTCATGTAATTACAAGTGTAAGTTATTTCAACAAGTGGCATTATTTTCTTTTTATTTTTAAAAAATAATAAACAAAAGATTAAGCCTGGCTATAAATTATCTCTACTCCACTCTTTTCTTCTTTTGTTTTTTTATCAGTACATTTGCAAAACAAAACAAAGAAAAGAAGACCTGTATACTTGAAACTAGAGAAGAAATTAAAATTCAAAACTACATCAAGCTTTTGCAATCTTAAACCTGAAGCTCAACAAATTCGAATTCAACTAGATCAAGGAAAATTACTAGAGCATTTCCTATCTCAAAGTTGTAATCAAACAGATCATTCTTAAAGCAACAAAAACAGATTTCAAAATTCCAAAAGCTGTTCCCTGTCTTCAAACACATATGAGTAAAACCAACATAGGTTTTACTAGAATTTATTGAGATATCTTGATATTTATGATTAATACTTGAAGTTTAGTGATGATAAGTGATTGCATGGATGTAAATTATTGTATATATAATTATATGTGGAGATAGATGTGCATGTCTGGGAGCAGGGAAGGGATACTTTTGTTCATAATTTTCAGGTTATAAACCTAATCTAAAATCTATAACATCCCACCAAAGAAAAATTTGACTTTAATTTCTGAATGAAAAGTATTGGTATAGGTATAACTTCATTTTTAAAAATAGATTCAAGGGAAAATATTGGATAAATATTTTAAAAATGGAAATATAAGTGGAAATCAAAAATGGGTTAGAAATTGATCAAGCTTATTTCGGTTCTAGATTATATAATCTGATACGTAGTGCAAAGTGATGAATTTAGGAAGAAAAAATATGATTTTTAGATAAGTAATTTAGGAGGAATTTCATGTTGAACGACAGTTGGGTTTTGGCTATTTTCTGGTGATCGGGTGTATTAGGAAGATCGGGGTTCATGACAGAGGTGGCTCGTGGGTCAAGGGTGATGGAAAAAATGTCGTGGAATTTTTCTCCGACCTATGGCGGCTGGGCGAGGCGGAGTTAGGGTTTTAGACCCAGATTTTGTCGATGTAATTTGAGTAGGTAGTGCGACGGTGAGGCAGCATCGAGTTGGACTAGGGTAGGGGAAAAGGAAGATAGGGGATTGGTGTTGCTCCAGGCTTGACGACAAGAATTTTGGTGATCGGAATTGGGTGGCGCTAGGTGGATTGGGTGATCGGGTTTACTGCTTGATAGGTTCGAATGTATTCGTTTTTGATAGGGTGATGTTTTCAAGATTCTGGGTTATGGAAACCGACGACAATGATGTCGTCGATATGATGGTGGTGGCAATGATGACCAGAGAGCCGCCGTCGATCTATGCACATGCACGATGGATTGGGTGTGTCAGAGTTTGGTTTGGGAAGAAGGACTTCATCTCGAAGTTAATTTCGGGGTAGTTGCGTAGTGGCTCGAGTTGGGCTTCGGGTCTTCGCTAGTGTGTTTGTAAACAGTTTTAAACTTAAACTATAACTAAGTTTTTTTTAAAAAGAAGGGGAAGTTTTTCTGGGGGGCGACTCGGAATGGGTTCCGGTTGAACCCGAAGTAAAGGAAATTAAGGAAACTTACTAAAGGATTGGTTAATTAATGAATGTGATAAATTAAAAAGTAATTAATCAATATAAGTGATTATAGGATAACTAATTGAGTAATTAATTAAGGATAAATGTAAGTAATGTAAATGGGCAGAGGTTAATTAATGTGTAATTAATTAAAGGAGGTTAATTAATCTGTGTAATTAATTAAAGGAGGTTAATTAATTTATGCAATTAATTAAAGGCTAATTAATTAATGTAATTAAGATGATAATTAAGAATAATTAATTAATTGGTTTGTAATTAATTACTTGATTTAGTAAGCAGGATTTAAAAGGTGATTGAAGTAATTAATTTAATTTATTTAAATTAATTAGAAATGGTGTGACAAATTAATCTTGCTTATCAATGATTGAATGATATTGTATGCCTTGGAATCTCTGATAAATGATTTGTGATGCTATGTGATATGATATGTTTGGACTGAACTAGGATAATATGGTTTTTCTATCTGTGATAAATGGCTAGGTAAATATGTAATTCTGGATATAAATGAATTATTTAAAACTTAAACAGCTTTGTTTTTAAGATGATATTGAATTTGAAGAGACCGGGGTCGGGTATCAGTACATACCCAAAACCACTTCGATTTGGAATCTACAATAATTCTTTATGGATTTGATTTTGGAATAATTAGGCTGGAAAGGAATAAATGATGTAAGTTTGGTCATTTAATCTGAGTAATAATACTTAGATATGATTGTAAGGTGTATTTGACTTTGGCAAGTTAAGAACTCATTGTGAGATACGAGTTACCCCGGGTTTTATATAAGTTTTATGTTTAGTATTTCATGTAAGATGGGTTTACTCATGCTGGTTTTCAGCCTGACCCGGGTGTTACTTTGATGTAATGCTCGGGTCAGACCGAGTATTGTAGATTATCAGGTTAGGGCATTCTAGAGCTCAAAAGGCGAGCTGGATGGAAGGAACGTGTGGAGTTTACCACTGTGTATTTGAGTTGGTAGTGATATTAGTCCGGGACAAGTGTACAACTGTCCATTTTATGTATAAATGGTTGTAACTCTAATGAAATGTATGTAGTCTAACAATTACAGCTTTTCTTTGTAAATGCTATTATTTGATATTATATTTGATCTGCTGTGAAATGTGAGATTCTGTGTTTTGTTTTGTTTTCTTCTTCTTCCTTCATTCCTCTTTTCTCTAACAATCTGGAATTTTCGGAGCCGAAAATTTCGAGCTGTTTCATGACTCGTTAGAGATAGGGTCAGAAATGCCCTAGAATGAGTATCCCTAAGATATCTTGCCTGAATGCCAAGATCAATTCTCTTACTATACATTGATAGTGAGAATGAGTGCAAAAAGAGGATAGGGTAGGGGACAGGGGAGTACCATTACAAATGATCGATACACTGTAACAACAAGGAACAACTTTTTTCATCAACCTCTCTTGATCATTATCCAATTTCAATTCTTGGATGGCTTCCTGGCAGCTACAAGAAGAGAATCTTTGGTATGGTGGGAGACCATTATTTTGGTCGTATCAGAGTATGAGTTCACTTAGGATAGATTCAACCTAGTATTTAAGCAGTGTTATATGCCTTCTGCTGATATTTCCAGGATGCATCAAGAAATTACGTTACTTCTTACCTAATTTCCTATTTATGATAACTTGTTAGAGTTCTATTCAACACTAGAGTCATGCATAGTTTTATTTCTTAGCAAACCGTAGAAGACTTAAAACGTTAACCCGAATCCGCAAACAAACCTATTGTGTGAAGAATCCGGTAGGAGGCCCTGCGAATCTTTGTTTATGTTGTAAAAAGGTTCCTTTTTTGTATTCTCATCATCATTTTCTTATCAGCTTTTTTGTTTTCAACTTTAATGTATTTGAAATTTTACCTGGAATAAATTGGTTAACAAAATATAAAGTTAAATTGGATTGTATCGATAGAACGATTTCAGTCAAAACCAAATTTGGAAATTTTGTTGTGATTTCTTGTGAGGATCCAAGTCCGATAAAGGACAAGCTAATATATACTTTAGGGTATTCTGACATGTTCGATAAATTGCGTGGTGCTCGATTCTTCACCATCTAGATCAGCTCAAGGATTCCATCAGCTGATAATTGTAGGAAATTGTATCCATTTGTCTGTTTTTGGGGTCCTGATACATTCAATGAATGATTAGTTATCCCTTTGGACTAACCGATGCCCCTGCATATTTCGTAGACCGGGTGACTCGAGTATTTCATGAAGTATTGAATAAGTTCGTTCTAGTAGTAATTGATTATATTCTGATTTGGAAAGCCAAATATGGAATAGATATTTCAGCTTGATCTGGTAAGCCATTTCTCTCTCTTTTTATCTGTTCTTTGTTTGTCTCCCTACCTAGCAAATTTCGGGGACGAAATTTTCTTAAGGGGGGAATTTGTAACGATTCAGTTTTTAAACCAAATTTAATTCAGTAATTAATTTAATTTTTAGGATTAAATTGTAAATTAATTTGAATTTTTCCAAAAATAAATTAAGATAAGTGTTTGTTGATATATATATATATATATATATATATATTGTAAATAGAATTTTGATTTGAAATATCTTAAAAATAGAATATGAATTTGAAATTCAAATAATAAATATGTTATAAATAAATTGGATTTACTCCACATTTTAAAAACCAAAAAAACTTGTCTTCTAGTTGTAGTGTGTGTGTGTGTGTGTATATATATGTATATATATTGTGATTTGGAAGTTATATTTTGAAATTAATATAATAAATTTTCAAAAGCTATTTTAAAGCTAAATTCTATATATAAAAAATCTATAGATAAATATTTATTAATATTAGATATAATAACTTTAGTTGAAAAAGATTTAATAAAAGGTTTAAATAATTTTTTTTTAAATTTATACATGATATAAAAAATAATTTGTATATATATAGCATATGTTAATATAATAAAAAGACATGCATTAATTAAATTTGAAAATATAATATAAATTATATTTAAACATTAAATATATGCAAATTAATATGTGCAAGCTTTGTAATAGATGAAGTTAACAAGTGTAAAGGATATTAAAATGCATTCAAACATTTGTACAATTTTATCATGCCAATATACAAGTGTCAATTTTTAAGTTTTCTTTTATTTTAAGAAAATAAGAAAATCAAGGCTATAAATACATCTATACATCTCTTATCTTTCATTTTTCAAAAATTTTATTCAAAACCAAAAACTTAAGAAAGCAAAAACCCGAAAACCTAAAACAAACCAGAAAATCCAAAATAAAACCTGAGATTAAAATCTGAAGAAAACAATAACCTCGATTCAAATCCAAGATCAAACAAACAACTGTTTCAAAACCTGAAGCAAAATCAAAACAACAAGCAAAATCAAAAGCATGCAACTTCAACACAGTATTAAAACAAAAAAAAATTCAGTTTTCAAAGTGGCAGATCAAATTCAAGTTTCCAATCAAGCTTCAGTTTCAACATCAAAGTTCCAGTTTCAAGTTTCAAATCTATTTCCAGTTTTCCAGTTTTTAAATTCAAAGCTCTGCTTCTCTGTTCTCTTAAACACTGTGAGTAAACTTGAATCTTATACACTAAATTATCTGTTGTATGTGATGAATCATACTATGAGATGATTTCATGTGTGAATTAATTGTTGAGAAATGTCTGTGCATATCAGTATATACATTTATTCAACCTTCTATTGATATTAACAGACTAACCCAGTTTCGAAAAATCTATTTCTTCTTCTCTGATCTCTTTTAGATTAGAATCTCTAAATTAAATTTTTTTGTATGAATGTAACATCATGTCTAAAAATGGTTTCAAGTGAAAATATTGATTGAATATTTTGAAATTTGGATATTACAGTATGATCAATTTTCAGTCAGAAAACCAATTACCTAAATTTCATATTTTGATTTTATAACCTGATTTGTAGTTAAAATTAATGAATTTTGATAATGGTTTCAAGATTTTAAGGTTTAGGATTGATGAGATATTTCAAGTTGATCAGTTTTGGGTTTTTGTCGCTTATCGATAAACGACGATGAGTTGTAGGTCGCGCTTGATGCCAGAGAAAGTTGGAAGAACGGGGATCATAGGAAAAATGCTAGGAGGATTTTTCAGGTGGCGGTGGTGGCGTATCAACGACGAAGTAGGGTTTTGTAACCTATTTTGGACGAGGAGATTGTCGAGTCGTTTGCGTGGTCGAGGGTGGATCGGAATCGATCGGAGGTGGCTAGATCGATGCACTGTGGCGTGGTGCAGCTCTAGATATGGTGGCATGGATTCCGGTGATTGGGATCATCGGAGCATGGTGATTTTTATCGATGGGTTGGGTTCCAGGTTGTGTCGAAGTGGCTCGATTTTGATTTCAGGAAAGATCGACGGACCTGGGTGGTCGAAGTGATGGAGATGATCGTCGGTGACTATTGACGTTGGCGAAGACAGTCAGAATGGCGTTGAATTCATGTGCACGTGTACGCATGCATCAGTGTGTCAGGGTGTTGTTTGGGCTTGGGGAAGATGAAGTTGGACTCGAAGATAAACTCGAGGAAATATGGCATTGGCTCGGGTTTGTGTTCGGGTAGTTTCACCGTAAGATACAGGGTTTTAGAACTTAAACAAAATAAAGTTAAAAAGAGAAGAAAAAGGGATAGCTCGTGGTTTGCTCAGGTAAATCTGTAAATGGCTCGGGTTGATACCCGAAGTGGTCTCGGGTTCATGATATAATAGTTTTGAAATTTAAAATAAAATAAGTTTTAAAATTGTATTCTGCAAACAATTTCTTTTATATAATAAAAGTTTATTTAATTTTTGGTTGATAAAAGTTGTATCGTTTATTTTAACTTAAAATTAATTAAGTTTTTTTAAGTTTATTTTGAAATAAAATTAAATAGCTTAATTAAGAAGTTGATTAAAAAGATAAATGGTTTATCTTAAATAATGTTTTTGATTAGTAATTAACTTAATGGTATTAAGTTAATTTATTTGTTAATGATAATTTATTTTCAAGGCTATTTAAATAAGATTTAAATGATGATTAAGTAATTAATTAAGATAAAGGATTTATCTTTAATTAATTTAAGGATCTTTATTAATTAAAGGATCATTTATTAATTTATTATATGGTAATTAAATAATGTACTTAATCAGAGGATAATTAATTAATTAAGGTTTAATTAATTAAGGTTTAATTAATTACTGTGAGTAATCAAAGGATAATTACTTAATTCATAATTAAAAAATGATTTACTTATGTAAGTAATTAAGGGATAATTAATTACTTAAAGATAATTATTTAATGAAAGTGATTAGAGGATAATTAAAAATTAAAGGTTAATTAATTTATGATCAAAGGATAAATGATTAATGATTAAAGGTTAATTAATCAAGTGATTATAGGATAATTAATTAATATAAGTAATTGAAGGATTAAAATGTAAATAATTAAGGATTAATTAATTAATATAATTAACTTAGGGTTAGTCAATGTGATTAATTAAGGGTAAATGTAATTAACTTCAGGTTAATTAATTTACGTGATTAATTAAGGGATAATTAATTAATTGAGGATAATTTATCAAGATGGATGATTAAGTATGATTAATTAATTTCATTAATTAATCAAAATAATAACAAATGGTTTGTAATTAATTAATGTTTATTAAGCAGGGTTTAAAAGTAATTAAATTAATTAATCTAATTATTTGGAGATTAAATTGAATTAATTAGGAATTGATCAACTAATTAATCTTGCTTATGGATGATTGGATTATATTGAATGCCTTGAATTGTTTGATATCTCTAATGTGTGATGTTCAGTGATATGAATTGCTTGGATTGAGGTGTGATTATTTTTTATCTGTGATTGATTGCTGTGTGATTGTGAACTTCTGAATTGAATTGAAATTCTTACTTAAACAACTTGACCTTTTAAACGGCATTTGAATTTCGATGCGACCGGGGGTCAGATTCCAAATGGTTATTCGAAAACCACACCGAATCTTAAAGATGGATCTTTTGTTTAAAATATTAAAAATGGAAATTTGTTGTAAATATATCCACGTGTTTTAAAAATAAGCGCTCATTATTCCGTTAGCCGGGATGGGACTTTATGTCATAAAACCCTTTCCGAATAATGATACGACGAAATGGAATAGCATTTAAAGATAGTGGTTGAAGACTGGGTATTTTCAAAAACGAAAGGATTACCTGTCGAATGTCTCTACACCGAATGGCCTCGGTATAGAGATTTGGATACACTATGTGATGGGGAGTCCGGACGTGATTAGTGGATATCCGGATTTGTAAGGACTTTTTCCTTAATTGGACAAAGTGCCTTCGGTTCCATTCATACCCAGGATGGACTTGTATAGATGTATGTCTGACGTTACACTTTGAGATGTAAAGCTGGTTTCTATCAAATACATTTCTGCTTGGTTGGCAAGAATTTATTCTTTTAGCTTAACACCCTTCTCTGAGACGTACGAGCTCAAAGGTTATGTAGTTTATGGTTACTAGTGATATATTCCCAATTTGGTAATGTGGCATGCTAAGTGCTGATCATTGGTTGATCAAAGCACGACTTTTGTGAAAAGCGTAGCTTTGTGGGACGAGTCTTCATCGAACCTCACACCTCGAAAATGGTCGAAACAGGAAGGATGCGGCAAGGTTACGGGGGTCGCGCCCCTTAGGGTATGTGCATTTCCTGCTGGATAAAAAGTGGTACCATGGTATGAAGCCCAGATATTTAACTTATATGGTTGTTGGAATTTGTTGTTGGCGCCTCGGTAAAGGTCGGTTACGACTGGGGGATGGCATACTCGTGACAGTTAGTTACCTAGTTACAGAGGTAACCCGGCCTTGTATTGGCAGAGATTTAGTTAGGCTCTCGGGCGTCCCTCTGGAGGCGTACCCATTCGGAAAGGAAGTTCCTTAGCCTTGACCATTTGTTGGAATCCAGTCACTCAATACGAGCCCTTTACGATTTCAGTTGTAGAACCAGCCACCTCAGGTGGTAGTTATAGTAGGCATACTATAATGGTATGTATGCTGGCTAAAATTAATATTGTACTTTCGAAATATTTTCCACACTATGCGCTAATAATAATATCAAAAGGATTTTCGTGTATCAAGCATGTTTGACGATCATACGGAGAAATCTCCAAATGTGTGCGATTGCATTGAGTGTGTGCCAGGAGGCCTTATGGTAGTTTCATTTTCCAAAAAGCATAGTGAATTTCTTTTTATACAAAAAAATATTTTTGTTTGCTCACACCAGTCCCATGACTGACCTGGAGTTTATTGCTCCCTTTCTAAACTCTAGGTGCCCATAATTTTCCACACGGGCAGCCTAGAGTTAAGTTATCAGTAGATGTACATTTGGCAGTCTTTGAAGTCTGTGGATTTGGGATCGCATTTTCTATATTGCAGCATGATAGCTTTTGGTTTTTAGCTATTTGTTTTGGGGCTTTGGAGCTTTGGCAATGAATACGCAGACTGTTGGATTCTATCTCTCTCTCTTGGAGATCCCTGCTGCTATTATATCTTTCCGATGTTGCATTGTATATATATCTCTGATAATGTTGATAACTTCTAGTTGTATCATATTATATCCATGATGTATCAATTGTTGTGCATCAATAAAATCATTCCTTCTTCGTTTCCGCTGTGTTGTTTTCACATAATGTGTTATAAGCTCCGGCGAATCAGACTCCAACGTTTGAATCTTCGGCATTCGAATACGGGTGACATATTGGATGCCGATTTTCGAGCATCGGAATCGGGGCCGTCACAAATAAAATAATGTCGATAACTAATATTTGTTGGAATATAACGATTTTTAATATTGTTTTATTGGATAATTTAATTTGTTTAAATTTAATACAGGAGATTTTTTTGAATAAATGAATTATGGATTTAATATGATTGAAAATGGTATAGGAAATTGATTCAAATTTTATTTAAATATGAATGAAGATGGTTAAAATATAAAATTTGATTTAAATGTGAATAATTAAAAATTTTGAAATTTTATACTTTAATTAACGAGTAAAAATTTGCCGTTTTGGCGACTGTATTGGATTTCGACGAAACCAGTTTCATCGGATCCGTAATAGTGAATTATTATTGGATTTCAAGTTTCGTAGTGATTGGACTTGTCATTTAGCCATGCGACCTCGAAATGCATAGAAATCAAGTTAGATAATTCGATTAAACTTAATCGACTTTGAAAAGCTATCTTCCACATACGATAGAATTAGGCCTCAAAACTAGTTCCATTGCATTCGAAATAGGGGTAAAATGTTATAAACGCCAAGCGGCATGCCTCTATTGGAATTCGGACGGTTTTGGGCCTAACTATATAAATACGGCACGCATAACAGAACTTATTATTTTAATATTCCGGAAACCCTAGTTCATGGCCCCGTTATTCTTTCAATGGCTAAAATTCATTCAACTTCTTCCCCTCCGATCTCATTCATCTTTCATCGAAATTAAAAACTTCCAACATAGAAGTTGTAGATCTCGACGAGCTGTTAACATAAAATGGTTGATTCATGCTGAAGCATCACAGAATCGCCAAAATCTGGCTTTGAGGGTCGTGTGTGTTCAGGGATTTTCGAGGCAAATGGAAACGACGAGTTCATTGCTATTTATGGTGGAGGTGGAGTGGGAGATGGCGCACGTATAGGAGTTGTCCGATCTAGTTTTGATCGACCTAAAGTGAGGCACGCGTGAAGTTTAGTTCGCGTGGAGATGGGTTCTTGCGTGCCTTGCCTGGGAACGGTAGTAGATGAGAGGAAGAATATGTGTTTTATTTTATTTATTAATTAATTATTTTATATTAAAATTCAAATGTTCTAACTCGAATAACTTTACGAGTTCGGATGGATGTGCGGTATTCTCCATTACATTCGTATCGAAATTCCAGACATTATGGATCAGGTTTAGTCGAGTTCTAAGACTGTTCAAATTTGGGCCTTTATTTGAATTTTAATTCGTCGACAAATCAAAGGGGAGTGTTTATAAACTCATAACTGACTGAAATAATTTTTTATATTAGTTAAATTATGTCATGAAGTGATTTGAAATTTATTGGTTGTTGTTTGACAAGATTAACTGAAAATTAAATAGACATTTGAATTAATTGATGGAATTTGAATTGACAGTTAAATTAGGTTAGAACTTAATTGCCCGTTAAATATCTGATATTGATAATTACCACGTTGTTGTGAATTTTATTGACTGTTTGGATGTTTGGTTGTAATGGATGCTATTGGTTAATATTTGGATGTTTATTTATTTTGATATATCATGTTATCATCCTGTATATGATTTACAGTATATAAAACTATAAATTGAATTATTTCAAATAAATTAAGAAATAGGTTCAAACGATATATACATATGGCATTTATTTTGGATTGAAATGATATATATCCATCCGTGAAATTAAATTGAAATAATTGGTTCACTTGGCCATAGGATAGAGAATTATATACGGATACTGGATTGGTTAAATTAAATAATTTTAAAATTTTGATTAGAAATTATTTAAATGATTTGGGTTTAAGAAACAAAATCAAATTCATGGGAATCAAATTTATAGGAATTGAATTATTTTCAAACTTGAACTTGAAATATTGAAATTTAAATTTGGTAAATGAAACTATTTAAATTATGGAAGTTGTGGTTTTAAAAGTTATAATCGAAATATGATGTGAATTTAAGAAATTAATTTGTTTTAAAAGATTGGACTTTTATTCGAACTTTGAATATTTCTAAGTAAAAGTGATATAAAACGATATTTCGGAATTTAGCACGTAATTGATCTATATTTGAAGATTTCAATTTTAAATTGGATACTGAAGGAAAATTTGATTTAAGTGTTTTGAAACGATATTTTGAAAATAAAACTCGGAATTGATATAAATCGAAATGGTTTAAAATTTGGAATTGAAGTTGAAATTAATTCGAAATTGAAATTTAAATTAATTTGGAATTGGAATCTAAATTAATTTGGAATTGAAGTAAAGTTCGACTTAAAATCAAAAGTGAATCGGTTAAATCGAAATGGAAATTGAAACTGATTTTGAATTGGAAAATTTGGAAAGTGAACTGGTTTGACTTTGAAACTATTTTCAAATGAATTATTCTAGTTTAAACCGTTGAAAACCTATCTTCCTTAAATATTCAAATTATTTGATTTTTCCAAACTATTTTACTATATAAACTATTTTTAATACTCAAATTATTTTCTATTAAACTATTTTAACATTTAATTATTGTAAAACTATTTTAAAGCTATTTTATAAAATCCAAACTTTTCAAACGGTGGAATGTGTATATTTAAATCTTAGATTTAAATGCAGATTGGGTTAAGTGAACTTTAACCAAAACTGTAATTGGAATCAAGTTTTGAAGTGAAATCGATATATCGAGTTTAATTGACATTTTGAAGTAAAATATGATTATTGAAGCGAATATGATGATGTCGAAATGGATATGATTTTTGAATAAATATGATGATTTCCAAATGGATTTGATTTTTAAGCGAATATGATATTTTGATATCAAGCATGGATTATTCTCGAAATATAGAAGTACCAACCGGTGTGTAAAATGATGTTTGGTTGTTAAAGAGACCGAGGCCATTTATTTGCATACTCTCTGCCAATATTGGAACCACTTTAATAACCATGTACACGGTGGACGATATCCAAAATGTAGTGGTTGAATTGGCGACGTTTACTGGAATGAAGTAAGAGAACGATGATGGATAGCCTTGACACTCGTGTCGTAATTAAAATGACTAAAACATGAGCCTACGTCTAGCCATTGAGGTTAGCAACCTCTAGCGACGTTGATCCCTCGTATTATTATTGTGATTTTGTATTCGATGGGTGCACCTTTTGTCAGTTCGATTGATTGTCGCGGTCAGCCATGGACGGGTTACGACCAGCCAGAAAGGGTAAACTGATAGAATCCTACCTTGGGCATTGCTTCATGTGCCTTATCATATTTATCCCTATACGAGTCCATTACGACTTTGGTTTATAACTGTAAAAATGTGTTAAGGTGGATCATTGTAAAGCCTTAACACTATTTTGATATTTATTTTACTGAAATACATTATCTATTATAGCATATACTGTTATATATAAATAGTTTAATGGATCCTTAGGAGATGGAAAATCACGTAACATCTCTTAAGTTATTGTAGTCATATTTTGCGATATTGAGTTGATTTACATAAGAGTATTTTAGTCTTGACTCGATTGTTTTTTCTTTTTATTATGATCGGGTCAGACCTGAGCTTTTCCAGCGTATTGAAGATTATTCTATGGAGGACGAAAATGAAGATTTTAGTATATTATTATTATTATTCCCTTATTCATGCTATGTTACATATTGATCACTTATTCTTGATGTGTATATAACTCTGATAAATGTGTATAAATTATAATCAACTATATAATAAGCAGTTTCATGAACTGTTATCTGAATATTATATTTTATTATTTCCGCTATGAGATTCTGTGCTTGTTTTCTTCTTCTTTTCTTATCTAGCCCTATTGATTATCTACGTTTCAGATTGTTTAAGTTGGACATGTGTGGGTTATTGTCAATTTAAACCTTTCAAAATGTGGGTCATCACACAACCCATACCTTAATGGGCCTAAGTTTTAAAAAATCGAAACTCAAGCCCATCAAAGTATAGATCATTGGATTTCTACCTAAGCATGAGCATTATTAGAGATTGACAGAAATTTAAACTCATAACTGAAACAATAATCTGTGACGACCCGCCTTTCTAACCACAGAAAGACGTATCATCAATAAGAAAAGAAAGGGATAGAAATAGAAAAGATAGAAAGAAAGAATAACAACATCAGAATCTCACAGCGGAACAGCACAAAATATAATACATCACATAACCATTACATAGTTTTACATATATCAGAGTTACACAACTTTGTACAACAAAACAGTCATATATATATATATATATATATATATATATATATATATATATATATATATCTACCAATACATACATCCCAAAATACAACGTACATCAACTGACACAGCGGAACTAGATAGATAGATATATATGTCAGGACTCCTACTCCAAGCTCCTCCAGATCTCAACAATCCAAAACCTATCACTTGGCTACTCATAAAAATTTGAGTACCCAAGAATTTATGAAAAACGAAAAAATAAACTCCGGGTCAGACATGGGTGTGAGTAAACAGGTTAAAGTTGCTTAACTTTGAAAACCATTTGAAAATAAAGGTATCACGTAAGACTTTCCACACATAAGCACGGGTAAGTTTTTACCTTGCGCTAACCAAAACATTTTATAGGAAATCCAGTGATATTATCATAGTGTCTAGGGTTTTCACGTAAATAGAAAATAGCCGAAATTGTTACATGATTAAATTCTAGCTACTAGCCACAAAAGTGGGTAATACAAATCAAAACCGTAGGGTCTCATATGGAAAATGGGTTTCCATCAATGGCAGGGCTACTGGGGTACCGCCCGTCACAGTACGGGGCCTAGATCACCATACCAAGGATCACTCCCAAACCCCTATAACACAAGGTTGGAACCATTTCTTACCGAACAGTTCCGAAAAAGATAACCCCGTAGTTGTGGCCAATAACTGCCCACACGGCCGAAAATAAAGGGACATCTAGACAGAGGTATATCTCGTCCTGCTTGGGTGCTACCCACCTAAACTTGATGCATCTCCCCTGTTTTAGCCATTCCCGGTTGATGAGGCTTGAGGCTGCGATTACCTTTATAGAATCATCTCTTAGAATGCTCATCGTCCTCCTGACGATGTGCTGAAAGCATTCAATCCATACAAGTTCGTTCCGGGTTCGAACGAAACGGAAGGCATTATCTCGTTACACTCATTTTAGAATCACCCTTAGAGTTAACGACAATAACCCTTGCATTCTGAAAACACCATCTCAATCTTCACTTGAGATGTCACGACCTAACGTTTAATTTGGATCGATGTGGTTTTCGGATAATTATATTGACACCCGATCCTGGTCTCATCGAAATCCAAACGCCATTTTAGAGGCCAAGTTGTTTAAATAGTTTTAAACAATTTAATTCAACACTTTGAATTCACATAACAGTTATCACGGATAAATCATACACAGTCATCACAGATATATCAATGCATATCACTGAGTATCACATAATATCGCCAAATAGATATCAGAGTCAATCAAACAAGAATCATCAATTCATATCAAAATAGTTTAATTAACTTAAATAATTACTTAAGAATAAACCATTTTATCCTGCTTAATTAATCACTAATTAGTCAACCCATTAAATTTATTAATTACATCTTAATTACTATTTTATTAATTAATTTACATTTTTCTCAGTTAATTAATTATGTCTCAGTTATTAATTAATAACCTTAATTATTGATTAATAGAATTTAACTACAAATGAATTAAACACCTAATTATTAGTACCAATCTTAATTACAAATTTATTTAATCTCAGACTACTTATTAATTACAATTATAATTTAATTTACAATCTTAATTAACTTACAATATAAATTAATTATTAATCTTACATTTGAAAACTTCCCTTAATAACTTTTTAAATCAAATCTTAACTTAAAATTTGCCAACATTATTAACTTTAATTAATACTAAACTTTGTTTATCATTTTAACCAAAAAATTTATTAGGTTAATCCCTTGAAAATGAAACCCGAGGAAACTATACGTTTACTCGAGTAAACACTCGAGATTCACCTCCTATTTCTCGAGTCCTTCTCTCTTCCTTCATACGCTTCTTCTTCTTCTACTCTTTTCTTTTTTCTAAGCTAAGTTTTAATTACAAACTGCAGTAATACGCGAACATGCTCATGCACCAGGATATAACCTGAAGCCACCTCTCATTTTTCTCGAGTAACAACTCGAGACGTTCATCCCAAAACTTTCTGACATCGTGCACGTACACGGCACTTCACCAACGTTCCGGCGAACCGCATCATCTCCGACAAGTCACGAACAAACGTAAGAATAAAAAACAAGGTTCAATACGATGCAATCAAACCCATAGTGAAATCGAGCCTACAGGTCGAAAACTCGAACTTGACCTCACCCCTCAAATTCGCTTCGCCTCACCAACGTCATCCATCAGAGGCGACACAACTCCGGCCTCACCTCACCGATACTCCACTTTACCATCCCCTTGAAACTCGTGCAACTCGATCAACCCGTAGTGACGAAATCGTCACGTTTACAGACCACTGCAAAACTCAAACCAAAACACTAAATTCGTCTCGACCCAACAATTCTTGCAATAGATATTTTTTTAACATTTTTCCTGTGTTCGTAAATCATCAAGCTAGCTTCAAAACAAAATTCAACATCTAAGATTTGCTTGATCATCAAAAATCGACAAAAAGGCATTTTTGGTTCATCTCAGAACTACATCTTGTAAACTTATCTAAAAATAATCATTTTTGTTTTAAAAGTCCTATCTTTGAACGTTTATTCAAGTTATATAATCGAATCAACAATTTAAAATATTTGAATAAATCATATAATTCCCTTTTTACTGTAAAACTGAATATACAGGGTCCATATTCCACTATCAACCTTCAAAACAAAATTCAAGGCTATGATTTAAGTTTAAACAACTTATTTTTTTTAAATCCTAGGCTTATAATAATTTGTATAAAGAAGTATAAATTTTTTCCTACTTTTCTTTGCTGTGTAACCAAAAATATAGAACAACATGCCATTTAAAAATTCCCAGTGCAACAGAAAATATACAGAACTACTTGTTTAAAACTATACAGCAAAGCACATACCATTCATAAATCAAATACACGAATTTAAATTTGAAAAACAGTACGATTACTCACCTGAAATATTTTGAATAGAGAACAATTCTTGTGTTGAAAAGCTGCAGTTTGAATTTCCTGTAAATCCTCCCTGCTTTTGTTGTTGAATGTATTGTTTAAGTTTGTAAAAAAATGATGATGTTTATTTCCTTTTCAGGCTTGCTAAGTTATGAATGAACACGAATAAGATGATGTATATATATAGAAACAGTTTTGAACAGGGGAGGCTACAACTGGTACAAGCTTTTATTTTATTTATTTTTTTGATTAGACTAGATTTTTTTGTATGGAGGCTGAAATGATTTCTTTGCAATTCGAAATGACCAAATGTTGTGCTAGCATTAAATGCATATGTTCCCTATATGTTTACATCTAATTATTATTTATTTATTTTTATTTTATATATATAGATATTTTATATGTAAATAGTTTGTCTTCTTGCATTGCTCATACATGTATTACACATGTTATCTTTTCTAGACTTATCTCTTGTGTTTATGTAAAGTTATCATAGTTATTGTTAACACTTTGACTTATGTATTTATTTTTGTTTCTATTTAAATTTAACAATCCAAACATTTAATTTATATTCACATGTTTTATAATTATATTTTATATTTATATTTTGTATTGATAGAATTGATTTTATTTTAAACAATTTTTTAAAGTCTTTATTTATATTCATATATTTTTATGATTATAATTTATACTTATATTTAATATTGATAGGATTAATTTTAATTTAACAATATTATCTATATCTCATTGATATGCACATGTTCAAATTAAATGTTAATAAGATAGACCCTTTTATTTAATTAAATAAGACAGGTTTTATTGTAAATATATATTGAAAGATTTTATTTTAAATTTTCAAATCAAAATTTCCTTCATAATACACATATATACATATATAAATGGTTAATGTCCAAAGATCTTATTTATTTATAAAATGAAAAGCTTGTATTTTATTTAAATTAGATTAAATACTTATTATAATAATATGGCGAAAATTCTGGGTCGTTACATTCCTCTCCCCCTTAAAAGAATTTCGTCCCCGAAATTTAAAACAAAAGTTAATTCAAAAGCCTATATATTAACAATTCAAACATACATATCATCCATACAATAACAATCAACCAAACAGTCTATTCTAACGAACATCACTAGCTATCCGGACACAAATCCGGATAGGCTTTCCTAAAACTATCCAGAGTTTCCCAGGTACAATCTCTAGGATCCTCGCTCCACTGTACGTTGACTAGCTCCACTACTTTGCTCCTGAGTTGCTTCTCGTCTTGATCTACAATTCGAACTGGATCTCTGACCACAGTCAAGTTTGGCTCGACTTCCAAATCTTCCTTGACTACTGGTTCTACAACCAGTGATGGGTCTTGAACAAACTTCCTTAGATGGGATACATGAAATACATTATGAATTCCAGACATCCGTTCTGGCAATTCAATTTGGTAAGCTACAACACCTATTATTTCAAGCATCCAAAATGGTCCAATATATCTTGGGGCAAGTTTTCCCGTCTTTCCGAATCTAACAGCTCCTTTGATCGGGGATTCTTTGACAAAAACAAAATCTTCGATCTCAAATTCCAACGGCCTTCGTTTTTTATCTGCATACTTCTTCTGACGGTCCTAAGCAGCTTTCATTCTTTTCTTGATAAGCTCAACTTTCGCAGAAGCTTCTCGAATCACATCTGGTCCAAGCAGAAGACGATCTTTCGATTCTATCCAATAGGATGGGGATCTACACGGTCTTCCATATAAAGCTTCATAAGGAGCCATCTTAATACTCGCTTGGTATCTGTTATTATAAGAGAATTCCACTAAATGAAGATGGTCTTTCCACGATCCACCAAAATCCAAAACACAAGCTCGCAGCATATCTTCAAGAATACGATTAAGCCTCTCCGTCTGTCCGTCTATCTGAGGATGATAGGTTGTACTCAATCTCAAACTCGTTCCCATAGCTGATTATAGAGCCTCCCAGATTTTTCTGGTGAAGGTAGGATCTCGATCACTTATTATACTGACAGGAACACCATGCAATCTGACTATCCCCCTCAAGAAAATCTCTGCCAAAGAAGCTGCAATACGAGTTGCCTTAACTGGTATAAAATGGGCGCTCTTAGTTAACCGATCCACAATAACCCATATTCCTTCATTTCCTTTCTTGGTTCTAGGAAAACCTTCGATGAAATCCATCGAAATCATCTCCCACTTCCACATCGGGATTTCCAAAGGCTGCAATAATCCGGCTGACTTCTGCTAATCTCCTTTAACTTGTTGGCAGATAGCACAACTATTTACGAACCTAGAAATATCTTTCTTTATGCCCGACCACCAGAAAACTCTTCTCATATCCTTATACATCTTTGAGATTCCCGGGTGAATATTTAATCTGGAGCGATGACTCTCGGATAAGACCTCCTGGTTCAATTTCTTGAAATTCGAAACACGGATCCTCCCGTTGATCCTCAGTGTCCCTTGGTCATCAATCTTGAAACTGGAACAGTGACCCTTCTTAACTCTTCTGATGATTCCTCTTAATCTATTATATGCTTCTTGCTTACTCGCTATCCTCTCCAGAAGAGATGGAACCACTTCCAACAGAGACAAAACTGCATTCCTGCTAAGAGCATCAGCTACAACATTTACCTTTCCCGGGGTATACATAATATCCAAATCATAGGATGCCAAAACTCGGCCCATCGCTGCTACCTCAGATTAAGATCTATTTGAGAGCAAAGACATTTCAACGGTTTGTGGTCCGTAAATAACTCGAACTTCTCTCCCAAAAGATAATGTCTCCAGATTTTTAAAGCAAAAACAATGGCTAACAATTCTAGATCGTGTGTAGCATAGTTCCTCTCATGTGGCTTCAATTGCCGACTCGCATACGCAATAACTCTTCCATTCTGCATCAGAACTGCTCCCAATCCAACTATACAAGCATCTATATAAACCTCAAATTTTCTCTTCCCATCCGGAATAGCTAACACTGGTGCACTGGTTAGCCTCGTCTTTAATTGTTGGAAAGCTTCTTCGCACTGGGGTATCCATTTGAATTTAGCTCCTTTCCTTGTCAGCTTAGTCAGATGCGAAGAAATATTGGAATAATCCTTGTTAAACTTTCTGTAGTAGCCAGCCAATCCCAGAAAACTATGAACTTTCGTCGGTGTCTACGGTTGCTTCCACTCTAGAATAGTCTCAACCTTCGCTGGATCTACAGAGATACCTTCACCAAAAACAATGTGCCCCAAAATTTGACTTCCGACTTCCAGAAATGGCACTTAGAGAATTTCGCCTTCAAAACATGCCTCCTTAGAGTCTCCAACACAATGCTCAAATGTTGCTTGTGCTCTTCTTCATTCTTAGAGTAGACCAGGATATCATCAATGAACACCAGAACGAACTTATTCAATACATCCCGAAAGACTCGATTCATCAGGTCAACAAAGTAGGCAGGAGCGTTGGTTAACCCGAAAGGCATAACCAACCACTCATATAAACAATTTGGTCTCCTAAATGCAGTCAAGGGAATACTGTCCTCGGCTACCCTTAACTGATGGAAACCTGAAGCTAAATCCAGTTGAGAAAAGACAGAAGCTCCATGCAACTGGTCAAAGAGATCATCAATATGAGGAAGAGGATATTTATTTCGAATGGTCACTTTGTTCAATTCTCTATAATCAACACAGAACCTTAGGGAGCCATCCGATTTAGTGACAAACACTGCAGCAGAGCCCCAATAAGAAAAACTGGGCCTAATCAACCCCTTTTCCAAAAGATCCTGAGTCTGCTTAACTGACTCCTCTCTTTCCCTAGGAGCCATCCTCCTACTAGGCTGAATCATTGGCACTGCTCCTGGAATCAAGTCAAGGCGAAACTCTATCTCTCGATGCGGAGACAAACACTTAACTTTCTCAAATACGTCAGGAAAATCTTATACCACATCGATATCTTCAATCTTCTCTTAAGAAGCCTCAACTCCATGCAAAAGACTACTCAAGTGAATTCCAGAATTATCACACGTCACTCTGGCAATTCTACCCAGATTAGTTTCTAGCGAAACTGTCCTCTCGTCACAATTCAGGACTGCTCTATACTTATCAAGCCAATCCATTCCCAATATAAGGTCAAACCCTTTAAAATTCAACACATAAGGGTCACAAGAAAACTATGGGATAGATAGAAAATCTTCAAGTCCTTACAGATCGTATCTAATTTGGTCACCCCTCCTATAGGATTATATACAAAGATGGGACAGTCTATAGTACTAGGGGTAAGAAAGAACTTCTCTACAGATTCTAGAGAAATAAAACTCAAAGAAGCACCCGAATCAAACAAAACTTTAATATACTTGCCATCTAAAAGCAGTGTACCTTCCAATACTCCTTTGCCTTTAGATGAAGTAGACGGTGCACCTTCTAAAGAAAATACCTTATTCTGCTGAGCTTTATGAAGTAACGGGCAATCCTTGATCATATGACCTGGTTGGTGGCAATTGAAACATAGAGATCTCTGAACAAAAGCCGAACCTGGTCCACTATTATGAGGTTGCTGTTGCTGCTGCTGAAATTCTTTCCTATGACACTTATTCGCCAAGTGACCTTCTTATTGACATATATAGCATTTGCGAGGTCCGTTGTTACTTCAAGTCTTCTTCTTATTCTGCCTCCTCCAATTGGAATTGAACTTCCTCTTATTCGGATTAGCCAAATTCCCTCCTGATGCTGATACTGGTGCCACTGATTTCTTGTTCATCAAATCCTCATATCTCAGTGCCATATCAATTAAATCAACAAAAGATCCTTTCAAATGCGCCGTCATCTTTTCATGAAATTCTGGCCTCAAGCCTTGCATAAACATTTCGTTCTTTTTAAGGGGAGTATCAATGGGCCCTGGTCCATAGCAGGAAATTTCATTGAATTTGGTCACATAATTAGATATAGACATGCTTCCCTGCTTCAAACTCAGAAAATCCTGGTACAGACGAGTTTTCCCTGCCATTGGCATGAATTTCTCCTCAAACGGCTCTTTAAATCTTTCCCATGAAATGCCATCCTCAGAAATATTTTCTACTGCTGCATCCCACCAGGCTGCTGCGCCTTCCTGTAATTTCCATGATGCCATTTCCCTTTTCCACTCATCAGACAGCTTCATACTCTTAAAGATGCGCTCACAAGAGCATAGCCAAGCGTGGGCCTCAATTATCGATTCTTACCCTTTAAGTGGTTTACCTCCAAGGTTGATGAAGTCTTTGCATAAAGAGGCAAAACTAACCCGAGGCGGTACTAGATCTACAGCCTCACTAGCAGTTTGACTTCATCCATTATCAGTCGAGGTACTGCCCCTACCTCTGCCTTTCCTTCCAGAACTCATGTTGGCCACCTGGACAGGTAACTCAACCAATTTAGATAGGTATATAATTATATGAAAATACAAATACACACTCTTAAGATAAATATTACTCCAGAGCTTAGGTATTATCTCAACTTATGCTCTGATACCAACTGTGATGACCCGTCTTTCTAACCACAGAAAGACGTATCATTAATAAGAAAAGAAAGGGATAGAAATAGAAAAGATAGAAAGAAAGAATAACAACATCAGAATCTCACAGCAGAACGGAACAAAATATAATACATCATATAACTATTACATAGTTTTACATATATCAGAAATACACAACATTATACAACAAAATAGTCATATATATATCTGCCAATACATACATCCCAAAATACAACGTACATCAACTAACACAGCGGAACTAGATAGATAGATATATACGTCTGGACTCCTGCTCCAAGCTCCTCCAGATCTCAACAATCCAAAACCTATCACTTGGCTACTTATAAAAATTTGATTACCCAAGAGTTTAGGAAAAACAAAAAAATAAACTCCGGGTCAGACATGGGTGACTTTGAAAACCATTTGAAAATAAAGGTATCACGTAAGACTTTCCACACATAAACACGGGTAAGTTTTTACCTTACGCTAACCAAAACATTTTATAGGAAATCCAGTGATATTATCATAGTGTCTAGGGTTTTCAAGTAAATAGAAAATAGCCGAAATTGTTACATGATTAAATTCCAGCTACTAGCCACAAAAGTGGGTAATACAAATCAAAACCGTAGGGTCTCGTAGGGAAAATGGGTTTCCATCAATGGCAGGGCTACTGGAGTACCGCCCGTCACGGTACGGCGACTAGATCACCGTACCGGTGATCACTCCCGACCCCCTACAACACAAGGCCGGAACCATTCGTTACTGAACAGTCCCGAACAAGATAACCCCGCAGTTGTGGAAACAACTGCCCACACAACCAAAAATAGACAGGGGTATATCTCGTCCTGCTTGGGTGCTACCCACCTAACCTTGCTGCATCTCCCCTGTTTTAGCCATTCCTAGTTGATGAGACTTGAGGCTGCGATTATCTTTGTAGAATACATCTCTTAGAATGCTCATCATCCACCTGACGATGTGCTGAAAGCATTCAATCCATATAAGTTCGTTCCGGGTTCGTATGAAACCGAAGGCATTATCTCGTTACTCTCATTTTGGAATCATCCTCAGAGCTAACGACAATAACCCTTGCATTCTGAAAACACCATCTCGATCTTCACTTGAGATGTCACGACCTAACGTTTAATTTGGATCGATGTGGTTTTCGGATAATCATATTGACACCCAATCCCGGTCTCATCGAAATCCAAATTCCATTTTAGAGGCCAAATTGTTTAAATAGTTTTAAACAATTTAATTCAACACTTTGAATTCACATAACAGTTATCACGGATAAATCATACACAGTCATCACAGATATATCAATGCATATCACAGAGTATCATAGAATATCACCAGATAGATATCAGAGTCAATCAAACAAGAATTATCAATTCATATCAAAATAGTTTAATTAACTTAATTTAATTAATTACTTAAGAATAAACCATTTTATCCTGCTTAATTAATCACTAATTAATCAACCCATTAAATTTATTAATTACATCTTAATTACTATTTTATTAATTAATTTACATTTTGCTCACTTAATTAATTATGTCTCAATTATTAATTAATAACCTTAATGATTGATTAATAGAATTTAATTAAAAATGAATTAAACACCTAATTATTGATACCAATCTTAATTACAAATTTATTTAATCTCAGACTACTTAGTTAATTACAATTATAATTTAATTTACAATCTTAATAAACTTACAATATAAATTAATTATTAATCTAACATTTGAAAACTTCCCTTAATAACTTTTTAAATCAAATCTTAACTTAAAATTTGCCACCATTATTAACTTTAATTAATACTAAACTTTGTTTAACATTTTTACTAAAAAATTTATTAGGCTAATCCCTTGAAAATAAAACCCGAGGAAACTATACGTTTACTCAAGTAAACACTCGAGATCCACCTCATATTTCTCGAGCCCTTCTCTCTTTCTTCATACGCTTTTTCTTCTTCTTCTACTCTTTTCTTTTTTAAGGTAAGTTTTAATTACAAACTGCAGTAATAGGCGAACATGCTCACGCACCAGGATATAACCCGAAGCCACCTCTCATTTTTCTCGAGTAACAACTTGAGACGTTCACCCCAAAACTTTCTGACATCCATACGCCGTCGTGCACGTGCTCGGCACTTCGCCAGTGTTCCGGCGAACTGCGTCATCTCCGGCAAGTCACGAACAAACGTAAGAATAAAAAACAAGGTTCAATACGATGCAATCAAACCCATAGTAAAATCGAGCCTACAGGTCAAAAATTCGAACTTGACCTCACCCCTCAAATTCGCATCGCCTCACCAACGCCGTCCATCAGAGGTGACACAACTCCGGCCTCACTTCGCCGATACTCTGCCCTACCAACCCCTAGAAACTCGTGCAACTCGATCAACCCGTGGTGACGAAATCGTCATGTTTACAGACCACTGCAAAACTCAAACCAAAACCCTAAATTCGTCTTGACCTAACAATTCTTACAATAGAATTTTTTTAATATTTTTTCCGTGTTCGTAAATCATCAAACTAGCTTCAAAACAAAATTCAACATCTAAGATTTGCTTGATCATCATATATCGATAAAAAGGCATTTTTGGTTCATCTCAGAACTACACCTTGTACGCTTATCTAAAAATCATCATTTTTGTTTTAAAAATCCTATCTTTGAACGTTTATTCAAGTTATATAATCGAATCAACAATTTAAAATATTTGAATAAATCATATAATTCCCTTTTTACTGTAAAACTGAATGTACAGAGTCCATATTCCACTATCAACCTTCAAAAAAAAATTCAAGGCTATGATTTAAGTTTAAACAACTTATTTTGTTTAAAATCCTAAGCTTATAATATTTTGTATGAAGAAGTATAAATTTTTTCCTACTTTTCTTTGCTCTGTAACCAAAAATATAGAAGAACATGCTATTTAAAAAATCCTAGTGCAACAGAAAATATACAGAACTACTCGTTTAAAACTATACACCAAAGCACATACCATTCATAAATCAAATACACCAATTTAAATTTGAAAAACAGTATGTTTACTCACTTAAAATATTTTGAACAGAGAACAATTGTTGTGTTGAAAAGCTACAGTTTGAATTTCCTGTAAATCCTCCCTGCTTTTGTTGTTGAATGTATTGTTTAAGTTTGTAAAAAAATGATGATGTTTATTTCCTTTTCAGGCTTGCTAAGTTATGAACAAACAAGAATAAGATGATATATATATACATATATATATATATATATATATATATATATAGAAACAGTTTTGAACGTAGGAGGCTATAACTGGTATAAGCTTTTATTTTTATTTTTTTGATTAGATTAGATTTTTTTTGTATGGAGGCTGAAATGATTTCTTTGCAATTTGAAATGACCAAATGTTGTGCTAGCATTAAATGCATATGTTCCCTACATGTTTACATCTAATTATTATTTATTTATTTTTATTTTATATATATATATATATTTTATATGTAAATAGTTTGTCTTCTTGCATTGCTTATACATGTATTACACAGGTTATCTTTTCTAGACTTATCTCTTATGCTTGTGTAAAGTTATTATAGTTATTGTTAACACTTTGACTTATGTATTTATTTTTGTTTCTATTTAAGTTTAACAATCCAAACATTTAATTTATATTCACATGTTTTATAATTATATTTTATACTATATTTTGTATTGATAAAATTGATTTTATTTTAAACATTTTTTAAAGACTTTATTTATATTCATATATTTTTATGATTATAATTTATACTTATATTTAATATTGATAGGATTAATTTTAATTTAACAATATTATCTATATCTCATTGGTATGCACATGTTCAAATTAAATGTTAATAAGATGAACCTTTTATTTAATTAAATAAGATAGATTTTATTGTAAATATATTTTGAAAGATTTATTTTAAATTTTCAAATCAAAATTTCCTTCACAATACACATATATACATATATAACTGGTAAATGTCCAAAGATCTTATTTATTTAGAAAATGAAAAGCTTGTATTTTATTTAAATTAGATTAAATATTATTATAATAATATGGTCAAAATCCCGGGTCGTTGCATAATCGGATAAGAATACTGATTATGACTACTATCTTGGAATTAACGGTATTCCTTGGATAGAAGATTGTCACATCAGCATCGAGCATGAGAGAAAAGAAGACTTCTCTAACAACTAAACACATATAGCTCTAATGACTTGTTCCTCTAAATCTATCCTGTGGGTTGTAATGAGGGAGTCATAGCAATGTTCTTATGACTGGAAAAATATGCGAACTTTCCATAACATAAATTTACAATGATTGGTTTCCATTTAATTGTTATGTCTATTAAGGTTAGCAATTCTAATCTAACCTTGCATTGCACGGTTAGTTATATACCCATTCCCAAGGTACAAAATACCGACGAAGCCTTATCAACCACCCAATAGTTTCATACCCATTTTCCACTGAATACTTTTAAATATGAAGTAGGCTTCTACTGTCACCACATAATACTTTTAAAAGAGAAATATACAGTCTTTTTCATTTAAGACCTCAATCGAGGTAGACTTGATCAATTAAGACCTATTCCTAAGGTGGACTTCTAGCATCGTCATTTTGACGACCCACCTCCTCGACCCTTAGAAATCGACATTAATACATCTTTAGTATTCACCTGACGCAAATCTAAGTGCTGAAGAGGCAGATTATCATGGGGTAAAGGAAATAAAGATAGAAGACAAATGAAATAGAATTTCACATCGTATTCCACGTTTAATTATACATATTAATAGTACATGCAATTACTGTAAATTATTCCTTCAGAGTACTAGTAAGTACAAATCCAGCCAGGATAGTTATAACTATCTATCCTCATAAGTGCTTGTAGATACATAACTCATAATACAGCGGAAATAGAAATAGATGACTATCCATATAGGACCCTCCAACTTCATGCTCTATGCTCCTTCTAAATTGTTTCAAGCTACCTAACTACTTTACTGCCTATAAAAGTAGGGCACCCAAAGATTAAGAGAAAAGAAAATAAACTCCGAATCAGTCATGGCACTAGTATGAGAAACTTAAATTACAGATATTTGAAAACAAAGGTTATTTCATAAGACCATGCCGCACATAAACACGAAACGGGTTTTACCTTATGATAACTGAATCATTTGCTACACAAAATCTGGGCTTATTATTTTTATCGACTTTCTTTTGAAAACACTTTTCAACTAAACTTATATGATCTTAGCCGAAATTGTTATATTGATTAAATTCCAGCATAATAGGTTCTACAATCAAGTCCGAATGCACTTATTGGAGAATTGATTTCTGTACAATGGTAGGTAAGGAACAACCTTACATATAGTACAGCTTAAAGGAATGTACCAAGGATCAACAACTTTGAAACCTCTGCATCTGGCAAGACCGAACTAGCCGTAGACCCATCTGGTGGCAGATAGAATAAAATAGGACATCACCCAGGTTGTAACAGACCTATCCGAGATCCCATAGCATACACAACATACTCGACATATATAGAGTAATCTAGAAAGGTTATGACCAAATTCTAATGGTTGCGAACCACATAGCCTTACGACATGCTTTGTTTAAACCATTTTTGATTGATGAGGCCCGACGTAACGAATACCTTTCACATAGCACATTTCACTTTGAATGCCACATTGCCAATTCCATCACACACCATTGATTTCCACAAACGTACAATCTCTAAAATCATATGTCCCAAAGAAGGGTGTTAAGTGTAAGAGAGTTACTTCTTATACCACCAAATAGATGTACGTTCATAGAAATTAATGTATGAGCATTTTAGAAATGCAATGTCAAACATTCACTGATACAGGTTGTCCAGGAACAGAACAAAATGAAGGAACTTTCCTACCACATGTTGTTGGGGATCATCCCTAGAATTAGTAGTGAGCAGCCCTTGCATCGAAGATCAAATGAAGATACAATTACCACATATATATGACATGGGAAATTTCTCTCGAGGGTCAGTGACAAGCAGCCTTTCATTCCATATATTACCATTCCAAGTCTTCACTTCGAATACGTAAATTGATTCGAAGTGTTTTTCAGATAAGAATTGCATAAATCCGATCCGGGTTCCTTCGAACCAACCATCGATAAAAAGATGTTGGTAAATAGTTGCTTATCATTTGATTTTATTTACTTTCTTTTTATTAAAAAAATCTTCTTGAGATATATACTTTTAAAACATTTATTTTCGGTATATACGGAATCATTAAACCTCTCTTAACTTTGGAAATACCAAATCAAAATCATTTCTCACAAATCATATTGCAAAATATTGTTAAGTAAAAATCTCGATAAAAATTAGTAAATAATCAACATTAATTTCCGTATTCGCTGTCGAATAATGATGAAATCACCGTTTAAATTCAAAAGGATAATAGGAGTTCCCTCCTCAGAACTTAATACTAATTATAAAAAGATAATTTCTATACAATCCGAGTTGTATTAAATTTGAAAAAATTAAATCTTTTATACTTGCCTCGTTTTTGACATTTTGACCGCATCTATTCCTCGCATAGGAAAGAGGCCAGGTGAGCCAAAGCGCTGGCTGATCATGAACATTTCCTTAATTAAGCACCGCACATCCGGATCTCATGAATAGAAAAATCCAGTTTACTCATTGGCTTTTAGAACCAAGATTAAATCACTTGATTTTAACAGCTTTTCGTTAAATCATTTATTTAAACTTTTTAAAATAAATTATAAAACCTTAAAATCATCTTCAAATTTTTAATTATTTATTTAAAAACATTTATAAAAGATTTGGAAAAGGATACTTAAGTTTAAAGCCATATTTTAAAAGTTATTAAAAGTGCTGCAAAAGGTACTACGAATAGTGCTTTTAAGGCTTATTTGATCGAAACAACTTTTCGATAATTTAGAAATCCATTTTTATAACTCAAATTTCTATTAAAACATTTTAAAATATTTATAGAATTTATTCCATATTTTAAAGAATTAAAAATATCAATTTTAAAGAATTTGTCACTTTTGTTTTCGAACTGCCAAACTACGATTATTTTGAAAACTTGATTTACCCATATATCAAACTCTACTAAACGAAATCTCGATCTTTTTATTTTTTTGAAAATTATTTTTATAAGAGTTTAGAAAATTCTTATTACAAAGAATTCCAACTCTGAATCCATCATTTAAATGGATTTAAACTTTTATGGCATGAAATCGCGAACTGCCGTTACATTATGCACTTATTTTTGACTCAACTTTCACTACTAGTCCAAACTTCACCAAATTGGGTTTTAGTGTTTATAAAACATTCATAAACCATTTTAAATCATTTCAAAAGGGTTTAATGATTCCATGTCACTTTTATAACTTGCTTCAAAAAGTGATTTTCTTATGTGATATTGACGTGTATTTAACGTGACTTGTTTACATAATTCAACACTATATTAAAACAACCAATCTTGACGATAAAAGCATAGTAAACGTCCATAGCAATCATATACATCATCAATATATATATATAAGTATAGTTCCTTACATGATTTTTTATTGGATTAACTTCAAAATGGTAATAGTTCCGCTATCTCAAAATCAAAGCTCGTGATTACTAGCACAATTGCTCCTAGGAGGTTCGGCCTTGGTCTTGGAGGCTTAGAAGGGCTCAGCCTTACTTAGCAAGTGGTGGTGGATGGTGTGGCCGTGTAACACCCTAGATTTTTGGTCACATTATTTATGATATTTAATTAGTTAAATTAAATTAAAATAATGTGATGATTAGGGGATTGAGATTTGATTTAATTAAAGGGGCAGTCTGCCACTTAACCAATGAATTAAAAGAAGGGTTAAAACGAAATAAGAGAAGGGGTAAAATAGGAAAGAGGGCATTCATATATCCCTAGAACATGGTCGTGTATTATCCAATACATATTCATTTCATTTTCAAAATTTTAAAAAGCAAAGGCCGACCACTGTTAACAAGAGAAAGGGGAAAACAGTAGAGAAAAACTAGGAAGAAGCTTAAGCAAATCAAATCCATTCACGTCTCAATCTCTTTAGTCTTTAAAGCTAAGGTGAATAATGTTTACATCTCATATTTATTTGTTTTCGGTTTCCAGGTGAAATTTGAAACATTTTGCATTAATTTGCCATGTTTTGAATGACGAAATGACTATATATACTTGTTGATAATTTATGATTGTTCATATAGACTTTATGATATGTTTTGATGTGAAAACGCTATTAACGGACATCCAAATGCCTTGTAAATTTTTATATAGACTGAAAATATTATTTTTGAGATGGGTTTCAATTTTCTGAATTTTTGTGGAATTAATATGAATTTTCTGTTGAAGAAAATAAAATTATTTATGGTTAAATAATTAATGGTTTGGGTCTGAAGTTTATATATGTTAGAAAACATATAAAATATGATTTTTTGGAATTTTTATAGTTTTTTCTAAGTGTTTAATGAATATATAAAATTATTTAAGGTATGAGACTTAATTGTTTTATATACTTATAAAAGGAGAAGGGGCTCTTTGAAAATAATTCAAATTTGTTATTTCTGGAAATTGGAAGCACTTTTGAAAAAAGTACAATGTCAACCAATCAGATTTAGACAAACAAGGCAGGTTGAGTACAAAAGAAATAGTTTAAAAGGACAAATCAACATGCTTTTCACTGTTTCGATGGTTCGGCACTAGGTTCCGCCTCCTTACCTTCGCTTCCAACATAGTCGAAACCAATGCACATGGTATTAGGAAATTGATATGTAGTGAATTGGATGTAGACGAAAGGAATAGACTCGAAAGTAGGGGTTCCGAAGGGGTTGAGGCATTACTTTGCTTTAAAAGAAAATGCATATGCTTGCTTATGAGTAAGTAGCTTTTGACTTGGTAGCTTTCGACTAGGTCAAATGGATTTGAAGAGTGGTTTCGATTGGGTTGCGCTTTTGTTTAAAATGATTGCTTTTGACTAAGTCGAAAACCTTTTGCTGCCGCCTTTTTACATTACGACCCAGATGGTTTCGAAGGGTATTTGTTTTCTAAAATTTTTCCACTTCTCCAATGCTTTCGAAGGGATGGTTTCGGCACCATCACTTCTTTACTTAGGAAATGGTTTTGAAACATATGCTTTTGACTTAAAAGTTTTAAAGACCCTTTTTCTATGATTGAAGTATAACCCAAATAGTTTTGAAAGAGACCGTTTTAATTGGTTTCGAAAGAGACAGTTTTAAATAGTTTTGAAAGGTGTTCACATTTTTTTAATTGAACCCAAAGGCTTTCAAAAGGTTTAGTATTTTAATGCTTTCGAAAGGGTTTAGCGAATGGTTTCAAAAGGGTGGTTCCATAGGGTTTCGAAAGGGTTGAAGGAAAGGTTTTTCCTATGTTTTCAAAAGGCAATATTTAAAGGTTTTTAAGAGGAATGTCTAATTTTTTGAAGCTTTTGGAGAAAAGGATTTTAATGGTTTCAAAAGGGTTACCTTCAAGGGTTTTGAGAGGGTTGTTTAAAGTTATCAAACAAAGTTTTCAAATGTATTAAATAGACAACATAGCCTAAGTATTTTCAAGTTAAAGAGGGTTTTAAATTGTTTTGGAGGGATGTCTAATCCTTATTAAAATTCATCAACATTATTTTGAATAAAGTATATATAACATGGAAAAATAGCTTAGAATAAAGCTAAGAATATATTTTCCTTGTATAAGTATGATTTAAAAGGTTAAATAAATTTGAAAAGGTTATCAAGTAAGAAGGTGAAGGGTAATTAACCCTAAGAAAATGATTTGGACAGATACCCCATTTTGATTTGGACAATTAGTCCAGTTTGCGGACAGTTAGTCCAATTTGCAGGCAGTCAGCCCAGGCTTTAGACAAATAGTCCATTTGCTACTTATGGACAGATAATCCATTAGTTACTAATTATAATTTAATAGACTTAGCTATTAATATCATTACTATATCAGTTTGATTACCAATTTGGTTGTAGGAAAGGATTTGCAAAATATATGTTTTAAAGTGGATATTACTGAGGGAAAACCGGTGTGCTAAGCGGCATAGTCTCACTTAATATCCGTAAATCGAGATGTAACAGTATTGTTCACACTAAGATTTATGTTTGACTCGAAGTTTTTATTTCCCCTTAAACTCTCGGGTGCTCAAAAAATGATTTAAGTAGGCTGAGGGTTGAGGTTTTCTAGTTTTTGAAATTTTGGTGAATAAAGCTTTCGTAGAAGAGCAAGTGGCTGAAGAATAGCTAATTAGGAATTACAATTTTATTTTGTTTTGACTTCACTGTATATTATATCAGATATGATTATATTGACTCTGATCAACCATAGGGATATCGTCATATATCGCTCTTGGCGTAGTTTTGTAATGATTATAATTGATCTTTACCTAGGAAAGGTTTAGGGATTATGTAATTTGGATATGAATTGTTTTGAAATGAAATATGTGAATTATTGTTTTTTGAAATCTATGACTTTGTTCATATTCAAGTGCTTCTAATATTATGGATACCTTAGCATTATTGTATTTTGCACCAGGAGTTAATACTATGGATGACTACAACATCTGTAGCGCTTAGCTTTTGGCCTCTAGATACGGGATGTTACAACTTGGTATCAGATCATAGTTTTATGGAAATATTTAAATTAAAAATTATTTTTAAAACATAATCATATAGAATTATAGTAAGATTTAGGAAAGGGATAATGCTATAGTAATGTACTTATATTTACTATATATAAGTATACACTTTATCTCTAATCTCCTATCTTTGTTGGGTTATTTTTTGTATCTCATGAGGTTTGAATAAAGATATGGTAAGTAGAAGAGGAAGAGTTAACCCAAGAGGGGAAGGTACCGATGGGAATGCCAGGGCTAATGCGAGAAGAGGTCAACGTCAAGCACAAGCAGAGAATGTGGGTGCTGGGGTCCCGCAAGTTGGAATGAAAGCTTGTATCGGTTCCTTGTGAGCATGGTGCAAGCAGGTATTGCTGCTGGAGTAGTGGGATGAGGAGTTCCTGGAGCTCTAGTTATCAACGACTATGCCAAGTTGAGTGGAGACTACACTAAGCTCAGAGGGAAGCCATTTATTGGAACAAAGGATGCTATTGAAAATGTGTACGTGCTAATATAGTACACACGGATCGTGTAATATGACGTATAACACACAAAAATATGACTAATCACAGATAATAGAAAATTCAGTAAAATAGAAAAAGCACACCAGAGATTTTTATACTGGTTCGGAGCACCGTCCTACGTCCAGTCCCAGACTTCTATCTGGATTTTTACTACCAACTATCTCGCTTCACCCGGAGGAACAGGTTTACAACACCCGAGCAGACGAACGGGATTTCACGCCTCTAATACACCGAGGACTTCAACACTTGCCTCTTACAACACTGAGGACTTCAACACTTGCCTCTTACAACACCGATGACTTCAATAGAGATTAATATAATTGTTTGTTGACGGTATGTGTTCTTGCTAACACTATTTTGTCACTTATAGTACAAACTTCCTATAATCTTATCCTCAAATAGAATATTTATATATATGAAGATTTGAAAGTGGATATCGTATTGAATCAAAAGAATGTTAAATAAATTTCAGGATTCAAAAAACGATATATGATAGAATATGAGCAATTTGAGCGCTTGAGAGTATAAGATTGAGATCAATAGAATAGAGATTAGAATAATAGAATTGGTTAATTGGAATAATTATTTCATGATGTTTATATAAGAGATAAACAGTTGTAACTCTTTGTGAAAAGGTACAAACAAAGGCATGATCATTGGTGAAGAGAAAGAGAAGCAACCGTTGAAGAAAAGGAAGTGTCTATACGAAGGCTGTTTTCTGTTTGAAAACGGTCGACAGGTCAAAAAAGGACCAGTAGAAAGGAATTTGAATATATATACATTATGTACACTTGTGCACATTAACTGTGCATTCTGGGCAGAAACGGTCGACTGCCTTGTTTTAACCGGTCGACCGGTTTAGCCCAGATTGCACAATTAATGTGCACTCATTCATATATATATATATATATATATATATATATATATATATATATATATTCAAAGATTGAAGGTATAAGATTATTTGAGGATAGATTTTAACATAAATAACATTACTAACATACCAAATAATCAACCTCTAACATATGGAGCTCTTTGTGTCTCTTAAATGAATAACTTCTTTTTGTCGATCACGGCTTATCCCTTTGTCTTGTCGATCACGGCTTATCCCTTTGTCAGAAATCAAAACTCTATAAAAATCTTGACTCAACGTTCTCCCCCTTTTTGATTGATGACAACATAGTTATGAATCTCCCCCTGTATATGATATCCCCCTGAGATTGTGTCCTGCATATATATTGTTAGCACAATTTTCTCCCCCTTTGTCATCGACGAAAAGGAGTTGTTAAATGGAGGATGCAAATGAGATTATAAGCAACATAAAACTACTACCATAGATCAAGGGTAACATTCACACAAAATGATAATACACACAAGTCTAGTACGAATTAAAACACGACACTATTTAGTACAAGTGCCAGATAATGTGTTTAAAGCAAAAACTAAAGTCATAAGAACGCAAACAAGCTGAGACTTAATCTGACTCCGTCTCACCCTCTTCTTCTTCTTCTCCTTCTTCTTCAACAAGCTGAGATTTTTCATGTCCATGTTCATGACTAGTTCCCGAGCTTGTACCCTCCTTCAAAGATGTCCAAGCAAAAGTAGGAGGAGCTGGGCGCTTGCCAAGGTCTGGAGCTTGCATTGATGAAGATGATGCACCACATGATATTGCTTCCCATATAGAAACGAAGAAAGACTTAAGTTTGTTAAAGCGTTTATCCATTTTTGTATTCATGCGCTTAAGTCGTGCTTCGAGAAGGAATTGATATCGAGCAATAGTGTCAAGTGATTTTTTGTTGAGGAAGATGGTCGTAAAAGTTTAACTTCCTCAGGTTTAGGGCGGGATGATCGTGATGAAGCTTCTTTATGTCCTTGTTCTTTCCATTGTTCAAAAGGCATAATATTAAAGTATGGAGCGGGAAGCTTCATTCTTTTAATCGATGCTTTGTTGATGACTTTTGGTTTGGAAATTGAAGACTTGGGAGGTTCAATGCCACAATCAAGCAAGAGACGCATAATATACTCGTTATAGAACAAGTGTGGCCTAGAGCAATCATTTACTTTCAAGATCTCATCAAAGATCATACCAATCTAATTTATACGAATACCCCCATAGATTGAGTATAATACCTTGAAATTTTCTTTATAGACGGCATCAAAATTTCCTATTCTCGGTAATAGAGAGTGCATAAGAGTATGATGAAGAATTCTTGCAGAAGGCCGTAAACCAATAGACTTAGTGCTATCCTTGTCATCTTCAATAAATTGATGGCTAATTTGATTACGCACATGAACATTGCAAAAATTACTTGAGAATTTTTCACCGATAAACGAAGAACCAAGAACGGTTGCCATCCTATCACATGAGATAAACACTTCTTTGCCACAAACAACGGACCAAAGACAATAATTAGGATTCTCTGGCTTGTTTTTCTCTAAATTTAGGTTAGCATAGAATAATTTGATCATTACATGGTTAATTTCCACATTGTTTTGATTAAAGTCAATTAGGTTTTCAATGTCGGCATCCTTTGCTAAGCCAAGAATACGATAGCTAGAGAAATCTGAAAAATTAACAAAAGAACCTGGATGGATTGTAAAATCCTTCATCTCATTCCACCTTTTGACTGCGATTGGATCCACAAGCCACTTCCTGACAGAGAGATCGATTGGTTGAGTTTCGGAGGTAGAAGCTTGCTTTAATTTCTTTTGTGGAGGAGCCATTTGGGTGAGATTGGTAGAAGATTTTAGTTCTAGGGTTATGAGAGTTTGTTTAAAAAAATGAAGAGATGGAGTGAAAAAATAACCGTATGTGCCTTTTAAAAAACAAAACTGCTCGAAACCGGTCGACCGCCTTGAAATCATCGGTCGACCGTTTTCATACAGAAGCAAAAACGGTCGACCGTTGGTATCTGGCCGGTCGACTGGTTTGCCTGTGAGTTGTTTTTCCTTCTTCTTGCTTGTATTTCTGAGTGTTAACGGTCCATATAATATTGAGTTTATTCAAAACATGATATATATATATACATATATATCAGTTCATAAAAAAAATACGAGAATACAATCATAATATTGAAACAAATTTAATGAGAAGTAGAGGATTTATGGTCGGAAGTCTCTTCTTTGACATCGGTAATGCGTGGTTTCCATGGCGACCATTTTTCTTTCGCTCCTTCATTCTGAGCATAGTTTTTATCCCATGAATTTGGGCTTCTAGAGGATGAAGGTGCATGAGGCATTGGGTCGTATACGCCATGTTTATTTGAACCACAAAAGAATGATGCCATTCTTTCTAGAAGAGATAGTCGTTCCGAAGTCAGTTGTTGCTCATAATGCAGCTGTCTTTGAAGATCGATTTGATGTTTTTGATAATGATGAATCTCATTGATCTTCTCTCTGGTACGGGGTGAACAAAACAACACCTTCTTTGCTCGTTTCGAAGTTGGCGTATTGCCAGGAGTATGAATGCATTGGTGATGACACTTTGATTTGTGTTTTGGAGTTTCAGGAGAGTAATATTCTTCTGGCTCAGAACTTGTGACCAAAATATGGGACTTTTGAGCACACTCATCACAAATATGTGCCATAATGAACTATATGTATAAACTTTTAGGCTTAGATAGGAAGAGATAAAAAAATTTGTCAAGCTTATAAAGGAAAATTCTTATATATAAGCTTGTGGATGAAAATTGTCATGCAAACTTGGCCGTAGAAAAACTTAGAAGCTCAAATTCAATTTCCTAATATAGCAATAGCAAAAAATAATCCGAAAAGAACTTAAGAATATAACATTAGTGATTACTTATCAAGTTCTTTTCTAGAAATTAAACCAAGTTCTCTACGAAATTTAATGAAACTAGACTCAAGTAGAGGCTTAGTAAAAATGTCCGCTAGTTGACTATCAGTTTGGACATATTCGAGACATATATTTCCTTTTTCAATATTGTCTCTAAGGAAATGATGACGGATATCAATGTGTTTGGTTCTGGAGTGATTCACTGGATTCTTAGAAAGATTTATAGCACTTGTGTTATCACAGTATATAATAGAATTTGATAAATGAATATCAAAATCTTGAAGTGTTTGTTGCATGTATATTACTTGAGTACAAGCGAGAGCCGCTGATATATATTCAGCTTCACATGTTGATAGTGAAACACAATTTTGTTTCTTACTAAACCAAGACACAAGTGATTTTCCAATAAAATGGCACGTACCACTTGTACTCTTTCTATCCGTTCGAGAGCCTCCAAAATCAGCATCACTATATGATACTAATTCAAATGGACATTCTTTTGGATAAAAAAGACCGAAATCTTTGGTATTATTAAGATAACGAATTATACGTTTCACTGCTCGTAGATGTGATTCCTTTGGATCTGCTTGAAAGCGTGCACATAGACAAACACTCATCATTATATCTGGACGACATGCTGTAAGATAAAGAAGAGAACCAATCATGCTTCGAGATAGTTTATGGTCAATATTCTTACCATTTTTATCTTTTTCAAGATGTGTAGTTGTACTCATAGGAGTAGGTTTACCAGATGTGTTATTTAACCCGAAGCGTTTGATAAGATTTTTGCAGTATTTTTCTTGATTAATAAAGATACCATTCGGAAGTTGTTTGATTTGAAGTCCAAGAAAATATGACAGTTCTCCCATGTGAGACATTTCGAATTCTTTGGTCATAATATTTGCAAATTCCTTGCAGAGTTTATCGTTTGTTGAACCAAAGATGATATCGTCTACATATATCTGAATAACTAGAATATCCTTTTGAGAATGTTTGATAAACAAAGTTTGATCGACTTTGCCTATTTGAAATCCTGAGTTAATAAGATAACTACGTAGTCGTTCATACCAAGCACGAGGTGCTTGTTTTAAACCATACAGAGCTTTCTTAAGTTTGAAGACATGGTCAGGATATTTTTCATGTACGAACAAAGGAGGTTGTTCGACATATACATTCTCTTTGATAAATCCATTGAGTAATGCACTTTTGACATCCATCTGATAAAGTTTGAAATTATGGTGACAAGCAAAAGATAATAGGATTCTAATAGCTTCTAATCGAGCAACTGGTGCAAAAGTTTCTTCATAATCGATACCTTCTTCCTGATTATAACCTTGTCCTACTAATCTTGCTTTATTTCTGATGATATTTCCTTGTTCGTCAGCCTTATTTTTATAGACCCATTTAGTACCAATAACTGACTGATCAGTTGGTCTTGGAACAAGTTCCCAAACGTCATTGCGCTCGAACTGATTTAGTTCTTCCTGCATGGCAATGATCCAGTAATCGTCTGCAGCAGCTTCTTTTGGATTCTTAGGTTCGATATTTGAGAGAAAAGCGACATGACCCATTTGGTTGAGTTGACTCCTTGTTCTGACATGTGATGTTACTTCACCGATTATATTTTGGGCCGGATGGTCTCTTAATATCCTTGGTGGTGATTGTAATCACATATTTGAGGAATATTCTTAATAATTATTTCCGAGTCAGAATCAACATTTGTGATGATTGGATTATCGGTGACTATTGTTTCGTCATCATCTGATATATTTTGAGGATGCTGATAGAATTCATCGAAAGAGACATAAAGTGATTCTTCAATAGTTTTGGTTTGTTTATTAAATATACGATAGGCCTTGCTTCGTTCCGAATAACCGACAAATATTCCTTCATCGGCTTTTGGATTGAATTTGCCAAGCTGGTCTTTCGTATTTAAAATAAAGCACTTGGAACCAAAAACCTTGAAGTATGAGATTTTAGGCTTTCTTTTGTTAAATAATTCATAAGGAGTATTCTTGGTAAGAGGTCTTATGGACACACGATTTAAAACATAACAGGCAGTTGTGACGGCTTCTGCCCAGAAATGTTTTGGTAAGGTGGTTCCATTCAATAATGTTCTTGCACATTCTTGTAAAGTTCGGTTCTTCCGTTCTACAACTCCGTTTTGTTGTGGAGTTCTGGGAAACGAAAAATTATGATATATACCTTTCTTTGTACAAAAATGTTCAAATTCATTATTTTCAAACTCTCCGCCATGATCACTTCTTATATTTTTAACTTTAATCCCTTTTGATTTTTGAATTCTTTTGACGAAAGATTTGAAATGATCGAAAGTGTCACTTTTGTTTTTAAGAAAATTGTCCATGTGTAACGGGAGAAATCATCAACAATTACAAGCACATATCGACTGTGATTTATTGACTGAACCCTAGTGGGTCCAAATAAATCCATATGTAGTAACTCAAGTGGTTGTAATGTTGATATGACTTTCTTGGATTTAAAAGATGATTTGGTCAATTTTCCTAATTGACATGCATCACAAATGTTGTTAACCTTAAAACTTATTTTGGGTAGTCCTCTAACTAGATCATTTTTGGCTAGCTTGTCAATAGTTCTGAAGTTTATATGACAGAAGCGTTTATGCCATAACCATGGATCATTATCATTAGCCACAAGACACATATCTGAATTATGATTAATATTCATATTCAGAATATATATATTTCTGTCTCTATAACCTTCAAAAGCTAAATTATGGCCTTTATCTAAAATACTACACTTATTATCCGAAAAGGAAATTGTAAAACCCTTGTCACATAACTGACTAATACTAAGTAAATTGTGTTTCAAATTTCTAACTAGCATGACATTAGTAATGAGAGGTAAGTTAGATGTACCGCAATTGCTCACATCGCCTTTGCCGATGATATAGCCTTTTGAATTATCTCCAAAAGTGACGGAGCCACCATCTGAGTATGTAATATTTGTCAATAAGTTCTTGTCTCCAGTCATGTGCTTCGAGCAACCACTGTCCGATATCCACTTTCCTCTATTCTTAAGTGGGACCTGCAAAAAATAAAATTAAGTCCATGGTACCCACTTTTTATGGGGTCCTAAGAGTTAGGTCTTAGGAGTCCAAACCCATATGGGTCCGGTATCCCCTTTATATATATAATTTGTATTAAGATGCACAGTATTCATGAAATTCTGAATATATTTGTTCCTAATCAAATTGTTATTTGTTTTAGGAACCCATATTTTGATAGTCTTGACATTTTTCTTCTGAAATTTCACAACTGGTTTTGGTTTGGAATATAATAAACTAAGATTTTTCTTAGCTTCAATCTTTTGTACTTTCTTCTTCCTTTCATTACCAAGATGTTTCTTGGTTTCTTGTTTCTTATATCCCAAACCTTGTTTATTTGAAACAGATTGTGAACTTTCAATGATTTTTGTCAAATTTTCTCGTCCTTTGTTAAAGTTAGAAACATTTTGAGTAATGTTATCTAACTTAGTTTGTAAACTAGCCTTTTCTAGGTCCAGAATTTTGACTTTTGCCTTAAGCTCATGATTTTTAGTAGTGAGAGCATCATTTTTCTCTTTTTGAGTTTCAATTTCTTGACTCAAAAGAGATAATTGAGAGTCAACATTAGATGATGATTCTTGAAGTTTTTCAAGTTCTTCTTATAATATTTTCTTCTCGTCTTTTAACATATCTCGTGCAAATTCTGCTCTACTCAAATCTGCTTTGGCTTCTTTTAGCTGTCGTTTTATGTCTTTATATTTGACTATCAATTCTGCATTAATATCAAGTACTTCATCATATGTAGGAATTTGTACCTCATCTTTTGTTGCCATGAAACAGACATTTGCTTGTTCATCTTCCGTATCATTATCACTTTTTGATGTGTCTGTATCATCCCACGTTACCGAGAATGCTCGTTTCTTTGATTTATCCTTCTTATATTTTAATTTGTCATTTTCTGACTTCTTCTTTTGCTCCGGACAATCCTTGTGCATGTGCCCCTTTTTGTGACAGTTGAACCATTCTATAGCGGATGATGTTGGTTTGTTTGATCCAGATTTCTTTCTGTTATAACGACTGGCTTTTCGCTGTTTTAGGAATTTTTTGAAACCTTTTGCTATGAATGCCAGATCTTCATCTTCAGACTCTGATTCATTTTCGTCTTTTTCAGCATGGAATGCCACGTTCTTCTTTTCTTCTTTTTGTTCCTTTCTAGTCTGCAAGTTAGCTTCATAGGACATTAGATTTCTTATCAATTCATCTGGCTTCATGACGGAAAGGTCATTAGCTTCTTCAATTGCTAATACTTTTCCTTCCCATTCACTAGTCAGAGAATGTAGGACTGTTGAAACAACATCAAAATCAGAATACTTTTGTCCTAAGCCAATAAGTGCATAGTGGATAGTTTGAAAACGTGAATACATATCATTGATTGTCTCATTTGGTTTCATTTTGAAATTGACTTTTCAGCATGGCTATTTTGGCTTGTTTAACCTTGTTAGTACCTTCATGAGTGGTTTTCAGCGTTTGCCAAATTTGATATGCAGTAGTGCAGATACTAACACGGTTATATTCATTTTGGTCTAATGCACAAAACAACATATTTATTGCTTTTGCATTTACGGCTGCTGCCATTTTCTCAGCCGCTGTCCATTCTGAATAATCAGTTGTTGGATTCACTATTTCTTTTTAAGTAGCATTCCAGGCATCATAACTGTTTGATTGCATAAAGAATGACATACGTGTTGCCCAATAGCTATAGTTAAGACCATTGAAAAATGGAGGTCTTTGTGTCAATTGACCTTCCGTGTAAGTGGTGTTTTGAGTGCTAGTACTTGTGTTATTTGCCATATTACAAGAATATACCAAATAACTGTGTTACGGTTATATGATGACCGTGCTCTGATACCAAATGAAAATGTGTATGTGCTAATATAGTACACACGGATCGTGTAATATGACGTATAACACACAAAAATATGACTAATCATAGATAATAGAAAATTCAATAAAATAGAAAAAGCACACCAGAGATTTTTATACTGGTTCGAAGCACCGTCCTACGTCCAGTCCCAGACTTCTATCTGGATTTTTACTACCAACTACCTCGCTTCACTCGGAGGAACAGGTTTACAACACCCGAGCAGACGAACAGGATTTCACGCCTCTAATATACTGAGGACTTCCACACTTGCCTCTTACAACACCGAGGACTTCAACACTTGCCTCTTACAACACCGAGGACTTCAACGGAGATGAATATAATTGTTTGTTGACGGTATGTGTTCTTGCTAACACTATTTTGTCACTTGTTGTACAAACTTCCTATAATCTTATCCTCAAATAGAATATTTGTATATATGAAGATTTGGAAGTGGATATCGTATTGAATCAAAAGAATGTTAAATAAATTTCAGGATTCAAAAAACGATATATGATAGAATATGAGCAATTTGAGCACTTGAGAGTATAAGATTGAGATCAATAGAATAGAGATTAGAATAATAGAATTGGTTAATTGGAATAATGATTTCATGATGTTTATATAAGAGATAAACAGTTGTAACTCTTTGTGAAAAGGTACAAACAAAGGTCATGATCATTGGTGAAGAGAAAGAGAAGCAACCGTTGAAGAAAAGGAAGTGTCTATACGAAAGGTTGCTTTCTGTTTGAAAACGATCGACAGGTCAAAAAAGGACCAGTAGAAAGGAATTTGAATATATATACGTTATGTACACTTGTGCACGTTAACTGTGCATTCTGGGCAGAAATGGTCGACTGCCTTGTTTTAACCAGTCGACCGGTTTAGCCCAGATTGCACAGTTAATGTGCACTCATTCATATATATATATATATATATATATATATATTCAAAGATTGAAGGTATAAGATTATTTGAGGATAGATTTTAACATAAATAACATTACTAACATACCAAATAATCAACCTCTAACATATGGAGCTCTTTGTGTCTCTTAAATGAATAACTTCTTTTTGTCGATCACGGCTTATCCCTTTGTCTTGTCGATCACGGCTTATCCCTTTGTCAGAAATCAAAACTCTATAAAAATCTTGACTCAACAGCTATTGAGGTTGAAAATTTGTTGTTGCACTATGAAAGGATTTTTGCATATTTGGGGCTCAATAATGAGCAGATGAGGAGGTTGGCATCCAGATAGCTTCAGGAGCATCTTTGTTCTGGTGGAATAGTGTGACTGTGGAAGTGGATGAGGAGACTATGACTTGGGAAGATTTTAAGGGAAGGTTCTAGGAGAGATTCATGTCTACAATGACAAAGTCGGCTCTGATCAAAAAGTTTGCTGAATTAGAGTAGAGAGAGATGTCTGTTTTGGAGTATGCTAGGAGGTTTGAGGAGTTGTCTAGATATGGGTATGCTTCAGTGGATTCAGTAATGAAAAGGAACGAGAAGTTTATCAGGGGATTAAAGCCTAAGTTAGCCGGGGCTACATTACCTCATGTTAGAGATCCTTCTGATTTTGCAGTGGAGATGGCCTTAAGGCATGAGGAGATGCTTGATTCTCTAGAGAAGTGTAAGGTTAAAGAAGTTCAAGTTGGGCAGAGTCAGAAGAGGAAGTTCTCTCCTAAGAAAGGTGCTTAGAAAGGTGGAGCAGCTAAGAAGGGAAGGTCTGAGATTGTCGGTTTTAAATGCGAGAAGAAGGAGCATTTTGCTAATGAGTGTCATGCTGGAAAGGCAAAGGAGGTAGCAGGGAAGAAGAATGTCAAGTGCTTCAACTGCAACTAGATTGGTCACTACAAGAACAAGGCAAGAAGCCCGCTAAGGATGAAAAGGGTAAGGTGTATGATTGGAGCCTGCTGCTTCTAAGCCAACAACCCAGAAGAAAGGAAAGGCAGTTTTGGGAGGTATGTTTCAGATTCATGGTACATCCGTTAATATTTTATTTGATACTGGTGCGTCACATTCTTTTATATCTAGATGTTTGATAGATATGCTTAACCTAGAACCTACATATTTAGTTACTTCCTTACGGGTTGCGAATCAAATAGGAGGGTATGCGACCTAGGGTTGAAATATGACCAGTTAGAGTTTGATTTGTTAGGTCATGCCTTTGTTTTCCATTTGCATGTGTTTGATATTGTGGGATTTGGGATTATTCTTGAAATGGATTGGTTAAGCAAGTACGATGCTAGGATATTTTGCCAGGATTGAAAAATATCACTTAGACACCCTGATTGTAGCGACCAGATTTTTAATACCGCAGAAGGTTCTAACGGTAAGGTGAATGCTTTATTGGATGTTATGGAATTGGATGATGAGTTGAGTCATGTTTTCATGGTTATAAAATTCACGGATGTGTTTGAGCCTACTAGGATTGCCACCGAAACGAACTATTGAGTTTTGGATAGATTTGGTTTCGACGGAGAGAACCAGCGAGTAGGTCAACAAGCAGGATGACTCCTATAGAGATGAGGAAGTTGAAGGTATAGTTGATAGATTTAGAAGGCAAGAATTCTATCAGGCCGAGTAGTTCACCTTGGGGAGCAGCTGAAGTGTTTGCTAAGAAGTGGACAGATCATTGAGACTATGTATCGATTATCGTAAGTTGAACGAGAGAATGATAAAGAATTGATATTCATTGCCGAGGATTGACGATTTGTTCAACTAGTTGAGTGGAGCCAAGATATTCTCACGGTAGGATTTGGTGATAGGTTTCCATCAGCTCAGAGTAGTAGAGGATAGTATACCTTTGATGGTGTTTAGGACCGGATATGGGTCGTACAAATGGTTAATTATGTCGTTTAGATTGACTAATGCGCCGACTTTCTTTATGGATTTGATGAACCGAGTTTTTCAAGAGCACTTGAATAGGTTTGTATTAGTTTTCATAGATGATATCTTGATATACTCTAAGGATGAAAGAGAGCATGAAGTTCATGTTAGAGTAGTGCTTGAGACGCCGAGGTAGCATCATCTAAAGGAAAAGTTTTTGAAGTGTCATTTCTGAAAGAAAGAAGTTAAGTTTCTTGGTCATGTAGTCTCATAGGAAGGGTTGTCGGTAGATCCGACTAAGATTGAAGGGGTGAATAATTGGAAGAGACCCGAGATGTGACGGAGATACGAGTTTTCTTGGGTTGGCTGGTTATAATCAGAGGTTCATTAAGGATTTTTCATGGATAGCGACACCGATAATCAAGCTAACGAGAAAGGATGTAAAGTTTGTATCCACTGATAAGTGTGAGGAAGCATTCTAGAATTTGAAACACTTATTGACCCATGCACCTATGTTGGTTGTCCCAGAAGGGAATCAGGATTTGGTGGTTTACACCGATGCATGTGGAACAGAGTTAGGAGCTGTGATTATGCAAAGAGGTAAAGTGATTACCTATGCTTCTAGACAGCTTAGACCGCATGCAATCAGATATCCAACACATGATTTGGAATTGCTGCAGTGATTTTCGCGTTGAAGGTGTGAAGACATTACCTTTTGGGAGAAAGGTTTGAGTTATATATAGATCATAAGTTGCTGAAGTTTTTTTCTCTCTCAGAAGGAGCTGAAACATGAGACAACAAAGGTGATTAGAGTTTATTGCTTCTTATGATTTGGAATTGAGTACACACCAGGGAAAGGCAATAAGGTTGCAGATGCACTTAGCAGGAAACATCAGAATGCAGTACTAGCGACGATTGCCGAATGGAAAGATTTGAAAGCATTGGTGGATAACAGAGTGTAGTGGAGATCCAAGGCTGTGCGGAAAAACCATAGTGTTGTCTTGTTTGGAAGTTCGTCTAGTGATGATCGAAAAGATTGCCTCTAAATAGGAAGAAGATCCGGTATTAGCTGAACGGATCAGGAAGTTAAGAGATGAAACCGAAAGCGATGACTTGAAAGATTCCAGCCTTGACCAAAATGAGAGGTTGAGAAAGAAAAGAAGATTATGTGTTCCAAGTGTGGGAAACATAAGGAAAGAAGTCTTGGAAGAATGTCATCGTTCGAAGTTCTCTGTTCATCCAGGAGGTACTAAGATGTATCAAGATATAAAGAGGAGTTTCTTCTGGGAAGGTATGATGCGGGATATTGGTTTATGGGTAAAGCAGTGCTTGAATATCCAATAGGCATAGGCTGAACACCAGAAGCCATGTGGATTGCTTCAGTCATTAGATATTCCAGTATAGAAGTGGGATTCTATTTCCATGGATTTTATTGACGGGTTGCCGAGGTCGAATAGAGGAAATGAAGTATATAGGTTATAGTGGACAGATTGACCAAGAGTGCCCATTTTATTCCAGTTAAGTCAACCAGAAAGGCACTTGTATTAGTGAAGTTGTTTACGAATAATATGGTTAGACTGCATGGAATTCCTAGTAGCATAGTTAGTGATAGAGATTCCTTATTCACTAGCAAGTTCTAGAAGAGTCTATAGGAAGTTTTGGAAACCAAACTTAAGATGAGTATCGCTTACCATCCACAAGAAAATGGGCAAATGGAAAGACTTAACAAAGTCTTGGAAGATTTCTTAAGTGCTTGTGTTCTAGATTTCAGAGGATCATGGGAAGACCATCTGCATTTAGTCAAATTTTTGTATAACAACGATTATCAGACTAGTATTGGGATGGCACCGTTTGAAGCTTTGCGTGGAAGGCCATGAAAATCTCTCGTATGTTGGTTAGAGACCGAGGATAGGTTGGTTCTTGGTCCAGATTTTGTCAGAGAAGCTGCATAAAAGATTGAGGTTATCCGGGCTAGAATGAAGGAGGCTCGGTCTAGGCAGAAGAGTTATGCAAATAAAAGACGGAAAGATTTAGAGTTCTCAGTTGGAGATTAGGTTTCCGTCAAAGTGTCACCAATAAAGGGTGTGATTAGATTTGGGAAATCAGGAAAGTTGGCACTGAGATACATTGGACCTTTTCCTATTGTTGAGAGGATCAGAAAACTCTAATATAGAGTTGAGTTACCGAGCAGTTTGGCAGGAGTCCATGATGTTTTCCATAAAATGTGTTAGAGATCCAGAGACTACTATTGCACTGATTATGCTAGAGAACTTAGTAGTAGAACCGGAGTTGACTATAGTGAGAAAGTCAACTCGTATTGTTGCGGGATAAAAAAAGACGCTTAGACCAAGATGGTCAGATTAGTCAAAGTCCAGTGGAGCGACGATGATAGGGACTATACTTGGGGGGTTGAGAACAAGATTAGAGATACTTATCCTGACTTGTTTGATGGTATATTTTACCTTCTTGTTTGATTTGTTATATACCTTATCATAATTTCGAGGATGAAATTCTTTAAAGAGGGGAGTCTGTAACACCCTAGATTTTTGGTAATATTATTTAGGATCTTTAATTAGTTAAATTAAATTAAAATAATGTATTGATTAGGGGATTGAGATTTGATTTAATTAAAGGGGTAGCCATGCCATTTAACCAATGAATTAAAAGAAGGGTTAAAATGAAATAAGAAGAGGGGTAAAATAGGAAAAAGGCAATTCCTATATATCTAAAACTTGGTTGTGTATTCTCCTATACATTTTCATTTCATTTTCAAAATTTTAAAAAGCTAAGGCCGGCCACCATTAACAGGAGAAAGGGGAAAAAGATAGAGAAAAGCTAGAAAGAAGCTTAAGCAAATCAAATCCATTTACATCTCAATCTCTTTAATCTCTAAAGCTAAGGCGAATAATGTTTATATCTCATATTTATTTGTTTTCGGTTTTAAGATGAAATCAAAAATATTTTGCATTGATTTGCCATATTTTTGAATGATGGAATGACTATATATATATATTTGTTGATGATTTATGATTCTTCGTATAGATTTTATTACATGTTTTGATATGAAAACCTAATTAAATGGCATCCAAATGCCTTGCTAATTTTTATATAGAGCAGAAATATTATTTTGGAGATGGGTTAAATTTTTTGAATGTTCTAAATTTTTGGGGAATTAATATGAATTTTCTAGTTGGAAAAAAAATATTATTTTGGGTTATAAATTATTTACGGTTAAATAATTAATGGTTTGGATCTAAAGTTTATATATGTTAGAAAACATACAAAGTGTGATTTTCATAATTTTTGTAGATTTTCCCTATGTGTTTTAACGGATATATAAAATTATTTAAGGTATGAGACTTAAATGTTTTATGTTTATAAAAGGAGAAAGGGCTCTTTGCAAATAATTTGAATTTGTCATTTCTGGAAATTGGCAGCACTTTTGAAAAAGGTACAATGGCAACCAATCAAATTTAGATTAATAAGGCAGGTTATGTACAAAAGAAATAGTTTAAAATGACTAATCAACATGCTTTTCACTGTTTCGATGCTTTCGTCACCAAGTTATGCCTCCTTACATTCGATTTCGACACAGTCAAAACCAATGCACATGGTATTAGGAAACTGGTACGTAGTGAACTGGATGTAGGTGGAAGGAATAGAGTCGAAACCAGGGGTTCCGAAGGGCTTGAGGCATTACTTTGCTTTTAAAAGAAAATGTGCCTGCATACTTTTGACTAAATAGCTTTGGACTTGGTTTACTTTCGACTAGTTCAAATGGATTTAAAGAAGTCGTTTCGATGGGGTAGCGCTTTTGTTTTGAATGATAGTTTTCAACTAAGTCGCAACATTTTGCCATCGCAATTTTACCTTTCGACCCAGATGGTTTCAAAGCGGTACTTTGTTTTCTAAAATTTGGCCACTTCTCCAATGCTTTCGAAGGGATGGTTTCAACACCATCACTTCTTTACTTAAGAAATGGTTTCGAAATAGATGTTTTTCGATTAAAGACTCTTTTCTATAATTAAAGTATAACCCAAATGATTTCGAAAGAGACAGTTTTAAATGGTTTCAAATGAGACGGTTTTAAATGGTTTCGAAAGGTTTCCACATGTTTTAAATTGAATCTAAAGGCTTTCGTAAGGTTTAGTATTTTAATGCTTTCGAAAGGGTTTTAGTGAATGGTTTTGAAGGGGTGTTCCCTAGGGTTTCTATAGGGTTGAAAGGAAAGGTTTTTTCTATGTTTCGAGGGTAATATTTAAAGATTTTAAAAAGGGATGTCTATTGTTTTGAAGCCTTCGAAGAAAAGGCTTTTAATGGTTTCGAAGGTTCACTTTCAATGGTTACGAAAGAGTTACTTTCAGGGGTTTCGAAAGGGTTGTTTAAAGGTTTTAAATAAAGGTTTCGAATGTATTAAATAAGCAATATAGCCTAAGTACTTTCAATTTAAATAGGGTTTTAACTTGTTTTAGAAGGACGGTCAATCCTTGTTAAAATCCATCGACATTATTTTGAGTAAAGTATATATAACATGGTAAAATAGCTTAGAATAAAGATAAGGATATATATTCCCTATATAAGTATGATTTAAAATGTTTAATCATTTTGAAAAGGTTTTTAAGGAAAAAGATGAAGAGTAGTTAACCCTAAAAAAAGGATTTAGACGGATAGTCCATTTTGATTTGGACAGTTAGTCCATTTTGAGGACAGTTAGTCTAGTTTACGGATAGTCAGCCCAGTTTTTGGACAAATGGTCCATTTACTACTTATGGACAGATAGCCCATTAGTTACCTGATTATAGCTTAATGGACTTAGCTATTAATATCGTTATTATATCAGTTTGATTAACCAGTTTGGTTGCAGGAAAGGATTTGCAAAATATATGTTTTAAAAAGGATGTTAGTAAGGGGAAACCCATTTCGCTAAGCGGCGTGGTCTTACTTAATATCAGTAAACTGAGATGTAATAGTATTATTCACACTAGGATTTATGTCTGATTCGAATTTTTTGTTTTCCTTAAACTCTCGGGTGCTCAAAAATTGATTTGAGTAAGCTGAGGGTTGAGTTTTTCAAATTTTTGAAATTTTGGCAAATAAAGCTTCCGAAGACAAGCAGATGGCTGACGTATAGCTAATTAGGAGTTACAGTTTTATTTTTTTCTACTCTATTGTGTATATTATGCTAGATTTAACTATATTGACTCTGATCAATTAAGGGGGCATCAACATATGTCGCTCTTGGCATATTTTTTTTAATTATTATAATTGATCTTTACCTAGGAAACATTAATGGATTATGTAATTTGGATATGAATTGTTTTGAAATGTAATATGTAAAATATTGTTTTTTGAAATCTATGACTTTGTTCATATTCAAGTGCTTCTGATATTATAAATATCATTAGCATTACCATATTTTATCACTAGAAGTTAATACTATGGATGATTGCTGCATTTGTAGCCTTAGCTTTTAGCCTCTATATACGAGATGTTACATGTCGTGGGTTGTAGAGGGGGAAAGGAGTGGATTTGCTTTGGTTTTGAAGGGCTTTGATAATATATACTTACTATACAATTTTAATTTCTTCTTGCCATAGTTTTTGACATAACTTTCTTTGGACAAGAAGCCATTAATGTAGAGAAGAAAAGGATAAAGAATTTTGGAATTTTACGAAGAAGAAGTGTGAATGAAGTGAAGAGAGGTGGGTGCTATTTATAGGAAAATGTAAGGATGCAAATATCATGATATTGCAACAAAAACACATCACCTTTTAATCACAACCATTCCCTCCTCTCACCTCATCATTTTCGGCCAAACTCCCCCGCTCCATGTGTGTAGCCATGTGCTTGTACTTAAGATGTAAGAAGTTGACTTTAATTTTGCTTAAGGATGAAGTTATAGGAAAGTATCTTGGATATTTTTTAATATATATATACATACAAACATACACACATTTATGTATGTATAAGCACTTTTGTATGTATATATGTGTTCATATGCATGTGAATGTGTTCATGTATATGTACATGTATGCATGCATATGTATATCTCAAATGATTCACGATGTTGCACAACTTTTCTACGTCGACTCGTTAGGGATTTCGATTTTCGATCATATTTTTCACTTCTTATTTAATATATATATGTATGTATGTATATATATTCGTATGAGCTAACCTCTCATAAAAATGAAGCAGCTACAAAAAATTATACACAAAATGCTACCATAATTAGCCTAGATCCGCCCTTTACATAGGAAATAGTGAAACTAGTGCAGAGGTCTCTACAACAGAGAGATTAGCAGATCATCAATTTCAAAATTTACAAGAATAGAATCCAAGCCAGGAGAATCATAAGCAACAGCAATCTAAACAGGAAAAGCAAATAAGCTAGATTCTGACGAAGAGATTCTACCTGAAATATTAAAGGAAGTACATAAGATGGATATTCAAATACAATCTTCTAAAGAAGAGAATGAAGATATAGAGATTAGTAAGTACATATAAGCTAATAAGGAATATGATAAATTATATGCTAAAAAAAGTATATTAAAGCTGGTGTAACAGCTAAGGTAGTTTCGGCTCCGATTACTAGGAGCAGAGCTACGAAATCATAATGTCCATCATTTGCTGGAATTTTAGAGGTCTAAATGGTGATACAAGAAAATTAGATCTCTAAAATATTAGGGATAAATTTAGGCCTACCTTGTTAGCTATACTGGAAAATAAATTCATTGAAGATAACATTGAGTTATTTAAGTATCAACTGGGTAATCAATAGGATATCATACATAATAGTTCTAGAATGGTGAAAGGTAGAATTTTGATTCTATGGGATATTAACATTTGGTCAGTAACCATGATCAATATGGATGATCATCAAATAATTGTTTTTATGGAAAATATGGGAGGTTTGGACATAATTGCATGTTTTGTATTTGCTAGCAATTTGGCCTCTGAAAGAAACAAACTTCGACAAAAGCTAATTGATAACTCAAAAATTATACACAAACCCTGGCTATTAGCTGGGGACTTTAATGCTGTTTTAAAGACAAACGAAAAGTAAGGGTGCCTTACATTGAAAGTTTTCCAAGTTGCAGAATTCAACAACTATGTTTTAGCAACTATATTATTTGAAGCATTCCATACATGCCTGAAATTCACATAGAGAAGTGGGGAGGCTAAAAAAATTACTCTAGACTGGATAGTGCTTTGGGTAACGCTGAATTGTTTAATAAAATTCCTAATATTAAAGTCATAGGTCTTCCAAGTTCAACTAGTGACCATTGCCTTTCGCTTATACAATTTAATGATGACAAACAAATTCAAAAAAGCAAGCCTTTTAGATATTCCAATCACTGGCATCTAATTGAAGGTTATAAAGATGCTGTGGATTTTAAGGCAATTCAAATACGTGAAGGAAAGTTCATGTACCAGTTTATTGTGGTTGTGAAGGGGATGAAATACAGACTCAAAAATTGGAATAGACAGAGGCCAAAATCAGGCGATGAAACTCAAAGCATACAAAAACAACTGGAAAAAATTCAATATCAATTAGATGCAGATCCTTAAAATGAAAGGCTTAACTCAAAATTTATACGCTACAAAAATTACTCAAGGTCCAATTAAACAAACAAGCTACCTTATTAAGACAAAAGGATAAGGAGAAGTGGCTTACTAGGGGAGATGAATGTAATAAGTTATTTTACACTAAAATGTCACTAAGGAGAAATTATAATAAATTATTTAACTATTTGAATGAACAGGGTCTCCCTTTTGAAAATGTACAATAATTGGAGGATAAACCATTACATACTTTACATAGATATATAATGGAGACTACAACTAGCACATACCTCATGTCAATGTAAACGGTGCATCTTTGGAGGGTGCTGCTATGCTGATAGTTAATATTACTGTAAAGGAACCGAAAAAGGCTGCCTTTTCTACCTATAATGATTCCAGCCTTGGTCCTGACGGCATGGGAGCATCTTTCTTCAAAATGCACTGGGAAGACCTGAAAGATATTATGCCTAAAGCTTATCAAGAAGCATTTGATTCTGGTGAGTTCATCCAAGAAATTGATCATACTTTTATAACACTTATCCTTAAAGTGAATAAATCGGAACGAACAGATGAATACATGCCTATTGCATGTTGCAATGTCGTATGTAAAATTCTTAGTAAAATTATATGTATGAGATTAAACAAAGTGCTTCTAGATTTCATATCCCAATGTCAGGGTGCGTTTATTAAAGGAAGATTTATATCAGAAAACTCTCTGATGGAACACGAACTAGTAAGATACTTTGACAAACAAGGAGCTGGAAGGGTTTTTAAGAAAATAGACTTGCATAAAGATTGTGACAAAGTAAACAGGAAATTTATTTTACATATGCTTCAGGCCATAAGGGTACTGGCTAAATTGCTAAAATTAATTGCTCACTGCACATGCACCCTAACCTTCTCGGTGATTATCAATGGTTCTCCTATGGGATATATTCACTCTAATAGAGGAATTAGGCAGGTTGACCCTTTCTCCCCTTATTTATTTGTTGTGACCACGGAATGGTTCTCTCTACAAATGGAATTGGCATGTCATTAACTATTGATCAAGCCAGTTTACAACATACAACCTAAAATTACCCATCTCATCTATGCAAATGACCAATTAGTTGTTTCCAAAGCTAACTCTATGGCCATCGAAAAAATTAAGGCGATTTTTAAACTAGTGGAGACATATGCTAATCTAAAGGTTAATGAGATGGAAACAAAATGTTATATAATTGTAAACATAGAGCTGAAATCATTTCACAGCTTGGTGTAATGGAGGGGGAGCTTCTAGTCAAATACCTTGGTGTCCCTCTATCAAATAATACTATCACTGATGTTGAATGTGGAAAGTTAATAGATACTATTAGAGATAAATTGCAAGGCTGGAGATATAAACTATTATCATTTGTAGGAAGAGTTGAGCTTGTTCAATCAGTCATAACCTTTAAAATCAGGTTCTGGCTACAAAAATTTCAAATCCCAGACTGTTCTATAGCAAAAATTAAGGCAGTTTGTGCCAATTTCATTTGGAAAGGAGGTATACACAAGGTAAGTTACAAAGAATTATGCAAACCAAAAAAAGAAGGTGGTGTGGGTATTAAAAATCTGTTTGAATTAAAAAAAGCTTAAGGACTCAAACTAGCTTGAAAAATACTTGAATCAAATAATTTATGGGTAATATGGATGAGTGCAAGGTACCTAAAAGAGAATTTTTGGACAATCAAGATAAATAATAGTGCTTCAACAACCTAGAAGAATATACTAAGACATAGGGAGCAGCTGAAATTATAGAAAGACATACAGCAAATGGAGAAAATACAGATTTGTGGAAAGATATGTGTATAAATAACATAATTGCATTGGAAGACTCGGTTGTGATAGTTATTTAGTCAATGGTACTCCGATATACAAAGTATCAAGCATTACACATGACCAAGAATGGGCAACTGGAAAATAGTGACTAAAAAATTTTAATAGGAAATCTAATACATTCCCTTATTCACTGTGAGAAATAAAGACAAATGGTCATGGCAAAGCAACAGCAAAGGATAGTTCAAGTTAAGAGATGCTTAGGAGGACTATAAACATCAACATCCTAAAGTTCAATGGTACAACGTTATATGGAGTCGTTCAAATAGTCCAAAAATGGTGGAACACAACATACAAAGCCATAAACAATCGATGACAACCAAAAACAGACCTAAAAATTAGGGAATCACAGAAGACGCAACATGCAATTCTATACTGGGAAATGGAACCTCACAATTATTTTTTCTTCGAATGTAAATATAGTAAAAGAGTCTGGGCCATTTAGAAATTAAAAAACATGCAAATAAATGCTTTTAAAAGCCTCCAAGATAAAGCAACATACCTGAATGACCGGACAGATATCTCTTACTTGATGAAGGAAATTGAAAAAATTAGCCTAACATTTACTACGTGGTGCCTCTAGCGTGAATGGAATATATGGATTTTCAACAACAAGAGAAAAGGGGAGTTAGAACTATCCGAATAAATTGCAGAAGACATAACTATTATAATTGGAGGATAAAATGACATGGAAATACCTACTTAGAGGGACGAGAACAACGACTATTAGAGAATTGGAACCGGAGGGTTGATTAGCAAGAAAATCAAGGAGATACATGGAATCTACCATAGCTCATGAAGAGTTCACCAAATTTTTGTAATTTAGGAATATTTTAGTTTGCAGTTGGAATGTATACGGTAAAGTAAAGTGAGCTCTTTTTTATTTATGGATGTACATTTTGAGCTTGGATCGCATAGCCCAGTAATAAAATCTTAACTTTTCCAATATATATATATATATATATATATATATATATATATATATGGAATTAGGAAAAGGGTCAAACTTTAAAAAAAAATAGGCTGAAGGACACCAAGTTTCATTTTTAGGCTAAAGGACAAATGCTAGTTATAATTCGCATTATGTTCAACTTTTACAATGTACAAAATGCTAGTTATATCTAGCATTACATTCGATTTTACACTGTGCAAAATGCTAGTTATAACTAGCATTGTCCTTCAGCCTAAAAAACAAACTTGTTGTCCTTCAGTTTAAATTCTTTTCTAAGTTTGTCCTTGTGCCTATTTTCTGATATATATTTGTAAAAAAAATTTGATGGAAATATTTCTATCATCATATAATAATTAAAAGGGCTTATTTAATAATCAAAATATTTATTAAATCATATAAACTCAATTTAAATTTGAAAATCATTTATTCCAAAATAGTGATATCATTGATGATGGCATAAATAGATTTTAATTTTAAAAATAAAATAGATAATTTTATTATAGATTCTCACTCATATAAATTGGTGTGTGTGTATCCAGCTCCGTGCATGATGTCGGTTGGTCCAAGAGCTATTTATTCATAAAACGGATTTCGATCATTTTATTGATATATCTTCCAAAGTATATATTTTTTAAATATTTATTCAAAATAAGATTACTAATATTATTTACTATTCAAACCATTATAATTTATGTTAAAAAATCTTATTTTAATATTTCAAAAAATTTATGAAGTGGTGAATTTGCGGGTCGTTACATAATTCCCTCTTTAAAAGAATTTCGTCCCTGAAATTAAGGATAACAAGAAATTGACTCAAAGAGGAATATATATTTTTGACAAGGGGAAATATATATAATATATGGTAAGTGGCCACACCACAAGCGGTGAGTACACTATCTCGATACCACATGCAACTATACATCAATCTAATTTCATGATAGGCTTTCCTTATTTTTTCTACTGTTTCCCATGTGTAGTCTTTGGTAACACCACTCCATTGAACTTTAACCAACCTTACCACCTTCCTTCTCAATTGCTTCTCATCGTGATGCATGATTTGAACTAGTCGTCTGATAACCGTCAAATTTGGTTTATGTAACGACCCATAATTTTAGTTATCTAAATTTGGAATATTTAATTGATTTTAAATATTGAAAAGTAAAATATTATAATATAATGGTTATTTGAATACATAGAATTGTTTAAATAATTAGAATCTTGAATTTAATATGAATGAAAATGATTTCAGAGTTGATTAAAATTATATTTGAATAAGAAGGAAGATAGTAAACTTTTAAAATTGAATATAAAAGTAATTAAAATGATTTTGGAAATAAATCGTTTTACTTAACGTGTAAAAATAGTCTTCTAGGGCACTATCTCGAATTTCGACGAAACCAATTTCATTGGATCCGTAATAGTGAATTATTATATGACATCGGATTTCATGGCGATTGGATTTATCATTTGGCTGTGCGAGTTCGAAACGCATAGAAATTAATTAAAGGAGTTTAATTTAATTTAATATTGAAAATTTAACTTTTGTATATGATGGAATTGGCTTTCGATATATATTCCATTGTGTTCAGAATATGGGTATAACATATAAAATGCGGGCGGCATGCTTCATTTGGAGTTCAAAATTTTAAATTGTGAACAATGTTTGAAATATTTGCTATAAAAGGACATTAGCATTCACATTCTCATTTGTGAACCCTAACTAATTAAGCCGCCACTTAAAAAAAACCTCAATCGAACGGTCGACGTTGCTAGACGTCCCTAGAAGCAAAATTAGGCCATGACTTCAACTAGTAAAACATAGAGCTCAAGTCCAAGAACTTTCTTAATGGTGGGATCGTCGAATCGAGGCTCGACGCAGCGGCTATGTGTGTGAGCATGGCGGAGGCAGGCGAGGGGCGAGGTAATGGCGGTGGTGGCGCAGGTAAAGAGGCAAGCTGGTTTGCACATTCTTCGATAGAAAGAAAAAAAATAAAGTGTGTAGCCTAGACATTGAGCTCAAACGAGGGAAGGAGGTAGAAGGTTTCATTTTTTAACTTTAATTAATTAAGTTAATTAAATTTAATTATTTCGTACGAACATTAATCCATAACTTTTCCATACGTGGTCGGTTTTGAGCGCGACAAGTTGCATTGCATTCATAACAGTGAGTGCTACGCTATGAAGTTGGATTGGATGGATTCGGAGCTAGTAGGAATTTTGGGTTAAATTGGACGGTCGTTCAATTTTAATTCAGATCAGAGCGCCTAGGCGATTTCTGGAATTTCGGTGAGCAAACTCAGCTCTCTGGTCTGCTTATATTTTTATACAAGTGAGAATAATTTTATTTATGCTATTTGTTGCATGTTTGGATGGTTTACTAGATTTATTAGTGGTTTGGATATATTCCCGTCTATTGGAGCAGATGAGACCCTGTTACATTCTCGTGTAAGAGCAGATGACCCGATCCCGCCTCGAAGTGGCTGATTTATATTTTTATGATTATATTCAATATGTAATGTAGTGGGATAGGTTGGTGGGATCCAACAGAATTTTCCACCACTGTTGATTTTACTTTTCATATGTATGTTGATATATGATGTGTTGGATGACATGTTATCGATTGTGACCTGATTTGACTTATTTAGTGCTTTAGTAGAACTAGGCCATATATTTGGTATTTTAAAATACTAAAATAATGATTTTGAATTGGTCATGGGAGCGGGCTGTCACAACGTGGTATGAGAGCTTGAGATTGTGCAAACACCTTGGCTTTGGTTGGTTACTCATTATAGATAGGGTTAATAATATCCTACAATGAGTTTGAGTGTATTATATATGAGAGCGTATTTGTTAGTGATTTTAAAAATGTTTTATATTGTGTTAATTTATCTGTTGAGTGGCTTATGAATTCTTGTCGATATGTGGGATGCCACGTTATTGATCGGGGTTTCTAGATGCTTAAACATGGCAAACTAACGCAACATTGTTTTGAAATGGGAAAATGAGATAATTTTACCTAAATTAAATTTGATATACAAATTAACAATTTTTTGGAAATAATTATAGTTATATATGGATTGTTTGGTTGTTAGTGAACAGTAATATTTTATTATTATTATTTGTTGTTTGTTATTGTTTGTATTTTAATAAAAGTTGTTAATGAAAACAAAGATAAATAATAAGAAATGATTTTATATAACCAAAGTGAAATAAGTGAAATCATATAAGCATAAATTTATAAATGTGATTTTTTAAATAAAAAAAGGAATTTAAAAGAAATAAAAAACAACTAAACTCGCTTTAGTCACTGAAAAATAACTCGGGTGATGACTACAGCATCATCAGTATTCATTTTCGAATTTCTAAATGATGAATTGCTACCTTAGTGATTTCCATTGAAGTTTAACAAGTTTAAATTGTAAAATTTCAAATATGATTTGATAAATATATGAAATAATAATAAGTTTTTGAACTTATAAATTTAAAATAGTATAGTTAAGAAATAAGTGTACAACTTATGAACTTGAACAGGAAAGTAAAACCAAATTTTAAAATGATTGAACATTTTGGTTAAGAAAACAAAAGAAAATTTGAAAATTGAATTATAAAATGAAATCTAATTTAAGTTGAATGAGATGACTTTTGAAAGGAAGTTTGACTCAAGTAAAGTAAAATGAGATTGAACGTGGTTTGTAATGAATTAATAAAATGAACTAAAGTTTTGAAGTGAAATAAAAATAAGAAGCGTTGTATCAATTAAAATGAAAATTCATAGACTGGTTGTTAAGTGTTGTTAGTATTGAAAAAAATATACTAAGTAAATTGAATATGGAATGAAATATTATTAAACATAAAATGAACGTAATTGAATGAATATTAATAAGTGAATGTTAATGAATTGAATGCAAGTGAAATTAATATGAATAATTGAATTTGATTTAAATTGAATGCGAATAAAATGAATGTAAAAGTAATGTAAATAAAAGAATGGGATATAATAAGAAACCAATTGAAATAAATATGTAAGTCGTACATATATTATTTTGTTTGATCCAGATTCGAATATTCGATTTCGAGGTGATTTACACCTATCCGAGTTAGGATTTTTCACTCGATTTCTTATCAGTGAACACCGGATATGGATTTTTGATCGATTTTGTTATTCTCTATCATAGTATGTGTCTATGCAAGGAGAATGGCGGTTTCTAGTCGTGGAACTGGATCTGAGTCCGCACTAAAGTGGTCGTGTGAACGATACTAGTTCGAAAGAGAAAATATGTGATCGAGTGAGAAATCAGGTATGGTTTTGCATACGGATGATATATGTATATCGTACGGGTTTAATAAATTAAATGTTGACATTGGATAATGCAAAATTGATATGGTTATGAATTAATTGGATGAATATTATTTGTTTGACGGTTTGTTTTGTTACCTTTGCTACATTTGCATATAGATACTGTATTGGTACATGTTATATATTGATATTACTTTTCATGTACATGTTCTCATCGGTTGTTGAGTGTTTAGTAGGTGCGGATGGCGTATGCTTCGCATTTGGAGCTCGCTTTCGCATTATATTGATTGTATAGCTTGCTAATACTAATAAAAGATTTGCATCTTAGATTACATATCGTACTTTTATTTTATTTTTCCTACGGGATGCCTCATCCTCAAAGATGAGACGTATATTTGTGATTATATATATATATATATATATATATATATATTGTAAATTTTTCCGATCGAACCATGTAAAGGAAACATTGGTAAAATTTTTCGTAAATTTAAGAGTTAGATTTTTTTTTGTAATTTTAGGAAATTTTGTTAGTTAAAATTTTGATTTTTGAGTTATAACTTGGAATGAATGAATGGATGGTATTAGTTGGAATCTTTGAATGAATTTTAAAGCCTTAGAAATTTTATAATCTATTTCAACTAATTGGTTTTGGAAATTAAACGGGTTCGCGGCATTTTTCTAACCTTGCTAATTCGAGGACGAGATTCTTTTAAGGAGGGAGAATGTAACGACTTAGAATTTCAGTCATTTAAATTTGGAATATTTAATTTATTTTTAAGCACTAAAAAGTAAAATTTATAAGTTAAACGGTTTAAATTCTTAGTACAATGGTTATTTGAATATATGGAATTGTTTAAATAATTTGAATCTTGAATTTAACATGAATGAAACTGATTCCAAAGTGGATTTAAATTCTATTTGAATAAGGAAGATAGTAAACTTCTAAATTTGAATATAAAAGTGATTAAACTGATTTTGAAAATGACTCATTTTAATTAACGTGTAAAAAAAGTCTTTTGGGGCACTATCTTGAATTTCGACGAAACTAATCTCATTGGATCCGTAATGGTGAATTATTATATGCCGTCAAATTTCATGGCAATTAGACGTATATTTTGGTCATGTGAGTTCGAAATGCATAAAAATTTATTAAAGGAATTTAATTTAGTATAATTCTATTTTGAAAAGTTGACTTCTGTATATGATGGAATTGGCTTCCGATATATATTCTATTAAGTTCAAAATAAGGGTATAACAGATAGAACGCCAAGCGGCATGCTTCATTTGGAGTTCGAAATTTCACAATGTGAATAGTGCTTTGAAAAATTTGCTGTAAAAGGACATTAACATTCTCTTTTACAGATCCTAACTAATTCAACTGCTACTTAAATAAAAACGCCTCAATCGTACGGTCGACGTTGCTAGGCGCCTACAGAGGCGAAATTAGGCCACAACTTCAACTAGTAAAACGTAGAGCTCAACTCCACATATTTGTTCAATGGTGGTATTGCCGAATCGAGGCTTGACATAGTGGCTATAGGGCTATGTTCACGAACAGTTTTAGGTCATGGTAGCGCGACGTCATACGCACGTGTGGTGGTGGCAGGCGAGGGGCAAGGCGATGGCGGCGACGACGTATGCGAAAGGGCGACTGGGATGTGCGATCTTCGATCGAAAGAAGAAAAAAAATAAACGCGCGTGGCATGGAAATTGAGCTTGAACAAGGGAAGGAGGCAGAAGGTTTAATTTTTTTAACTTTAATTAATTGAGTTGATTAAATCTAATTATTTCGTACGATCATTAGTCCATAACTTTTTCATACGAGGTTTGTTTTTTAGCACGACAAGTTGTGTTGCATTCGTATCAATGAGTACTACGTTATAGAGTCGGATTGGATGGATTCGAAGCTAGTAAGAATTTTGGGTTTAATTGAATGACCGTTCAATTTTAATTCATAACAGAGTGCTTAGGCCATTTTTCGAATTTCAATGAGTAAGCTCACTTGTCTGGCCTGCTTATATTTTTATATAAGTGGGAATAATTTTATTTATGCTATTTTTTTGTTTGGATGACTTACTATATTTATTAGTTGGTTTGGATATATTCCCACCCATTGGAATAGATGAAACCCTATCATGTTCCTGGTAAGAGCGGATGACCCTTTGTATGCGATCCCGCCTCAAAGCGGTTGATTTATTTTTATGATTATATTCTGTATGTAATACAGGGGGACAGGTTGGAGGGATCCGACAGGATTCTTCACCACTGCTGATTTTATTTTTCGTATATATGCTGATATATGATGTGTTGGATGCCATGTTATTGATTGCGACATGATTTGACTTATTTAGTACTTTAGTAGCACTGGGCTATATTTTTGGTATTCAGAAATACTAAAAATGATGATTTTGGTTTAAAATTGGATTTCAAAGAAATTTGAAGTATAAATATGTTTTAATAGTTCTGGGTTATTAAAAGAAGGAATTTATTTGTAATAAAATAAAAGCTTGATCTTAGGAATATTAAGCTAACTATTTTGTGAAATATGTTAATTAGAGATTTTTAAAGTATAAATAAAGATTTTAAAACTTATGAAATAAGTTCAATCTTTTGTAAAAAAGAATACGGTTTAACGAATGTGAAATAGTTTTGAAACAATATTTCTGAGATTGATTACATAAAGGATTTGAATAGGTAATATTTATAAATAATGAATGTGTTTATAAATGGTGCTTTATAAATATATAAAAATTGGATTTGAAATTGAGATATAATAAATGAATTTTTGAAATAAATTAAATTATTAGAGAAAAGTATTTATAAATGGATTTTTATAAATAGAAGTTTTATAAAAAAAAAGGAGATTTATAAGTATTATTTTATAAATGTGGAGTTAACAGTTTGATAAGTAAAATATGGATTTATATAAAGAGAGCATATTCACATTTTAAAGCGAATAATCTTTTAAAGGAACGTTTTGGAAGCGATATTTTAAAATTGAATTTAATAGTTTGAAAAATGTGATAAGTATCGAAAATATAGATTTCAACATTTGATATAATAGATGTTTTCAGGGAAGTAAGGAAGGCATGAACTTTGACACTATTGTTATAGTAAATTAATTCCAAAAGGAATTTTTTATATAGTATATGATATATATATATATATATATATATATTATCGAATCCCTATACTAGTATTTTAGGTTGTTGTAATGATGTTTTACGCAACATTCGTTTTGACCCAAATAAATTTCGTTTTAAAGAATACTTTCCTCAAGATCTGTATATTTACTTATTTTCAGTTTTAAGTATATGAAAATATTTTCTAAGCATTGGAAATTAAATGATTGTGAATATGCTTATATCGTTAATATAAATGTATGAAAATATTTTCCAAAAATAAAAATTTGAAATGGTTTTTGTGAATATACCTTTTAAGATAATTTGAAGTAAATATTTGGGAAATTGATTTAACTAATAAAAGATAAATTAAACAGGCCTAGTGATTGCTTATGTGCAAGATTTTATTGTTGCTTTAATAGGTAAATAACCGACTATAAAAATTTGGCCTCTTTATCTTTGTTGATACGGAGAGACTGAGATCGGATTTATCCGAAAACCAATTCGGACCAACGTATATGCATTCGAATGTACGAGTGTTGGAAGATATTGATATTTTGGATTTTCGTAATGAAGGACTGCTTGTTGATCGTTTGGGGATAAACTCATAATATACATATAGTAGCAGTGATCTCTTCGTTATGAAATATCCAATGCAAGAACTAATCGCAACTAATCATATGGGTGATTCCCGATAGGATGAGGTAGAAGAAGTGCCTTCGGTTTGTCATATTCCTAGACAACTTGTATGGACGAATTTCTAACATTGCATTTTAAAATCACATTGATTGATCTCTATAAATGCATCATCTACTTAGTGGCGGAGAAGGCAATTTCTCTTAGCTTAACATCCTTTCCTGAGACATAAAAGCTCAGGAGTAATATATTTATAGAAATCAATTATGCGATTATGGAATAGCAGTGTGGCATCCAAAGAAGAAAGATGACGTGCTATGTGGAAGGTAATCGTTACCTCAGGCCTCATACCCAAAAATGATCGAAACATGATAGATGCAGCAAGGCTATGTGGTTTGTAATCATTAGGATATGATCATCCGCTTCTAGAAATATTTATTCCCGCTATGACATTTAGGTTTTAAATTATTTTGGTGCATACGAAGAGGGCCCTCAGGTCAGTCGGTGACATATTCGGTATTAAGGAAGAGGTAGGCCGGTCTTGTGTTGGTAAAGGTGCAGATGTTCTATAGCCTCGGTACATTCCTCTAGAGATGTCCTGCCATAAGGTAGTTCCTTCACCTGGTTATTTGTGTGGAAATCCTCTAGTGATGTCCTGCCATAAGTCGATTCGAAACTCAATTTCCCTATATGGGGATAAACTTTCTACTTCCTCAATAACATCCTAGAATTCCTTAACAATTAGCATTTCTTGTTGAACGTTTTTGAAATGAATTCAGGACATACATAAAACTATCCATTACTGGACTTGATTGTTCACACGTTATTTTAAAAGGTTCACTTCTTTTATTTTCCAAATACATCGTCCTTTTAACACAAGCAAGAACAGCCTTATATTCAGACAACTAATCCTTGCCCAGTATAATCTTAAATCCAATAGAGGATGATTAGGTCACATGAATTTTTTTTGGAAAGGTAGGCAACTTATACTTTTTCGCAAACTATACCTACAATAAATTTTACCTTTATGGGGTTAGAGACATAGATAGAGATATCTAGTAAATTTTTGGTAAGTTTCAATTTATCAACTAATTCTTTAGAAATAAAACTGCGGGAAGCCCCAGTATCAAATAATACTCTAATTAGATTTTCATTAATGTAGTACCTATAAATAATATTTTTCTCTTCGCATCAGTTGAAGTTGAGGGTTCATCTTTAACGGAAAAAACTTTGACTTGTTCTCATTTTTTTATCAGTGGGCAATCCTTCTTCGGGTGCCTTGGTTTATGACAATTGCAACAATTCCTATCCTAAGCCTTAGGATTCTTGCAGGTGGTGGAAAAATAACCCTTCTATTGGTGATTATAATCAGTAATTTCCTTTAAATTATTTTCTTGTAGACCACCTTCTGGCTTGCCTTGCCATGTCGTCTTTCCAGAATGGTTGAATTTCCTCTTCTACCAATTATGGTTGCTGTTTTGAGTTATAGGGGGATTCTTTTTGTCTAGAGTTTTATATCGAAAACCCATGTCTACAGAATCTACAAAGGTTCCCTTTGCATGCCCGGTCATCCTGTCCTGATACTGCCCATTCAACCTAGCGATAAACATTTCATTTTTCTTTAAAGAAGTGTATATCACACCTGGCCCAAAACAAGACAATTCACTAAACTTGTTGGAATATTCCTCTACGGATATCTCTCCTTGCTTTAAATCCATAAAACTTCGATAAAGGCGGGATTTTCCTACAGTTGGCATATATTATTCTTCCAAGACTTCTTTGAACCATTCCCGTGAGAAATTATCATCAAAATCATTCAAAGTTATGGATTCCCACCATGTGAGAGCCTCTTCTTGTAACTGCCAAGAAGCTAAGAACCTTTTCTGCTCATTCTTGATATTCAATCCCTTAAAAATTCTTTCAGGGGAGTGGATCCAATCCTAAACTTCAATAACAGACTCTGTTCCTTTGAATGGTTTACCATCCAAACTGATGTGATTTTTGCATAGAGTAGCAAAGTTAATTCAAGGCTGCACAGGGATTACCACTTCCTCAATTAATTTAACATTTGATCGACCGTTGGTGGCCGTTGTGTTGCTACATCCCTTTCGTTCTCTTCTATTACGCATCTCCTACTATGTGCATATAGTATGGAAACATCTTTAGAGTTATAGAAGAAATTACTTTAGGGTATGTGTATAAACTCGAATATACTTATTCGGATAAAATTTCATATATGCACTCTCTCTGGCTAAACTCATTCTAAGGCATAACCAACCCTATCTCTAATGAGTTGACCTCATTTAGGCTTAAGTATTCGCTCAACCATAAGCTTTGATACCAAATATGATGACCCACCTCCTCCATCCTCAAAAATCGACACTAATACACCTCGATATTCACGTGCCGCAAATTCAAGTGCCGGAGAGGCAGATTATCAAGGGGTAAAGAAAATAAAGATAGAAGACAAATAAAATAGAATCTCACATCGTATTCAACATTTAATTATACATATGAGTAGTACATGCAATTACTCCAAATTTGCTTCATCAGAGTACTACTAAGTACTAATCTACCTAGGATAGTTATAATTGCCTATTCTCACAAGCGCTGTAGATACTTAACACATAATACAATAAAAATAGAAATAGATGACTATCTTTATAGGACCCTCCAGCTTCATGCTCCGTGTTCCTCTCAAAATGCTCCAAGTTATCTACAACTTGGCTACTTGGAAAATATGGCACCCAAATTTTAAGGGAAAAGAAAATAAACTCCAGGCAAATCATGAGACCGGTATGAGAAACTTAAATTATGAATATTTGAAAATAATTGGTATCTCATAAGCCCACGCCGTACATTAATGCAGAGTGAGTTTTTACCTTATGATATCCAAATCATTTTCTATGCAAAATCTGTGGACATTATTTTTAATAACTTTCCACTACAGGAAAATGTTCAATTAGTAGCCAAGAGGTATAATTATTTAATTTGCAGCCAAGCAGGCCGAAACACAGCTCGTTCATGCTATTATTAACAAAATGAAAAAATTGATGGTACAATTCTACTCTTCCCTCCTTTAGGTTTCTATTACGCCAAGAACCCATCTTTTTACTTCACTTCCAAATCCGAAATCCAAATTACGAGACCTTCTAATTTACCCTTTTCACGGAAATCCATAAATTTTGCGACCTTTCATCCATTTTCAAACCTGCTAACGCTTGATTCCTCAACATCGCTAAAGCATGATTTATCAACTTTGCGGAAGCTCAATTCTTGAATTTTGCTAAAGTTCGATTCCTCAACTTTGCTGAAGCTCCTTCTTGGATACCGAACTTGACACTTTTAGGTATAATTTTCAATTTCTGCTTTTTTAATGGAACGATGAGTGTGGGATTGATTGATTCCCCAAATTTGAAAGGGTTAATGATTTTTGTTTGTAGACAAAATCCTCGGGATTCAGCAAGCAGTTACATGTTGATGGTTACTGCGTCACAGCGACATCTTTTTATGAAGTTAAAATAAAAAGGTACTGTTAAATTATTTTGTTTGCCTAGAAATTTCTGTTGTTACAGTCATTGATACAGACAACCATATAGATAGGAAATGTGTATGTTTTCTTGGTAGTCATATACATTACTTATTTCTATTACTTGCAAACTATATTATTTGTACCTTCTGTTTCCCTCTTTCTTCTTAATTATTATCAAATATCAAATATTGGATTGCATTTGTTATACAATTTGATTATCTTTGCTTTCTTATTAACGTTGTGCAATTTGATATAATCATATAAAATTATCTGTATATATTTGAAAGAGTTTCAAATAGATTCAGTACAAATTATATTATGTTTGATGTATAGTAAAGGTTTGATATTTTCTCATCTAAAAATAAAGCATGAGAAGAATTCTCACCTGAAAACAAATTAACTATTTTTCACCACACACCTATTGGTTCCTTAGATGTCTAGTAAAGGTATATTTTGAAATAATGCAATAGTTTCATGTCATTTGTGATTTTTGTGAGTTTTATTTAGCGGCCTTCCGTCCCCAAAGAGTAAGATATATTACATTAATTCATACTTAACTCTTGTTTTCTAAACTTATACAACACTAAGTGATTTTTGTATTTTCATTATGTTTACAGAAATGTAGGGAGCTCCTTATGGGATAAATATAATCTTTTTTCTCTTTATATATATCTAACCTGAAAGGTAGAGTTTATTCTCTTTAAATATTGCACTTGGATCCATATACCTTAAAGTAATCAAGGGATACAGTGATCTTTAGTTGAGTAATCTACGCCTAAAAAATAGTCCAGGAAAGCACCTTGTAATATATAAATGTAGGAAGGTTAAATTATTTGGCCTTACTATAACCACTCCAAATAATAATTCGAACGTCGAAGGGATCATGGAGTCTAGCAATGTTAATATTATGCAATCCATTATTGGAGTAGTTATTAGATTCGTATTAATTATAAAACTAGAAATAAAACCTTTTTATACTTTTTTGTTTACAAATAATAGATGTTCTTTATGTATTATACATACAGGTGATGATTGCATAACATTTCCAAATGGTTCTCATGTGAATGCTAATAGGATCACCTGTGGACCTTACCATGGTCTTAGGTAATGTTAATATTTATACCTTGTGAATATCTTATAAATGTTATATTTTTAAGACAAGTTGAGAGATTGTATCTCCATGGTTGGCTGAGTTATGTTCATAATAAACTGATATAGCTACACATAATATTTATGTTTTCCTACATGTATATGTTGATTTTTGACAAGTTTTTGATGATTAATTAACAGCACCAGGTTACTTTGTTTTCACTGGATATAGAAGTAAATATGCATAGTAAATAACATATAGAATTTCATCAAATGTGCTAAGTACATACTCATAACATTGGAAGTTTTAGAAAAAAATTCAAGGGTGAAGAACACCCAAATTTCCAATAGTACATAGTTTTTTGAACTTTAACTGATGCAAGGATCAAGACATGGAAGGTATGCAACTATGTGGTGGTTAATTAAGTGAAGACAATGCATTTCAATGATATAGAGTTAGACATGTGAGTATTCTAGTTAGATCAACATATATGTGCAAGTAGGGTGGATCTGTTTATGCCATGAACATAGTGTTCCAAGATATAATCTTTTCTTTATTTAAAAACACACTGAAAACTATCAGTTTAATTATGCAGATAAAACAGGAATTTGGGTATCAAATTTTCCATGCAAGATGTCAAATACACATTTTCATACTAGTTTGGGTATCAGACTGTGAAATCGATTAAATATAGTTGGTTGTTTCTATTGTTCCTATGTATTAGTTTCAGAAATGTTCACCATAATCAGTCCATATTAATTGTATATGGCGGTTAACAATTTTTCTTCATATAATTAAATATATTGGTTATTTATTATCACATTTGTTCTAATATAGTTTTAAAATAGAATTGCAAAATCATAAAATATATTGGTTATTTTATTATCACACTTGGGTATCAATCTTGCTATGTCTGATAAGTGCAACCTTGCCTATTTGTTTGGATAACTATTGGACTTTTAAATATGTGATATGCATCGCATTGACAGTTTTCATTTCCTTAAACTTGAAAAGTACTAAATCTTTTACATTCTTTATGTTTATGCATTCTTTTAACACTCAAATAAAATTTATTTTAGGCTTTAATTATTTTAGCATTTGCAATAATTTTTTACCTCAAAAAAGTATTTATTAGTAATTATTATATGTCATTTTTTCAGTCATCACAAGCATCATTGTTGTATTAATCAAATTGTTCAAGAAGATGGATGAGTAGGGGATATTGGACAAATGATTTTCTATTGGATACATCATTCTCTTAATTTCTAACAAGTATTCAATGCTACTATCATATATTTGTTTTACTTTTCTTGGGTGAAAGATTTCATGACCAGCCGATGTGTCCCTTATTCCTAGTTAATCAAAACCTTTTAATGTAAATTTATTGAAATGAAAATTTGTAATTTACTAGAGATAAGATACATATGAATTTAAAGTATCAAGTCCATATTCAAATCTATGTCCTTGTCGCTACTTCTTACAAAAATAATATACACAAGTAATACAATGCTCTGTAGGTTGTTTGCACATTTGTGCATGAACGTTCACTTATATGTATTTAAGAACCTTGAAGAATGATAGCAATATACATGGTTGTATCAAAGTCAAAAGTTTAGAAATCAAAATTTAAATAGTAAGATAGAAACTCACAAGTGTGACATTGAGCGTCTAAGACAAAAAAGATGTTAGTGTGTGTTCACATTTTGAAAACAATACATGCAGAGTAGGCTTGAAAACACGGTCATGCTAATTAGTATTATATCATAGAGCATCACAAACAGTTAATCTCAAGTTTTAGTTGCCTATACATGGACAAAATTAATTAGTACTTTTATACATCTTGAATACGTGACTATATTATCATCAATACCAAAATGGTAATAGCTTGAAACATTCCACAATACATGTGGATAATCTTATGAAAGTGGATGATAATCTATCTACAGAACATGGGAATCACGTTAGTTCCCATGATACATGAGTAATAATGATACTAGTACTGCCCCAGTCAATATGAATGTCTTAGTTTAAAATTTTTATTGGGGATAAGTTGGATAACTTTGAATATATTACCAACTGAAACCTTTAATAGAAATGTCTGAAATTGAAAATGATGTGATTAAGTGATGATATTTTAAGGTTTTTGAATCTTTGATGCAGTCCCAAACCTTAATTACACCGTTCATCTACATACAAAAGGGTCATGGAAGCAAATTTAGTTTTCTACATTGGTAACAGGGTCCAACATGGGCTCATGTCAATGACTTCTAACATGAAGCTTTGTTAGTCAAACTTGCAACCTAAATATGCCCAACCAAATACACTCTCAAACTTAGCATTGCTTTAACAAATTGTTGTGAGCTAACGAGCAATACAAGCACGCCATTGTCTATCTTGATTGTAGTTGTTTAACTGTAAATTGTAATAACAATGTGAAGTGGAAATCCTCACTCCTGTTTATGGTTTGTTGTAAAGTGTCTTTTATATACGTAATGCACATTCAGCATATAGCCTATTTTACTTACATGTTTTAAATTATTACTAGGGGACACACTAACCAGATAATTGAAAAGAAAAGAAGAGGATTTTGAGGAGAATATATGCATTGTTTTGCTATGAAGGATAAGGTAGACAATATCGCGGCTTTTTTGATAATTCAATGCCACTCGATATATTTACAGTTCATAAAAATGCTCCTCTATTACTTTGCTTCATGTGCTCTCCGGAGTCTAGAGCACAATTATGTTTTCTGCTCATTCCCTTATACTCTCCCTACTACCCTAACTTTCATCACCACAGGATGCTCTCTGAAACAGTTGCTAAAGTAGACGATACCTAGTGTATAATGTCACAAATTTATTCTTGCTGAGTCGTAATAAGCACTGATAGCAGTTGAGATTGATTTTTTTCTTTGAAGCAATAGCATGCACAGCCTCTAAAAATAATGGATGTTTCCTTCTGTAATTTGATGTTTTTTTTATGGGGGGCAGGGGGTGTATGTTCTTCGATATGTCATGGGTTATACATGATGATTTTAGGACCAGTTTGCATTTTAAACGGATTGGTTTTATTGTATTTTTTGTCGTAATTTTTCTTAATGTAGGTGGATTCAGAAACCAGGATTGTTGGAAAGGCTGCTATTGCAAATATGCTTGGTGGCATTGGTTATTTTTATGGTCAGTCAAAAATTTCCATACCTAAAAGCTTGAAAATAAGTTTATTTTTTTGTTGGATCAAATTTTTGAGCAAAAGCAACCTACTACAAATATTATTCACACAATATCGGATTTGTATATTGTATGCACTTGGTTTAATGATAAAGTTCCAAAAGTAGTTTTTTCCAGTAATGAAGGTAAGCTTGCATACATCTTGCCAGTAGAGCGGGTTTGCAATTTTCTCTTCTACAACCATCATTCTTGATTCGCTTCAGTCATATCTGATGTGATAGCTTAAATTCTTTGAGTTGTTTGTAGGATGAAGGCTTCATCAACTTATTATTTGGTTAGTTGTGTATTGCCTTTGTTTACACAATATGCACCCACGCACAAGTACACATAAATGAATAATTGAGAAATGATGAGGGGATTTAAGTGTAAGTCTGTTAAACTACAAAGTTCCGTATATTAACAATGTATTTTTTGTCTGGGATCTGTTTAATTCATTTAATTTCATAAATTTACTTCTTGAATAATTATGAAGTGAATATCTAGGTGTTGGGATATCAAGATCAACATGGATATAATTGGTCATTGGCTAGATTTGATTAATATAGATGGATAGATTCCTCGGGAACAAATACTAGGTGCCGAAGCTCTCAGGTGAAATTCTCATATATAGGAAAGGGTCAACGTACTATTTTTTTGAAGAAAGGTAAAAGGTCCCAGCCCAAGTTTAATTACAAGATATCGGGTAGATAACACGTTTACCCGAAAGCAACTTTACAAACAAACCCTAACTAGGGTTGCCGACATATTCTTCATTACTGAAAAATAAATGAGCTATACTCAAAAATGGCGGAAGGCGATTCAGAAAACCGAAGCCATCTCATCTCCTTTCTTTACTCCACTCGCTTCACCACGTTCCCAATATGATAAGCTCTTGTTGAATTCTCCTCTCATAACCCTACGCGTTCCATCATTGCTCGAATAGATAAATCTGTTGAATAAGAAAGTAGGATTGTTAGATCTGGTGTCACTGCGACTTAGATCTGACGCTTCCTTCTTCAGATAATCGTTGCCATCCACGTCAGCTCTAAAGTTCAAATTATTAGCTTCTGGAACTTATTTGAAATGAGATTTACTACTATCAACTATATACGAACTCCTATTCATAGTGTTGGCCACAAAATCTTGTTGATTGTGGGAGCTAGACTCATAAATCAAATTATTAGAATGTTTATCGATCTGGAAGCTTCTTGGTCGCGATAAATACACTTCCAAATGCTTGCTTCCTGCTTCATAATTCCAGTCATCGGCAAGAGAAACGAACTTGGTTTGGTTTTTAGTAATTTTCTTAGATTTTTAAAGAATGATCTTGTTGTCAATGCTACTAATTAACCAAATCTTCTCTTTAGTTCTGTTGCCTTTGCTATGCACATGCATATTTCTTTCATTCCACAAATTATACACTGCAGTGGTTACGAGAATGTGAGCATAGTCTATTTCCTTGGACTTAGATCTGAATTTTTTGTTAATAACTTTGATAATATGCATCGGGTCCATTTGGCTGTTGTCCTCAATACCCAGAGTAACTCTAATTTGATTCCAAATAAAGTTCGAATAACTGTACTCAAAAAATAGGTGATTAGCACTTTCATTACACATACTACAGAAGGAACAAAGTGAATTCGGATTATTGCCCCATTTATTAAGTCTATCCTAAGTTGGCAATCTATTTTTGATTGCAAAATATGTACAAAATGCCATCTTGGGACAACTCACTCTGTTCCATATGCATTGATTTATTTCTAATAAAATTCCAAGTTGATTTAAATGAAAACTTCCCTCTTTTGCTTGCTTTCCATTCCTAGTAGTCATTTTCTGTATAAGGATCAAGTTGAATTTTGCATATTTCATCGTTATGGGGGTTAGCAATAGGGTGTAATTGTGGTTGCCACCGATTATTTATAATAATATCAGATATTTTAGCATTTGATCCATCACATATAACAAATTGTTCCAACCAATCTTATTTATAAAAGCCTCATTTTTAAACCATGGATCAAACCATAAACTGGTTTCTTCACCATGATTAAATTTTCTTTCAAGCAATGTTTTGCCTAACTCTCTGCAATTTAATATTTGCTTCCAAGCATTAGATTGGTTACTGTTATGCATACAAGTCCAAATTTTTTTATATTTCAAATACTTAGACATCATTCATCTAGTCCACAAAGGGTCTGAATTAAGAAATCTTCAAAATAATTTTAAGTGGCAAGTAACACTAAGGTTTTTAATACTTCTAATGCCAAAACCCCCTTCATTTTTAGGTCTACACACTTTTGTCCAGCTAATTTTATGATATTTTCCTCTCCATAAGAAATCAGCACATCTACTTCCCAATTTTTAATGGAAGCAGCCGTGATATGAAAAGTTTGTAGCCGCTATAAAATAATAGCATAAATCACAGTCTTAATAAGTTTAAGTCTTCCTGCAATAGAAAGTTACTTAAAAGGCCAAGTCTCCATTCTTTTTTGGATTTTTTCAATAAGAACATAACAATATGTATTTTTTATCTGATTTATAGAAAGAGGCAATCCAAAATATTTAATTGGAAGAAATCCCTCGGCTATTTGTAAAACATCTAAAACCTCTTTTTTATACTTACTAGATTTACTAAAATAAGCTTTACATTTATCAACATTAAGCTGGAGCCAAGAATAAGATTTCATATTCTCAAAAATTTTCTTTATAATGTCTACATTAGCTTTTATAAACACCATGAGATCGTCAGCATAAATCAAATGGTAATACCGGGCTAAATCCTATTTATAGGGTGAATATTACCTTTAATAGCTTCTATATCCATAATATGGAGAAATATTCCATAACCATAGCAAAAGGATAAGGTGAAAAGGGATCACCCTATCTTATACCCCTATTACTCTTAATAAATCCTTCAACCTTACCTTGAATCAGAATAGAAAAAGTAGGAGTATTAATATATTCAAATATCAAATCACAAAACTTTATAGGAAATCCCATGCATTTCGTGGTATGATGAATAAAATGTATGCTTACCTTATCATATGCTTTTTGTAAGTCAATTTTAATGCATACATTATCTTCCTGTTTTGTATTGAATTTTCGAACCATCTCATGTGCTGAAAGAGAATTTTCGTAGATAAGTCTACCAGGTACAAATGCGCTTTAATTTTCGGAAATAAGAAAAGGCAAAAACACTTTGATTCTATTACTAAGGACATAAGCAATAATTTTGTAAATAAAGTTGCAGCAATAAATAGGTCTATAATCATCAATATTAGTGGGATTTTTATTTTTAGGAATAAGAGTAATAAATGTATGATTTGAACTTTTGAGAATTTTCCCTTTGTCCACAAATTCTTTAATTACTTCAAAAATCTGCACTTTAATATTGTCCAAACGATTTTTTTTAAATTTGCATTGAACCCATCAGGGTCAGGACTTTTATTGTCTCCAGCATTAAAAACAGTGAATTTTATCTCATCTAAATTTACAGTGGCAAGTAAGATTTCAGATGCATTTTGTTTCAAAATATTTTTACATATAATATGAGGAATTTTTTTTCAGTATAAGCAGAAAAATAAAGCTCCTCATAGAAGAACTGATAGCTTCTTTAGTAGCTTTATCATATGCATTTGATAAATTACCCTCTTTATCTATAATGTTACAAATATTATTTAAGTGCCTTCTATTACTCATTTTAGCATAAAAGAATTTGGTGCAGTCATCACCTAAATTAAGCCAATCAATTTTAGCCTTTTGTCTAGCATTTACAGATTCTTTATATATTTCACTAGAAAGCTCTCACAAATTTATTGATAATATTGATATCATTAGGTTTATTATCAGATATATGCTGTAGCAATTTTCCTTCTTTTGTTAAGCTAATAATCTTATTTTTATTTTTGTTCCAGCTTTTAAGCTTATATTTGGTATATTTCAAAAACATACAAAACTGATACTGTTTAGTGCCTTCATAAGAAAGTTTAGACCGTTTTCCATTAAAACTTTATAATCTTCTTCAAACACCCAGCTATTTTTAGATCTAAAAGGAGATACTTTATTATTAAATTCATCATTAACAAAAAGCTTAACCAATAAAGGAGTGTGATCACTTAAATTTTGTTCTAAAGTGGAACAGATGCAATTAGGAATTTTTTTTTGAAAATTATTTGTTATACAAAATCCTATCTAATTTGCAGTGAATATTTTTAGCTAGTCCAGATTTCCATGTAAATTTGTTCCCACTAACAATTGGTTCAATGAGACCAGAGTCTAATAGCAATTTATTAACCCTATCCAACTTACCTTGAGGGATTTTAATTCCTCTAAATTTTTCATTGACATGAAAAAGAGTATTAAAATCCCTAAAACAATGCAAGGGAAATCATATATAAAATTAGAGATTTAAGTTTCTGCCATAAAGCATTTCCTTCTTTTTCAAAATTACTACCATAGACACTAGTAACCTGCAAAGAAAAATCCCCAATATTTTTAAAACCGCAATCTATATATTGACTATCTTTGTTTATATTCATATTAGTCGAAATATTAGAATCCCAAATAACAATAATTCTACCTTTACAACCAAAATCATTGTTATTTACAGCTTTCCAATTACTGCACATCTTGAGGTAAAACCTTTTAAAATTTTCATCATTAAATTTATTCTCAATTAAAGCAATAATAGAAGGTTTGTAAATATTAATCATATAAAGAATATCAAATTGTTTAACAGGGGTATTCATCCCCCTACATTCCAAGCAAATAAAGTCATATATATCTAATAATAAAGATAGGAAATTTAAATGGTACCTGACACTATAATATCTTTACCTCTCCTTTTATTATCAATAACCTTAGCTTTCAATCTAGTAGATATTTGGTCCCATTCTGGATTGATCGTAATGTATTTTTTCTTAAAAGTTTTCTTCTTTTGCTACCCTTTAGCTTACCAAATGCTTTTTTTTTGCAATATGTAATTCTAATATGTCAAACTCTTCATTATTATCAACCCTCTCATCATCTTCTTTCATTTGTGTAGATTCTGGGACATTAATCAGGGAAATATCAAATGAAGCTGTGCGAGACACGACTGATTCATTACATTCAGTCACTATAGCCTGCTTTGGAGGAGGATCACACTTGCGAGGCAATGTTAAGTGAATGCAATTATTCCTCTCAACATATGCAGCAAGATCATAAGAGGATCCCTTCTCTATATCGTTTCCTCGATTATGGCTCTTATTCTGATGAAGATTGTTGACTATTCTTGTAACATTATACTCTGTAATTAAACATGGCTCTGAAATAGGAGGGGTTTTAAAGTCAAAGACCTTTTTTAATTTTACCCTTCTCTGCATTAATCAAAACCAGATCGTTCGATTTTTCTTCATAATTTTTAACTGATGAACTTCCATAGCAGTGGTCTGATCATTTTGGTCAGGTAGCTCTTTTGTATTATTTTCTTGATCGAAAATGATATCTTCTTGATTGATTCGATCATTGCCCTCTTGATTTCTTGATTGGTTTTTTGTATCTTTACTGATAATCAGTTCTTGAATCCCTTCAGATCTATTTTCTTGAGCATCAACTCTATCTTTATCATTGTTTTTGGGAATCCACATCTGTTTCGGGTTGCATTGCTCTCTAATGTGGCCGCAACACTTACAGATGCTACACTTCGGTGGAACCCATTCATATTCAACTTTTTGTGTTATGATTTCACCATTATAAAGATTGAGACTAATTTCATCTGGAAGTTCATCAGCCGCAAAAACTTCCACTAGAAGCCTAGCATAATTCAATCTCGTCTTCATGGTAGTATTGCATTCATTTTAGTATGTTTTCCCATAATACTTGCCATAATACTAAAAGCCTCACGATCCCATAATTTGAGGTTTACACTGGGTAGTTTAACACATATCGACATAGTTGACAGTAAATCTTTGTCCAACTTCAGTGACTCGGTCCACCTTCTCATGATGATGAACTTGCCGTTATAAACATAAGGACCATTGTGAATAATTGAATTGCGGTCTTGAGAATCATTGAACTTGACAAGAAAATACCCATATTTTCTAAAAAGATTTCAAACTCACTAATCGGTTTTCAAACTCTTTTTATGTATTCTTTAAAAAACAAGAAGTATGATTTGTTGCCTACCACATAAACCAGAATAGAGTTATTCCAACTCTCTATGGTTCTTTCACAAACTGCCACCTTGACCACACCATATTTTTTATTGTTGATTTGTATAGGAGAAATGGTTTCAAGACTGCATTCTTCATCTCTTGATTCCTTCGATTGCTCTGAGACAATATCAGCCCAGGATTTGTGACTTAATTCTTTATTCAGAAAGAACTTGATCGGCTTTCGAGTTTGCATCAGTTTAGTCTTACCCTGATTAGAGTTGGTCGATAGACCCTTCTTCTTTTTCAGATCACCATTATTATAAGACCGAGCTTAATCATTTCTTGGTTGGTATCTTCTTTGTGGTCTTCGCTGAACCAATTGGAAGCACTCGTTATCTATGATGACATCATTCGGCTTTCTGATATGAGATTCAGCTGGTCTATTCTGAGGAGAAGGATGGAAAAGAGGAAGATTGGATTGATTTTTATGAGGAGATATGGTTTTCCACATGGCAGAAGAAAACCCTAGATTTCTTTTTTTCTTCTTTCTTTATTATTAATACCAATGGTGACATACATGTCATTGTCCAAAAATTTGATATCAGCTAAATTAGATGATGGTGGTGCACTGGTAAACTAACATTAGGTCAACGTACTCTTTGTAACAAGTGAAATGCATGTATCCTAAAAATATGTATTTTGTGTTCAGTAAAGCGCGTGAGGAATTTGTTCTTCAACATCCATCAAATGGAAACCCCCCAACTTTATTTCATCTATTGAGCGGCGAAGTTACTTCCACCCACCTCCTTTTATCTTATTTTGTTAATTATGTTTTCATCCAAAATCAATATAATCTAAATTGAATTCGGTTACTTGGGGAATTTGGATACTTAATTTCTGATTGAAACTATAAGTTAGAACATAGTGATTATGCTACTATTTATACATATTACCCTACTAAGTAATCTTTGTTCTGGGAGCTGTTTCTGCAATGAACATTTTATAACAATATACAATAACTTTGGATGAAAGAGAAGAATTAAATATACATGAAGTCGTTCTCGTTTTGATTCACTTCTCTTTATAAATAAAAGACCAACCACTGCAACCCATACCTTAGTCTCCTCTTCACATGCAACCACAATGGTTTAGCATATAAATAATATTTTTTACTTCGTTTGTGTAATTTGGTACTTTTGGTAGTTTACATTTAAGTGGTTACAGGCTAAGCTACATTTAGTAGTTTCAAATTTGTGGTGATGAAAATTGACCAATTATACCAAGCTCTAGCATCTACATTGAAGTGGTTACAACCTAAGTTAGCATTCATTTCTAGTGTTTTAAGAGCTTATGTAGCTTGGCAAGTGTGGTTCATTAATTATGATTCAGTAGAAAATAAGTAACAACACCCAATTTCGTTGACAGTTAATGTATTCACAATTCTTTTATCCTCTAGAAATGAATGGTTAATATGTAGTTTCCTTATTAGCTAATAATCATGGTAGTTTGATTTAGCATGCAACTTCAGCATGCATGCCTGAATTAATTTATGAATCTTGGTTTCAAGAATCACGGTTTAGGATTGAATGATACCCTAACCTTGTGCATCTTTGGTCATATTGTTGCTCTTGCTGTAAACAGACTTGTACAAACGCAACCATGTGTTCCAATGCATTTGCAGCATATGGATCACTAAGTATTTCTGGTGTAGGTTCACAACAGCAAACTTATATAGAGCAGTTTTTTTTTTCATTCCAGGAGCAACGTTAAGCACGTCCTGTCTGTATGTACGTGTGGATGCTTCTGACTCTTGAAAAAACAATTTTCCTCATCTTTACTAGTGATGGCCGATTCTAGATAATTCATTACAGGTTCATGCAATACTCCCTCGTCTGATCGTACATATTATGATGAGGAACTTTGTGTTTGCTAAGCTTCCATGTTTTGGCATTTAGTCTATCCTTTTTATGTTATTAACCAGTTACACTGTCCATATAATACTGGTTACACATTGTATTAGGAGTTTTCAAATCGAAATTAATTTATTATCATTTGGCATATTTTTTGCACCATTACTATAATTCTATCAGTATCGTTTGCCTTTGGATTTTATGTTTGATGACATTTTTTCTACTTTTTTGATGTATATACACGTTGAACTTTGAAATAAGATAAATGCATAAATATATTCAATGTATAAATATTTTCAATCATAGGTATCTAGCTTATTAGGGTAAGTACCCATATTCCTTGCACCGAAGAAACTGGGACTGCAAATATATTCTTACAGTCCCAACTTTGCTATACATTTTGCAGTACATTTGGTATATCTCTAACTTGTGAAAATGACTCAGGTGCATTATGTTAGGTTCTGTATTATTCTGTATTAGAACTGTCAAAATATGACCCAACCCATTAACCCTACTTTTAAATGGGTTGGGTCAACCCATTTATGAATTTTATTAAATGGGTTATGAGTTGGGTTGACCCATTTTTAAAAGGGTTATAAGTGGGTAACACATTTACCCATTTATTAAAAATATTAAATTTTATTATAAATTTGAAAAATAAGAATTTTAAACATACAATGTAGTTTTCATAAAAATTGACAGTTGTACTTAAAAAACAACAGGCCACTGCATCTTCATATTTGAACTTCATTTACTATAAAAGCCGTTATTTTTTCTGTTCAGACTGCAATTAAAATTTCTAATTCCAAATTATAAATTCGAAATTTCCAAAAATTTCAAAATTTAAATTTCAAAATTCAAATTTTCATATTCCAAATTTCAAATTCGATATTTCCAAAAATTTGAAAATTTAAATATCAAAATTTCAAATTTCAAAATCCGAAATTTCCAATTATTTCAAAATCCAAAATTTTCAAAATTTTCGAATTTCAAAATTCGAAATTTCCAAAAATTTCAAATTTTCAAAATTCGAAATTTTCAAATTTAAATTTCGAAATTTCAAATTTCGAAATTCAAAATTTAAAATTTAAAATTTTCAATTTTTAAATTCAAAATTGAAAATTTAAAATTTCGAATTTTAAAATTCAAATTTTCAAAATTCGAAATTTCAAAATTTCAAAGTATAACAAATTTCAAAATTCGAATTTTGAAATTTTAATTTGAAAATTTAAATTTGAAAATTGGAATTTGAATTTTTAAAGTTCGAAATTTTGAATTTTAAAATTCAAAATTCAAAATTTTGAAATTTGAAATTTTAAATTTTGAATTTTAATATTTGAAATTTGAATTTTAAAATTTTGAATTTTGTACCGTGAAAATTTTAAATTTTGAATTTTCGAAATTTGAAAATTTTAAATTTGAATTTTGAAAATACATTTTTTTAGAATTTTTTCATATAAAAAATCGACTTATGTGAGTCGAAAAGCAAAAAAAAAATGCTTTTGCAATAAGTTGAAAAATGACTAAAAGTCGGTAGATTTTGTTTATTCATATTGACTTTTTATTTTTTTCCATTTTATAAGCAAAAAACAACTTATTTGTTGTAATCCAAACGGTCCCTAAATATTTAAATGGGTTAAATGGGTAACCCGCTTATTAAACGGATTGGGTCATATATGGTTAGGGTCATAAGTGGGTAAAAAAGAATGAGTCATAAATGGGTTGGGTCAAACTCGACCCAATCCATTTTGACCCAACTCAACCCATTTGACAGGCCTATTCTGTATCGAATATTCAAGGTTAATTTTGAACATTTAGGGTAAGTGTGATTGGTTATATTCTCTAACAAAGTTATTTTGCAACTTTCCCTTGCTTTTGTTTAGGCGATTGACAGCCATTTCTTAATCTACCATTTCGTTTAGTGGCCAACAAAGGTGATGAAGAATCCACTAGTGTTTTTCTCTTTACAAATATAGAACATGGTAAGATGGATAAAAAATGTTAGGCAAATTGACATGTTTTCTTTCTTGCTTAATTTACAAAGATAGTTGCTGCATCTTTCTAAACGAGGAGGAAGATAAGCAGTTAAAATGGAAATGACAGAAGGCTAAAAACGAATATACACAGCATTTCCCCCTTGTATGAACTTGTAATTTGTAAGAATCTTTTAAGTGGAAAGAAGAAGAAAAATATATTTCAACCACAAGTCCACTCTCTTCGCTTTACTTTAACCCAGATTCTCTCAACTGGTGAAAATGTGCCACTCATAGCCATAATTAAATTTTACTAGGATCATTGCATAAATAGGTAAACTTATTTAAAGAAATTTGTTATATTGTAAAACATCTAGACATTCATCATGTCTGGCTATATTGCTTATAGGAGGTTATAATAACTTATATGATGCAATTACTTTAGTACTAGATGATACAGTTTGCTAATAATTTATCTGTGTAGCCAGTAAAATTCATATAGTGATACTCTATTAGAAAGTAACCCTGTGTATTAATAAAATGTTCTTGTCCCAATTTGGATCAGGTATAATTAAACATTAATGTTAAGCCGTAACAATTTATGAATATTTAAGATTCCACGATTAAAAACTTGTCTCCATATTGTGAAGTTGGTTTAAAAACGAGTTATCATTCAAGTACAGTGTAAGCATGTAATATAGTAATTTACATTAAAAATTTGTATATTTTACATTACAAAAAGCACAGGAGCGCAAGCTTATAGGCTTTAGTATAACATTTCATATGTAAACACAACATACATGTATTATTGTTTTACCATTTACTTCGGTTTTACCTATAAATAGGGAGTTAGATCTACAAAAAGATGCTGAAGTCGCCGCCATCTCTTATAGTCTTCTTTCGCAAGATCCTTCATTATATGAAGATTGCTAGCTAAAATTACTAATAAAAGATATGTTTTTATGCATTTGAATGTGTACACTATTATGAAGTATATTTTGTTATATATGTTATAAATTCGACCTTGTTTTGATCATGTAATTGTATATTGAATTAGGGTGCGTGAGTGATGTAACGACCCGCTATTTTGGGCTATTCGTATCCGCACATGTCGAACTTGAATAATTCAAAATACCGAATTGTTAATTTAAATTTGGCAAAACTAAACATATACAGTAAATAAATAATCACAGATCACAGACATAGAGTAATAAATGCAGCGGAAACAAAAGATAGTAGTTCATGAAGCTACTATATATATAACAGAGTTAAATAAATTACAACAAAAGTCTCGAATACAATAGTCAATATACAATATCAGAATACATCATCGAAATCAACCGAATATCTGAAAGCTGGATAGTTAGCTGGACCTCCAAGCGAAGCTCCAACTTCAAAGGTGAGTCTCGAACACCGGTACACTCAGTCTGACCCGAGCGTAAAGCAAAACACAAAACACTCGAGTCAGGATTAACATTCTTATATCAATAAATCCAACTCAAGTGAAATAGCAACTGAAAAACAAGTAACTCAAAGCATGTTGGGATAACCATCCTTTAAGGATCCGTTAAACTATATACTATATAGTAATATACGCTAAGTAGATAATGTCTATCAATAATATAAAGTATCAAAATAGTGTTAAGGCATTATCATTATCCCCCTTAACACATTTTATATAAGCGTTATAGTCTATACAGCACTGTAAACTCCACAGTAAACTAGTGGGCTATCAGAGAGTACTCTATAGGTATAACACAAAACAAATCGTAGTGGTCGCGCATAGGGATACGAGTATGACAAGCCACATGAGGCAATACCCAAGGTAGTAAAACTACCGTTTGCCTGATCCGGACTGGTGAGAACGCATCGCCGCAACGATTGCAACACCCGAAACAACACTCCCAATTCAAGGGTGCGCACCAATCAAAAACAAGTAATGAGTAGTTTACGAAGAAGTGTGTTCGCTCGAGGTGGCTAACCCCATTTGGCCCGGCATGGCTCCTATTTTAGTCATTTCCAATTTGACACAAGTGTGAAGGCTATCCATTATCGTTCTCTTTTTTCAGTCATCACGTACATCATTCCAACCACTTCATTCTGGATCACACTCCGCGTATAGTTATTAAAGTGGTTTTTGGTTTAGACAGTGAGTATGTCCCTAACCGATTCCGGTCTCTTTAATAACCTTCGTAATTATTACACCGATTGGTCATTTAATATATTTCAAAACTAAATCAGATTCAGTTGTCAATTAGAATTTGTAAACCATCATTCCATTTGTCTTTCCAAACAATTTCCATAATTTACGTTTCAAAACTTCCAACTTACCGTTTCAAAATCTTATAATTCGATTTCAATTTATATTTAGAACAATTCAAATATTGATTCAAGTTCGTATATAAGTTTCGTTCCGAAATCATTTAAATTAATTTACTTTAATATTCAAATCAATTTAAATTCATTGATCGGTTTCATTCAATATCCATTAAGTTAATTTATCATTCAAACTATTTAATTTCCCATTCATTTAATCAATTACTTAAGTTCAACACCATTATATCAAAACTTACAAATTTAATTAAATTAGATTCGTCAAATCAAATTCTTCAAATTACAAGTCTTATATTTATTTCAATAAATCACATTTTATTTCTTGTTAAAGAAATTTAATTTCACTTATTTATTTACTTACTTTAAATAAATTTCCTGAAACTCAATTAATAAAGAAACTCTATTTCAATTATTAACGAAGTTCAAATTCACTTATTTCGAAGTTCAATTTCTCTTATCAAAGAATTCAATTTTTATTTATTTATCAAATAATTCAATCTTATTCAATTATTAAATAATTTCAATACTTAATTATTAAATAATTTCAAAACTTAATAATTTCAAACTTAATTATTAAATAATTTCAACTTAATTCAATGAATAATTCCAAATTTTATTTCAAATAATTTATTTTAAAACAACGTTCTTTCAACAACTACTATGTTAATATTTTGTTTCAGATTTTTAAATATTAACATTTTCCTTTCATTAAATTCAAATTCCAACTTCATTTCAAATCTTATTATTTATTTAAATAAAATCTTTATTTTTATTTCTAAATCAAATTATTGACCAATTGAGTTTTTATTTAATTCTCTATCCTAAGTCAAAGTTTTATTTGAGTATTTATCATTTCAATTCAAAAATCAAAGCATAGCAAAGGGAACTTGCAGTGTGATAACTGGGATGATGTCAAAGTAAATAAACAAGCAATATCAAACATCAATAACAATCCAATAATTTATTTAAATAATCCCGAAATAATCGTATTAATTTACATTTTGTTGTTTATGCAAATTAATATAATTATTTTTAGAATCTACACTATCATTTCATGTATATTAATGATTATTACACTAATATTTATACGGTTCTTCACTTGTCATTTATTTTTCAATTTTATACTACAACAATTTATACAACATACATTCAATGGTTCAAAGTTTACTTAACCAAATTATACGTGTCAATTAATTTAAAAATTAAAAGGGTTCATATTTAACTAATCAAATTTAACATATAAATCCATTTTAAATTGTTAACTATCTTATATCAAATTCAATTGCATACTATTTATCACTTTAACATTAAAAGTTTAACGTCCAATATAAACATCAAACAATCAATCAATTATCAGCCAAATTGTATTATCATCGCTTAAGAACAGATAATGGTGGTCACAGGTAACTGATACAGGTAATAGCATATATTGCAGTGTAAATAACTAACAGCAGCATATTTCAATTGTCGTTTCAATTGAAATCAAATTTAATAAATAAAAGAACATTAAACATGAGTGATTGCTCACCTTTCGAGGCATAGAGAATGCAGAATATGACATAAAATTGAGTTGCAAACCCAAGCACGAATTCTGAAACAAAGCGAGATTGGCACGAATTCTACGATCAAAGCTGATAGAGAGGAATTGATAAAATAAATCAGAATCTGTTTGCTATAAACTGAAACGTATTATATCATTTACTATATTATTTTCTTAAACTAATATTAAATTTGGAACTTATATTTAAAATAATAATATATATATACTTTCAAATAAATACTAATTCTAGACACCCATAAATAAAATCCTTATATGTTTATTAAAACCCCAAACCCAGTATACTTATATACGCTAATATATATAACCAGTGTATAACTAAACTGTTGTATATGTATTATCATCCTATAGAATATAATATACTATAGCCGCATAACTATAAATCTATATAATATATATAAACCCAAATTTACAGTTTATAACAAAAACATTTGGACATAAAAAATATATCACGCAAACCCATAACTGGCAAAATCAAAGTACATATATAAATTTACGCACAGCAGAAAATATTCGTAACCACATAACATATTCAGTGAAATAACTAACTTGTATAACTTATATTACTAACATGTTTTAAAGTTTTATAAAACCAATATCTAGAAACTAACTTATAAACTTTTATATATTGTAACCTTTAGAACATAAAAGCAGAACATAAGAAATGCACATGCTATAAATGGAAACCATGTTATACAGATTTTGAAAACTTATATTAAAGCTTACATATGAATATACATATATACTGACTTATAAGCTATATACATACATATTACTATTATATATTCAACCAGGGAAGCAAACATAAATACTATAAATATACTGATAGTATATATACCGCATGGACTAGAGGGGTTGCAGTCTTGAACTAGGAAACAGCAAGGCGGGGTCGGTGAGCTATGACTGCCGTGCACGGAATGGAAGTGGTGCAAGGCCTGGCGGTGGTTGCAGGCGGAGAGTGAAGGAGGCAGACGTGGTAATGGAGGCGTGAGCGGAATGAGTGGAGATGAGGTCGCTCGGTTATCGGTCGATGATGGTGAGGATGCGGCCAGAAAAGAAAGAAAAATGGAAGCGAAGGCGCAGGGAGGAGGAGCGGGGTCTGAAGGTCGGGATCGGCGTCGGCATGGGGTTGCGGAATGAGGGCGGAGCAATTCGCCTGGATGCCTGCACGGGGCCGCTGCTCGATCAATGGGCTTGCGTTGGAGAAGAAAGGGGAGAGGAAGAGATGGCCTTAGGTAAATTTTTGTTTTAGAAAACAGAGAGGAAAAAATGAACAATTGGAATATCAGTTATATATAATCCTTACTTATATCAAATATTATTATTATTTAGAAGAGTTCAAAGTGGTCAGACATAAGAGAATGGGTAGGTTATAAAACAATTATGTGAATAACAGCTGATACATTGGAAAGAGGCAATACATTGGAAAGAGGAGAGGATGCAGCTTAACCAATATAAATAAATGTTATATCGTATTCGTTCTCAAAACAAAAACAGGTGGAACAAAAAAATGTTAATAGGTTTGACTCAGCAAATAATGAAGGTGAGTGGTTATTTAATTTCTTACGTGAGCAATAGAATGGTCACAGAAAACAAATGAACCCGAGCAGATACCGATACGGTAAAAGTTCCGTAGACTCCACCGTTTTCCGGACTTCAAAATACAGAACCGAATATACCATGGAGATCAGTACGACGAGACAATCAAAACGGTATACAGATATCTGTGGTACGATTAAATTTTAAAAATTCGAATTTTCTATTAGCGAAAATGCAGGAAAAACGCAGAAAAATAAGATCGACGAAGCTAAAGAAGTCTGAATTTGGAAAAACGAAAAACGAAGTCTTGCTCAGAAGATGATTTACAATTTTTCTATATAAAAATATTTAGGTTTCGAAAATATTTTATTTTCATCAATTCCTAACTGATTAAATTGAAATAAAATTACACACGAAATAAACTTTTAGATTTTCGGATGAAAATTTACCAGTTGCTATGTTTAACTAGACGCATTTCAAATATTAAATTTTTATTTCAAATTTTATTGTTTAAAATTTCACAAAATTTCAATTAAATATATTAATAAAACAAATAAAATTATTAAAAATTTACGGGTCGTTACAGGTGAGCACTAACCGGGCAAAGGAGGCGCAGTCAAAAATTCATGAAATCTGATAAGTTTATAAAAATCAACAAAGTTTATAAGAATTGACTAAGTTAACCAAGTTTTATAAAATTAAATTAATATCTAAATATTAATAAAATTTTATAAATTTTATATAAATTTATGAAAATTAACTAAGTATAAAAATGTAAATAAGATAACTAAGTTATATAAAAATAATTAAAACTAATTTTTTTTTACTTAATTTATAAAAATTAATTAATTTTTTGTTAATTACGTTATCAAGTTTTATACAAATTTATCTAGATTATCTAAAAGTCTATAAAAATTAACTAATTTTTATAAAATTTAACTAAGTTATATAAAAATTAACTAAAGTTATTTAACTAATTTATATACTAAGTCTTATAAATATTCGATTAAGTTAATTAAGTGAGTTGTATAAAAATTAATTAAAGGATATAAAAATTAACTAAGTTATATAAAAATTAAAAAGTTAACTGAGTTTTATAAAAAAACAACAAAATTTAAATCTTTTTAATTAAATTAACTAAAGTTATGAAAATTAATTTAGTTTTATAAAAATCATGTTCTCTATTTTGAAATCTTTGTTAAATTTTTATAAAAATTGACTAAATTTTATAAAAATTAACCAAGTTAACTAATTTTTATAAAAAATTATTAAGTTTATAAAAATTAACCAAATTTAAAAGAAGAAGAAGAATATAATAATAATAAATTAACTAAGTTTAAAATAACTCAGTTTAAAATAAGTAACTAAGTTGATTAGGTTTTATAATAATTAAATAAGCTAACTGATTTATAAAAATTTGACTAAGTTTTATAAAAATTATCTACTTTTTATAAAAATTAACCAAGTTAGCTAAGTTTTATAAAAATTAATTAAGTTTATAACAATTAGCTAAATTTAGAAGAATAATAATATAATAATAGTAATAGTAATAAAATAATATTATTAATAATATTATAATAATAATATATATAATAACAACAACAATAACAAATTAACATATGTAATAGGAATTGCAAGGTAGATATGTATGGAGTGGTATTCTATTCTGCGGTTTAATGTTAGTTCCCCAGGGGCATGTAACTCAAGACGTAGAACTTCGTAGTAAACAAAATAAATATGAAATAGAGTGGAGTATATAGTTTGAGTTTGAAAGTATGTGTTTATTTATTTGCTTGAAGTGCATATTAAATGAATTTGGTTACATTGTGCTTCGTTTGTTTGCTGTTTTTGACTAATATCATATATTGAGTACACTTTTCAACTAGAGGAAGATATGCAATATAAATATAGGGATAGTTAATTGTAAATATTTGATGGTTTAAAATATAAGTAATTTGCCACCAGAACACGTAATTAGGACAAATTTGTGATTCCTACACATATGTTTGGCCACAAATTCATTGAATTTGGCATAGCATCGATGCAAGTAAGCTATATTATGGATGCATTAATTATCTCTTTTTTGCTGTAAAGTAAATCTAACCAAAACTTCAACTTGATGTTTGGTTTTCACTTTGATAACCAGATTTGCTGATAAGAAAATAATGAAGTTACAAGTGACTTCAGATGAGATACCTGATGGATGTACTCCTCACATTGTCAGTGTCTGAATGCATGGAAAACTTGTAGAATGTGGGAAGCCAGGAGATAATGTTGAGGTAATAAACTGGTTAGCGATAATGTATCGTCTTATTTTGTCTTATGGTAATAAACTTGTTATTGTCATCCTTCATTTTCAGTCTAGTATTGATTCATATGAGAAAAGTGATATGCATATTCAAAATACTAGTATCACTTGAGTTTGCTGCTCAGTCGCAGTTTGCAATTGAGCACAAAGTTCAGTTTCATGCTCAGTTGCAAAATCCAACTGACCAGAGGTCTTGCTCATGCACTAAAAAATTAAATCAAACACGAAAAGCTAACTCTTAGTTAATTAAAATAAATTGCTTGCATCCATTGATTTTCATCATTCGAAATAAATAGCTTATACCCCACTAGTACTTTTTGGGTTTCATAGAGCCAGTGAAATTTGTAAACCTACATAGATTATTTTAAACTAAGCGAAGAATTGAAATTATAAAACAAAAAATGCTATTGAGGGGTAATTTAATTTTTATACCTGATTTTTGAACATTTCTTCTTGCTTTAGAATTGCTTGCGTCATATTTATTCTTTCATTTTTCTTGCCTAGTTTATCCATATGCTTATGTATGAATCTTCCTTGTTTTAGAGCCCCAAAGTTTTATATTTATGATGCATAATATGTAGCTGATTTCCTCAAATTTTATTATTCATGGTGCAATTAATAAATTAAGCTTTGTAGATTGATATCTTTTTTGCTTTCTTAGCGAACGTGCTTCGTAATGTTAGCTGTTGACTTTATATATAAATGATGGCTTAAAGTTTAACTCCTGATTATTGGCACTATTCCTTAATTTCATCTTTACGCATAAAAGTTATTAATCAAAGCAGATATCGATTTGGTTCAAAGCATATACAATCAAGATTTCATGCTTGATGTAGAATTTCATATTCCTATTGCTTTTGGTAAATATCCAAAATTACATCTCTATTTTTTTCCTTTTGGTAAGGAGAACGATGTTTTAAGCCAACTTATTATTATTTATCATATATTTGGTTAGGATAGAACCAAAAATAGCACAATGCATTCTTACATCTTGCTTCAATTACAACTATCATTACTTACTCTTTAATTTAATCTCTGAAACAAATTGTTATTAATGGCAACATGCTGGAAATTCCATGTGTTATTAGTCATATGTTATATAAAACAAAATAGACATGCAATTGTTGAATAAAGTATTTAAAACAAAATTTACATCCATTTCTGGAAATTCCATACGTTATTAATCATTGAGTTCATATGTATATATAAATTAACTAAATTTCATAAAATTAACTAAGTTAATTAATTTTAAATGAATCAATTAAAATTTACAGAAATTAAATAAGTTAATTAAAATTATATAAATCAACTAAAATTTATAAATTATCTAAGTTAATCAAGTTTATATAAATTAATTATGTTTATATAAAAATTAGTTAAATTTAATACAAAATTAACTAAGTTAACTAACTTTTATATAAATTAATTAGGTTTATATAAATTAACCAAGCTAACTAAGTTCATTTACTTGTTTTTTATACAAGTTTAAAATTGCTAATTGTTGAATTTCTTTTTCAGGTAATTACAGATCTGTGGTGCATACAAATGGCAACATGCTGCGATATATTAGTGATTTGAAGTTCTTTTCTAGTAATAACTTTTTAGCTTCCACATTTAATCATCATGTGTAGTACGATCTTTTATCATTTGCGTTATTTACACTTTCAATGGAATGTTCATAAAATAATATAACATGCTATACAATAATTTGTATGAATATTAAATGGTTAGTTATTTTTTGGTTTAATATGATCTATATGATTGGGTGAAATGTTACATTGTGTTTATGCAAATCTATCGATTATATTGTGATACTGGATATGTATGTAATACAAAGGTGATTTTTAATAGTGTGCGGTTAAAGGTTTTAATTGCACTTAAAAACGCCATCAAAGGATTTAATAGCGTTTCTGAAGGGATTTAAAGCGTTTCAAAGAGGCTATTAAAGGCGGTAAGAGCGTTTAGAAACAGTTTTCATAGCAGAAAACAATGCTACAATAGATTGTAATGAATTTTCAATTGTATTTCAATGCATAATAAAAAATTGACATAATATTTCCAGAGCATTTTTAGACGCTATAATAGTATGGCATGTCAACATATTATAGCAATAAATGATGTCAAAATTGTTAGTATCATAAAACACAGCTCTGTGTAAAAATTCTATGGCAAACTTCAAAACGCTATGGAAAAGAAGTTGTGCCGATATATCTAGTCTAAGATGACAACAAAAATGTTATCAAAAGCCTGTTTTCCATTGCAATTTTGAAACGTTATTGTATTTTTCAGACTTATTACAACTCTTTAATCTATTATGTTTATAGAAATGCTATAGAAGGCTTTAATAGCGGTTTCTAAACGCTATAAAAGGGTCTGTTTGTTGTAATGTTCTTTTGAAAAACTTTTCAAGTAAACTTGTATAATCTTAGCCAAAATTGTTGCATTGATTAAATTCCAACACAATAGTTTCTACAATCAAATCCGAAGGCACTTATTGGAGAATGTATTTCCATACAATGGCAAGTAAGGAACTACTTTCCGTATGGTACATCTTTAGAGGGATGTACCGGGGATCAACAACTTTGAATCCTATGCACCTAGCAAGACCGGCTTATCCACGGACCCATCTGATGGCGGATAGAACCAAATATGACAACAACCCAATCGTAATTGACCTATCCAGGATCCCATAGCCTACATAACATACTCGACATATATAGAGTAATATAGAAAGATGATGACCATAACCTAATGGTTGCAGACCACATAGCCTTACGACATGCTCTGTTTAAGCTATTTCTAGGTGTTGAGACCCGAGGTAACGATTACCTTTCACATAGAACATTCCACTTTGAATGCCACGTTGCCAATTCCATCATACATCATTGACTTGTACAACCTCTGGCTTGTATGTCTCAGAGAAGGACGTTAAGTATAAGACAATTACTTCTTACACCACAAAACAAATGTATGTTCGTAAAAATCAATGTATGTCAGACATTCGTCCATACAAGTTGTCCAGGAATAGGACAAACGAAGAAAGTTTCACACCACATCCTATCAGGAATCATCCCTTGGATTAACAGGAGCAGCGCTCATATCAAAGATCAAATAAAGATACCACCACCACATATATATGATATGGGAAATTTTCCCCAAGGGTTAGTGACAAGCAGCCCTTCATTCCATTTATTATCATTCCAAGTCTTCACTTTGAATATGTAAATTGATTCGAAGTGATTTTCAGATAGGAATCGCTCAAATTCGATCCTAGTTCCTTCGAACTAACCATCGATAAAACGGTGTTTAGTAAATAGGCGCTTATCATTTGATTTTAATTACTTATATCAAAAATATCTTCTAGAGATATATATCTTTAAAACATTTCTTTCCGCTACATATGGAATCATTAAACCTCTCTTTAACTTTGGAAATACCAAATCAAAATCATTTCTCATGAATCATGTTGCAAAATCTTATTGAGTAAAAAGGGTCGATATAATTATACTAATTCCACTTAACATCAATTTCTGTATTCAACTTTTACTATTCGTTGAATAATGATGAAATCACCTTTTAAATTCCAATGGACAGTACGGGTTCCCCTCTTAGAATTTAATAGCAAGAATAAGAAGATTATTTCTATATAATTCGAGTTTTATTAAATTTGGATAATTAAATCTTTTATACTTGCCTCGTTTCCGACTTTTCGACCTTATCTATTCCTCGCTTAGGAAAGAAGCCAGGTGAACCAGGGCACTGGTTGCTCCTGAACATCTCCTTAGTTTAAACACCTCACATCCGGATCCCATGAACTGAAAAATCTAGTCTACTCATCGACTTTTCGAGCCAAGATTAAATCACTTGATTTTAACAGCTTTTCTTTAAATCATTTATTTGAAAATTTTAAAATAAATTTTAAAACTTTCAAATCATCTTTAAAATACTTCATTATTTATTTGAAAACATTTATAGAAGATTTTGGAAAGAATGCTTAAGTTTAAAGCCATATTTCAAAAGTTATTAAAAGTGCTGCAAAAAGTGTTATGAACAGTGTTGTGAATAGTGCTTTTAAGGCCTATTGGATCATAATATTTTTTCGGTCATTTAGAAAGTCATTTTTATAAATTAAATCTCTTTTAAAACATTTTACAAATATTTATAGAATTTTTTCGTATTTTAAAGAATTAAAAATATCAATTTAAAGAATTTATCGCTTTGGTTTCTGAACTGCCAAAGCGCGACTAAGATATTAGTAAAGGGAAATCTCCTTCGAGTGGCTCTGTTGATCTCGCATCACTTACACTATCTTAGGTTGACGTTGGACTTAGCTTGCTAATTCCCTTTTAATTTAAGACAATAAGATTTATCTTAAATAATTATCTACCCATAAATCCTCTTTTAGTGCTAATAAATGTCAATTTGTCAACGAAATCCCAACAGACATTTCCTAAGACATTTATATATGATTAGTAATTTCAATGTAACCCTTCTATATCTATTTCATTTTTATCAGTCTTATTAATCCATTTACCTCTAATAATTATAACCTCTAATTTAATACTACCCATTATTTCTCATTAAAATTTTTCATTTCCTTTTAACTAATTAATAGTTTTGCCTAATTTATTTCCAATAATATGAATTACTACCTTTTCTAATTCTAACTATTCGCTTTCCTAAATATAATAATAACTAACGAATGTTACACATAAATAACGCATGAAAAAACGCCGTTCTTCTTTATTAACGCAATAAATAAGTATAAACTGTATATGATTACTAATTTCAAATTAGTAACCCTTATATATATATATATTCCATTTTTATCAGTCCTATTAATCCATTTATCTCTAATAATTGTAACCTTTAATTTAATACTATCCATTATTTCTCATTAATTGCCCATTAATTTAGATTACAATCTTTCATTTCCTATTAACTTATTAGTAGGAATGCCTAATTTATTTTCCAATAATATGAATTACTAAATTTTCTAATTCTAACTATTCGCTTCCCTAAATATAACAATAACTAACGAATGTTACGCATAAATAACCCACGAATAAACGCTTTTCTTCTTATTAACGCAATAAACAAGTAAAAATTGCCTAATAAAACTACCTATTCATAACCAAATATATTTTAGTCATAAATATATAACTAGATTATGCTTTCCATATTTAATTTGTTGGAATTAAATTCCTTAGGAAAAATTTTACACTATGATTTCCATAAATTGGTTTAACGCAAAAAGGAAAGACTGACTCCGTTTCAAATTGCAAGAAATGGATATTCATTTTAATTGGGATAGACAATGTAAACTACGAAAATAAATCTATACTTTACACCGCTCTTCCTTTTTTGTTTGTGGGTATTCTTTGTTAAATCAAACATCGCCATTTTGAATGAAAAGTGGAAAAAATAAACGAATTTAAAAAAATCAAACGGATGTTCTTCCCATATGTTAAACTATGGAAAATCTACAACATAGCACAAATTGGGTGATAATCCAAAATTCCTACTTTACACCCAAGTACAGATCTGGAATAAAAATATACAACATTCAAATTCTAAATTCTTTCGGGCTGATTTCCAAATCTAGGTGTAAACCTATTTCAAATTAGACCTAAAACAACAATGTGCAGGTAATAGTTTTCTATTCTAATTTAAGCCTACAATTCACAAGTAAAATTGATTTAGGCATAAAAATCAAACGTATGCCAATAGAGTAGATTTTAAATCATAAAAAATTTATATAATTTCCCACTCACTTTTGATAAGCGATTCAAATCTCCAGATCTGAAGTAGAATCTTAAATTCATCTCTAAATCCTTTTTAATCTAAGAAATATGTATAAAAATGATATATACATACATTAGAATTATAGATGTGAGAAGAGATTTGGGATTAGGTGAGAAAATAGATACAAATATATAAATCTATAAATTACCTCAAATACGTGTATAGTTGATTCTCTTCTCTTCTCCTTTCTATTAGATTTTCATTCTTCTCCAATTTATATGAATATTGATATAAATATCTTATTTTTATGATTTAGAAAGGAAATGGAGAAGAAGAAACGGAAGAGCTTCATTGCTCTATTTAGAAAAATACGATAAGAGAAGGAAGGGTTAGACATGTATTTATAGGTATTAGAATCAATCAGAACTACATGATTTAAAATATTCAATCTGGACATTATATGACCTAAGGTTACTGGAGCCGCCATAGATAGGCTGGTCGACCACCCCATGTTGATCGCTTATAGATGGCGATCAACCTATGGGCCTAGGCAATTTTAGTTAATTTTCTTAAATGAATTATTTACATTCCGAATTCATTTTTTGTTTGTAACTTCTTCATTTGGACTCAGATTGCAAAACTCCAAATATAAAAATTGCTCGGAATTTAGCCACAAACGCAATAGTGCAAATTTCGTGGTAAAATTCCATTGTTCGCACAAATTTCATTCATTTTTGGAGCCAAATTAATTAACTAACTTATTAAATAACTAACACCAAATTACGGAGTGTTACATCCATTTGGATCTTTATTTGGCCTACGAAATCTAATTGTTAAGAACAATTCTAAATTTCTTTTGAATAAAATCTTTATTTTAGTTAAATTTATAAAAGGATTTGATAATTTTTTATTAATATTATATATTATATAAACGTGTATCATATACACATATATGTGTGTGTATGCATGTGTAACATCTCGATCCTGCAAAGTATAACACATTTGTGTATAGGTGTTGAGGTTTACACCACCATGGGTAGGTTAGCTAATTCAATATACAAATGTATTATCCAAATGTATGTTTAGATATATATATATATATATATATATATATATATATATATTAGTTTATATAAATGATATAAATACTCATATGTATGTGTGTCTAAATTATATTTTATTTAAGTAATTATATCTATATATAAACATGTATATGAAATTTTAACATTATATATATTTTGTAAATATACAACTATATTTATATCATTTATCAATTATATTAAATTAATTTTTATTAAATTGTAAATAATATACATTATATAAGAGAAAAAAATAACATGTATCTATGTATGGATAAATAATTTAATAATAAATATACATGTATATTAATATTTTAAAATATACAAAATATATATTTTAAATAAATATATATACCGGGTCATGCACATGGCTCATGCATTTATTTATATATTTTTAATTTTTAAAATATATTTTAAAACAAATATTCGATTGGATCCTAACTAAAATTAATAAAAACTAACTTTAAAACTTAATTTTTAATTTTTAATAAAATTCTAATTGGTGTTATGTAACTTAAAATATTTAAATTGTAATTTTATGATTTAAAAACAAATTTTAGTATCTATTTTTAATTCTTGTCTTATTGGATAAATATTCTAAAGTATAATAAAATGTTTTTTCTACCGAGAGCATAGTAATAATTTAATTTTATAAAATAAAACTTAATTTATATAATTTATATTAATATAATTAATTAATTTGAATAATATATATAATTATTTTTTATTTCGTCGAAATTACTTTACTTATTAAACTTTATATATATATATATAATTATATAACCATATATTGTATAAGTATAATGCGATATATAAATTTTAACTTTATAAACATAAATATTAATATAAAAATAAAAGTTGTATACTAAACTATTTAAAAATAATTTTTTTTATTTTAGCCTATGCTAATTTTAGGTAAATGCATGACTGAATTATACATACATATATATGTATGTATGTATCTACAAACTTATTTTAACATACAACCAATCTGGTTGTGATAATATATTTATATATTGGAATCGTCACCTAATTAAGAATAATTTATAATATATAAACATTATATAATTATATTAATATTCAAAATAAGTTAGGAATATATCTTAAATCCAAAGCCTATAAGTACACCTTGAAACGATGAAATTTTCTCCTCGAACTGATTTCCAATCTAGTAGACTAATAGACCCTAAACCGATGACCAACAACTATTGAATAGGATCTGTTTCACCTTGATTTGACTTTGAAAACGGAGAGATCGAAGCAATCACCCTTAACCCATAAATAGCTTATATAAGGGAGAGTTTAGAGACAAATTAGAATCCTTATCCTCCTTTATCTCTTATTATTCTCTTCTATCTTCACTATCTAAATCCCTTCCAACCCATAAATAGCTGCCTCTTTCTTACTCCATTATGGCCGAACCAATCACTCCCCTCCATATGGGCTTTTAACCCATTTAAAGCCTGAACAAAATATTTTGCATTTAAATCCAATTTAAACGCATATCAATATTATATATCGACTAACATATTTATAACTATTATAAATAAATTTATAAATATTTGTTAGTTTAAATCGTAGCAAAATTTATTAATACTTCATAAATATTAATTAATTTAATTAATTTATAATAATTACATATTAATTAAATTTTTGGGTTAAAGGAGTATTCAACATTTTGTTTGTTGAACGTTAGGTGTAAATTTTGTCCGCGATTAATATCAAAATATTCAAATATTAACATTAACATGTCACTTAGTAGATGGTGTGATATTTTGGCCAAATTTATCTCAACCTTGGTTTTGTAAAATCCAATATTACTTTGTTAAGTGTTACCGGTTATGATTATTATTTACACCAACTCTTTTCACCAAAATTACGTCACTCTGAATTATAGAATTTGGTTATTGTCAAAATTCCAATATCATCCACACTCAACTCTATAGTCCAAACACAAAATTCTTGATTCAATAGTAATAATAATTATTAACCGAAATGCTCTGGCCATAGACTTTGACTTTGAGTTGACTTCAGTTGACCACGATACTGACCTCATATAACCGAGGAGACAAATCCTCTATTGAATAATGTTTCGCTTCTAATGTTACCACTCTGCCCAACTATAGTCATTCGATGGATGTCGTGCCATTATTTAACTATAATCAAAGTGGAGTTTCCACATTGAAGATCAATGGTGTTCCCAAATCAAGAGAACTATGTAATTTTATCACATCGATATTTTCTGTTTGACTTTGGTTATATTAACTAACAGAAAACTATCGAATAAGTCATTCCAAAGTTATCCAATAACCATAATATGTAACCCCTTGGTTCCCCCAGTAGCAATGAGTAATATACTACCCATTATTTAGAGAGGGTTACATGCACCACTCTCAATGGAGGTATTGATACCCAGTCTTAAAACTTCTTGACTAGAATACTTAAAATGGTATATTTATTTTCATTGTGATAAATTACTCATGGTTACAACACTTTGTTACTACTATCATAAAGCATATCATTTATGGATTTTCTATTAAACATACTTTTAATCAAATTAATTAATTAATATAACAAATTATATCATGTATACAATAGAAAGAAAATACTTTTTATTTCGAACAAGATTGGTTATTGAGTTAGATATATGTAACAAATCACATAATTGCCCCTATAGCATACCTCTAACTCTATCATACTGTACAAAGGAGTTCGTATCCTTTTCTAATTATTTATGAAGCCTTAATTTCTTGTATTATGAAGAATATGTACACACAGAATGTAAAATAAATAAATGACAATTTTATTGATAATACTTGGTCATTTAAATGGTTGTGAAAGTTGTTTCGAAAATAAATGCCAAGTATATTTGTTTTATAAGTTATAAATGCATTAAGTGAATGTATACTTGGTTTGTTGAATATACATAAATGAGATTTATAAAATAAATTCTTGGTATAGAATTTATGAATATAAATGAGAAATTAAAGGGTTCCTTTTATTTGGAAATGAATATATTGTATAATGCTTGGCTATGGTTGATGAGTTGAATATATTAAGAGTAAAGTAGTATTGCCAAGTATGATTTGGATGAGATGTGTGCGTTAACTGATTATGGGTGTTCTTGAATACTTGTTTGATCTTTAATGCAAGTATATATATGTGTACTTCACTCATGATAAGGATATGGAAGTTTAATTATATCCATGATTGTATTGATGTGAATATATGAATTATCATGTTTAAATTGGCTAATTGTGATGCATTATAGTATGATGTGATGAAATGCACTTACATAGCATAGAGACCTGAAGTTATCTCTATAGCTCAGTTAAGATTTATCATGCTTTCAGATGCCATAAGGGAAGGTGCAATTAAGGGATCCTATGAAGTGCACTCACAACTGGCCATAATAGAGGTGTAAAGGACCGCATAGGCTTGTGGAGGCAGCGAGTCTAGTAGTGGGTAAATAAAAAGAGAAGATTACCAACATGTAATCCTACTTGGATTCAAAAAAGAGAGTATGATATAGCATTTTCACAAGTAAATGTAGAAAATGCCAACCTCATAAAATGAATGGTTTGAAATGATGATTTAAATTTATGCAATAAAAAACAACTCATATAATGTGGATAGAATGCGATATCATAGTTGACTAGAGTTGCAACAGTGAGTCATGATGAATAGAACATGTGTGTTATAACTATTTTATGAAAATGAATTATGGGAATGATCTGGATGGTGTCAGTGACATATGTATCTTGAATATCTCACCTTTAAACCCGACACTACACATTTGTTGCTTAAGATATTGTTATACCCGCAGCCAGATTACTTTGGGGTTTGTTATGTGTTTAATAACCTCCTATCGGACTGAGATCTTTATATAGATTTGATGTTATACTTATATGTGCTTTGTAGGCTACGACATGGAGATGGAGTCGGTGATAATGATGGACATTCATTTGGTTTATATTGACTATCTCATATAATATGAGGTCATGGATTGAGATTTCGTTTTATTTGATTCTAGGACGTGCTATGTTGTTTAACCTTGTATTAGATATAAGTTGTATATGAGATACTATATCGGATTTGAGATATGATATAATATTTATTATTTTTATTCGACATCGATTATTATTTAATTGGGTTTATTCTTCTATGTGCTATAATATTGTATTATTCCGTCCTAACAACTCATATATGTCTCTTTGTGTCATGATGAGATACGTACTGTTTCAAAATGTGATTAGTTATTGTAGCGTATCTATGTTGACCCAAAGTAGCGTGCATTGGAGATCTTTCCTTCGGCTCCTTTTGTTTCAAGCTATCAAACGGCAAACTCCCTTTGATAGTTTGGTCACTGGAACCAAAGCATCACAGTTACCCAATACTTTTGTATCTTATTTTCATCCATCTAAAGAAATATGAATTTATCATGACAAAATAACAATATGTTAAGTTATATTGGGACTTGTACAACCTTTTGTTTTATGAAAATTTACGAATGTCCATAAAACTTGAAATAAGTCAAAAAAAATTGATCATGCTTTCATTTAAAGCATATGAGTGTAATTCTACATAATATATTTTTCTCATTCAATATTCATCAAGAAACAGTTTGATACCTTAAACAATGAATTTTATGTGCATTTGTTCATACTATTTCACATTTAAAAGAAGTTAGCTTACCTATGTACTGTATACGTAAAGTTTGATACCTTAAAATTTAACAATGAATTTTATGACCATTATTTCACAATAAATAAATTTTCTACTTGTTTTCTTTGCACATGTCCAATGAACATACCCAATGTATTATATATGAAGGAACTGGGTCAGGTTATAGCGGGTTAAATGAGTGAATTTCAAACAAAAATTCCTTTTAGATCATTTTTTGGCCTATGAAGTCTAAATGGATTTTAGGTCCAATCTAAAGTATTTTAAACAAAATCTATATTTATTTAATTTGTTTTAATTTTTGTAAGTTATAATTTATTAGCGTATCAAATACACATATGTTTGTAGAGGTCACATGCAATAAATATGAGATGAAATGGCTAATATTACAGTATATGGTTGTTGGGATTTACACTACAACGGATCCGTTTATCCCTTTATATATCGTTGTTGTCCATAGCTTTTATTTTAATGTGTAAATATAATAGTAATTATACATACATACATATGTTATTATGTTTGCCTATCATATATGTTTTGAAATCTAACATTAACAATTTCAAATCTATTTTTAACGTCGGAAGGATTTTTAATTAAATTAGCTATTTTACATAAGAGTCTATTTTATAAACTTTGAGTTAATATAAAATATATGGATATATAGATAGATAATTGCAAACTATGTTTAAATTTAAAATAAAATATGTATGTAAAGTTTGTAATTTATATATGTGTTTAAATTTAAAGTTCAATTTAAATTTAATTCAAAATTAGGAAGAAAACAAAAGGTTTATGATTTTGCATAAGAGTCTATTTATGCATTTTAAATTGAAATAAATTTTATATTTATATAAACAATAGCCAAATGAATTATATTCAAAACAATGTACATATGACATATGTATTCAATTTTCAAAGTAAGTTTCAATAATCAACATATGTGGATTATTTATGTTAGTGTATACAATAAGTTATAAACTATATCAACTAACTAAAAAAATTAAATCAAAATTGTTTTTAACAACAATTTCTAAAATAATAACAAAATAGATGTATAGCTTAGGCATATATAAATTCATTGTAAAAGATTCAAAGCTAAACAATATAAACAATATGAACAAATAATTAAATGAGATGAAGGATCTAACAATATAAACAAGATGAACATACAATCAATTAGAGTGAGCTAGAAAAGGGATCTAAATTTAATTAACATGATGAACATATAACTAATTGAGATATGACACAGAAAGGAACTAAACCATATTGCAAGAACAACATATAAATAGATGAGATGTAGCATGTAATGGATCTAAACCATTTCAACGTAATGAACATATGATTAATTAAAATTAAAATGTTATCATAAGATGTCGCCAAATATCGCACCTTAAACGATGAACAAAGCTCCTAGATTCAATTAAATCGGCCACTAGATTTAGAAAAAATCAAGAGACAACAACCACCTTGAATAATTTGATTTTATTTGGATTTGGATTTTAGGATTTTAAGCCTTAGAGGGCATGGAATTTCGGTTCTAGTTGGATGGAGGAAAAGAGCAAAAACAAACCAAATGAAGGTAATAAGGATAATCAAAGGCTAGAGAACTTTTGCCTTCCTTTAATTACTCCTCTGCCTTTTCAATTCAAATTGAAACAATTCCTCTCCCTCCTCCCCCACCCTCGGTCGGCTATAGAAGGAGGAATGATGGGCCTTGGCTTTTACTAAAACATTTTGTGCATATTCTATATAAATCGAATTTAAATACTCTATCGGTATTTTATATCGATACGCATAAACATAACTTTAATACATATGCATTCCATTCAATATTAATGGTATTAAAACATCAAATAAAATTTATTTGAAGTATTTATCATTATGGTTTTGTGACTTAAAGGTGTGAATTCAGTTGGCGGTTTGTATCAGACAATTTGAATATTAACATTCACACGTCAATTTGCTAGTGTTGTGACATTTTGACTAAATTTACCACTTACGCAACTTCTTGGTAAAATCCAATTTTATTATTATAAACAGTACCTGGTAGCAACAATTATATACACCAATTCTCCTTATCAAAAATATAACACTTTAGGACTTACGATACTTAGTTTTGGTTAAAATTTCAGTATCGTCCACATTCAACTTGGTAAGTCCAAACATAAAATGCGTGGTTCAATATCAATTATTATTATTAAACATACTACTTTAGTTAAAGGCTTTGACTTTGAGTTGACTATAATTGATCGTAATACTAACCTCATATAACTGAAGAGACAAATTCTCTATTAAACAGTGTTTCACTTTCAAAGGTTAAACTCATACCTTACCATTTTCATTTGCTCGGCACCAAGCTACATTTTAATTATAATCCAAGTAGAGTGCCTATATTGAAGTTCAATAGTGTTTCTAAGTCGAGAGAACTGTGTAATATAATTATTTCTAGATTCTCTATTTGACCTTAGTTACATTAACCAACGGAAAACTCTCAAGAGTTATTCCGTAGTTATTTGACAACTATTAGTACATAACCCCTTGGTGCTCCCAACAACCATGAGCAAAATAGTGCCTATCTCTTGAAAATTGTTACGTACTTTGGTCTCAATGGATGTATCGATATCCTATCTCGGAACATCTTAACTAGGAATATTCCAAATAATATGTTACTTTTAATGTGATAAATTTCTCATGATTACAACACATTGTAATTACTATCACATAGCATATCAGTTAAGGATTTTCTATTTAATGAACTTAAAACTATATAATTAATCAACATGTCATTATATGAAAGTATATAATAGAAAGAAAAAAAACCTTTTATTTTGAATGAGATTTTATTAAAGAATTAATAATTTCTACTAAATTACAAAATTTCTCCTAAGGCATAAACCTAATTCTGTCAATCCTCCACTTGCACTTAGGGCTAATTATGGAATCTCAATCCCATCTCTTTAATCAGTTTGCTCAAAATCGATCGAATTAGTCCCTTCGTGAATGGATATGTTATGTTCTCGTTATCTACCCACAACTTCCTTAATAGTAACGAGATCTCTAATAAGGTGGAACTTTCGACATATCTTCCTTGACTTCTTATAAGCTCTTGGAACCCTTTTGATCCACATCGCAACATTGCTGTCATGGAATAATGTCATCGGATTCATAATGTTTTGAATCACCTCTAGCTCAATAATAAATTTTCACATCTAGACCGATTCTTTAATTGCCTTATTGAGGACGATGTATTTAGCCTTCATAGTTGAATCAGGCGCTATTTCTTGTTTGGAACTTATCCAACTAATAGCCCCACCTTTTAATGTAAAACATAACAAAATACAGACTTGTTATCATTAATATCACTCTAAAAGCTAGAATATGTATTCCCCTTCATAAGATTGTCTTCATTCATGTATATGAGTAATAAGTCTTTGGCATTTCTCAAATACTTGAGAATAAATTTTACAGCTGTTCAATGCTTCTCACCAAGATTAGACTGGTATCGACTTATGGATCCTAATGCATAAGGCATGTTAGGCCTTGTACATAGCATAGCGTACATTATGGAATCTATAACAGATGCATATGGTGTCCATTTCATATGTTCCTTCTCCTTATCAATAGGACAAGCATCCTTTTTAGAAATGACGATTCTAAATTGTGCAAGAATATTTCTATGCTTGGAATTCTTTGTACTAAACCTTTTCTGTATGATATCTATGTACAGGGATTGGGATAATACCAACAACCTCTTAGATCAATCCATTTAGACCTTAATATCAATTATTTGGGTTGCATCTCCCAAGTCCTTCATGGAGAAGTTCTTGGACAACCATGTTTTCGTTGGTTGCAATAATGGGATGATATCGCAAATCGAGAGTAGGTCGTCGACGTATAGGACGGAACATTGTATCGTTTCAGTATTCTTTCTGATGTATGCATGCATCCTTTATATTTTGATAAAAACCAAAATATTTGATTACTTTATCAAAACACTTATTCCACTTCTTGAAGCTTACTTAAGACCGTAAACTGATCTCAATAGTTTGCAAGCCTTTCCCTCACTCTTACTAACTTCGAAACCCTTAAGCCGTGGCATGTAAATTGTTTCTTCTAATCACCATTTAGAAATGACGTTTCATGTCCATTTTCAATATTTCACAGTCATAGAAAGCAATAATAACAAGCACTATCTGAGTGGACTTAAGCATGGCTATGGGAGAAAATGTTTTGTCATTATTAATACCTTAGATTCGGTAAAACCTTTCCGCAACTAGCCTTGCCATATATGTCTCTACCTATCCATATGCATTTATATTTTTCTTGAAAATACGTTTGTAGTCGGTGGGATTAATTCCTTTAGGCATGTCAGCTAAAGTCCAAACTTTGTTATCATACATGGAATCAATTTCATATTTCATATTTCATAGCTTCAAGCCAAAGTGTAGAGTCTTTACTTTGTAATGCATATTGGAATGACAGCGGAGTGTCATCTTCTAAGACATCCTCCTTTCTCCATCCACAAGAAATCCACAACATCTCTATAGAGCATAGAATTACCTACTAGGCCTTTTAATAGGATGCGTGTTTTCTTATACTGGTGAATTTGATCTATCTACCGGTTTGGCATCTGTGTTAATTTCTCGAATCTCTTCCAAATCTACAATCTCATTGTTAATTTTTTTCACAAGAAATTCATTTCCAAAAGCACGTCATGCTAAGAAATAATAACCTTTTTTTCTCAGTATTGTAGAAAATCTATCCTATTAAATTTTAAGGATATCCAATAATTTGCACAATGTTGATCTTTTCTTAAGTTTATTCGGGCCAACTTTCTTGCGTAGGCTGGACAATCCCTCATTTTGAATACTTGAGTTGGGGTTTCTTCCTACATCACATCTCATATAGGATCTTAGGTACATATTTGGTAGGCATCAAATTCAATGTTTACACCGCAGTTTCCAGCACCTATCCCTAATAGGAAAGGGTAACTCGACTTTACTCATTATGGAGCATACCATATTTAATAGGGTTCGATTTTTTCTATTTGAAACACCAATGTGTTATAGAGTATAGGATGGAGTACCTGAGAGGCAATCCTATTATCTTTCAAGTATTATTGGAGCTCATGTCTAATATACTCACCTCGTTGATCATATCAAAATATTTCAATCTTATAGTTTTTCTATTTTCAACATCGTTCATATACTCTTTGATTTTTTCGCAGATGTTGGATTTATTCTTCACAAGATATACATTTGTAGTCTTGAGAAATCATTAGTAGTAGTTACATAATAAGAACAATTACCTTCGGTAACTATAGGCATTGGACCACATACATTGGTATGCAGGAGACCCAAGAGTTCATTAACTCTACAATTTTTCCCAATGAGTCGAGTGTTCATTTTTCCTTTAAGACACGACTTGCATGTATCAGATGATTCGTAATCAAAGACGGTAGAGAATCTTCGATTTTCAATTTGTGTAGTCGTTTGTCATTGATATGACCTAGCCTATAATGTCATGGATAATTATAATTTATGTCAACACTAGAAGAACTATTAACAACACCATTTCAATTAAGATTCAACACATAAATGTCATTAACCAGAACAACATCACACATGTAAGTTCCACTAAACGCCATATTTATAACATTATTATTATAATGGAAACCATAATCAACTTCAGACAGCTACGAAATAGATATGATACCACAAATAAATTTCCTTACATAATAGCAATTATTCAAGACTAAATAAAAGCCACTAGGGAAATTTAAATGGTAGTTTCCAACTACATATACATCTATAATATATTCATCAAGCCCCATTTCACCTTTTTCCACATGTCATTTGCTCCTAAGTCTATGTAAAGAATTACATATATGAGTCTCAGATGCAGTATCTAAAACACATGATAATTTATAGATTGCAAAACAATTTTGAATCATAAACATACCAATAGGTGTTGTATAAATATTCATTTTCCTCTCTTTGTCAAGCTTTAGGTAGTCGGGACAGTTCCATCTTCAATACCCCTTCTGGTGATAATGCTGACGTTCACCCTTGTCAATAGGAGTAGTCTTCTTACCCTTTTTATTAACACGCTTTCTCTTCTTTAAACCAATTGAAGACGATGTCTTTCCCTTTATAGCGGCATTGTGCCTTGATCCTTGGATGAGCTCTTAGCAGATCTTAATATATTGAGCAGCTCTACGAGGCCCACATTCAGTGGGTTCATATTATAGTTCAATATGAATGGCTCGAACTATAGGTGAGCAAGCCTAAGATCAAGTCCGCTTGTAGCTCATTTCTTATTGAAACATCTAACCATGAAAGTCTACTATTATAACCTTTCACCATCAAGACATAATCCTTTGCACGAGTGTCATTCGTAATCCTCGTATTGACCAATTTCTTAGTAATCTCATACCTTGTTGAACGTAAATGCTGCCTAAATAGTGCTGTGAGTTAATTAAAGATTTGACGGATAAACGTGCTTTCATGCTATCTCTGCAATGGTTTTTCTAAAGTAGAGAGCTCACAAACTTGAGAAATTTCAAGATCTGCTACACTTATTACAGTCAGTCACTAATTCAGGATCTACAACAACCTGCCTTTTCAACCCTCAAAAGTCGGTACTCAATACATCCATAGTATTCAAATGCCCAACATCCAAGTGCCAGAAAGGTAGATTGTTAGGGTAAAAAGAAAAGGAAAATGAAAAAGGAATAGGGAAAACGGAACCTCACAATAGAACATTGACATATAATATAACAAAGATAGTAAAAACTATCACTCTTAAATACATGTTATATTAGAGTTAAAAACAAAGCCTTGAAAGTTATAACCTCCAACCTTACAATTGCTAATGGTTATACACAATAATACAACAAAAAATAAAAATACTATGACAGGCGAACATCCAGCTCTGCTCCATTAGCTCCATGTTCCATTAACGACAAACTGGAAAAATACTCGGTCTGACCCGGGCATTATAATAAAATAACACCCAGGTCAATCAAGAAACGAGCATGATAAAACTCAAGTAATATGATGAACATATAATAATTATGTGAGACCACGCCACTAGACATGGAATGAGTTTTTAAATCATAAGAACGACATCTATAGAAGAAAGAATGGAAACAAGTTGGAACAAAATCAGACTTGAAAGAATGGAAATAAATAATTTAAAATCAAGAAGAGCTCCCAGCACTTCACGATGAAATAACAAAACGAATCAAAGATTTGAACAAATAGGAAAAATGAATTTTCCAACAATAATTAGGAGGGTACACTCCCCCTCCAAAAATGCATACCTCTAGAAAATATACATAAGAGAGTCATATACTCTTCACTCCCTTGAAAACCTCCAAGCCGGACCCCGCCAACCTTACCGAGCATCCAAGTATTTCACATCTCCATGCGCATACCACAAAAATCAAATCAAGCATATATTTGAAAATACCCTAATGAGAGCAACCCTACATAATTTAGCCTACACTCGCTCTTTTGTTTTAGTCATTTATGACAAAGGATATCAATGCTCAAATGGGCAACAAATTATCTTAACCGATGAAACTCAAAGAAGATAGTAGAATCGATAGTAAATAAATCAATTATTGGAAATAACAAAATGATCGTATATGAAAACTAAGTTTCTTATCCTTATCACCACTCGTCAATTTCAAACTTGTAATATCTCTCGTTAAAAATGAAGTCGGGCCAATTAATACAATATTGCCTCTATGCCTTGTATTAACGACATTTTTAACCTTCAAGATAGAAATGATACCTCGACGTTTAGTATTGAGAATGTGACTAAATCCTTTCCATATAAGTAACGTATTTTACAAAAATTTAATTTTTATATATTCCATAACCGAATCAAACTTTTAAACTTTTAAAACCGAATTTGTGCTTGGTTTTAACATCACAAATATTAACTTTAAATTGCTTCATTAAAGTTATTAATTAACTTTAAACATCGTTATTAAAATGATTGATTAAAATAATTTATTATTAATATCTTAAAATAACCTTTTACTTTAAGATAAATAAAATATATTTAAAACCCCAAATTCCTTACAGATACTTAAAAAATATTTATGAACCCATTTGAAAAGAATTTACAAAATATTTAAAGTAAATGACATTTTATATTTTATAAAAGTCAAATATCTCCGAACTGCATTCACAGCGACTGTAACATACCGTATATTTTAATAATTTTTAAAACATATCTAATTGAGTTTTTATTAAATTTTAAATAATAATATTTTGAAATAAAACTTTAATTTTTGAAATATGTCCAGTTAAACATTGCAAATGGTAAATTTTCATCAGATAATATTGAAGTTTATCATATTGGTAATTTTATTTCAATTTAAATCAGTTAATATTTGATGATAATAAAATGTTTTCCAAACCTGAATGTTTTTATATAATAAATTTATAAAGCATCTTCTGAGTGAGACGTCATATTCCGTTTCGTCAAATTCGAACTGCTATTGCTCTGTTCATCTTATTTCTGGCAAATTAGCAACATTTTCGGTACCGATATCGACTTTTGATAGGATGATCGTACCACTAATATCTGTATACAATTTTGATCGTCTCATCGTGCTGATCTCTGCATTATATTAATTCCTGTATTTTTGAGGTTCGGTATGCGATGGAAACGATAATAACGGCCCATTGTAACGGTACCAAACTTTTGGCTTTTTTCACTTCCCATTACTTTTCAAATCTAAGCGTGCAGCCCAAGCAATCTAATAAATTGCTTTAATAACTTTTCGCCGAATCTTAGCATGACTGTTTATATTACATTTATTTTTCTAGAATGTATTCATTTTCCTGAAACCATTCCCTTTCTCTTTGTTCATCGTGTCCCTTCATTGAAAATATAAGTTATAAATATATGTATATATAAGACCGTTCATCTCCTTATTTTCTGAGCCCACATGTTCTCCTCTATTTCCCTACCTCCATCGGCCATTTCTCCTTCCTCCATTTTCCTTCTCCTCTCTTATTTTTTCTGTACTAAAAAAAATCTTATAAATTAAAGTTGCTCAGAGGTATTTGTTCTTCCATCAGCATCTACTCGACTTTGTTTGCTCGGCCCACACCATCTCCCATACTTCGCCTTCTCATCCTCACCGACCTCGCATGCTACCTGAGATCCTCACCTTTCCACCACATGAACAACCCAGCGTGACCGAAACAGCCGCACCCTACCAGGCTCGGCCACCTCAACAATCTTCTCCGCCTTGAAACCCTCACCGTAACCACCCTCGCACTCACGTGCCTCCACCATCAAGCATGCAAGTTCAGCCTACATCAGCGCCGCTTCGCCCTCACGGTAAAGCAGCCATCACCACCGCCCCACACTGATCGTGGCAGCACTTCTTGCTGCCTGTCATTGTCTCGAGCATTATTGTAGATTCTTCTTTTATTCTTTTTGTGTAGGTTAGTCTTTATTTATTATATGCATTCTTATATTTGCTGTTTTATAAATTATAGCTTATGAAAATTTTATTAAACATAGATATATGTGTATATTTATCTATGTGTGATTTCAAGTATCCTGGTTTTGTTTGGAATGATATAAGATTGTTTATATATATAGAGTTATACAGGTTTGTATAAAATATATTAGTTATGTATATTATATAAGTCTGTTCGTATGATTGTATTGTTTTGCTAATATATAGTTACAATAGATTTTATTATAGAAATATTGTATATTGTTTACCGTTTATATTCATACAGTAATAGGGTTATATATTTTTACATATATATATATATATATATATATATGTTACAGAATATCGATATATATATATATATATATATGTATGTATTTAGGTGTTTAGTTATATATATATCAGTTTTATTATAAAATATATGTTTAGTTATATAAGATTATATTATATATTAGTTTACAAAGCTATACTATTATACAGTTTATATATATAAGCTATCCAAGTATATTTTGCAAGTAGCCTGTTGTAAGCATTCATGCATTTGGTTTAAATATATATAATAGATGAAGATGTTTACAGTATATATAAGTCCATATATATATATACACACGAAATCTTGTCAGAAGCTTATATATTTATGTACTACTGTATTGTTCTCATGATAAAAAATTAGCTTTCTGGTGCAAGTTAAAACTCCTTTGCATTTCAGTACTTTTATATCGATTTTGAAATGTTGAAAATATAGTCATTTTGTATTGATTTTGATATAATATATTTATTCATGCATCAGTTTATGTAAACTATGCAAGTTAGAGATCTAATATATATCAGCTATATACATAAATTATATATCTGTTGGTTTTCAAATGTAGTATGGGTTTAATATAATATATGTATGTTTGTTGAGCTTATTTATAGGATTGATGTGAATTATACATACATCTATTTAATAAAGTAAGTTATATTAACTTTATTAGGAACTTTGATTTTTGAATTTTAAATACAAAGATTTTGCTTATGTTAAAATATATGTGTAGATATAGATTTTATTTTGATTGGTGTTTAGGTTGAATGTTGATTTTATAAAATTTAAGCATATGTAATAAATCATGTTTTCGTCAATTCCTATTTATCAGCTTTGTACGTCAAACTCGTGTCCATCTTGCTTTGCTTTGGAATTTGTGCTTGGATTCCTAACCCATTTCATTGTCAAATTTCTCTAGCCTCGAAAGGGGAGCAACCACTCACGATTAATGTTCTTATATTTATTAAATTTGATTTCAAATGAAACGACAATTGAAATATGTTGCTATTAGTCATTTACATTGCTATATATATGCTATTATCTGTGTCAGTTCACTTATGACATCTAACACCATTATCTGTTATTTATATTGATGATATGTGCATGTTATATTAATAGCATATCTGTTATCACTCTGCAAATTCCCTGTTAGTATAAAATTCACTATGGGATGAAATGATACATACCCGAACGATCTGTAGAATAGGAGAAAATCGTTATGGGTTGAAATGATACACTAACCGATTTTCAATTGAATTGAATTGGGATTGCTGGTTGAAAAGACATATACTCGTATATATTTAAATTGTGGATTGAAATGATAAATATCCGTATCACTTGACCATAGTATAGAAAATTATATACAGACACCGTTGGTCTATATATAAATATTTTGAAAATGATTTTTATGGTTTTGAAAAGAAATATATGGTTTAATAAATATTGATTTCAAGATATTATATATAAATGTATTTTATAAAGTTTTAATTCTTCATTTTTAAAATTATATGTTGTTAAAATTTTAAAATTATAAGTTAGTTTTGAAATTATAAATTTTAGGAATTAACTTATAATTTTACTGTTGTAAATTATGTATAAATTAGTTTTATTATAAAATAAGTTTGATAATAAGATTTAAATTAATAAAGTTTGATTTAATTTATATATAATATGTTTAAGCATTTATTTAAAATTATTTATTTAAAATTATATTTTTAAATATAGAGTTTATAATAATTTCTCATAAATTAAGGTTGGGAAGATGATTTGAAATGGTATTTAATTAAGAATTTTATTTAATTAAATCGATTTGAAACTTATTGAATTTGATATTTTGAAGGACATGATTTTATAAGTGATTTTGGTTTAAGGTGATTTATGAGTATTTCAAGATTTAAATAAACTGAAGGAAAGATTTAGTTTATTTGTAATTTGAGGTTTTATTTAAATGATATTGGATATATTAAGTGGATATTTCAAAACTAAATATAATGAAGTTAAATTAAGATATATATGAAATTATAAATTTTAGTTTTGAAAATGTTGAAATATAATGAAATTGAAATGGTTTATTTTATGGTTCAAATCTATTTTTGAAATTGATATAATTTGAAATGGTTTATTGAGAAACCGAATTGAATCGAAATTTATGATTTGAGGTTGGATTAAATTTGAACTTTAGAATTCGAGTTGATTTGGAATCGATTTGTGAAATTTGAGAAAGCTATTTTATTTTATAAAATTATATTTAAAACTATTAATATATTTTACTTTATAAATTATCTTCATATAAACTATTTTAATAGAAATCATTTTAATATAAACTATTTTTAAGATAAACCATTTTAATATACTAAATATTTTATTATAAACTATTTTAACCTATAACTACTTTATATAAACTATTTTATTTTATAAGCTATTTTATTTTACACACTATTTTAATATCTAAACCTGTTAAGTGGGAAGTGTTGTGGTTTTCCAAAATATTATGATTTCAAAGTGTTATGATTTCAAAAATATTATGATTTCAAAGTGTTATGATTCAAAGTGTTATGATTTCCAAAGTATTGTGGTTTCTAAATTATGATTTCCAAGTTTCCAAAGTATTATGATTTCTAAGTTATGGTTTCTAAAGTGTTATGGTTTTATAAGCTTTATAATTTTGAAAGTGTTATAACTTTGAAAGTGCTATGATTTTTGGCAATGGATATATTTGAATTGGAAATGATATCGTATTGATATGGTTTTGAAATGGAAATGATACCATATTGATATGGGTTTTGAAATGGAAATGATATTTTGGTTTTGAAGTATAAACTATTTTGAAGTGATGGCGGTGTTATTATAACGATTGGTTGCTAAAGAGACTGGGATCGGTTATTGTCGTACTCTCTGCCAATGTCGAAAACCAGTTTAACAACCGTGCACGGTGGAGATTCCAGAATGAAGTAGGATGGTGGCGATGTCCTATTGAGGTATATATGTGGACCCGACTCTCGCGAGTTAGCATAAGGTGGGTAAAATAGGAGCGATTGACAGGACAAATGAGGTTGCTCCTTCGATCAAACGCACTTCTTTGATTGCTATTCTATTACTTTGTGATTGATTTGGTGCGCACCTTTGATTTTTAGGAGATGGCTCCAGGTGGGGTAGCTGCAGCTATGCGTTACCACCAGCCCGGATGCGTAATTGGTATATCTACCCTGACAGTGCCTAGTTGTGTCGTGTCACCTACCTTATCGAGACCACTACGAGTTTGTTTTGTACCACACCTATGAAGTGCCCTTTGACGACGCCCAGTACGGAGGAGACTACGGTACTGTATAGACTATGGGAATACATAAAATGTGTTAAGGGGGAAATGGGTAACGCCTTAACGCTATTTTAATAGTTTACTTTACTATAGACACTATTATAATAGCGTATATTACTACATGATAGGTAGTTTAACGGATCCTTGGAGGATTGTTATCACAAACATCCTTTAAGTCACTTGTATTTTTGTTGTTGTTTCACTCGATTTGGATTTATTGATATAAGAATGTTAATCCTAACTCGAGTGTTTGTGTTTTGCGTTACGCTCAGGTCAGACTGAGTGTCATAGTATTCCAGACTCATCTTTGGCGTTTGGAGCTTTGCTTGGAGATCCAGCTATCGATTCAGCTTTCAATTATTCAGTTGTCTCATGTGCTATCTTCTGATCGTGTATTTGACTTTTGTATTAAGCTTTCTATTTTATTCGAGACTTCTGTGGTATCTTGTTTAACTCTGTATATATATATATATATATATATATATATATATATATATATATATATATATATATATGGTAGCTTCATGAATTATTATTCTCTTTTTTCTGCTGCTAATTGTTATATTACTCTGTGTTTGTGATTCTATGATTATTTATTTACTTTATATGCTAAGTCTTCTAAATATAATTTAACAATCTGATATTTTAAGCGATTCAAGTCCGACATGTGCGGATGCGAGTGGTTGAAAATACCGGGATGTTACAGTTGGTATCAAAGCTCTGGTTGTATGCAAAATTCAGCATATAAAGTAAAATTTAATTACGGGATCACCTTCATTCATGCTTGAATCTCTTTCTCTTTGATTCAATTTCCTTTGAATTCTGGAACGTTCCCCTTCGTTTTGAAATTCGATCTCACCAATCTTAGAATGATTTGTAAAGGGGTGAAACTCATTTACAATAGGCATTGATTCATTGAAGATTTCTATATCCTCGGTTTAGATGGTGCTATCTCTTGCTATGCCCGCATTCTATATTTTGTGATCGAATGTAGATTTGCTTTAGAATTCTGCGTTGATCTTATGCTTGAAGTCTTGGTTGACCCGGTTAAGGTCACCCGCGATTAATATTGGTATATCCATCTTCTTATTCTGTTACTTAACCATCTTATCTTCGTTTCGAGTTTATCTTGCAGTAAGAATTCGCTTTGATTAGGGTCCCCTTGAATTTGGATTTGTATCCTTGTTCTTAAATTCATTTTTGTATCATCGAGCGAGGGAGTGTATTTGTATTAATATAGAATGTTTCATATATTGTGTTGTTTGAGTTGTACATGTTGATTTGGATTCTCGATCGACTTGTCTGATCAACGTTATCGGTAGGAATTCCAAAATACTTGAACAGAGCAAACTGACACAATATTGTTTTCAAATTTGGTAAATGGAATAAATTTTATATGATTATATATATATAAGTGTAAATTTTTCCAAAATTAAAAGGTTAAATGAATTGGTTAATAGAAATGACAATATTTTATTTTTAATTATTTTGTAAACCAATGACAATTGCCACATAAAATAAATAAATAAAATTATAAAACTGTGACGATCCACCTTTCATTCAATAGAAAGACGTATCGTAATAGAAAGAAATAGGTAGAAAAGAAATAGATAGAAAGAAGAACTAAACAATATCAGAATCTCACAGCGGAATGGAAAAATACATATATTACATCACATAGATATTACAGTGGTCACTAATATCATACATCAGAGTCATTCAGTTACAACATCATATTAGACAGTTGTGATGACCTGCCTATCCATTACACCTAAAATGCAAACAGAAGTACTAAGATAGCGGAATAGATATATACAGATACGCTAAGGTTTCCTGCTCCAAGTCTTTTCCAGAATACGTCAAGCCAACCTGAATCACTTGGATACTCATAAAAATTTGAGTACCCAAGAGTTTAAGAAAACAGAAAATAAACTCTGGGTCAGACATGGGTCTGGTGTGAGTAAACGTTTTAAATTTTTTAACTTGAAAATCATTTGAAATCAAAGGTATCTCGTAAGACTCTCCGCAAAAAAACACATATGAGTTTTCCCTTACGATAACCAAAACATTTGATAGGAAATCCAGTTATATTATAATAGTGTGTAGGGTTTTCAAATAAATTATTTACATAGTCGAAATTGTTACATTAATTAAATTCTAGCATAATATGTATACAATCAAGTTCGAGGTCACTTATTGGAGACTGGATTCTATACAATGGCAGGGCTTCTGGGGTACCGCCCGTCACAGTACCTGGTCAAGATCAGAGTACTGAGGGTTCCCCTTGATCCCCTACAACACAAGACCGGAGCTACCCCTTATTGGATAGTCCGAATAAGACAACCCCGCGGTTGTGGCCGAAAACTGTCCACACAACCGAATAAAGGGATATCTAGATAGGGGAAAATCTTATCCTACTTGGGTGCTACCCACTTAGCCTTGTTGCACCTCCCCTGTTTTAGCCATTCCCGGTTGATGAGGCTTGAGGCTATGATTACCTTTATAGCACACATATCCTGTAACGCTCATCGTCCTCCATTGACGATGGTCTGATAGCATTCGTCCATACAAGTCTGTTCTGAGTCCGAACAGAACTGAATGCACTATCTCCATTACACTCGTTTTGGAATCATCCTCAGAGTTAATGACAAATAACCCTTGCATTCTGAATCTTCATTTTCGATCTTCACTTGAGATTTCACGACCTATCGCTTATTTTGGATCGATGTTGTTTTTGAATAACAATTTGATATCCGATCCCGGTCTCATCGAAATCCAAACGTCGTCTTTTAAGGCTAAGTTAATTCAATTCAGTTCAAAATGTCATATACACACAGAAATTCATCACATATAATTAAAACATCTCACATTAATCAATAGTTAAATTCAGGCATTTCATATCACAGAACATGACCAATTATCAGACTTGAGATATTAAACAATCTAAAGCATTCAATACAACTTAACCATTCATAGGCAAGATTAAATGGTCATAACATTTTTAATTAATTTAATTTAATAAAATAAATTAATTACTTATATTTTAATTTCTTATAATCCTGCTTAAATGTCATTAACTAATTGCGTACCTGTATTTTATTTTAATTAATTACTAAAATTAATTAATAATCATTTACAGTTACTTAAGACTTTAATTAATTAAAAGTTTAAAGCATTTATCTTAACCATTTACTTAATTACATTATTAAATTTTTGTTTAAAAAGCTTAGGAATTCATTAAAATAATGGACATATAAATAAAATGTTCCAAACTTAATTAATTTAAGTAAAAAATAAATTATTATATATAATCTTTAAATAAATAATATTTAAGTAAAACATTTAACATTTAAAAGAATAGGCTAGAAACTTTGCTTGGAAAACTTGTTAATACACTTTATTTAAAAGCTTTCTTAACTTACCTTAATCATTTATTAAAAAAAGCTAGCCCAAGGAAATAAACCGGCCCAAAGCCCAAACCTTCCTCCCTTCTCTTCTTTCCTTTGAATCGGCTAAAACACTCGCGCACAAACCTGAGCCAACCCGATGCAAACCCATATTCTTCCCGAGTCCAACCCAAGTCCTTATCTTCTTCCTTCTTAACACAGCAACAACCCCAAACCCAGACGCACGCTGATACACGTGCACATGCACACTCGATCGCCACTGCTCCGACCAACGTCGCTACCACCAGAAAGTTGTTGTCGTCATGCTCGATCGCCTCCACTACCCAGAAACCCGATTGTAACATCCCAATTTTTATTAAATTTAAAACTAGTAATTGATATAAATTTTGGAATTAAATTGGAATCAATTTGAAAATTTTCAGGACAAATTAGATAAGTATTGATTTGTATACATATAAATAAGATTGTAATTTGCATTTGAGTTTGAAATTCAAAATAATAAATATTTTAAAATTATTTGAATTTAAATATATATATATATAGGTAGATTTGAATTTGAATTTGAATTTAAAATTTAAATAAATGTCTTAGTAATATAATTTGAATTTAAAATAATATATATGTGATTTATTTAATGAATAATTAGTTTTAAAACATTTTCTTTTAAAATTGTATATAGTAATAAATAGGAAAATGTATTTATAAAGTAGGAAATATAATTTAAAAATTATATAAAAAAGGCAAAAGACAAGTGTTAAGCTTTTAGCACATAAATTACTAAGTGTAATCCATGAAGAAAGAAAATTAACAAGTGTAATAATGTTATCATTACAATTTATAAATGTCACTTTTTTTTAGAAAATTGATAAAAGAAAGAAAAACAAGATTATATAAACTATTACATCTCCTCCTTCTCATTCTTTTTATCTTCATTTCCAAAGCATGTACAAATTCTAAAACCAATTTTTTTTTATCAAAAGCAAATCTGAGAAAAGAAAAATCTAAACAAAATGCCTCTTTAATCTTTAAACCAGTAAAGCAATTCAAAATGATCAAAAGCCACTCAATTCTCTTTTACAATTTTAAGCAAGATTTCAAAGTAAAGATTATCTCCAACAATAACCTAAACAAGCATTCCAAAATTCAAAACAAAATCAAGTCTAGACCCATTTTCAAAATCAAATCTCAGCAATCAAAATATTTTCTAGATTTTCCAACTTTAAATACAACTTCCAGGTTTAAAAGCTCTCTGTTCATTTTACCCAAGTGAGTAAATTCTTTAAAAGCTTGGATTTTGATTTGTTGTTTGAAATAATGCCTGAAGAAATGTTGAAAATGGTGTGCATGTATACAATTTCGTATATATATAGGTGAATATGATATGTGCATTCTGTAAATAAGGACATGAGTTCTGTTCCAGGTTACAGGGTTCAAAAAACCGTTCAAAATTCAATTGCTTTTCCTCTGATCCTTATTAGAATTTGGGATCTAAACAAAATTAGTTTGTTTTAACATGTTTCAAGTCTCAAAAATAAATGTCAGCATAAAACAATTTAAGTTTTTCTGGAAATTGGGAAATACACGAAAATTCAAAAAAGGTTAAAATTTCAAACATCATAATGTCTGGTTTCAGGTATATCATTTGAAATGTTTTCAAAAATAATGATTTTTGAAAGTAAAATCAAGATTTTTAATGAAGTATTGATCGAGAAATTCGAAGCTGAACAGTATTGTGTCTATTGGCGAATTCTGGCCATTGGTGAAAAATTGGATCTTGTGTTCATGTTTGGAGTAGGCATGGTCATCAAGGATCATCAGAAAAATGCTCGAAGAATTTATAATTCACCGAGGCGACGGTGCGAGTTCGACTTAGGGTTTTAGCCCAGTTTTGAGTCGATCCTGTTCTCGGATCTATGGTGTCGTAAATATCGAATCGGATTGCATCGGGGCGGGTGGAAATGAAGCATGGAACGTCGACGAAGCTTTGGACATGATTGCGGTGCCTTTGGTGTCTGAGGATATAGTGAGGCGGTTTTTAGTGATTATAGTCCGTTCCAGTTTGAGTCAAGTCCTTCGATTTCGAATTCGATAGGAATTCGTCGATCTGGATGATTTGAAGATGAAGGTAGATGGACATCGACAAGCCGAAGGCGGCAGGATTGACTGGAGCTTGTTGGAGCTCTAGTGCATGTGCACAAACTTCTGGTGTGTTAGAAGTTGAAGTTTGGGAAGAAGGGTGAAAGCTCGAAGGAATACTTGGGGAAACGGGTTGCTGGCTCGAGACTAGGTTCGGGTGTTTACATGAGTGAAAAAGATTTTAAGTTTTAAAAAAATAAAAACAGAGTGCAAAATAAAATTTGGGGTTTTTGCTCGGGGGAAGTCTCGGGAGTTTTTAGTGCTGGCTCGGGGAAGCGCTCGTGTCAGTCTCGGGTTAATGTGAAACTATTTTAGAAATTTAAAAACCAAAATTTGAATTTAAAACATGTTTGACTTGTTCTTTTAAATAATAATATTATTTAAGGTTTTAAAAGTAAATCATTTCAAAAGTAATTAAACTTAATTAATTTATTTTTGTGACATTTTTTATTATTTAATTTTTAATTTTAAATAAATAATATAATTAAAGTAAATTAAGATGAAATGTTGTTTTAAAATTTTAATTAGCCTTAATCTCTTGAATTAAAATTATGGGTTAATGATGATCAATTATGAGGGTTACTAATTAAAGATTTTAATAATAATTAAATGATTAATTAAGTAAAATGATTTATAATTGCTTAATAATTGATTAATAATTAATTAAAGGTTAATTAATTATTAATATAAGGTTAAGTAATTTGAAATTAAGGATTAATTAATGAAATCGATTAAAAAATATTTAATTAATGATAATGATTAAATTAATTAATTAATAATTAAGAATTAATTAATTTATAATTAAGAATAATTAATCATTAATTAAAGATATCAATGAAAATAAAATTTCTCAAAAGATACCCCCGTATGAATAAAAATAAAAATAATGGCGAATGAATGGAAGTTTTCTCGTTCTCAAGAAAATGGCGATCGAATTAATCCATCTTCTTTCTTTTCCCAATCGAACTATTCCCAATTGAACTACAGATTTCCATCTTCTCAGCATCGATACCCAGTCTACAACTCTAATTGGTTTAATGGGGTAGACAGATCTTATTATCCTCAGAATCAATTTCAAAAATCTCGCATTTCGAAGAGGAAAAAGGATATTTTTCATTTTTCATGTGGAGATAAAAATCACAAGATTAAAAACTATTCTAACCAAATTTGTTGCTTTAAATGTGGAGTGGTTGGTCATAAGAGATCGTCATGTCCATTGATTTTCAACCCGTTCCTTAATCCAGAGCCTACTTTTCCATTTTCCGATCCTATTCGCTCGGAGCCATTGAGTCCTAAAGACCGCCACTATTTTTTCGTTCTTGAATTCTTGAGATTAAGGGGTCTGGTCTTGTATTATTGTGCAGTGAATAAGGGGGATTGTAACTATCTCTTCAACAAAGTTTATTGGCACTTCGATTGCCTAACTGCAGACAACATTGATAAGTATTCGAATTATAATAATTGGAATGAGTTTCAATTTAATGATTGTTTGAAGAATAACACATTGTTCAGGATTTTAAGGATTTACAATGGTTTGACATTAAGAACTTATATGTGAATGAATCAAATTGGGTTTTTCATGCTGACAAGATTTTACTAGATCCTGATGTTAGAGGATGTTGTTTAGTTGATGGATCTGCTGGGGTTTCTTTGAATTTAGATGGTTTGAATTCATCTTTAACTGAAGTTAGTGGAGTTTCGGTATATTCAGACTTTGTTGTATGTTCTCGGGAATGAGATAGTGATCTTTTTGTTGCTTTTGATCCATTGGTTAATTCTGGTACAGAGGCTGGTGTAGATATTTGTGAGTTTTCAGATGTTAGAGTTAATGAGTAGATGCAAACCTTTTTAAATGTAACCCTGTAAATGATGGAGAGATACACGTATCAGATTATCTTAATGTTAAAACTAGCATATATGGTTTTTGTTCAGAGGAGTTGTTTATTCTTTCTGGAGATGATAAGGATGTTAGATGCATTATAGATGATGGAAATCTGGTAGTTGGGGTTTTTACTATGAATAGAGTTAGTGATTCTTTTAGATGTTCATTTAGGGATAAAAAGGAGATGAAGTTGATTAACTACTTTTATTCGAAAGATGGTGCCTCATCTAAATGTGCACACAAGCTTGTTGTGACACTTTGTACACAATTTTTTTTGTTATTCAGTAAGAAAGTGTTGAAGGAAGGCTTGCAAGTTAATGAGACTGTTCCAGAATCTAGAGGGGTTTCTATTATTTTTTCTGATGGTTTATATTTTCCTGAGATAAAGTCAAGTGATTTTGTTTTTTACAAGGAAGGTCTCGTGATTTTAGAAGCAGTAGGGAGTTTTATTCTAGATCTCACTAGTTTGTTGTTGCCTCAGTTTGATATTCCTATGGATGTTATTGGTTTTGAGTTTGGTATTCGATTTTGTGTCAATGGATCGAAATTCATGTTGAAGAAAATTGAGCATTTGGATAATGTTGTTGAGGAACTGACTGATTCTATTTTTATTAAAGAAGTGAATGGATTATTGAGTGAATTCTCTATAGATCATGATGCTAGTGGTTTGGAGAACAATTCTATTGTTAGTAATGTGCGAGGGGATTTGGAGAATTCTAAATTACAACAATCGGATCAAGCTGTCTATTATTGGACTAGGGGGTTTAGATTTGTTATGTATTGTTTTCTTGTGGCTTTAGGTGAATTTCCTCGTTCTCCTTCCCATGCTAAATAATTAATTCGTGAAGCAAATTAATGCGTGAAGCCAAATTAATTCGTGAAGCCAAATTAAGGAGAAGAAATTGTAAGAGCTATTCAGCTAGTAATATTAGGAGAAGTCCTCGTTTAAATCGTAATGCTTTTTAGCCTTTTGATTGAGGGTTGTCGATTTATTGGGAGTTTTATTGTGTTTTTTGTTGATTTAGAGTTTGTTTATGGTTTGTGTTGAAGTTGTATATTGTGATATTTCATCTTGATTCTTGAGGTTGCGGTTGCGGTCGAGGAAGTTTTTTAGTTGGTTGCTGCCCTTCTGGTGTCGCTCTTGACTGGAGTTTCTGGTTGGTGTTGTCTCTTTAGGGTTGTTTTAGTTTCTTAGGAGTTTGGGAGGGTTTGTTTTTTTTCTTTTGTGTGGGGGGTTCATTTGCTACCTGCCAGGCTTGTTGGCAGCTCTGTTACTTCTGTTGATATGTGTGTGTGTGTGTGTGTGCATGTGTGCTCTCCTCTCCTGTAGAGGACCACATATTTTTCTCAAAAAAAAGTAATCAATGAAAATAATTATGTGATTAATTGATTATAATTACACAGTTAATTCATCTTACTTGTAGATGATTGATTATTATTGAATGCCTTGAACTGATCGATACCCCTGATATGTGATTTTGATGCTTTGTGTTGTGAATTTCTATGAATTGATCTATGATATCTGTGATATGTTTTTGTGTGAATGTGAAAACCGTCGGCCTTTAAATGGCATTTGAATTTCGATGCGACAGGAAGTCGGATTCCATTTGGTTATCCAAAACCCACATCGAATCTTAATCTTTGTGATTGATATATCCACGTGTTTTTAAATTAAGGGCTCACTATTCGGTTTAGCTGAGAGAGGACTTTGTGTCATGTAACCCATTTCGAATAGTGATACGACGAAATGGATAGCATTTGAAGACGGTGGTTAAGACCGGGTGTCTTCGAGAACGATAGGATAACCTATCGAATGACTCTGGACTGAGTTGATTCGGTATAGAGATCTTTATATGTGATGGGGAGTCCGATCGAGATTGTGGATTCCCGAATTGCAAGGGCTTCTTTCTTTATTGGACGAAGTGCCTTCGATTCCGTTCGAACCCGAAACGGACTTGTATGGTTGCATGTTTGACATTACACTTTGAGATATAAAGCCGATCTCTATCAAATATATTTCTGTTGGTGGCGAAGAATTTATTCTCCTAGCTTAACACCCTTCTTTAAGACGTATGAGCTTAGAGGTTATGTAATTGATGGTTATTAGTGATATACTCCCAATTTGGTAGTGTGGCATGCTGAGTGTTGTTGATCATTTATTGATCAAAACATGGCTTTTGTGAAAAGCGTAGCTTTGTGGACGAGACTTCGTCGAACCTCACAACCCGAAAATGGTCGAAACAGGAAGGATGCGGCAAGGTTACGGGAGTAGCTCCCCTTGGGGTGTGTGCATTTCCTTTTGGATAAAAAGTGGTATCATGGTATGGAGCCCATATATTTAACTTATGTGGTTGTTTGAATTTGTTGGTGTCGAGGCCTCGGTTAAAGGTCGGTTACGACCGGGGGATGACATACTCGTGTCAGTAGTTACCTAGTTACAGTGGTAACCCGACCTTGTGTTGGCAGAGATCCGGTTAGGTTCTCGGGGCGTCCCTCCAGAGGTGTACCCATTCGGTGAGGAGGTTCCTTAGCCTGACCATTGTTGGAAATTTAATCATTCAATACGAGCCTTGTACGGTTTTAGTTATATAACCTGCCATTTACTTTTGGTGGTGACCCGCTATGTAGATGGTAGCTATAGTAGGTATACCATATAATGGTGGTATGCTGGCTAAGATTAATATTTTACTTTCGAAATGTTTTTCTACACTATGCACTAATAATAATATTAAAAAGAGTTTTCTTGTATCAAGCATGTTTGACTATCATAAGAAGAAATCTCATCTAATTGTGCGATTGCATTGTGTGGTGGGAGAAGGTCTTATGGTAGTTTCATTTTCCAAAAGCATATCGGATTTATTTTATCAATTCTTTTTGTTCAAACAACTTTTTTGTTTACTCATACCAGTCCTATGACTGACCCAGAGTTTATTGTTCCTTTCCTAAACTCTAGGTACCCATAATTTCCACACGGGTAGCCTAGAAGCAGGTTATCCATGTTTTGGAGCTAGCTTGGATTTAGAAGTCTTTTGAAAGCTGTCGGATTTTGAAAGCTTTTGGGTTGGAGAGAAGCCTTTTGGATCTAAAATTGTTTGGAGTTTTTGGAAGACCTTCTCGAAGTCAAAGTATGTTGGATCTTTTTGAAGACTCTATTGTTGTTCCGCTGTGATGTTATCATTCTATTATTGTATCATGTGTATATCACTCTGATAATGATGGTTATCTGTTGTAATCAAATGTTGTATCTGTGTTGTGATCAATGATAATTCATTTTGTTTCCGCTGTTTATATTCATCTAATGTTGTTATAAGCTCCACCGAACTGGATTTCAATGTTTGAATCTCTAACAGTCGAATACAATTGAGGTATATGATGTCAATTTTTGAACGCTGGATTTCGGGTCGTGACAAGTGGTACAAAGCCAAAGGTTGAGCAAGAACTTTAGCTATGGAGTATAACACATGAGGTGACTCATTAGAGATAGGGTTAGAAATTCCTTAGAATGAGTGTATCCCTAAGATATCTCGTCTGTATAGTCTAAATCAAGTTTTCATACTATTTATAGATAGTGAGAATGAGCACTAGAAGAGGACGAGGAAATACCAGTACAACTGGTCAAGTCCTTGCAACAACAGAAGCAGCTATTCCCACTCAACCTCAGATGAATCTGACTGATTTATATCGAAGTTTTACCAGACTTGGTGGAAAGCCGTTCACTGGCAAGGAGTCTATTATCGAAGCATAAGCCTGGACTCGATCGTGCAAAAGAATTTTCAGGGGACTAAAATTAAAAGACGATCAAATGCGATTGATAGATTCTTGGCAACTCCAACAGGAAGCTCTAGCCTGGGTGGGAGACAGTTACAGTGGATGAGCCGAAAGATGAGTTCACTTGGAGTCGATTCAAAGAGGTGCTTGAGAAACGATATATGTCGTCTGCTAGTATCTCCAGAATGTATTCACGGATTTGAAGTAGGGAAGTTTATTGTTTAAAGAATATTTGAACAAATTTAACGAGTTATCTCGGTTTGGTCTAGATTTAGTAAACATACCCTTGAAGAAGAATGAAAGATTTATTCGTGGAATTAACAAGAAATTCCATGAAAGGATGACAACCCACATAAAAGAATCTTTTTCTGACTTGATCGATATGGGTTATAGGTACGCTACCCTGGATAAGCAGGAAGTTCCGGAGGAGAAAGGAAATGCAAGCAATCCAAATTGGAAGAAAAGGAAGTAAGGAGGAAAGAAACCGTATCAAGGCAAGGAGAAGAAGAGTTATCAGGAAAACCCGGCGAGGGAAATTACTTGTTACAATTTTCGGGAGAAGGGCCATTATTCAAACAGTTGTAAGAATCCAAAGGAATAAGTAAAGAAAGAACAACCTATGAAGATGAGTCAGGGAGTCAGAGGATGCTATTATTTTCACAAACCAGAACACGTAGTAAAAGATTTCCTAGCAATGAAGCAAGCTCAAGTGGCGAAGGTGTATGCGATAAAAGATGACCCCTCAACTTCAAAGGCGGATAAAGGAAAAGGAGTTTTAGAAGGTAACCTTGTTATTTATGATAGAGTTGTTAGAGTTTTGTTTGACACGGGAGCTACACATAGCTTTATCTCCCAAAAAACCATAAATGAATTAAAACTTGAACCTGAATTTGTCGACGAACCCATTTGCGTGAAGAATCCGGTTGGTGGTTCTCGACTTTAACGAATTTGAAATATTACTTGGAATGAATTGGTTAATGAAATACGAAGCTAAACTGGATCGTAACAACCAAATGATTTTGGTCAAAACAAAATTTGGGAATTTTATTGAAATTTCTTGTGACGATCCCAGTCCAAAAAGGGATAAGCTGATGTATGCCTTGGGATATCCCAAAACTAGTCTGGAATTCATGCCTATTGTCCGGGAATTTCTAGACGTATTCGAAGAGGTCAAATATTTACTCCCACACAGAGAAATTGAATTCAGAATTGACTTAGTACCAAATGCTCGTCCTGTTGTTCATGCAAGCCGTAGGATGGCACCCAGGGGAAGAATAGAACTAGTCAATCAAACCCGAGATTTGCTAGAGAAAGGATTAATACGTCCTAGTGTTTTCGATTGGGATTCAGCTGGGGTATTCGTAGCCAAGTCTGACGGATCTTTGAGATTGCGTGTGGACTACCGCGATCTCAACAAACTAACTCTTAAAAACAAATTTCCTTTTTTCAGAATCAACGATCTGTTCGATCAGTTACACGGCGCTTAATTCTTTTCGAAGATGGAACTGGCCCAGGGATTCCATCAATTGAGAATTGCTGAAGACTGTATTCATTTAACTACTTTCAAGGGTCGTGACACATTCTACGAATGGTTAGTCATGCCTTTCAGACTAACCAATTCTCCCGCATACTTCGTAGACTTAATGGCCAGTGTATTCCGAGAACTGTTGAATAAATTCGTTCTTGTGTTTATTGACGATATTCTGATCTATTCCAAAACCGAAGAAGAGCATGTTGAACATTTGAGAATTGTTTTGGAAATATTGAGGAAGAACGTTCTGTTCACCAAATTTTCTATGTGTCATTTTTGGGTCAAAGAAGTTAGATTTCTCGGGAATATTGTTCATGAAGAGGGAATTTATGTAGATCCTAGTAAGGTTTCTGCTATTCTAGACTGGAAGCAACCCACTACTCCAAAAGAAGTTAGAAGTTTTTTGGGTTTAGCTGGATATTATCGAAAGTTTGTTCTGGATTTTTCTAAGATATCCAGTCCATTGACTAAGCTGACCATGAAAAATGCTAAGTTCGATTGGACTCTGAAATGCGAAGAAGCATTCCAGGGGTTGAAGAGGAGATTGACTACTACTTCCGTTCTCGCTATTTTAAACGGGAATCAAGGCTTATTTGTTTATACCGATGCTTATGGTGATGGTGTGGGTGTTGTGCTAATGTAAAATGATAGAGTGATTGCCTACGCGAGTAGACAATTGCATCCACATGAGAAAAACTACCCAACCCACGATCTCAAACTTCTCGCAGTTATTTTTGCTTTAAAAATTTGGCGTCATTATCTTCTGGGTATGAATCTCTTTCAACTTTCCTAAAAAATTTAAAAGTTTAACTTAACTTAATACCTATACTTAATAAAACCCTTCTTGTTCTAGGTGAAAATTTTGAATTATTCACCGACCACAAATCTCTGAAGTATCTCTTTACCTAGAAGGATTTAAATCTGAGGCAACAACGTTGGCTAGAATTTCTAGCGTCTTATGACCTGGATATTCTGTATACGCCTGGAAAAGCCAACGTGGTAGCTGGCGCCTTGAGTAGAAAACATGCTATTCTTGCTCATCTTGTTGTCACTCCTACTCTTCTTAAGAGGATCGCAAGAAAGCAAAAAGAATATAAGTTTCTTCGAGAAATCTGTAGAAGAATATGTCTAAGTAAAGATTCTAGCTTTGAAGTCGATAATAGAGGAATTATATGACTGAAAAGCTGGTTGTGTGTTCCAGACATCCCTGATCTAAAACGTGAAGTTTTGGACGAGTGTCATAAGTCCAAGCTTAGTATCGATGCAGGAATTAATAAGATGTATCGAGATATCAAAAGAACTTTTTGGTGGAAAACAATAAAGAGGGACATATCTATCTATGTCAGTCGTTGTGCTACTTATAAACAAATTAAAAATTATCAGATGAAAATGGCGGGTTTACTCCAACCATTGGAGGTGCCTAAGTGGAAATGGGATCAAGTGTCTATGGATTTCATAGACGGGTTGCCACGAACTCGCAAAGGTAATGAAGCGATTTGGGTTATCGTGGATCGTATGACCAAGACTACCCACTATATGCTAGTAAAATCTATCTGGACAGCAGCAAGTTTAGCAGAATTTTATGTGAAAGAAATTGTTCGTCTCCATGTTATACCGAGCAGTATAATGAGTGATCGTGACCCGACATTCACTAGCAGATTTTGGGAGGCATTTTAAGCTACACTTGGAACCAAACTGAACTTCAGTACTACTTATCACCCGCAGTCTGGTGGGCAAACGGAAAGAATAAATCGAATCTTAGAAGACCTTTTGCGTGCTTGTATTCTTGACTTTAGCGGTTCATGGGAGGACCATTTGCATCTGGTTGAATTTTCATACAATAATAGCTATCAAGCCAGTATTGTAATGGCTCCTTTCAAAGATTTATATGGTCGTCCGTGTCGATCACATATGTGTTGTATTGTGTCAGGTGATAGACTCGTTCTTGGACCAGATATGATAAAGGAATCCACTGAGAAAGTTGATTTTATTCGAAAGAAATTGAAAACTGATCAAAGTCGTCAGAAGAGTTATGCTGACCGCCGAAGAAGATCTTTAGAATTCCAGGTTAGAGATTCCATTTTCTTGAAAGTGTCTCCAATGCGTGGAGTGTTGAGATTTGGGAAGACCGGTAAGCTGACACCACGATATATTTTTTCCTATACTGGAGAGGATCGGTCCTCTGGCATATCGAGTGCAGCTACCCAGCTGGTTTTTTGGCATACACGATGTGCTTCATGTTTCTCACCTTCGGAAATATGTGAACGATTCAGACTGTATCATTGAAGAGGCATCTCAGCAGGATTTGGAGATCGCACCAAATCTGGCAGTTAAAAGTGATCCGTTGAAAATAATTGATCGTGATGAAAAGCAGCCGAGGAGTAAAGTTTTGAAATTGGTTAAAGTGCAATGGAGTGATGATCCAAATGACTGTACTTGGAAAACAGAGGATAGCATGCAAAAGTCCTATCCCAATTGCAGAGTGGATATTTCGGTTTAATCTTTTAAGCCATTTTCTCTATCTTTTATATATTCTTATGTTCTTTGTTTGTCTCTCTCTCTTTCAAATTTCGGGAACGAAATTTTCTTAAGGGGGGAAATCTGTAGCATTCCAATTTTTATTAAATTTAAAACTAGTAATTAATATAAATTTTGACATCAAATTTTGGAATTAAATTGGAATTAATTTGAAAATTTTCAAAACAAATTAGATAAGTATTGATTTGTATATATATGAATAAGATTGTAATTTTCATTTGAGATTAAAATTCAAAATAATAAATATTTTAAAATTATTTGAATTTAAATATATATATGGGTAGATTTGAATTTGAATTTGAATTTAAATTTAAAATTTAAATAAATGTCTTAGTAAGATAACTTGAATTTAAAATAATATATATGTGATTTATTTAATGAATAATTAGTTTTAAAACATTTTCTTTAAAAATTGTATATAATAATGAATAGGAAAATGTATTTATAAAATTGGAAATATAATTTAAAAATTATATAAAAAAGGCGAAAAGACAAGTGTTAAGCTTTTAGCACATAAATTAACAAGTGTAATCCATGAACAAAGAAAATTAACAAGTGTAATAATGTTATCATTAGGATTTACAAATGTCACTTTTGTTTTTTTTAGAAAATTAATAAAAGAAAGAAAAACAAGATTATAGAAACTATTACATCTCCTCCTTCTCATTCTTTTAATCTTCATTTCCAAAGCCTGTACAAATTCTAAAACCACTGACAAAATTATCAAAAGCAAATCAGAGAAAAGAAAAATCTAAACAAAATGCCTCTTTAATCTTTATACTAGTAAAGCAATTCAAAAAGATCAAAAGCAACTCAATTCTCTTTTACAATTTTAAGCAAGATTTCAAAGTAAAGATTATCTCCAACAACAACCTGAAGCAAGCATTCCAGAATTCAAAATAAATCAAGTCCAGACCAGTTTTCAAAATCAAACCTCAGCAATCAAAACATTTTCCAGATTATTCAACTTTAAAAACAACTTCCAGGTTTAAAAGCTCTTTGTTCATTTTACCCAGGTGAGTAAATTCTTTAAAAACTTGGATTTTCACTTGTTGTTTGAAATAATGCCTGAAGAAATGTTGAAAATGGTGTGCATGTATACAATTTTGTATATATATAGGTGAATATGATATGTGCATGTCTGTAAATAAGGACATGAGTTCTTTTCCAGGTTGCAGGGTTCAAAAACCTATTCAAAATTCAATTGCTCTTCCTTTGATCCTTATTAGACTTTAGGATCTAAAAAAATAAGTTTGTTTTAACATGTTTCAAGTCTTAAAAATAAATGTGAGCAAAAGTCAATTTAAGTTTTTTTCGGAAACTGGGAAATGCAGGCAAATTCAAAAAAGGTTAAAATTTCAAACATCATAATGTCTGGTTTCACGGATACCATTTGAAATGTTTTCGAAAATAATGATTTTTGAAAGTAAAATCAAGATTTTTTAATGAAGTATTGATCAAGAAATTCGAAGTTGAACGGTATTGTGTTTATTGGCGAATTCTGGCCATCGTGAAGAATTGGATCTCGTGTTCGTGGTTGGAGCAGGCATGGTCATCAAGGATCATCATAAAAATGCACCGAGGCGCCGGTGTGAGTTCGACTTAGGGTTTTAGCCCAGTTTTGAGTCGATCCTATTCTCGAAGAAATGGTGTCGTAAATATCGTATCCGACTACATCGGGGAGGGTGGTAATGAAGCATGGAACGTCGACGAAGCTTTGAACACGATTACGGTGCCTCTGGTGGTTTGAGGAGATAGAGCGAGGCGATTTTGGGTGATCGCAGTCTGTTCCAGTTTTAGTCAAGTCCTTCGATTTCAAATTCGATAGGAATTCATTGATCTGGATGATTTGAAGGTATAGGTAGATGGACCTCGACATGTCAAAGGCAGCAGGATTGACTGGAGCTCGTCGGAGCTCTGGCGCATATGCATAAACCATTTAAGGTTTCATATCTTTTTTTTTTCATTTTTTCATTTTTTTTCTTGAAAAGCAATAAAAATTGGTGAATCGGCTGGTGTGTGTCAGAAGTTCAAGTTTGGTAAGAAGGGTGAAAGCTTGAAGGAATACTTGGGGAAACCGGTTGCTGGCTCGTGGCTAGATTCGGGTATTTGCACGAGTGAAAAAGATTTTTAGTTTAAAAAAAATAAAAAAAAAGTACAAAAGAAAATTTAGGGTTTTTTCTCGGGAGAAGTCTCGGGAGTTTTTAGTGCTGGCTCGGGGAAGCGCTCGAGTCAATCTCGGGTTAATGTGAAACTATTTTAAAAATTTAAAAACCAAATTTCGAATTTAAAACATGTTTGACTTGCTCTTTTAAATAATGATATTATCTAAGGTTTTAAAAGTAAATCATTTCGAAAGTAATTAAATTTAATTTATTTAATTTTGTGGCATATTTTATTAATTAATTCTTAATTTATTTTAAATAAATAATATAATTAAAAGTACATTAAGATGAAATGTTGTTTTAAAATTTTAATTAGCCTTAATCTCTTGAATTAAAATTATGGGTTAATGATGATCAATTATGAGGGTTATTAATTAAAGATTTTAATAATAATTAAATGATTAATTAAGTAAAATGATTTATAATTACTTAATAATTAATTAATAATTAATTAAAGGTTAATTAATTATTAATTTAAGGTTAATTGATTTAAAATTGTGGATTAATTAGTTAATGAAATTGATTAAGAAATATTTAATTAATGATAGTGATTAAAATTAATTAATTTATAATTAAGAATTAATTAATTTATAATTAAGAATAATTAATCATTAATTAAAGATAATCAACGAAAATAATTATGTGATTAATTGATTATAATCACACTGTTGATTCATCTTACTTCAAGATGATGATTATTATTGAATGCCTTGAACTGATCGATACCCCTGATATGAAATTGTGATACTTTGTGATGTGAATTGCTGTGAATCGATCTGTGATATCTGTAATATGTTTCTATGTGAATGTGAAAACTGTTGGCCTTTAAACGACATTTGAATTTCGATGCGACAGGGAGTCGGATTCCAGTTGGTTATTCGAAACCCATATCGAATTTTAATCTTTGTGATTGATATATCCACGTGTTTTTAAATTCAAGGCTCACTATTCGGTTTAGCCAGGAGAGGACTTTGTGTCATATAACCCATTTCGAATAGTGATATGACGAAATGGATGGCATTTGAAGACGGTGATGAAGACCGGGTGTCTTCGAGAACGATAGGATAACCTATCGAATGACTCTGCATTGAGTTGCTCCGGTATAGAGATCTCCATATGTGATGGGGAGTTCGATCGGGATTGTGGATGCCCGGATTGCAAGGGCTTCTTCCTTTGTTAGACGAAGTGCCTTCGGTTCCGTTCAAACCCGGAACAGACTTGTATGGTTGTATGTCTGACATTACACTTTGAGATATAAAGCTGATCTCTATCAAATACATTTCTGTTGGTGGCGGAGAATTTATTCTCTTAGCTTAACACCCTTTCTGAGATGTACGAGTTTAGAGGTTATGTAGTTGATGGTTATTAGTGATATACTCACAATTTGGTAGTGTGGCATGCTGAGTGCTGCTGATCATTTGTTGATCGAAGCATGACTTTTGTGAAAAGCGTAGCCTTGTGGACGAGACTTCGTCGAATCTCACAACCCGGAAATGGTCGAAACAGGAAGGATGCGGCAAGGTTACGGGGGTAGCGCCCCTTAGGGTATGGGCATTTCTTTCTGGATAAAAAGTAATATCATGGTATGGTCCCCAGATATTTAACTTATGTGGTTGTTAGAATTTGTTGGTGTCGAGGCCTCGTTGAAGGTCGGTTACGACCGGGGGATGGCATACTCATGTCAGTAGTTACCTACTTACAGAGGTAACCCAGACTTGTGTTGGTAGAGATCCGGTTAGGTTCTCGGGGCGTCCCTCCAGAGGCGTACCCACTTGGTAAGGAAGTTCCTTAGCCTGACTATTATTGAAAATCCAATCATTCAATACGAGCCCTGTGCGGTTTTAGTTGTATAACCTGCCATTTACTTGTGGTGGTGACCCGCTGTTTAGATGGTAGCTATAGTAGGTAAACCACAATGGTGGTATGCTGGCAAAGATTAATAATATACTTTTGAAATGTTTTTCTACACTATGCACTAATAATAATAATATCAAAATGAGTTTTCTCATATCAAGCATGTTTGACTATTATAAGAAGAAATCTCCTCCAATTGCGTGATTGCATTGTGTGTGTGGCGGGAGGTCTTATGGTAGTTTCATTTTCCAAAAGCATAACGGATTTATTTTATCAATTGTTTTTGTTCAAACAACTATTTTGTTTACTCATACCAGTCCCATGACTGACCCTAAGTTTATTGTTCCTTTCCTAAACTCTGGGTGCCAATAATTTCCACACGGGCAGTCTAGAAGCAGGTTATCCGTGTTTTGGAGCTAGCTTGGATTTATAAGTCTTTTGGAAGCTGCGGATTTTGAAAGCTTTGGTTTGGAGATCTTTTGAAGCCTTTTGGATCTAAAAGTGTTTGGATTTTTTGGAAGACCTTCTCGAAGCCAAAGTACGTTGGATCTTTTTGAAGACTCTGTTGTTGTTCCGCTGTGGTGTAATCATTCTATTATTGTATCATGTGTATATCACTCTGATAATGATGGTTATCTGTTGTAATCAAATGTTGTATCTGTGTTGTGATCAATGATAATTCATTTTGTTTCCGCTGTTTATAATCATCTAATGTTGTTATAAGCTCCACCGAACTAGAGCTCAACGTTTGAATCTCCGGCAGTCGAATACAAGTGAGGTATTTGATGTTAATTTTTGAACGCTGGATTTCGAGTCGTGACACCGATACAACCTTCAAAATCGAGTTTGAGTAAAATGAAAACCACTGGAACAAAACCGATCACCAAAAACCACCACACATCGGCATCTCTGATCAACGCAACCCACATCGCCATGCTTAGAGTTGCGCCAACCGTACATCATCATTTTCCCCCACCTCCGATCAAGTCCGAAGCCATCGCTACGCCACATTCATTTTGAGACCATCGTCGACCCAAACAGGTTCTTAAACCCTACAACGCCGTCGTTCAACCACCACGTTGAACTGAAAAATCGACGACCATTTTTCATGTGATCCCTGACCCTCATGCTACCTCCAACAAAAATCACGATTCTCCCCTTCACTCCGATCGCCAGAAATTGACAAAAATCCGATTTCCATTCTACTCGCAGCTTCTCCCCAAATTCAAACTTAAAAAACTCGATATTATTATCAAAAACCATAACTTTCAAAAACAAATCAGATTATATAGGTGAAAGAAGAAATTATGATAGTCGATTTTTATGATAATATTTAATCCTTCACTGTAAATTTCTTTTTCCAGGTAATACTGAACAATGTCACTTGAAACCATTTTTAGAATTTGGATTTCATCAATACAAACACATTTCTTATAAACATCATAACTTTTAGTTGCTTAATAAAGAGAATTTGAATTTATTTTGAGTGAATTTGAGTCTGTTAAACAAGAACAGAGACATGACCTCTACACACATGCGTACACACGGTAATTCAACCTATATTCCAGGAAAAATAGATTTCTACATCCATGCAAACAACAGACAATTCGTTTCTATCATCAATCATCATATGCACAAGTAAATAAAGAGGATTTAGCTTTTAAAAGTTTAGTTTACTCACTATAATATTTTTGAGCAGAGCGAAAACCAGAGTTTGAAATTTGAAATCTAGAAACTTGATTTGATTTGATCTTCTTAGTTGAACTTGAACTTAAATTTGAACCTTATGTTTTGCGTCAGTTTGAAACTTGAAAGAGTTTGATTTAGTTTTTTTCTCTGGCTTTAGTTTTTAGATTTGAAACATGAAAGAAAATGAAAGGAGAAGGAGTAGAGATATATATAAGTGTATACAGCCTTTAGTTCTCCTTTAAACCTTTTTATATTTTTTTTTAAAATGAAGAAAACTAATGAATTAGACACTTGTATTTGCATGACATTCTCTAACTTACCAATGTCTTTATGCATGTATTTTATATTTATTTATGTTTTTATATTTTTATTTTCTTTTTTTTTAATTTATGTAGCTTTAAAAGAAATAATATAAAGCCTATTTATTTGTTCATATTTTAGCTTAAGCTATTTATATTTTAATTAATAACGATGTATATATACTTAGTGTTTTAAAAATGTAGAGTTTAAATCTAATTTACTTTTAATATATACATGTTTCAAATCATAGTTTTATTCAAAATTTACATATGAATAATAGAAAATAGATAGCAAACTTATTTGTTTGAAACGATAAGTTTGCAAATTTAAATGATTATATAAGAAGATTATCAAATCATTATCTGCCAAAAATCTCGGTTTGTCACATTCCTCCACCCTTTAAAGAATTTCGTCTCTGAAATTTTAAAGCATAAGATAATCAAAATCTTTTATATTCAACATCAAAGCATACATATCAGCCATATACTAACAACCAAGCAAACAATTTATTCAAACAAACAAATCTAACTTAACCTGACACAATTCAGGATAGGCATTCCTAACGCTATCTAGAGTTTCCCGGGTACGATCTCTGGGATCCTCGCTCCACTGAATCTTAACCAACTTCACCACTTTGTTCCGAAGCTCCTTCTCATCTCGATCTACAATCTAAACTGGATGCCTGACCACAGTTAAGTCTGGTTCGACCTCTAAATCTTCCTGAACTGCTGGTTCTACAACCAATGATCGGTCGTACACATACTTCCTCACATGAGACACGTGAAATACATTGTGAATCCTAGCCATCCGTTCCGGTTATTCAATCCTATAGGCCAAAGCACCTATTCTCTCGAGAACACAGAAAGGTCCAATATATCTCGGAGCAAGCTTTTCTGACTTACTAAATCTGATTGCTCCTTTGATTGGTGAAATTTTGACAAATACCAAATCTCCCACTTCGAATTCCAAATTCCTTCCTCTCTTGTCTGCATAACTCTTATGACGATCCTGGGCTGCTTTCATTCTTCTCTTGATCAACTCAACCTTCGTAGATGCCTCTCGAATCAAATCTGGACCAAGAACAAGACAATCTCCGGATTCTACCCAACAAGATGGTGATCTACAAGGTCTTCCGTACAAAGCTTGGTATGGTGCCATCTTAATACTTGCCTGATAACTATCACTATACGAGGATTCTACCAAGTGTAGGTGGTCCTCCCAAGATCCACCGAAATCCAAGATACAAGCTCCCAACATATCTTCAAGGATGTGACTCAACCTTTCTGTTTGACCGTCGGTTTGGGGATGATAAGCTGTACTTAAACTTAACCTCATTCAAAGAGCTGTTTGCAGAGCTTCCCAAAATTTGTTGGTAAAAATTGGGTCACGGTCGCTGACTATGCTGATGGGAACTCTGTGCAACCTGACAATCTCTTTCAAGAAAATCTCTGCTAAAGAAGCTGCAGTTCTGGTTGCCTTAACTGGGATAAAGTGGGCGCTCTTCGTCATCCTATCTACGATTACCCACACTCCTTTATTTCCTTTTCTAGTTCTTGTCAACCCATCGATGAAGTCCATCGATATCATTTCCCATTTCCACTTTGAAATCTCGAAAGGTTGCAACAATCCCGCAGTCTTCTGCTGATCACCCTTCATTTGTTGACAGATCGCACATCCATCGACAAAGACAGCAATATCCTTCTTCGTTCCATTCCACCAGAAAACTCTCTTCATATCCTTATGCATCTTTAAGATCCCTAGATGGATACTTAACCTGGAGCGATGGCTCTCTAACAAAACTTCTTGCCTAAAATCCTTGATATTCGAAACACATATTCTCCCATTGATCCTCAAAGTTCCCGAGTCATCGATCTTGAAACTGGTGCACTGTCCATTCTTAACTTTCCTAATAATTGCTCTCAAACACCTATCCGTTCCTCGCTTGCTTGCAATCCTTTATAGTAGAGTCGGAGTAACTTCTAGAACAGCCAAAATCTCATTTCTACTCAAAGCATCTGCCACCATGTTTGCTTTCCTCAGAGTATAGAGAATGTCCAGATCATATGATGCCAAAATTTCCACCCATCTCTGCTGCCTCAGGTTCAGATCTTTCTGGGAGAAAAGATACTTTAAGGGTTTATGATCGGTAAAAAGCTCGAACTTCTCACCCTACAGATATGTCTCCATAACTTCAGCATAAAGACGATAGCCAACAATTCCAAATCATGCGTAGCGTAGTTCTTATCATGCGGCTTCAATTGCCTACTCGCGTACGCAATCACTCTTCCATTCTGCATCAAAACAACACCGAGCGCTACTCCACAAGCATCGTTGTATACTTCGAACTTAATCCTTCCATCAGGAATAGCCAAAACAGGTGCACTAGTCAACCTTGCCTTCAAATCCAGAAATGCTTCTTTACACATAGGATTCCATTTATATCTTGCTCCCTTCCTAGTCAATTTAGTCAAGTGAGAGGAAATCTTAGAGTAATCCCGAATGAATTTCATGTAGCAACCCGCTAAGCCAAGAAAACTGCGAACTTCCATAGGAGTCTGCGGTTGCTTCCGTTCTTAAACAGCTGCTACCTTGGCCGGATCCATAGAAATACCCTCTCTAGACACGAAGTGTTCCAAAAAATTTACCTCCGACTTCCAAAAATGGCACTTCGAAAAATTAGCTTTCAAGACATGTCTCTCAATGTTTCCAATACTATTTCCAAATGACGCTTATGCTTCTCCTCTGATTTGGAGTAGATGAGAATGTCTTCGATGAACACAAGCACAAACTTGTTCAACACATCCCGGAAACATGATTCATTCGATCCATAAAATAAGCTAGAGCGTTGGTTAGCGCAAAAGGCATAACAAGCCACTCATAAAAACAGGTTGGTCCTTTGAAAGCAGTCAAGGGTATATTGTCTTCAGCTACCCTTAACTGGTGAAAACCTGAAGCTGAATCCAATTAGGAGAAAATAGTCGCCCCATGAAGTTGATCGGAAAGATCGTCAATACAAGGCAAGGGGTACTTATTCCTAATAGTTACCTTATTCAATTCCCGATAGTCTACACAAAATCTTAAAGATTCTTTGATTTGGTGACAAAAACTACAACATAACCCCAGCTAGAACGAATAGGTCTGATCAATCCTCTCTTCAAGAAATCCTGAGTCTGCTTCACCAATTCCTATCTCTCTAGGACCCATCCTTCTACTTGGTTGAACCACCGGTATCGCTTCTAGAACTAAATCGATACGGAACTCAATCTCCCGATGCAGGGGCAAACCTTTGACTTCTTCAAAGACGTTTGGAAAGTCTCTAACAACTTCCATGGTTCTTACTTCTTCTTGAGATGCCTCGATCCCATGCAAAAGACTACCAAAGTGGATTCTTGAACTATCGCAAGTCACTCTTGCAATCCTTCCCAGTTCGGTTTCCAACGACACGGTTCTCTCTTCAAAAACTAGAACAGCTTTATGCTTGTCTAGCCGATCCATTCTCAATATAAGGTCAAATCCTTTAAAATCCAATACAAATGGGTCGCACTAGAAACTATGGGATAGATAAGAAATTCTTAGACCTTTACAGATCATATCCAACTTAGTCACTCCCCCTATGGGATTAGATACAAAAATAGGGTGGTCCACATTACTAGGGGTAAGGCGAAATTTCTTTACCGTTTCCAAAGAAATAAAACTAAGGGAAGCACCAGAATCAAACAAAACTCTAACATGAGTGCCATCTAAAAGCAAAGTACCTTCAAGAACGCCTTTGGCTTTCCCATCAGTAGAAGTTGACGGTCCACCTTGAATAGCAAACACTTTGTTCGGTTGAGCTCTCTGGAGAAGTGGGCAAGATTTCACCATATGCCCTGGCTGCAAACAATTGAAACATAAGGACTTCTGAACCATCGTGGAAATGGGTCCACTCTTCTATTGCTTTGGAGCTCCACCTCTAGGACACTGTTTAGCCAAATGACCTTCATGCTGGCACACATAACATTTCCGAGCTGCATTGTTGCCTCTAGGTTTCCCTTTACCCTGCTTCTTCCAGTTCGGGTTGAATTTTCTTTTATTCGGATTGGTAGCATACCCACTCGGTGCTGTCACTATTGCCAAGGGTTTCTTTTCCATAAGCTCTTTGTATCTCAAAGCCATATCTACTAGTTCCATAAATGATCCTTTGAGATGTGTTGTGATCTTCTCATGAAATTCGGGCCTCATTCCAAGCATAAACATCTCGTTCTTCTTAAAGGGGTGTGTCAATAAGACCAGGTCCATAGCGGTACAAATCGTTGAACTTGGTTTCATACTCCGATATTTACAAACTTCCTTGTTTAAGGTCCAGAAAATTTCTATACAGTTGAGTCTTCCCTGTGGTAGGCATGAACTGTTCTTCAAACACTTCTTGAAATTGCTCCAAGAGAAATCGTCCTCGAAAACATTCATGGTAACTGCATCCCACAATGCAGCTGCTCCTTCCCGAAGCTACCATGATGCCATAACACGCTTCTGCTCATCTGACAGATCCAAACTCTTGAAAATCCGGTCACACAAGCGCAACCAAGCTTGAACTTCAATGATAGACTCTGTACCCTTAAAAAGCTTTCCTTCGAGATTGGTAAAGTCCTTACACAATGCTGCAAAATTCACTCGAGGCGGTATTGGGTTTACAGCCTCGCCAGTTACTCTACCACCTTCAGTATTCGGACCTCTTCCATTTGTGGTCGTCGTGCTACTCACAGCTCAGCCTCTTCTTCCTTTGAAAGTCATGTTGGCAACCTGGACAGGTAACCCAACAATCAGATAGGTGTATAGATATATATAAAAATTACAAGTACACTCTCTCATGATGGGTATTAATCCACAAGCGTAGGTATTATCTCAACCTAGCGCTCTGATACCAACTGTGACGACCCACCTTTCATTCCATAGAAAGAGTACCGTAATAGAAAGAAATAGGTAGAAAAGAAATAGATAGAAAGAAGAACTAAACAATATCAGAATCTCACAGTGGAACGGAAAAATATATATATTACATCACATAGATATTACCGTATCACTAATATCATACATCAGAGTCATTCAGTTATAACATCATATTAGACAGTCATGATGACCGGCCCATCCGTTACAACCTAAAATGCAAACAGAAGTACTAACACTCCGGAATAGATATATATATAGATACGCCAAGGTCTCTTGCTCCAAGTCTTTTCCAGAATACGTCATGCCAACCTGAATCACTTGGCTACTCATAAAAATTTGAGTACCCAAGAGTTTAAGAAAATAGAAAATAAACTCCGGGTCAGACATGTGTCCGGTGTGAGTAAAATGGTTTAATTTGCTTAACTTGGAAATCATTTGAAATCAAAGGTATCTCGTAAGACTCTCTGCAAATAAACACAGAAGAGTTTTCCCTTACGATAACCAAAACATTTGATAGAAAATCCAGTTACATTTTATAGTGTCAAGGGTTTTCAAATAAATTATTCACATAGCCGAAATTGTTACATTCGTTAAATTCTAGCATAATAAGTATACAATCAAGTCCAAGGTCACTTATTGGAGATTGGATTCCATACAATGGCTGAGCTACTGGCGTACCGTCCGTCACAGTACCTGTTCTAAAACAGATTACCAAGGATTCTCCTTGATCCCCTGCAACACAAGACCGGAGCTACCCCTTACTGGATAGTCCGAATAAGACAACCCCATGATTGTAGCCAACAAGCGCCCACACAGCCGAATAAAGGGACATCTAGACAGGAAAATCTTATCCTACTTGGGTGCTACCCACTTAGCCTTGCTGCACCTCCCCTGTTTTAGCCATTCTCAGTTGATGAGGCTTGAAGCTATGATTACCTTTATAGCACAAATATCTTGGAATGCTCATCGCCCTCCATTGATGATGGTCTGATAGTATTCGTCCATACAAGTCCGTTCCGAGTCCGAATGGAATCGAAGGCACTATCTCCATTACACTCATTTTGGAATCACCCTCAGAGTTAGCGACAAATAGCCCTTGCATTCGGAATCTTCAGTTCTGATCTTCACTTGAGATTTCACGATCTATCGCTTTTTTTGGATCGATATGGTTTTTGAATAACAATTTGATATCCGATCCCGGTCTCATCGAAATCCAAACGCCGTCTTTTAAGGCCAAGTTATTTAAGTTAATTCAATTAAATTCAGAATGTCATAACACATAGAAATTCATCACAAATAACTAAAACATCTCACATTAATCAACAGTTAAATTCAGGCATTTCATATCACAGAACATCACAAATTATCAGACTAGAGATATTAAACAATCCAAAGCATTCAATACAATTTAACCATTCATAGGCAAGATTAACTGGTCACAACATTTTTAATTAATTTAATTCAACAAAATAAATTAATTACTTATAATTTAATTTCTTATAATCCTGCTTAAATGTCATTAACTAATTGCATACCCTGTATTTTATTTTAATTAATTATTGAAATTAATTAATGGTCATTTACAACTACTTAAGACTTTAATTAATTAAAAGCTTAAAGCATTTATCTTAACCATTTACTTAATTACATTATTAAATTTATATTTAACAAATTTAGGAATTCATTAAAATAATGGACATATAAATAAAATGTTCCAAACTTAATTAATTTAAGTAAAAAATAAATTATTATCTGTGACCTTTAAATAAATAATATTTAAGTAAAACATTTAACATTTAAAAGGATAGGCTAGAAACTTTGCTTAGAAAACTTGTTAATACACTTTATCTAAAAGCTTTGTTAACTTAACTTAATTATTTATTAAAAAAAAATGGCTGGCCCAAGGAAATAAGCTGGCCCAAAGCCCAAACCTTCCTCCCTTCTCTTCTTTGCTTTGAACCAGCTAAAACACTCGCATACAAACCCGAGCCAACCCGACGCAAATCCATATTCTTCCCGTGTCCAACCCAAGTCCTTATCTTCTTCTTCCTTTTAACATAGCAACAACCCCAAACCCAGACACACGTTGATACGTGCACATGCACACTCGATCGCCACTGCTTCGACCAACGTCGCTACAACCAGCAACTTGCTATTGTCATGCTCGATTGCCTCTACTACCCAGAAACCCGATACAACCTTCAAAATCGAATTCGAGAAAAAATGAACACCACCGGAACAAAACCAATCACCAAAAACCACCACGCATCGCCATCTCCGATCATTTGAACCCACGTCGCCATGCCTGGTGCTGCTCCAGCCCATCATCATCCTTTTCCCCACCTCCGATCAAGTCCAAAGCCCTCGCGATGCCGCATTCACTTCGAGACCATCGTCGACCCAAACAGGTTCTTAAACCCTACAATGCCGTCGTTCAACCACCACGTTGAACTGAAAAATCGGCAACCATTTTTCCCATGATCCCTGACCCTTACGCTACCTCCAGTAAAAATCACGACTCTCCCCTCCGCTCCGATCGCCAGAAATTGATAAAAATCCCATTTACGTTCAACTCACAGCTTCTCCCCAAATTCAAACTTAAAAATCTCGATATTATTATCAAAAATCATAACTTTCAGAAACAAATCAGATTATATAGGTGAAAGAAGAAAATGTGATGGTCGATTTTCATGATATGATTTAATCCTTCACTGTAAATTTCTTTTTCCAGATAATACTAATTTCACTTGAAACCACTTTTAGAATTTGGATTTCATCAATACAAACATATTTCTTATAGACGTCATAACTTATAGTTGCTTAATGAAGAGGATTTGAATTTATTTTGAGTGAATTTGAGTCTGTTAAACAAGAACAGAGACATGCACCTCTACACACATGCATACACACAGTAATTCAACCTATATTCCAGGAAAAATACATTCCTACATCCATGCGAACAATAGACAAGTCATTACTATCATCAGTCATCACGGCACAAGTCAATAAAGAAGCTTTTAAAAGTTTAGTTTACTCACTGTAATATTTTTGGGCATAGAGAAAACCAGATTTTGAAATATGAAATCTGGAAACTTGATTTGATTTGATCTTCTTAGTTGAACTTGAACTTGAATTTGAACCTTATGTTTTTCTTTAGTTTGAAACTTGAAAGAGTTTGATTTAGTTTTTTTCCTTTGGTTTTAGTTTTTTGATTTGAAATATGAAAGAAAATGAAAGGAGGAGTAGAAATATATATAAGTGTATATAGCCTTTAGTTCTCCTTTAAACCATTTTATATTTTATTTAAATGAAGAAAACTAATAAATTAGACACTTGTACTTGCATGACATTCTCTAACTTACAAATGTCTTTGTGCATGTACTTTATATTCATTTATGTTTTTATATTGTTATTTTCTTTTATTAATTTATGTAAATTTAAAAAAAAATAAAGCCTATTTATTTGTTTTTATTTTAGCTTAAGCTATTTATATTTTAATTAATAACTATGTATACATACATAGTCTTTTAAAAATGTAGAGCATAAATCTAACTTACTTTTAAGATATACATATTTCAAATCATAGTTCTATTTAAATTTTACATATGAATAATAGAAAATAGATAGCATATTTATTTGTTTGAAATAATAAGTTTGCAAATTTGAATGATTATATAAAAAAATTATCTAATCGTTAACTGCCAAAAATCCCAGGTTATAACATTACTCTCCCTTTAAAAGAATTTTGTCCTCGAAATTTTAAAGCAAAAGATAATCAAAAGCTTTTATATTCATAATCAAAGCGTACATATCAGCTATAGACTAATAACGAAGCAAACAATTTATTAAAACACACAAATCTAACTATCCTGACACAATTCAGGATAGGCTTTCCTAATGCTATCTAGAGTTTCCCAAGTACAATCTTTGGGATCCTCGCTCCACTGATCTTAACCAACTTCACCACTTTGTTCCGGAGCTCCTTCTCATTTCGATCTACAATCTGAACTGGATGCCTAACTACAGTTAAGTCTGGTTCGACCTCTAAATCTTCCTGAACTGCTGGTTCTACAACTAGTGATGGGTCGTACACGTACTTCCTTAGATGAGATATGTGAAATACATTGTGAATCCCAACCATCCGTTCCGGTAATTCAATCCTATAGGCCAAAGTACCTATTCTCTCGAGAACATAGAAAGGGCTAATATATCTCGGAGCAAGCTTTGCCGACTTACAAATCTGATTGCTCCTTTGATTGATGAAACTTTGAAAAATACCAAATCTCTAACTTTGAATTCCAAATTCCTTCGTCTCTTGTCCGCATAACTCTTCTGACGATCCTGGGCTACTTTCATTCTTCTCTTGATCAACTCAACCTTCGCAGATGCCTCTCGAATCAAACCTGGACTAAGAACAAGACAATCTCCGGATTCTACCCAACAAGATGGTGATCTATAAGGTCTTTCGTACAAAGCTTCGTATGGTGCCATCTTAATACTTGCCTGATAACTATTATTGTACGAGAATTCTACCAAGTGTCGATGGTCCTCTCAAGATCCGCCGAAATCCAAGATACAAGCTCTCAACATATCTTCAAGGATGCGATTCAGCCTTTCTGTTTGACGGTCGCTTTGGGGATGATAAGCTGTACATAAACTCGACCTCGTTCCAATAGTTGTTTGCAGAGCTTCCCAAAATTTGATGGTAAAAATTGGGTCACGATCGCTCAATATGCTGACGGGAACTCCATGTAACCTGACAATCTCTTTCAAGAAAATCTCTGCTAAAGAAGCAGCAGTTCTGGTTGCCTTAACTGGGATAAAGTGGACGCTCTTCGTCAGCCTATCTACGATTACCTACACTCCTTCATTTACTTTTCTAGTTCTTGGCAACCCATCGATGAAGTCCATCGATATCATTTCCCATTTCCACTTGGGAACCTCCAGAGGTTGCAACAATCCCGTAGTCTTCTGCAGATTGCCATTCACTTGTTGATAGATCACATATCCATTGACAAAGACAACAATATCCTTCTTCATTCCTTTCCACCAGAAAACTCTCTTCATATCCTTATACATCTTTGAGATCCCTCGATGGATACTTAACCTGGAGCAATGGCTCTCTAACAAAACTTCTTGCTTAAGATCCTTGATATTCAGAACACAGATTCTCCCATTGATCCTCAAAGTTCCCTGGTCATCGATCTTGAAACTGTGCATTGTCCATTCTTAACTTTCCTAATGATTTCCCTTAAACTCCTATCCGTTACTTGCTTGCTTGCAATCCTTTCTAGTAGACTCAGAGTAACTTCTACAACAGCCAAAATCGCATTTCTAATCAAAGCATCTGCCACCTGTTTACTTTCCCCATAGTATAGAGAATGTCTGAATCATATGATGCCAAAATTTCCACCCATCTCTGCTGCCTCAGGTTCAGATCTTTCTAGGACAAAAGATATTTTAAGGGTTTATGATCGGTGAAAAGATCAAACTTCTCACCCAATAGAAAATGCCTCCATAACTTCAGCGCAAAGACAATAGCCAACAATTCCAAATCATGCGTAGCATAGTTCTTCTCATGCGGCTTCAATTGCCTACTCACGTACGCAATCACTCTTCCATTCTACATCAAAATAGCACCAAGTCCTACTCCACAAGAATCGGTGTATACTTCGAACTTACTCCTTCCATCAGGAATAACCAAAAAAAGTGCACTAATCAACCTTGCCTTCAGATCCAGAAACGCTTCTTCATAATTAGGAGCCCATTTAAATTTCGTTCCCATCCTAGTCAGTTTGGTCAAGTGAGAGGAAATCTTAGTGTAATCTCGGATGAATTTCCTATAGTAACCCACAAAGCCAAGAAAACTGGGAACTTCCACACGAGTCTACGGTTGCTTCCATTCTTGAACAGCTGCTACGTTGGTCGGATCCACAGAAATACCCTCTCAAGATACGATGTGTCCTAAAAATCTTACTTCCGACTTCCAGAAATGGCACTTCGAAAACTTTGCTTTCAGGACATGTCTCCTCAATGTTTCCAATACTATTTCCAAATGATGCTTATGCTCCTCCTCTAATTTGGGGTAGATGAGAATGTCGTCGATGAACACAAGCACAAACTTGTTCAACACATCCCAGAAAACACGATTCATCAGATCCACAAAATAAGCTGGAGCGTTGGTTATCCCAAAAGGCATAACCAGCGACTCATAAAAACAGTTGGGTCCTCTGAAAGCAGTCAAGGGTATATTGTCTTCAGTTACCCTTAGCTGGTGAAAACCCAAAGCGAAATCCAATTGAGAGAAAATAATCGCCCCATGAAGTTGATCGTAAAGATTGTCAATACAAGGCAAGGGGTACTATTCCTAATAGTTACTGTATTCAATTCTCGATAGTCTACACCAAATTTTAAAGACCCGTCTGATTTGTTGACAAAAACTACAGCAAAACCCCAACTAGAATGACTAGTTCTGATCAATCCTTTCTCCAAGAAATCCTGAGTCTACTTCACCAATTCCTCTCTCTCTCTCGGAGCCATCCTTCTAATTAGTTGAACCACCGGTATCGCTCTTGGAACTAAATCGGTACGGAACTCAATCTTTTGATGCAAGGGCAAACTTTGACTTCTTCAAAGACGTTTGGAATGTCTCTGACAAGTTCGATGGTTCCTACTTCTTTTTGAGATGCCTCGATCCTATGCAAAAGACTACCTAAGTGGATTCCTAAACTATCGTAAGTCACTCTTGCAATCCTTCACAGTTCAGTTTCCAATGACATGGTTCTCTCTTCATAGACCAGAACAGCTTTATACTTGTCTAACCAATCCATTCCCAAAATAAGATCAAATCCTTTAAAATCCAATACAAATGGGTCGCACGAGAAACTATGGGATAGATAAGAAATTCTTAGACCTTTACAGATCTTATCCAACTTAGTCACTCCCCCTTATGGTATTAGATACAAAAATAGGACGGTTCGCAATACTAGGGGTAAGGTGAAATTTCTTTACCATTTCCAAAGAAATATAACTAAGGAAAGCACCCAAATCAAACAAAATTCTAACATAAATGCCATCTAAAAGCAAAGTACCTTCAAGAACGCTGTTGCCTTTCCCATCAGTAGAAGTTGAGGGTCCACCTTGAATAGCAAACACTTTGTTCTTTTGAGCTCTCTGGAGAAGTGGGCAAGCTTTCACTTTATACCCTGGCTGTTGACAATTGAAACATAAGGACTTCTGAACCATCGTAGAAATGGGTCCACTCTGCTGCTGTTTCGGTGATCCACCTCTAGGACACTGTTTAGCCAAATGACCTTCCTGGTGGCACACATAACATTTCCGAGCTGCATTGTTGCCTCTAGGTTTCCCTTTACCTTGCTTCTTCCAGTTCGGGTTAAAGTTTCATTTATTCGGATTGGTAGCATTCCCATCGGTGCTGTCACTGTTGCCAAGGGTTTCTTTTCCATAAGCTCTTCGTATCTCAAAGCCATATCTACTAGTTCCACAAATGATTCATTGACATGTGCAGTCATCTTCTCATGAAATTTGGGCCTCATTCCAAGCACAAATATCTCGTTCTTCTTAAGGGGTGTGTCAATAAGACCAGGTCCATAGCAGGACAACTCGTTGAACTTGGTTTCATACTTCGATATTGACAAACTTCCTTGTTTAAGGTCCACAAAATTTCTATATAGTCGAGTCTTCCATGCGGTAGGCATAAACAGTTCTTCAAACACTTCCTTGAACTTGTTCCAAGAGAAATCTTCCTCGAAAACGTTCACGGTAACTGCGTCCCATCAAGCAGCTGCTTCCTTCTGAAGTTTCCATGATGCCATAACACGCTTCTGCTCATCTGACAGATCCAAACTTTTGAAAATCTGCTCACACGAGCGCAACCAAGCTTGAAATTCAATGATAGACTTATACCCTTAAAAAGCTTTCCTCCAAGATTGGTAAAGTCCTTGCACAATGCTGCAAAATTCACTCGAAGCGGTATTGGGTTTATAGCCTCGCCAGTTACTCTACCACCTTCAGCATTCCGACCTCTTCCATTTGTGGTCGTCGTGCTACTCACACCCCTGCCTCTTCTTCCTTTGGAAATCATGTTGGCAACTTGGACAGGTAACCCAACAACCAGATAGGTGTATAAATATATATAAAAATTACAAATACGCTCTCTCAAGATGGGTATTAACCCAAAAGCCAAGGTATTATCTCAATCTAGAGCTCTGATACCAACTGCGATGACCCGCCTTACATTCCATAGAAATACGTATCGTAATAGAAAGAAATAGATAGAAAAGAAATAGATAGAAAGAAGAACTAAACAATATCACAATCTCACAGCGGAACAAATATATATATATATATATATATATATATATATATATATATATATATATATATATTACATCACATAGATATTACAGTAGTCACTAATATCATACATTAGAGTCATTCAGTTACAACGTCATATTAGACAGTCGTGATGACCTGCCTATCCATTACAACCAAAAATGCAAACAAAAGTACTAACACAGCGGGATAGATATATATAGACATGCTATATAGACACACCAAGGTCTCCTGCTCCAATCTTTTCTAGAATACGTCAAGCTAACCTGAATCACTTGGCTACTTATAAAAATTTGAGTACCTAAGAGTTTAAGAAAACAGAAAATAAACTCCGGGTCAGACATGGGTCTGGTGTGAGTAAATGGTTTAAGTTGTTTAACTTGAAAATCATTTGAAATTAAATGTAACTCGTAAGACTCTCCGCAAATAAACACAGACGAGTTTTCCCTTGGGATAACCAAACATTTGATAGGAAATCCAGTTATATTATAATAGTGTCCAGGGTTTTCAAATAAATTATTCACATAGCCGAAATTGTTACATTCATTAAATTCCAGCATAATAGGTATACAATCAAGTCCAAGGTCACTTATTGGAGATTGGATTCCATACAATGGCAGGGCTATTGGGGTACCGCCCATCACAGTACTTGATCTAGATCAAAGTACCGAGGATTCCTCCTGATACCCTACAACACAAGACCAGAGCTATCCCTTACTGGATAGTCTGAATAAGACAACCCCGTGGTTGTGGCCAACAAGCGCCCACACAGCCGAATAAAGGGACATCTAGATAGGGGAAATTCTTATCCTACTTGGGTACTACCCACTTAGCCTTGTTGCACCTCCCATATTTTAGCCATTCTTGGTTGATGAGGCTTGAGGCTACGATTACCTTTATAGCACACATATCTTGGAATGCTCATCGTCCTCCATTGACGATGGTCTGATAGCATTCGTTCACACAAGTCTGTTCCGGGTCTGAACGGAACCGAAGGCACTATCTCCATTACACTCGTTTTGGAATCACCCTCGGAGTTAACGACAAATAGCCATTGCATTCTAAATCTTCATTTTCTATCTTCAATTGAGATGTCACGACCTATCACTTATTTTGGATCGATGTGGTTTTCGGATAACAATTTGATATCCGATCCCGGTCTCATCAAAACCCAAACGCCGTCTTTTAAAACCAAGTTGTTTAAGTTAATTCGATTCAATTCAGAATGTCATATACACATAGAAATTCGTCACAGATAACTAAAACATCTCACATTAATCAATAGTTAAATTCAGGCATTTCATATCACAGAACATCATAAATTATCAAACTAGACATATTAAACAATCCAAAGCATTCAATATAATTTAACCATTCATAGGCAAGATTAACTGGCCACAACATTTTTAATTAATTTAATTTAATAAAATAAATTAATTACTTATAATTTAATTTCTTATAATCCAGCTTAAATGTCATTAACTAATTGCATACCCTGTATTTTATTTTAATTAATTATTGAAATTAATTAATGATCATTTACAATTACTTAGAACTTTAATTAATCAAAAGTGTAAAGCATTTACCTTAACCATTTACTTAATTATATTATTAAATTTATATTTAACAAACTTAGGAATTCATTAAAATAATGGACATATAAATAAAATGTTCCAAACTTAATTAATTTAAGTAAAAAAATAAATTATTATATATAACCTTTAAATAAATAATATCTAAGTAAAACATTTAACATTTAAAAGAATAGGCTAGAAACTTTGCTTAGAAAACTTGTTAATACACTTTATTTAGATGCTTTGTTAACTTAACTTAATCATTTATTAAAAAAAAATAGCTGGCCCAAGGAAATAAACCGGCCCAAAGCCCAAACCTTCCTCCCTTCTCTTCTTTCCTTTGAACCAGCTAAAACACTCGCGTACAAACTCGAGCCAACCCAATGCAAACCCATATTCTTCTCGAGTCCAACCCGAGTCCTTATCTTATTCTTCCTTCTTAACACAGAAACCACCCTAAACCTAGACACACGCTGATACACGTGCACATGCACACTCGATCGCCACTACTCCAACAAACGTCGCTACAACCAGCAAGTCGCTATTATCATGCTTGATCGCCTCCACTGCCCAGAAACCCAATACAACCTTCAAAACAGAATTCGAGCAAAAACGAACACCACTGGAACAAAATCGATCACCAGACACTACCATGCATCGCCACCTCCGACCATCTGAACCCACGTCGCCACGCCTGGAGCTACGCCAGCCCTTCATCATCCTTTTCCCCCAACTCTGATCAAGTCTGAAGCCATCGCGGTGCCGCATTCACTTCAATACCATCGTCGATCCAAACAGGTTCTTAAACCCTACAACGCCGTTGTTCAACCACCACGTTGAACTGAAAAATTGACGACCATTTTTCCTATGATCCCTGACCCTCACACTACCTCCAGCAAAAATCATGACTCTCCATTTCGCTCCAATCGCCAGAAATTGACAAAAATCCCATTTTCGTTCAACTCGCAGCTTCTCCCCAAATTCAAACTTAAAAATCTCAATATTATTATCAAAAATCATAAACTTTAAAAAACAAATCAGATTATATAGGTGAAACAAGAAATTATGATAATCGATTTTTATGATATGATTTAATCCTTCACTGTAAATTTCTTTTTTCAGACAATACTGAATAATTTCACTTAAAACCATTTTTAGAATTTGGATTTCATCAATACAAACACATTTCTTATAGACATCATAACTTATAATTGCTTAATAAAGAGGATCTGAATTCATTTTAAGTGAATTTGAGTTAGTTAAACAAGAACAGAGACATGCACCTCTACACACAGTCGTACACACAGTAATTCAACCTATATTCCAGGAAAAATACATTTCTACATCCATGCAAACAATAGACAAGTCATTACTATCATCAATCATCACACGCACAAGTAAATAAAGAGGATTTAGCTTTTAAAAGTTCAGTTTACTCACCGTAATATTTTTGAGCAGAGAGAAAACCAGAGTTTGAAATTTGAAATTTGGAAACTTCATTTGATCTGATCTTCTTAGTTGAACTTGAACTTGAATTTGAACCTTATGTTTTGCTTCAGTTTGAACTTGAAAGAGTTTGATTTAGTTTTTTTCCTCTGGTTTTAGTTTTTAGATTTGAAACATGAAAGAAAATGAAAGGAGAAGGAGTAGAGATACATATAAGTGTATATAGCCTTTTGTTCTCCTTTAAACCATTTTATTTTATTTTTAAATGTAGAAAACTAATAAATCAGATGAATAAAACAAATTTTGTTTTGAGGGAATTAATAAAATTGAAATTAAATTAACTTAATGAAATATCTTGAATTTAAATCAATTGCCGAATATTAATTAAATTGAAATTTATATGGTTTTAAATTAATTTTTTTATTTGTATTTCAACCTATTTTCATTTTGGTTGTTTCTATTCTCCTACCTAGTTCCTTTCGAGGACTAAAAGTTTTGAGTGGGGGAGATTGTAATGACCCGTATATTTTAATAATTTTTATAACGTACTTAATTGAGATTTTGTGAATTTTTAAATAGTAATATTTTTAAATAAAACTTTACTATTTGAAATACGTCTAGTTAAACATAGCAAATGGTAAATTTTCATCAGATAATATTGAAGTTTATTTTATTGTGTAGTTTTATTTCAATTTAAATCAGTTAATATTTGATGCTAATAAAATGTTTTCCAAACCTGAATATTTTTACATAATAAATTTATAAGTCATCTTCTGAGTGAGACGTCATATTCCATTTCATCAAATTTGAACTGCTATTGCTCCATTCATCTTATTTCTGTCAAATTAGCAGCATTTTCGGTACCGATATCGACTTTTGACAGGACGATCGTACCACTAATATCTGTATATCATTTTGATCGTCTCGTCGTGTTGATCTCTACGGTATATTTGTTTCTGTATTTTTGAGGTTCGATGTGTGACAGAAACGATAATAACGGCCCGTTGTAACGGTACCAAACTTGTGGCTTTTTCACTTCCCCTTGCTTTTCAAATCTAAGCGTGCAACCCAAGCAATCTATTAAATTACTTTAATAACTTTCCGCTAAATCTCGGCATGACCGTTTATATTACATTTATTTTTCTAGAATATATTCATTTGCCTGAAATCATTCCCTTTCTCTCTGTTCATCGTGTCCCTTCGTTGAAAATATAAGTTATAAATATAAGTATATATAGGACTGTTCATCTCCTTATTTTCTGAGCCCACACGTTCTCCTCTATTTCCTTACCTCCATCAGCCATTTCTCCTTCCTCCATTTTCCTTCTCCTTTCTCATTTGTTCGTGTACTAAAAAAATCTTATAAATTAAAGTTGCTTAGAGGTATTTGTTCTTTCATCGACATCTACCCGGCTTTGTTTGCTCGGCCCTCCCCACCTTCTATACTTTGCCTTCCTAGCCTCACCGACCCCGCATGCTAGCCAAGATCCTCTCATTTCCACCACATGAACAACCCAGCGTGGCCGAAGCAGCTCGCACCCTACCAGGCTCGGCCACCTCAATAATAACTCAGCTATATCTCTTAGTGTTTGGATTTATATTTGATGTATGATATGAATTATGCTGGAATGATGGTGTGAATGTGTTTGCATGCCTTTATAAATATGAATGACTGTGTGCACATTAGTGTACAGGCAAGAAACATGCGTTTGTTCATACTCTACAGGTTTTAAAATCTGTTTATAAACTCATATATCCTCATGCAATGAAATTTAGACTATGATCCCTAAAAGTAAAATGAATGTAACAATGTAATACAAAATTTAAAAATGGTTTCAGGTTTTTATATTCGATAATTATTTCAAAATAAGGGATTTACAGTAAAAATCAATATAAGTCAAAAAATCAAATGATTTAATTTCACGTTTTGATTTCATAATTTGATTAGTATTTGGAAATGATGAATTTTAATAAAGGTTTCATGATTTTTAAATTAGAGAATGTTGCGAATTCTCGAGATGAACAAATTTGGGGTTTTTGTTGATTTCCGATGATCAAAGAACAATCGAGCCTTGGGCTTGATATCAGAGAAAGATGATGTGTCATAGATCAATAGAAATATAGAAAAAAAATTTCCAGATGATCTGATAAGTTTGGGTTCGAGGAGATAGGGTTTAAGGGCATGGTTTTATCGACGTCATTCTCGAATCCATTTTGGGGTCAATCGTGGATTGGGGTAGACCGGACTGGGGGGAAACGATGCATCGGAGTGTGGCGAAGTTTGGGTCAAAGTCGCATGGCGTCAGGGGTAGAGATTATCGAAACGAGGTGTTTATAGGTGGTTGGTTTTGATTCCAGTTTAAATCGTATAGCTCGATATCTGTTTACGTCGAGATTGGAGGTTCGGGGGGTCACGAGGTTTGTAGGCATCATCGTCGACTTGCTGAGGGTGGCGAGATTGGTCGAAAACGGTCCCACCGTCTGTACACGTGCACGCGATATCCTCAATATATGGTGATGGTTGAAATTTGAGGAAGAAAGGAGGAACGGGCTCAAAGTTATATTCGGGGAGTTGATGTCCTGGCTCGAGTATGTGCACGGTGTGTTCAGGTGGTTTAGCCGTTGATGATGATTTAAAAATTAAACTAAGTTAAAAAGGACGAAGAAAAAAAAGATTCAAGGGAAATTCGAAAAAAAATCGAAGTCGAGCACGAGGAAGAACCAGTGCGAGCTCGGGTTTTTGAATATTTGGGCTCGGGTTTTATAATGTTGTGGTTTGAAAAAAATTTAAAATAAGCAAGTTATCCAATTAAATCAAATTTTAAATTTTTTATAAGATAATATATGTTATCTTTGGTTTTGAATAAATTTAAGGTTTTATAATGTTTGAATTAAACTTGTTGTACCTTCATAATTCCCTCCACGATGTTTTTAGCTTCCGTTTGAATTTTTAATGGCGTCTCTCTCTTCTTCTTCCTTTTCTTTTGATTCTTCTTCTTTCCCTCCTCTTTCCTCATCGTCTTCATCTTCCTCTTGCTCTTCATCTGCTCCTCTTCTTTCTTCCCATCTTTCTTCAGCTCCTTGTCAGTTCGATTCTTTGTTATCTTCTTCCAAGAAGGATTCATCTTCTGTTAATTCGAATTGGTCATCGCTCTTCAAGTCTTTGCCGAGAAATGCTGGTTCTTATAAGCCTATCCATTTTGATATTTCAAGGGATAAGTCGTCCACTGTTTTACCCGATCTTGTTAGGGAAGAAGGCTTGAAATACTGGGAAAATCATTTGGTTGGTTTCTTCTTGGATGGTACACTTTCATTCTCGACTGTTGTTTCTTTTCTGAAAAGATATTGGAAGCTCAAAGGTGAAGTGGATTTTAAATCTGATGATTATAATTTCTTTTTTAAGTTTTCAAATCAAGAAGATAGGGATTATGTTCTTAATTTGGATCCTATTTTCATTAGAGGTAGAATGTTTATTATTACTAAATGGGATCCTTCTGTTGGTATTTCACAAGCTCAAATCAAGAAAGTACCTGTGTGGATACACTTTCACAGAATTCCTATTATTCTTTGGACTTTGATTGGGATTAATTGGTTGGCATGTCATGTTGGTAGGCTTATATGTTTTGATAATAGCACTGAAAAATTACAGAGATTTAAGTATGCTAAAGCACTAGTGGAGATTTCACCTGATTTTTAATTACCTGATTCGATTCCTATTCCACAATTGGGTAACAAATGTCCGGATGTTCAACTGTCTTATGATTGGAAACCAAAGATTTGTATCCATTGTAAAAATTTTGGTCATGACTCTGCATATTGTGAATTTGTTAATAGGGTTGAAGATATAGATGTTAATAAGGAGCAAGTTGTGATGAAGAATGTAGATAAAATTCAGTCTGATCTTGTTACTCATATTGATGATAAAAACTTAAATGATCAAGGCTGGAAAAATGTAAATAGGAGGAATAAAGGAATTTGGAAAAGGAAAAAACCTATGGATGTTGATATTCTTAAAATAGCTGATGAAAGTGTTGAGAAGGACAAAGGAGTTGATATTTCAAATAGTTCTTGTCCTATTACTTCTAATTATTTTTCAATCTTATCAAATTCTTCTCTTGATAAATCTCAGGATAGTTTCTCTAATGCAAATATTTCAATGGTTACATCACCTTCTTGTGTAAATCTTTCAATTTCTTCAACAGTAGCTCCTAATGTTGAAAATGTTGGATCTACTGATAACTATGTGTCATCATCATGTTGTTCTCAGTTTAGTACTCAATCTCTATCAAATTTGGTTTCTGGTTCTTCTTGTGTCAATCTTTCAAACAATTCATCTGTTGCTGGCAATGTTATAAATGTTGTTTCATCTAATATCTCATCCTCTATGACATCTTCATGCTGTTCTCAATTTAGTAATCTTTCTCCTTCCACTTTAGGTTCCAGTTCTTCACCTTATTTGCACTTGTCTCCTCCCAGTCACATTATTCTTCCTCCTCCTTCTAATTCTAGTGATGATGCTGATGCTATGAGTGCTGGTGATTTGAATAAAGGCAGAGAGTTTAAGCCCCATGAGGTTCTCCTAATATCTTCTTCAAAGATTAATTCTCACACGAGACATACAAGGAAGAATCCTTCACCATTGTTACCTCCTCTTCCTTTTAAATGAACAATATTGCATTCTGGGATATTAGGGGTGCTAATTCACCCTCTAAGCAGATAGAGATTAGAAATCTTTTAAAGGATAGGGATATTCATTTAATGTGTATCTCTGAAACTAAGCTCGATATTCAATCAACAATTAAGGATTCATGCATGATAGCTCCATCTTGGTTATATGATCATAATTTTCTTGAATCTAATTATGGTAGACTATTGACTTTATGGAATCCAAGTATATTCAAACTCTCTAGAATTAGTGCTTCAGATCAATTCATTCACTATCAGTGTATCCATTTACCTACAAATCTGAATTTTCATCTTACCTCTGTTTATGCTCATAACTCTTTATCTTTAAGACAGGTTTTTTTGGATAACCTTCCATCTTTAAATCCACTCTCTAGTCCTTGGCTTATTAGTGGTGACTTTAACAGTATGTTTGCTTGTGATCAGAAATTTGGTGGTTGTTCTTTATCTCTCAAGGATATCTCTCCTTTTAATAGTGCTATTTGTCAATCAAATCTGATTCCTGTTAAATTCTTTGGTCCTGATTTTACATGGTCCAATTGTAATAGGAATGGTAATGTAACTCTATGTAAACTTGATCATATTTTTATAAATCTTCCTTTTCTTCATTATTGGCCAAAATCATTTTACCAAATTCTTCAGCCTTCCCTTTCTGATCATTGTCCATTAATTTTTCAATGTGGAGTTGAAAAATTTGGTGGAGGGAAACACACTTTTAAATTTTTTAACTTTTGGACTAAGCATGAGGATTTTTTTGATATTCTGAAACAGGTTTGGAGCATGCAATTTGGCAAAGACCCGTTAGCAAATATTATTCACAAGATGAAAGTGCTTAAGTTTCATCTAATGGTGTGGTCAGCAGCTAATTTTGGTAATGAATCTAAACTTTCCACTCAGATTAGGAATGATCTCATTAAGATTCAGGAAGCCTTGTGTGTCAGGCCTTGTGATTCTTTATTAAAACATGTTGAACTGCAAATAAAGAATGAGCTTGGGCAAGTTATTGATAGGGAGGTGTCATCTCTCAAACAGAAAATACATTTGAGAATGGAAAAGGAGGCAAATAGGAATACTAAGTACTTTTATAACTTTCTTAAAGTTAAAAGAAATCATGATTGCATTTTTCAGATTAAGGATATGAATGGGCAATTGGTGAATTCTTTTGATGATATTAATCAGGATTTTGTTCAATATTTTTCATCTGTATTAGCACCTTCCACCTCTTTCATTCCTGAACTTAGACCCCTCTTTAATACATCTCTTCCCACTTTGTCAAATTTTCAATCAATTTCTCTGATAAGTGAAATAACTGCTGATGAAATTAGAAATGCTGTGTTTAGTATGGATAGTAATAGTTGTGGAGGCCCAGATGGTTACAATGCACACTTCATGCAACATAGTTGGAATATTATTGGATTTGATATTGTTAAAGCTATTAAATTCTTTTTTCTTCACAATAAACTTCCTGCTGGTTTATCTGCAACTGCTATAGCATTAATTCCTAAGATTGTGAATCCAACATCAGTTGCTGATTTTAGGCCTATCTCTTGTTGTAATATCATCTATAAGATCATCTCAAAGATTTTAGCTAACAGACTACAACTTGTCTTGCCATCCATTATCTCTATCAATCAAGCTGCATATATTAATGGTAGATCAATTAGTGATAATATTCTATTGACTCAAGAGTTGCTGTTTGGTTATGAGAGGAAAAACATATCACCAAGGTGCATGTTAAAATTGGACATTAGGAAAGCATTTGACTCTGTACATTGGAACTCTATTTTAGCTGTTATGTCTAAAATGAATTTTCCAAAACCATTTTTAGCTTGGATTTATACTTTTATATCTTCACCTATGTATTCTATTTCGAGAGATGGTGGTTTGTATGGATACTTTAAGGGTGTGCATGGTGTTAGGCAAGGTGATCCTATTTCAGCTTACTTGTTTATAATTGTTATGGAGCTTCTTAATTCTATGTTCAAGGATCTTGTTGTTAAAAGAGTCTTTCAGCTGCATCCTAAATGTAGGCAACCTCTTATTACTCATCTTCTATTTGCTGATGACTTGGTTGTTTTTACAAAGCCTACTCATGATAATATTCAGTGCATTCTTTCAACTCTGAAGCTTTTCCATTCTATCACTGGTCTTCAGATTAATCTTGCTAAGTCTAATATTTTGGTTGCTGGGTTAAGTTCTTTTGAAAAAAATGATATCATCAATCTCTCGTGTCTTCATGAAATGCCTAGAAATTCTTTCTATTTGGGTTTGCCTTTGATTACTTCTAGAATTACCAAACAAGATTGTATGCCTCTGTTTGAAAAGATTATTGAAAAACTTCTCATATGGCCTATTGGAAAATTATCACAAGCTGGTAGGTTAACTATTGTACAGTCAATTGCTGTGGCCATGACTACCTATTGGACAAGGCATTATATTCTTCCAATTAAGCTCATTAATATGATTTCTAGTGCTCTTAATAAATTCTTTTGGCATGGTGATCCTTTTTGTAGGAAGTTAATTCCAATTTCTTTCCATAAACTTTTTGATGCAAAGAAACATGGAGGTCTTGGAATAACAAATATTTTTCAGTGGAATAAGGCTGCAATCTCAGTGTATTTCAATAAAAATTTTACAACTGATAACAATCTTTGGTCATAATGGGTTAATCACAATCTTATTGGTAGGAGAAATTTTTGGACTATGTCAATTCCTCAAAGTTGTAGTTGGAGTTGGAGGTGTATTCTAAAACTTAGAGAATCATTTATACCTTTAATTCAATGTAACCATGTTCTGATTAAAGATTTGTCTTTCTGGCATTCTCCATGGGCTAAACAAGGTTTAATCCTTAGTTCTATTGTTGATTATAATTTGAGAAGAAATTCTGGTATATCAGAAGAGGCTAAAGTTGATGATTTTATTCATGATGGCAGTATAGTTTTGCCATACTCCAGTTCTTTCCATTTAAGAAACTTATGGAATCTCATTTCAAATAACCATTTTATCAGGTCTGATAATGTACTAGTATGGTATGGGAAGAATTTTACTATTAAGCTTGTTTATAAGTCTCTCTGTGATAAGGGTACATAATTTCCCTGGCATACTAGAATTTGGAAAATAGGTGGTAGTGCAAAGGAAAATTTGTTGCTATGGAAAGTGATGGCTAATGCTTTAAATACCAAGGATAAGCTTTGTAGAATTGGTGTTATCTCAGAGGATCTATGTGTATTTTGTAATTCTAACACTGAATGTAATACACATTTATTCTTTGAGTGTCCTTTTGTATTTCAAATCTGGTATAGATTATTATCAATTGGTGGATTTATAAGCCTTCGTCTGTTAGTGCTATTGAGTGGTTTAATATCTTCAAAGCAACTAGATGGAAGTCACGTAATACTAGGCTTTTGCTAAAGATGCTTAAGAGATTGATTTATGAGGTATGGCAAGAGAGGAATAACAGAATTTTTGTTAATGGTATAAATAATTCCTCTCAGTTGTTTTGTCAGATACATAGTAATATTCTTAATTTTTTGAAAACTGATACATGTTAAGTATGATGTATCATCTTTCTTCTATGTATTTCTCAGAAAATCTGATAGTTTGCTTCACTATGGAGGTTTCTGGAAATTGCTCTCAGTGTGAAGTTTCCATCGGTTGACATGTTATTCTGGAAATCAATTTTATTACGATGATTGATACACAGGTCTTGCTATAGCATGCTTTCATTTCAGGTTATTTGCTGAAGATCATTCTTATGAAGAGTTATTGTTAGTTGCTGATGGTCATGATTGGTATAGAGGGATGATGGAGATATCATGCATTGCCTTATTTTCCTATCATCACTGGTTCATTTGGTTGCAATGCTATTGCCATGTATTTCTTTATTGAGTCTTAGTTTAGTTGTACTACAGTTTGTTGTTGATGTTACTGGTTAATTTAATGTCTTTTGTTGTAGTCATGTTATCATGGTTTTGTGGTTATCTTGGAGAATTGTAATTGTTTTTTTTTTGTAAGTCAAGCTCTATGTTTGTAATGCTACATTAGTTAATAAAGTGAGCTCTTTGCTCTTGCTTTTCAAAAAAAAAAATTAAACTTGCTGTGATAACACTTTATTTATTCTTAAATTTATTTTAAATAAATATAATGGTATAATTAAGAATTTAACTAAGAAGCTTAAATGTTTGTTTTCTGAAAGATTTTAAGTTAAGTTAGGTTATAATGATAATTTGTCTCAAAGGATATTTAAAATAAAATTTAAATGATGACCTTGTAATTAATAAAGATAAATAATTTATCTTTTAAAATCAATTAAGGTCTCGAGTAAATTCTTAGTGAAATTTAAAAAAATAGAGTAATGTTATCTACTTAATGAGATTAATCAATGGTTGATTAATTGATATGATTAATTTAAAGGTAAATTTATAAATTAATTTTATTATAATTACTTAATTAAAAAATGATTAACTAATAATAAGTAATAAAGGTTATTTACTTAACGAAATTAATTATGTATAATCATTTAAGGTAATTAATAAAGAAAAAGTATTTAATGTGATTAAGTTAGAGGTTGATTTATTAATATGGGTAATTAAGGATAATTAATTACTTAAAGATAATTACTTAGTCAAAAGTAATTAATTTGTGCTTTAAATTGATTAGTCAAGTAATTAAAGGATAATTACTTAATGTAATTAATTTGTGATTAATTAATGTAAGATAATCACTTATTGTAATTAATTAAGGACAATTAATAAAATGATAATTAACTAAGGATCAATTAATTAGTGTAACTAATTAAGGTTAATTCATTAAAATATAATTAAATAATTAAAGGATAATTATTTAACGATTAAGGGTTAATGGATTTATCAATCTACGTTAATTTATTTATAAATGACTAAAGGTTAATTAATGATGAAGGTTCGTAATTAATATTAATTAATTAACCAGGATTAGTGGTCAATCTGATATGATTAATTGGATAACTAATTGATCTTATTAATGGATATTTGAATTCTATTGAATGATGTGAATTGTTTGATATCCCTTATATGTTACGCTTTGTGCTATGAATTGTTTTGGTGTGATCTGTGATGAATGTCATTTATTTATCTATGATAAATTTATATTATTTATCTATGAATCTGTGAATGAAGATAAGCGATATAAGATTATACCGCTTATCAACATTGATATGCTTGAATCTGTGATGATTGATGATGTTGCACTATTATGTAAAACCCTTGGACTACACTATACACACACCAATATGGATTGTACGAGGAAATTGGTTAAGTCACAGATTTTAGAAAATAATTTTTAAATTGATTTTGAATTCAAATAGTTTTGGAAATGGATTTGGGTTAAATAAAAAAAAGCTTTTGAAAATGGATTTCAAAGATAAAAGTTATTTTGAATAAATTGATAAAGTTTTGAGATTTATATAGTTTGATTTGAATTTTAAATTCAAGATTTGAAATTGAATTCTATGTTGAGAATTATGGTTTAAAAAATGTTATACAAATTATAAATGTGTTTATATGGGTTTAAACCATTTTAAAAGTATTTTTCTGGGAATTTGAATTTAATCCAAGGACTTTAACTTGTATAAATGAAACCGAATTTTTCCAAAACGAAAACTATTTGTTTTCTAATAATAAAAGCTTTCATATAAAGAAAGGTCAATTTGTATTGAAATATTTCAAGTGTGAAATAGAATTGAAATTGTTTTGAAAATTATGAATAAATCTTTGTGAAAAATGGTTGAACTTTGTTTGAAATTGAAGTGAATTTTGAATGGTGTATCTTTCGGATAAAAGATTTGAAATGGGAATTGTTTTGAAAGAATATGAATGAATTTTTGTTAAAGATTGGTATACTTTGTGTTCAAATTAAAAAGAAATCCTAAAGGTTTATCCTTTCTATAAAAGGTTTGAAATGGAAATTGTTTTGAAATCTGTGAATGAATCTTTGTGAAAGCTGGGAGAATTTTGTGAATTGAATCTTTTTGTTTAAAAGATTTGGAAATGGTAATTTTTTTAAACCATTTGAAGGAAAGTTTTGGGTTTTAAAGTTGTGACTTAACTGAAATTCCAATATCCATATGTTTTTAAATATTGCGCTCGTTATTCGGTTTAGCCGGGAGAGGACCTTATGTCATATAACCCATTCAGAATAATGATACGAAGATACGGATCGCATTTGAAGACCGGTGGTGAAGAACGGGTATTTATGAGAACGATAAGATAACCTATCGAATGACTCTGCACCGAGTAGCTACGGTATAGAGATCTCCATATGTGATGGGTAGTTCGATCGGGATTGTGAATACCCGGATTGCAAGGGCTTCTTTGGAAGTGCCTTCGGTTCTGTTCAAACCCGAAATAGACTTGTATGGTTGTGTGTCTGACATTACACTTTGAGATGTAAAGCCGGTTTCTATCAAATACATTTCTGTTTGGTGGCGGAGATTTATTCTCTTAGCTTAACACCCTTCTCTGAGATGTACAAGCTCAGAGGTTATGTAGTTGATGGTTACTAGTGATACATTCCCAATTAGGTAATGTGGCATACGAAGTGTTGTTGATCATTTGTTGATCAAAGCATGCCTTTTGTGAAAAGTATAGCTTTGTGGACGAGATTGCATCAGGACCTCACACCCCGGAAATGGTCGAAACAGGAAAGATGCGGCAAGGTTGCAGGGGTCGCGCCCCTAGGGTATGTCCATTCCTTCTGGAAAAGGGTGGTATCATGGTATGGAGCCCAGATACTTAACTCATGTGGACACTGTAAATCAATTACTGTGTGATTGTTGTGGTTGAGAGCTCTTGGATAAAGGTCGCAAAGGACTGGGGATGGCATATCTTAGGTGTTACCCCCGGGAAGGGAGTACACCAGCCTTGTATTGGCAGAGAGCCGGGTAGGTTCTCGGGGCGTCCCTCCAGAGGCGTTCCCATGTGGCCCAGGAAGTTCCTTTGCCTGACCATTTGTTGGAAATCTAATCATCCAATACGAGCCCTTTACGATTGCAGTTGTATAACCTGCCACCTCAGGTGGTAGCTGTTTGCACCAAAATTGGTCACAACACTCTTCGGGAGTCGTTGAAGAGATAACAATCAAGAGTATGAACTGAATATGAATATTATCTAACAAAAACTCCAAGCAATAGTAATGTAAAAACATAGACAAGCGATTTATAGTGGTTCGGCGTGTTGCCTACGTCCACTGTGAAGTATTTTGGCGTTTTATTGATTCTCTTTCAATGATTACAAGTTGTTACAGCGATCAACAGCAAGTTACAACTGGAAATTCGAAATCAACAGCAAAATTATGATGTAGGATGATGGAGATCTCGATCCGGCAGAGTCTGGGCGCTTAAGAGTCGAAAAATCCCTTTTCTGTTGGCTCTGGGGCTCTATTTATAGGCATAGGCCGCTGATATTTCGCTGAAAACTCGAGAGACCACTTCTGGAACATGAGGGGGCCCACACGCCCAGCCTCAAGAAATTTGGGCCCACTTTGGCATCGGTTCGAACTCTATTTGAATCGATCAAGAATTCATCCAATCGAGGTGAAATTTGGTGTTGACACTCTTCGACAAGAATGCAAGCTTCTGTGAAAGTTTCGTGGCATTTGGATCAGTGGATTGAGAGATATGATAGATTCGAGATGGGGTTCATTGTGTGGCTGTTTGGTTCGAAACCATCCATTCGAACCGATGGTAGCACGCGCCTTCGTGGTGACGTGGAGCGCAAACTTCGAACCGATCCGGTCTTCACTCCGAGTTGACCGCTTCGACTCCATGTATCTCGGCGCATTCGAACCGATGGATGACACGTCATCGTGGCTAGTTGACCCAGTGGATTCGAATGAAGCTTCACAGGTGGGTTCGAGCAAGGCTCCATGGATGGGTTCAAATGAAGCTTCACAGATGGGTTCGAACAACTGATGCTTAGTGGTTTCGAACAAGGATTCTTTGGATGGATACGAGCTTTGCAACCGCTCCATGGACATGTGGCCTACCGACACGAACTAGATGGATTCGAAGTTGATGGAGTTGAACCGAGGCATTCCGATGGGCTCGAAGTCCATCGGTTCGAAGGTGATCGGTTCGAATGGTGTTTGAGGATGGATTCGAAGACACCTACCATGATGGGTTCGAAACCAGTGTTTTCCCTTCAAGTTGAATCGATCATAACTTGAGCGTATGAACTCGGATTGACTCGAAATTTGAGATGACAACTTCTATGATCTTTCTTGTCATGTCCTATCAATTGTAGCACAATTCGGACTCGGACAGAATTCAGTGATATCCATAGCGAAACGAAGTATGACCAATCTCTGAGACGAACTGTTCTCCGTTTCCGATCGATCTTTTGGTATCGCGGCTTTGCCAAAAAGCGGGATAACATTTTGCCCCCCCAAAGTACGTTTTGTGGGAACATGACGTGCTTTGAATAGCTGCAATTTCTCTCTGAACAACCATTGTTCTCTTTTTTGTTGAGACTCGTACCCTGTATTGCTGTAACCTTGCGTTGATATGGTTGATTGTTGTATGATAGCGCTTAGCCGTTGGCTGTTGCATTTGTAACAAGATGAGTACTCAATCCCTGTAAACGTTTAAAATCGAATGTTAGTTCGACATATATGCACATATGTGCGTTTGACCGTTGTTAACGTCGTGCGTCCACGATTCGTTGTTAGTTTGATTTGCTATTGAATTTCGTATCGATTCTCTCCTGAACCGATATGGAAGGTCGAAGGAAACTACTTTGGGTTGCGCGAATGTAACACTTCGAACCGATGTGTTGGAGCATTGATGGATTCGAAATCTACATTCGTATGGATGGAGTACACTTATGTTATGATGGGTACGAATCTGACATTCGAACCGATGGCTTGGACGAGTATGGAATGTTCATTCTTACCGATGAGAAAGAATGGATACGAAATAGTAGTTCGCACCGATAAGTTATGATGGATACGAAACAGTCGTTCGTATCGATTGGTTGTGATGGATGCGAAATCCCTATTCGTAACGGTAGGTTGTGGATGGAGTTGTGGGTTTGCTGGTGTGAACAGGGTTTTCGAACCGATGTGCCCATTGTTTGTTTCACATCGATGCAGCTCGTCGCCCTGCTGTGCGTTTCGTACCGATGAAGTGCGGGGGTAACTTCGAACCGATAGGATCCTAGGCCAGTGGATTCGAAGGTTGACCTCGAATCGATACGATAATGGACCGGTTGTGACCGGTTGAGTTAACTGCGATACGAAACGTCCCGGTCACTTCCTAGATCTCATATAAATAGCAGGGGATCTCACTTTTTTACTTTTTACTTTTTACTCTCGCCTTGCTTTTACTGTGTTTCGCATCGTTTCGAAGTTTCTGAGAAGACAACACCGTGTTACGTATTCGAACCATTCAAGATCCAAGACTTTAACTCCTCGAATCCATCACTTAAACTAGGTAATTAGCCTCGAATCCAAACGGCAAAGTTACTTCTAACCTATCTCTTCTTCATCGATTGCTCAGTCTCGAGATTGGCAAAACCAGATCTGGTTTGGGAAGGCTTCGAACCGATGCGTGGATTCGAGTTCGAATCGATGATGGCGGTGTCATTCTTCGTTGGATTTCGCATCGATCCCTGGAATGACTTTATGAGGGTGACATAGTTCGCACCGATTGACCATCTTTGATGGGTCCATTCGAATCAATGGTTTCGAATCCATCGGCTATCGGTTCGAAGTTCTCAACTTTGCATCGATACGGAGGGTATCGATTCGAACGTGGCTGATGTTAAGTTGAGGGTTTCCTTATCGGTCCGAACCAGTTAACCAAGGATCGATTCAAAGTCATCCTTCATTGATCGATTCGAACTTGACACCTGATCATCGATTCGAAGCGCGCCTTTCTGCATCGATTCGAAGTGACGGTAGGATGGGTTCGAATGAGTTCCCTTTGTTCGGTTCGAACCCTCTATGATGGATACCAAAGTTTGACATTTTCTAAGCATAATTCCGGCGAGCTTCATCCTTGCATATTTGGACTTGATAATCACACTGCATACTTGACCACCTTTCGAAGCTCGTCGATGGAACCATAACAACTTCTATCCGAATCAAATTCCATCATACAAATGGTTTAGTGATGACGGTCAGCGATGACGGTCATTATAACCGGGCTTCGTAGCTTTGTCGTTTGCGTATTTCCTTTAACTCTGTGACATTTATTCAAGTAATGCATGGCACTGCACAACATACATTCATACACTTTACACTGGGGAAATGCACGGGTCCTTTGTCGTCTAACGATGGTTTCTCATGAGTTAGCTAGTCATGGAACCTTCAAGTTCGCAACAGCAGGAGGTTCAAAGCATAGCTGCTCTGAGACTAGAGGTTCCAGATATTGAATCTGAGATCATTGGTCCGGCCCTGGATGAACTTCCCAATGCGTCTTTCATTGCCAATCTGTCGGATTCCGTTCAATCCAATATTTCTAAAGATATGTTGGGGAGAATATGCTTGAGGCACGGCCTGTCACTGGATGACGTGTTATTGCCGGGGCCGAATGATAGACCACACAACCCGCCGGAGGGATATACAGCATTTAATCGCCACGCGTGCGCGGCCGGGACGCTTCCTCCGTTCAACGAGTACATAAGGGAAGTGTTGTCTTTTTTGAGGATCGCTCCATCTCAACTACACCCGAACGGATATGCTTCCGTGAATAGTTTATTCATCATCTTCATGGAGTACCTTCATAGACCACCGATCCCGACCGAGATCAGATATCTATTTAATTTCAAAACTCGAGGTGATTACCCTTCCTTCACATTTCTGGAAGCGGTGAGGAACTGCCAAGTGGTCACTGGGTCCTGGACCAGGTTGATTTATTACAGGACGGAATGGTTCTATATTAGGTGTCCTCCGGGGTTTGCCCGACGATGGTTATTCAGACGTGAGTGTAGCTGAGTTATCAAGTAACTACTAAGGCAATTGCGGCCAAAGTGGAACTTATATTTTTTCTTTTTACAGCAACGATTCAGCGGCCTGAAGGTGAACGGTTTAAGGAGGTAGTAAGAATACTCCGGGGAGTCCCGGGTGAAGATAGGGATATCGAGCTGCTCTTGACGGATAGGAATCTCCGGACTTACGGGTTGATTGAACGAGGGCAGAGCATACAGTTTGACGGGGCACTAAGGACTGTCTCGAAAAAACGAGCCAAGCACAAGAAGCCCAAAGTTATCATAGCCGATGAGGCTGATTCTGAAAGAACCCATACCGATGATGAGCCGCTGACCGAGCCTATGGATGTAGTTCAGGATGTCGCGGAGCAGAGAAAAGGCAAGGCAGCCGTTGTCACGTCAACTAAGAAGGGGAGATGGAAATCGGTTGTCACGGCCCGACCCTCTCCCGGAATCAGAATTTCGGAGATGTCTCCTTCGAGAACTGAAAATCTTTATGAAGGGCTCGCCGATATTCCAATTCCGGACGATGTGTCCCTGCAGCATGACGCCGGATTGGAAGAACTTTCAGAAACTTTAGTTTTGAGCGAGTCTTTTCCCACTGGTGTAGCAGACACATCTGGTTGGTCGGGGGGTTGCACATTCATACATATTTCACAACACCGCATAACCTTTGACTATAAACTACATGTTTCGAAAGGTGATTAATCCTATTTTATTTTGCTCTGCAGATACTATGTCTAGGCGAGGTTCGATGTTAGGGAGTCTCCGACAGGCCCGCAAGTCTTCATATTATGATTCGCGCAGACGGAAAGGGGACAGTGACTACGACCAGGGACGCTCTGGGTATTCTGGTCAAGAAAGATATGATATAGACAGAGGTTATAAGCGTCGATCTCGATCACATACTCCTCCTCCTCCCAGAGATCCCATACAGCCTCCTGCTCATGTCTCTCGCCCTTCTGAATCTTCACATCATATGTCGGCCTCTCAATCTTCTAGGCATGAATCCCGCCGTTCTAGGAGCGAAACAATAACTATTGCCGTTACAAAACAGCCCCCCATGGAAATTTCAGGGGAAGGAGCAATCAAGCTTGCTCAGCTGAAGAGAGATTTCCCAAACATCTGCTTCGACAACTATATCTTTCCTCCACATTTAAAGAAAATCCCGGAGGAGGCTGAGCAATTGGTACATGACTACGTACACGACTTTTATGCTCAGTACAAAGCGTGGTCGAAAGCAGCTGACAAAGCGTCGGCATTGGCCTTTGAGCATGAGGCCACCATCGAGAGATTGCAGGCTGAGTTAGCTCAAAAGAGCCGTATTATTGAGGTGCTAAACACTGAAGCTGAATCTTCTCGGAAATCTGAAATGGAGGCTATCAAGAAGGCCGACGAAGCCCAAGCAACGATGGATAGGATGAAACGTGAGCATTATGCCATGGTAGAGGACATGGGCCATCGAAACACCCTGGTCACTGCTGAGAGGGACGCAGCCCTGAAGGAGTTAAACGAGCTTAAGTCCAAATTCGCCGAAATCGCCAAGGATAGGGATGATGCGAATAATGCAGCCCAGGAGGCGTGTGAACAAGCCGTGATTCTCCGGACCGAACTGGATGCAGCAGTAGCCAAGGTCCAGGCGGTTGAGGCGGAGGTTTAGGAGAAAGTTCAACAAGCGGAGGCCAGGTTGGAAGCCGATATTGAAGATCTGCTCATCACTTACAACGCTAATGTGTTGAGGCACAGAAATTTAGCCTGGCTTCAGGATTGCCCGGTACACCTCCGTAGCGCTTGGGGTCGATTGGTTGAGGAGGAAGAGGAAGCACGTCTGGGCGAATCGGTCGACCGATTTGAACTTGAAAACCGGCTGCTGACAGACGATGAGAAAAAGGTCCTTCATGACGCTATTATTACTCATGAGAAGGAGATGATTGGTGGCCGATCCCTGGAGGTTGGAGAGGGATCAGGTGTTGAGCACCACTCTACTGTTACTGAAATCACCGCTCCTCCTTTGTTAGTGCCTGTATCTGTGGTCGGTTCACAATCTGTTCCTGCTTATGACCCAGAACAGCCGCGGTTATCTCCCATTCGGGAGCATGTCTCTGAGGCCGTCCAACCGTCAACGAGTCAAACTGAGGAAGGTACTTGAACATATCTCAAGTGTGCTTTTATTAAAGCGTTTGTTTTGAAGAGATTGCTTATATCTTCTTCTCCTCTTTGTTCAGTAACCGAAACTACTCCAGCGTCTTCGGCTCGGGAGTCTATTCAAGGGCAAAAAGCCATCATCACTGAAACGAATGTCGTGACGACGGCAGTGTCTACTGAGATGGCGCAGGGGAGGTCCTTATCTCTTGACGAACAAATGGTGAGTGAGCTGCTTGGCCAACAGGGTGACTCTTTTACTTACTTGCCATTTATCATCAGTGATCTTCCATCGACCTCCAGTTTTTTGACGCAGACCACGGCTGCCCCCAGACAGGCCCAATCAGCTCGAGACGAGGAAATCTTGGCCGAGATCAATGCCGAAATAGAGGCTGCGGGGCAAAGTGGTAGTATCGGTGGTAGCACGGAGGCGCGTAGCCCAGCACCTTTAAGGGTAGAATCATCAAGTGGCATTATCACACCTTTAGTCGCGGACCCAGTCCCTCCTACTCCTCCGGTGGAAAGCCTTCACGTAGATTCGAGCTCTGAGGAGTACATTGACATTATGCCCCCAGCCGAAGAGTAGCCACCGGAGAGGAGGCCGTCCAAACGAAGGATTTCCGTTCCTAGTGATTCTGATGACGAACCGCTGATAAGGAAGCCAAGAAATAAGGAATAGATCGGCCTCCCAAACAGATTTTTTGGTAGATAGGAACTTGTTTACGTTTTTTGTTAGTAGGCCGTGTATAGATGCAGGTTTGGCCCCTGCTGGTAGGGATTCTTTTTATTTGGAAGAACTTTTTTGCATGTAAGTCCTTGTCTCTAGTTAGTTGAAATAAAATTTAGTTTCTTTGTTTCAATTCTCATTTCTTTTGTGCTTAAGTGTTTGCAGTGTTTTGTTTTCAGTCCGGTGTACTTGTGGTGTTTTTTACCATCAAGTAGAGTTCGTTTTATTTGCCAAGTCTGAGAATCTTGGTCGCAAGTTGTTATTGATGAATAAGCTGAACTCCGGACATTGTGTCACTTTGGTTAGTGATTTAACACTTAGCTTTTTTTTGGCCCCCTAGTCTCGGGGAATAACATTTGTATTTCGGTAGTTGACCGCATTTATTGCAAACCTTTAGCACATGTCCACATTCTGGGGACTTAGGATAATTTGAGATCGATGATCCGGTTCGCATTCCGGGAACTTGAGAGTTATCGATGTTTGTAACGCGGTTCGCACTCCGGGAACCTAGAATTGATGTTTGTACTCCAAATCGCGCTTCGGGAATCTGGAGTCCGCTCGCACTCTGGGAATGATTTGCTGAATGTTTATACTCCAATTCACACTCTGGGAATTTGGAGTCCGCTCGCACTCCGGGAACGAGTTATTGAATATTTATACTCCAATTCACACTCTGAGAAGTTGGAGTCCGTTCGCACTCCGGGAACGAGTTATCGAATATTTATACTCCAATTCAAACTCTGGGAAGTTGGAGTCCGTTCGCACTCCGAGAATGAGTTATTGAATATTTATACTCCAATTCACACTCTGGGAAGTTGGAGTCCGTTCGCACTCCAGGAACGAATTATTGAATGTTTATACTCCAATTCATGCTCTGGGAAGTTGGAGTCCATTCGCACTCTGGGAACGAATTGTTGAATGTTTATACTCCAATTCACGCTCTGGGAAGTTGGAGTTCGTTCGCGCTCCGGGAACGAGTTATTGAATGTTTATACTCCAATTCACACTCTGGGAAGTTGGAGTCCGTTCGCGCTCCGGGAACGAGTTATTGAATGTTTATACTCCAATTCACGCTCTGGGAAGTTGGAGTCCGTTCGCGCTCCGAGAACGAGTTATTGAATGTTTATACTCCAATTCGCGCTCTGGGAAGTTGGAGTCCGTTCGCGCTCCGGGAACGAGTTATTGAATGTTTATACTCCAATTCACGCTCTGGGAAGTTGGAGTCCGTTCGCGCTCCGGGAACAAGTTATTGAATTTTTATACTCCAATTCACGCTCTGGGAAGTTGGAGTCCGTTCGCGCTCTGGGAACGAGTTATTGAATGTTTATACTCCAATTCACACTCTGGGAAGTTGGAGTCCATTCGCATTCCAGGAACGAATTATTGAATATTTATACTCCAATTCACGCTCTGGGAAGTTGGAGTCCGTTCGCGCTCCGGGAACGAGTTATCGAATGTTTATACTCCAATTCACGCTCTAGGAAGTTGGAGTCCATTCGCCCTCCAGGAACGAGTTATTGAATGTTTATACTCCAATTCACACTCTGGGAAGTTGGAGTCCGTTCGCACTCCGGGAACGAATTATTGAATGTTTATACTCCAATTCACGCTCTGGGAAGTTGGAGTCCATTCGCGCTCCGGGAACGAGTTATTGAATGTTTATACTCCAATTCACGCTCTGGGAAGTTGGAGTCCGTTCGCACTCCGGGAACGAATTGTTGAATGGACTGTCGTGTGTTGGTCCAATTCAGCCTTTGACGTGATGGCTTGCCCCCGAGCTGGGGTTTCACTTAGTGAGTGGCTGGTCGTATCACAGTCACTCGCTATTTGAATAAATTCCATTGTTTGATGGAACTTAGCTCTTCGTGTGTCGTGATTGTTGAACGTTGTATTCGGTGAACCACAGCTCTAGCTTGAAGAGATAGTATTTTATTGCTGTAATAAGAAAATATAGCAAAGTCAGTGCCTTATTACAAATTCAAATTTCAGAATGTAAAGGAAACTGCAAAGTATTCATAGATTGAAGGAGCCTGTCATGTGTGACAGTGATGAGGATCTTCGTCGTTCCAGGCTCCTGAGTACGTAGGTCCGCCACTGATGGCGTTTATCACCAATCTTCCACGGGGACAAGTCGAGTCCTCCTGTCTCGGTCGATTGGGTCCATTGTTTGTATTTGATGGGCCCGCTTCTTTGGGCTGCGGTGTCCGCACAAACTGTTCCAGCTTCCTTTCTCTGATCAGTTTTTCGACAAGATCCTATAAGTGACGACACTCGTTCGTATTGTGCCCGCAGCTTTCATGAAACCTGCAAAATTTTCCCGTCTGGATTTGTTTCTCTGACAACGGTCTTGGTGCAGGTTTTTGATATTGAATTGTATCACAGGTTTGTAAGTACAAGTCCTCTAGTGATGTATTCAGAGGAGTGTAACTGTCAAACATTGGATTCTTGCGCTGCGGGCCACTATTTTGATCTTGTTTTTTAGTTTGATTCACGCTTTCTCTTCGCCGAGCTTGTTTATTTTTAATGTTCAACTGAAATTTTCCGGAGCTCTCACCGGACTGTTTTATTGCAACATTGCTTTGGGTCCCTTCCGCATTTGGCCCTGCGTCAGTTTGCTTCCTAGACTGTTTCGCGTCTTCCGCCTCAGGAATTGAGCTGCTTTGGCATGGAAATGGTCCAATGATGCAGGTGGTTTCCCAGCTAGCCAGTTGCCAAATTCAGAATCGGGGTCGATCCCCTTAGTCAATGCCATAAGGATGGAGTTATCGTTTGGATTACTAATCTCCACGCATGCAGTATGGAATCTCTCTAAGTAGTGTCTGAGCGTTTCTCCACGAGCTTGAGTGATACTAGACAGAGTGTTGACATCTTTGGGCCTTGCGACGTGCATGCGGAATTGCTCAACGAATTTTGTGGCTAACTGGTCGAATGATGAGATGGATCGAGGTGGCAGTCGGGTGAACCACATGGTAGCGATGCCCCCCAAGGATTTGGGGAAACTACAACATTTCACTGCATCGTCAGCCCTGGCAGCAGTCATCGACCATTCATATTTTAGAATATGTTGGTTGGGGTCGGAGTTTCCTTCGTACATGGGTAGAGTGGGCATTCGGAATCGCCGTGGGGGTTCAGCAGTAAGAATATCGTCCGTAAAGGGAGTGTGACTTCGGGAAACTCCCCAATCGTCGTTTGTGAATCCCTGACTCTCATGGATCATCTGACGTATTATAGTTGATAGATCCGGCATTTGCGTTTTTTGTGCGGCCTGCACCGGAGTATGATTACGTTCCATTCTTTGGGGTTGGACCGGATATTGTTGACGGTCCAAGTCTCGCCTTCTTGGCTCATAGTCTTATGGGACGTACGGTTCAGGAGTACGCCCGCTATGACGACGGTCCAGGTCCGACTGATCTTGGGCGTCGACCCCTGGTTCAGCCGCAATGTCAGTGGTGCGGTATTCTGCGGTGTGGTGAAGAACGATACCTCCTCGGGAGGAGGGTCCGGTTTGGAAACTGGCTGACGGACCAACTATAAGTTGTCCAACGGTCAGTGTCGGTTGATTTCCAACGGGTGGCATACGACTCCCATCTAGCCGGGGTCGTGGAGGCCGGTTATGATAATCAGAGGATGAAGAACTTTCGCTGGATGAGCGAGAAGCATGGTCTTTCATGGGTCACTTTCGTTTCTGGCGATCCAGCTTGTTGATTAGCTCAGCGTTAGCGCGTAGCTGTTCTTCTAGCTATTGCCGACTCTGGGTCAGCTCTTGGAGTAGCAATTGCAACTCTTGTCGGGTAACCGGACCCGACGGTTCCGAGTGCCCAGCGACATCTTGATTAGATGAAGGTAGAGGGGCAGGATTCTGTCTATCCTGTTCTTCTTGATTGACAGCGTTTGAGGTGGTTCTTGTGCTAACCATCTTGAGAGTTGAATTCCTTTCCTAGACTTTATGCAAATCTGAATAGAAGTGAAGGAAGTTGGATTTAATGATTTGGATCTCTCTCTTACATTTATTCAATCCGGTATCGATGACAAATCCAATGAGCAGGAGAAAATCTGGGTTTTCTCAGTGAAAGCACCAAAGTGTTTGCACCAAAATTGGTCACAACACTCTTCGGGAGTCGTTGAAGAGATAACAATCAAGAGTATGAACTGAATATGAATATTATCTAACAAAAACTCCAAGCAATAGTAATGTAAAAACGTAGACAAGCGATTTATAGTGGTTCGGCGTGTTGCCTACGTCCACTGTGAAGTATTTTGGCGTTTTATTGATTCTCTTTCAATGATTACAAGTTGTTACAGCGATCAACAGCAAGTTACAACTGGAAATTCGAAATCAACAGCAAAATTATGATGTAGGATGATGGAGACCTCGATCCGGTAGAGTCTGGGCGCTTGAGAGTTGAAAAATCCCTTTTCTGTTGGCTCTGGGGCTCTATTTATAGGCGTAGGCTGCTGATATTTCGCTGAAAACTCGAGAGACCACTTCTGGCACGTGAGGGGGCCCACACGCCCAGCCTCAGGAAATTTGGGCCCACTTTGGCATCGGTTCGAACTCCATTCGAATCGATCAAGAATTCATCCAATCGAGGTGAAATTTGGTGTGGACACTCTTCGACAAGAATGCAAGCTTCTGTGAAAGTTTCGTGGTATTTGAATCAGTGGATTGAGAGATATGATGGGTTCGAGATGGGGTTCATTGTGTGGCTGTTTGGTTCGAAACCATCCATTCGAACCGATGGTTTTGAACCGATGGTGGCACGCGCCTTCGTGGTGACGTGGAGCGCAAACTTCGAACCGATCTGGTCTTCACTCCGAGTTGACCGCTTCGACTCCATGTATCTCGGCGCATTCGAACCGATGGATGACACATCATCGTGGCTAGTTGACCCAATGGATTCGAATGAAGCATCACAGGTGGGTTCGAGCAAGGCTCCATGGATGGGTTTGAATGAAGCTTCACAGATGGGTTCGAACAACTGATGCTTAGTGGTTTCGAACAAGGATTCTTTGGATGGATACGAGCTTTGCAACCCCTCCATGGACATGTGGCCTACCGGCACGAACTAGATGGATTCGAAGTTGATGGAGTCAAACCGAGGCATTCCGATGGGTTCGAAGTCCATCGGTTCGAAGGTGATCGGTTCGAAGGGTGTTTGAGGATGGATTCGAAGACACCTACCATGATGGGTTTGAAACCAGTGTTTTCCCTTCAAGTTGAATCGATCATAACTTGAGCGTATGAACTCGGATTGATTCGAAATTTGAGATGACGACTTCTATGATCTTTCTTGTAATGTCCTATCAATTGTAGCACAATTCGGACTCGGACAAAATTCAGTAATATCCATAGCGAAACGAAGTATGACCAATCTCTGGGACGAACTATTCTCTGTTTCCGATCGATCTTTTGGTATCGCGGCTTTGCCAAAAAGCGGGATAACAGTAGCTATAGTAGGCATAGTATAATGGTACCTATGCTGGCTAAGTTTAATATTATACTTTCGAAATATTTTCTGCACTATGCACTAATAATAATATCAAATGGTTTTTACATATCAAGCATTTTTGACCGTCATAAGGAGAAATCTCCTCCATGTGTGCGCTTGCATTATGTGTGTGGAGGGAGGCCTTATGGCAGTTTCATTTTCCATAAAGCATTGCGGTTTTCAATATTTTAAATTCTTTTGCTGTTCGTTTTAAAGATAAACTGTTTTTGTTTGCTCATACCAATCCCATGATTGACTCGGAGTTTAGTGTTCCCTTCCTAAACTCTGGGTGTCCACAATTTTTCACACGGGCAGTCCAGAGTTTTGGGTTTTTTAGATAATCAAATAGTAGGTATATATTCGATAGCCTTCAAAGACTTTGGATTTGGGGATCGCATTGGCTACACTTTAGCATTCATGGCTGACCTTGCTTAGCACAACGTGATGGGGTTTTTCGCTTCACATTTGGAAAGGATGTTGGTGGATCTAGTCTTTGGAGTTTTTGATGCTTTAGCTATGGAGTTGTAGATGCAGTTGATGTTAGAGTTCCTTCTTTGGAGTTCAAGTTTATGTTATCTCTTTCAGCTGCTGTATCTAGTCTTTGATATTTGTATTGATACCTAAGTTGTATCATTATTGTATCAGATATTGAATCTGTTATGTATAAATGATATTATCTTTTCTTCCATTGTGTTGTTGTACTTAATGTGTTAAAAGCTCCAGCAAACCAGATTCGGCGTTTGAATCTGCAGCATTAAAGTACAAGTGAAGTACGGGTGCTGATTTTTGAAGGTCGAGTCAGGGTCGTTTCATTTGGTATCAGAGATGAAGGTTGAAACTTTAGCTCAGGAGTATAACACATTAGGTAACTCATTAGAGATAAGGTGAAGTATACCTTAGAATGAGTATCCTAAGATATCTATTCGTGTGCCTCAGTAAATTCCCTTACTATCCACTGATAGTGAGTATGAATGCAAGAAGAGGACGAGATTGGGGACAGAGGAGTACGACTACAAATGGTCGATACCCTGCAACATCGGAAATAATCTTTCTCTATCAATCTCTTTTGTTCATCATCCGATTTTAAATTCTTTGATTTCTTCGAGGCAGCTCGAGGAAGAAGTTTTAGTGTGATGGTGGCCCTGCGAATCGTGTAGATAAGTTTCTATCTCGTATTCTCTTCGTCAAATTTCTATCAGCTTTTCGTTTTTAATTTCAATTAATTTGAAATTCTATTTGAAATAAATTGGTAAATTAAATATGAAGTTGAATATGAAGATTTGTATTGATAAAACGATTTCGATTATAACCAAATTCGAAATTCTATTGTAATTTTTTGTGAGTATCAAGGTCCAAAGAGGGACAAGTTATATATGTTTGGAGTATTCCGACTTGAGTTTGGGATCCATATCTAATGTTTGAGAATTATGGAAGATTGAATCCATTAATCTATTTTATCGGGTTTCGATATGTTCTACGAATGGTTAGTTATCCTTCAAACTAACCAAGGTCCCTGTATATTTCGTAGATCCGGACAACCCGAGTATTTCGTAAAGTGTTGGAAAGAATTGTTCTCCTATCTATTGTTGAATTCTAATTTGGTAAGCCAAATACAGAATAGATAATCAGCTTGATTGATGAGTCGATTCTCTATCTTTATGTATCCATTCTTTATTGTCTCCCTGGCAAATTTCGGGGACGAAATTTTCTTCAGGGGGGAATCTGTAACGATCCCGATTTTCAAGCCAAATTAATTTAGTAATTAATTTGATTTTTGGATTAAAATGAAGAATTAATTTGGTAATTAATATGAAATTTTGAATTAAATTGTGAATTTATTTAAATTTTTCCAAATTAAGTGAAAACATTTGTTTATTTATATTATGTTTATAAATTAATTTTAAATAGAATTTAAAATTGAAAATCAAATAATATTTATTTTAAAATTGTATTGAATTTGAAAACATTTTATTTTCAATTATAGATATTTTAAAATCATATTTAAAACTCTATATTTTAAATTTATGAAAAATTTGTTTTATAATTATGATTTGGAAGTTATATTTTGAAATTAATACAATAATTTTGAATTGCTATTAAAAGGTTATATTTCAAGAAACAAATGATTATTAGTGTATAATTTGATTCTAAATCATTTTATTTAAAAGCTATATCAATATAAATTATATGTATGTATATACACATTTAAAAATATAAAAGAGAAAACATAGCTTGTAAATTAAAAAAAAAGAGAGGGTTTAAAACAAAGTTTTAAATTTATTTAAACAAGAGTTAAAAACATAAAACATGTTTTATAAATTAAATAAAATTTAAGAAATTGGTTTAAACACAAATGTTCACATTTGAACAATTGTAAAATTGAGATTATAAGATAAAACAAGTGTAAAAATCTCAATGATATGAATTAACAAGTGTAAGGTTTTAACTATATGTGGTGAACAAGTGTCATGATTTAAATTTTATTTAAAAATAAATAAATTAAAATTTTAGATATTGAAGAGTAAAACCAATTTTCATTCCTCTTCTCAGATTTTCAACATCAAAACCGAAAATAGCAAATAAAAGAAGAAAACCAAAACAAAATGGAAATCAAAAACAAAGTTGTAAGTCAAAATAAGAGAAAAGTCAAACCAGATCAAAGCTTCAGAAAAATCAAACTTCAGTATCGAGCTAAATCAAAACTATCTTCAACATTTTGATCTAAAGTCAAGCTTCAGATCCAACAAAATCAAATAAGCAAGCTTCAGTCCAAATTGGGATTCCAGATCAAAGTAAGACAGAGCAACATCTTTAGTTCAAGTCTGGAAGCAAAGCATGGATTCAACAAACAAACAGAAATCACTTTCGGTCTTCAAAACCTAGTAGCAGGAAACTATTTTTAAAAATCTAAAGCCTGGAACAATTAAGTCTACTCAAAACAGAGATTCACTTAAACATAAGAAAAGCAAATCCAGTTTCAAGTTAAAGCAAGCTCAGATCAAAATCAAATACCAACATTCAAATTCAAAATTTCATTTCCTAGTCTCTGCCCTCAAACTCCAGGTGAGCAAACCCCTTAACTCTGTTATATCACTTAGTGTTTGGATTTGTATTTGATATATGATATGAATTATGCTGGAATGATGGTGTAAATGTGTTTGCATGCCTTTATAAATATGAATGACTGTGTGCATATTAGTGTACAGGCCAGAAACATGCCTCTGTTCATACTCTACAGGTTTTAAAATCTGTTTATAAACTCATATCTCCTCATGCAATGAAATTTAGACTATGATCCCTAAAAGTAAAATGACTGTAACAATGTAATACAAAATTTAAAAATGGTTTCAGGTTTTTATATTCGATAATTATTTCAAAATAAGGGATTTACAATAAAAATCAATATAAATCGGAAAATCAAATGATTTAATTCCACGTTTTGACTTCATAATTTGATTAGCATTTGGAAATGATGAATTTTAATAAAGGTTTCATGATTTTTAAATTAGAGAATGTTGCGAATTCTCGAGATGAACAAATTTGGGTTTTTTTATTGATTTCCGATGATCAAAGAACAATCGAGCCTTGGGCTTGATATCAGAGAAAGATGATGTGTCGTAGATCAATAGAAAAATAGAACGAAATTTTCCAGATGATTTGATAAGTTTGGGTTCGACGAAATAGGGTTTAAGGGCATGGTTTTATCAACGTCATTCTCGAATCCATTTTGGGGTCAATCGTGGATCGGGGTAGACCGGACTGGGGGGAAACGACGCATCGGAGTGTGGCGAAGTTTGGGTCAAAGTCGCATGGCGTCAAGGGGCAGAGATGATCGGAACGAGGTGTTTGTAGGTGGTTAGTTTTGGTTCCAGTTTAAATCGTATAGCTCGATTTTTGTTTTCGTCGAGATTGGAGGTTCTGAGGGGTCGCGGGGTTTGTGGGCATCATCGTCGACTTGCCGAGTGTGGCGAGATTGGTCGGAGACGATCTACCGTCTGTACACGTGCACATGATATCCTCAATATACGGTGATGGTTAAAATTTGAGGAAGAAAGGAGGAACAGGCCCGAAGTTATATTCGAGGAGTTGATGTCCTGGCTCGAGTATATGCGCGGTGTGTTCAGGTGGTTTAGGCGTTGATGATGATTTAAAAATTAAACTAAGTTAAAAAGGACGAAGAAAAAAAAGACTAGGGGAAATTCGTAAAAAATCGAAGTCAGGCATGGGAAAGAACCCGTGTGGGCTCGGGTTTTTGAATATTTGGGCTCGGGTTTTATAATGTTGTAGTTTGAAAAAAATTTAAAATAAGCAAGTTGTCCATTAAATCAAATTTTAAATTTTCTTTTTTATAAGATAATAAATGTTTATCTTTGGTTTTGAATAAATTTAAGGTTTTATAATGTTTGAATTAAATTTGAGGTGTTATAACCCTTTATTTATTCTTAAATTTATTTTAAATAAATATAATGGTACAATTAAGAATTTTATTAAGAAGCTTAAATGTTTGTTTTCTGAAAAAGTTAGGTTATAATGATAATTTGTCCCGAAGGATATTATGACATTGTAATTAATAAAGATAAATAATTTATCTTTTAAAATCAACTAAGGTCTCAAGTAATTTCTTAATGTAATTTAAAAAAATATAATAATGTTATTTACTTAATGAAATTAATCAATAGTTGATTAATTGATATGATTAATTTAAAGGTAAATTTATAAATTTATTTTATTATAATTACTTAATGAAAGAATGATTAACTAATAATAAGTAATTAAAGGTTATTTACTTAACGAAATTAATTAAGTATAATCATTTAAGGTAATTAATAAAGAAAAAGTACTTAATATGATTAAGTTAAAGGTTGATTTATTAATATGGGTAATTAAGGATAATTAATTACTTAAAGATAATTACTTAATCAAAAGTAATTAATTTACGATTTAAATTGATTAATCAAGTAATTAAAGGATAATTACTTAATGTAATTAATTTGTGATTAATTAATGTAAATTATTAGGATAATCACTTATTGTAATTAATTACGGATGATAATTAAATGGTAATTAATTAAGGATTAATTAATTAGTGTAATTAATTAAGGCTAATTCATTAAAATATAATTAAATGATTAAAGGATAATTATTTAATGATTAAGGGTTAATGGATTTATCAATCTACGTTAATTAATTTATAAATGATTAAAGGTTAATTAATGATGAAGGTTCGTAATTAATTAATAGTAATTAACCAGTATTAGTGGCCAATCTGATTTGAATTAATTGGATAACTAATTAATCTTATTAATGGATATTTGAATTCTATTGAATGTTGTGAATTGTTTGATATCCCCGATATGTTACGCTTTGTGCTATGAATTGTTTTGGTGTGATCTGTGATGAATGTCATTTATTTATCCGTGATAAATTTATATTATTTATCTATGAATCTGTGAATGAAGATAAGCGATATAAGATTATACCGCTTATCAATATTGATATGCTTGAATCTATGATGATTGATGATGTTGCACTATTGTGTAAAACCCTTGGACTACGCTATACACACACCAATATGGATTGCACGAGGAAATTGGTTAAGTCACAGATTTTAGAAAATAATTTTTAAATTGATTTTGAATTCAAATAGTTTTGGAAATGGATTTGGGTTAAATAAAAAAAGCTTTTGAAAAGGGATTTCAAAGATAAAAGTTATTTTGAATAACCTGATAAAGTTTTGAGATTTATATAGTTTGATTTGAATTTTAAATTCAAGATTTGAAATTGAATTCTATGTTGAGAATTATGGTTTAAAAAATGTTATACAAATTATAAATGTGTTTATATGGGTTTAAACCATTTTAAAAGTATTTGTTTTGGGAAAACCCAAGGACTTTAACTTGTATAAATGAAATCGGATTTTTCTGAAACGAAAACTATTTTTTTTCAAATAATAAAAGCTTTCATATAAAGAAAGGATTTCCATTTTGTATTGAAAGATTTCAAGTTTGAAATAGAATTGAAATTTTTATGAAAACTATGAATAAGTCTTTGTGAAAAATGGTTGAACTTTTTTTGAAATTGAAGTGAATTTTGAATGGTGTATCTTTTGGATAAAAGATTTGAAATGGTAATTGTTTTGAAAGAATATGAATGAATCTTTATTAAAGATTGGTATATTTTGTGTTCAAATTAAAAAGAAATCTTAAAGGTGTGTCCTTTCTATAAAAGGTTTGAAATGGAAATTGTTTTGAAATCTGTGAATGAATCTTTGTGAAAGTTGGGTGAACTTTGTGAATTAAATCTTTTTGTTTAAAATATTTGGAAATGGTAATTTTTTTAAATCATTTGAAGGAAAGTTTTGGGTTCTAAAGTTGTGGCTTAACTGAAATTCCAATATCCATATGTTTTTAAATATTGCGCTCATTATTCGGTTCAGCCCGTAGAGGACCTTGTGTCATATAACCCATTTCGAATAATGATACGATGATATGGATTACATTTGAAGACCGACGGTGAAGACCGCGTATTTATGAGAACGATAGGATAACCTATCGAATGACTCTACATTGAGTAGTTACGGTATAGAGATCTCCGTATGTGATGGGGAGTGCGATCGAGATTGTGAATACCCGGATTGCAAGGGCTTCTTTGGAAGTGCCTTCGGTTCTGTTCGAACCCGGAACAGACTTGTATGGATGTGTGTCTGACATTACACTTTGAGATGTAAAGCCGGTTTCTATCTAATACATTTCTGTTTGGTGGCGGAGATTTATTGTCTTAGCTTAACACCCTTCTCTGAGACGTACGAGCTCAGAGGTTATGTAGTTGATGGTTATTAGTGATACATTCTCAATTTGGTAATGTGGCATAGGAAGTGCTGCTGATCATTTTTTGATCAAAGCATGACTTTTGTGAAAAGCGTAGCTTTGTGGACGAGACTGCATCAGGACCTCACACCCCGGAAATGGTCGAAACAGGAAAGATGCGGCAAGGTTGCAGGGGCCGCGCCCCTAGGGTATGTCCATTCCTTTTGGAAAAGGGTGGTATCATGGTATGGAGCCCAGATACTTAACTCATGTGGACACTGTAAATCTAAAACTATGTGATTGTTGTGGTTGAGAGCTCTCGGATAAAGGTCGCAAACGACCGAGGATGGCATATCTTAGGTGTTACTCTCGGGAAGGGAGTGCACCAGCCTTGTGCGGGCAGAGAGCCGGGTAGGTTCTCAGGGCGTCCCTCCAGAGGCGTTCCCATGTGGCCCAGGAAGTTCCTTTGCCTGACCATTTGTTGGAAATCCAATCATCCAATAAGATCCCTTTACGATTGCAGTTGTATAACCTGCAACCTCAGGTGGTAGCTATAGTAGGCATAGTATAATGGTACCTATGCTGGCTAAGATTAATATTATACTTTTGAAATGTTCTCTACACTATGCACTAATAATACTATCAAATGGTTTTCGCGTATCAAACATTTTTGACTATCATAAGGAGAAATATCCTCTAAGTGTGTGCTTGCATTGTGTGTGTGGTGGGAGGCCTTATGGCAGTTTCATTTTCCAAAAAGCATTGTGGTTTTCATTGTTTTAAATTCTTTTGTTGTTCATTTTAAAGATAAACTGTTTTTTTTTTTTGCTTATACCAGTCTCATGATTGACCCAGAGTTTATTGTTCCCTTCGTAAACTCTGGGTGTCCATAATTTTCCACACGGGCAATCCAGAGTTTTGGGTTTTTCAGATAATCAAATAGTAGGCATAGATTCGATAGCCTTCAAAGCCTTTGGATTTGGGGATGGCATTTGCTACACTTCAGCATTCATGGCTGACCTTGCTTAGCACAACGTGATGGGGGTTTCTCGCTTCGCGTTTGGAAAGGATGTTGGTGGACCTAGTCTTTGGAGTTTTTGAAGCTTTAGTTATGGAGTTGCAGATGCAGTCGATGTTAGAGTTCCTTCTTTGTAGTTCAAGTTTATGTTATCTCTTTCCGCTGCTGTATCTAGTTTTTGATATTTGTGTCGATATCTAAGTTGTATCATTATTGTATCAGATAGTGTATCTGTTGTATATAAATGATATTATCTTTTCTTCTGCTGTGTTGTTGTACTTAATGTGTTATAAGCTCCGGCAAACCAGATTCGGAATTTGAATCTGCGGCATTCGAGTACAAGTGAAGTACGGGTGCCGATTTTCGAAGGTCGAGTCAAGGTTGTTTCAGTAGTAACCTCATATAACTAAGAAGACAAATTCTATATTGAATTGTGTTTCAATTCCAATCCTTCAATTTCGACCCAATTATAGTCAATAGATGGACGACATGCCAAGAGTTAACTATAATCAAAGTGGAATGTTCACACTAAAGTTCAACAGTATTCTCAAGTCGACAGAACCATATAATATCATTACTTCGAAATTCTCTGTTTGACCTTAGTTAAATTAACCAACGATAAACTCTTGAAGGAGCTATTGTATATTTATCCAATAACTATTAGTACGTAATCCCTCAGTGCTCCCAATAGTCATGACTAATACATTGTCTAGCACTTGAAGAGAATTACGTACTCTAGTATCGATATCCTGTCTCGAAACATCTAAACTTGAAATATTTAAAATAATAAGTTATTTTTAATGTGATAAATTTCTCATGATTACAACATATTGTAATTTCTATCACATAACATACCATTTAAGGATTTATTATTTAATATATAATTAAATTATACAATTAATTAATATACCATAATATGACAAACATATAATAAAAAGAAAAACACCCATTTTTTTGAATGAGATCTATTATAGAGTTAATAAAATTACAAAATTATTCTTAGGGCATTACCGCTAACTATACTAGTATATTTATAATATATATTTTAAAGTATACTTCCAGATTTTAAAATTAAAAAATTATTTAGTTTCAATACTATTATATGTATTAGTATTTCATGTATTTCATATATTTATAATATTATAAACATAATTTTCAATTTAATAATTATTATTTTTATGTTGCCATTATGATAAAAGAAATAAATTAATTATATATATATATATATATATATATATATATATATAATTTCCATACAAAAATTTTAACTAAAAAAGTTTGTTTAAACTTTTGAATCTCAAATTAAGTTAGAAAAATGATTTTATTTTTTATTTTTTTAAAAGGTAAAACATGTTTTAAAATTTAAACATCTGAATTTTACAAATTAATAAATATCTCGTCCGCTTTTAAATTAATAAATGAACTTTTTACTCTGGCGGCCATCATTAAAAAGAATTAAATCTTAAAAACATACATGATACAGAAAAATAGTTTGGAGGATAAACTTCCTCTTTTTTTGCCTCTAAGACACATTCTTTATTTTTCAATGATAAGGAAAAACATCTGTACAAAATATAGCAGAAATCCAAAGGTTTTGTTTCAAGGCCATGTTAAATTAGGGCTTTCATCTTTTCACGCAGTTAATCCAAGGCTTCCATCTTTTCACACGACTAACCTAAACAACAAAGTGAGTCTCTTCTATAGTGTAGCAGTTTGTGATGATGATGGCAGAGTCAAGCTTGATGACAACGATAATGGAGAAAGGCATGACGAGTTTGACGGTGATGGAAGGAGAAGATGGTGATGGAGATCAACTGAATAAGATTAAAAACATTAATGTATTGCAGTGGCGATGAAGGAGTGATGTTTTATATAATTAGAGCTGGAGGTAAAAAAGAAACATGTAATTATGGAAGAATAAGATAGTAGTAGATACTAATATTGTGTGGTATCATTTTTTTCAAATGGAATAATTATTTAAAATTCTGCTCCTTAAGCTATTTTGTAGTAGCATTTGTAGAAAAAACTATATGTTTTAGATCAAAATGTTATTTTATAGTAGCATTTTATGAATTATTGTAGTAGTTTATGAATTGTAATAGCGGTTTTTGAACAATTGTCGCATTTTATAGATAAATTGTGTATTTAGCTCATAGTGTCATTTTGTAATAGCATTTATGAAGTGACGTAGCTGCTTTTGAACTATTTCAGCATTTTTTGACCTATGGTGGTATTTTATGAATTGCAATATCATTTTGTAAATGAAGTATGTAATCTTATATTACAATGCTATTTTGTAATAGCATTTTATGAGTTGCAGTGATATTATTAAATGAATTTAATATATGAACTTAGCTTATAAAGTTATATAATGTACTAGCAGTATTTTTAAATGAAGTTTTTTACGATTCTACATTCCAGTAGATTTTTATTTTAAATGTAGTAATGCTACAGTGCAGTATCATTTTCTTGATTTTTAAATAAATTATTTATGTAAACTTTTATATATAATGCTATTTTATAGTACATTTTATGAATTGCAGTAGTAGTTACTAGATTATAGTAGCATATTTTAAATTGTAGTAGCGGTTTATAAAAAGTTGTAGTAAATTTTTAAATGTGTGTAGTAATACTACTAAGTAGTATCATTCTTTGTATTTTAAATAAATATAATTGTTTTAATGCTAATATATAGTAGCATTTTATGAATCATAGTGGTAATTTTAAAATTATAGCGGCATTTTACAAATTGTAATGATATTTTATGACTAATTGTAGCATCTTTTTAGACATATGTAGTAATGCTATTGCATCATGCCATTTTTTAAATAAATGTATTATGTTCATAATGCTATTTTATAGTAGCATTTTATGAATTATAATACTTTTGAATTGTAGTAACATTTCCTAAACTGTTGTAGGGGTTTACATACAATTATACCATCTTAGATAACATATATTGCATCACACAACATTATTTTGTAGTAATATTTATGAATTTTAGTGCCAGCTTATGAAGTATGTCATAATTTTTGGGTTTGTAATAGGTTTTTATGATTGTAGTATAATTTTTGAATTGATTTTTTTGGTCCACCTTCTTGTGTTATTTTATGATTTTTGCAAAGCTGATATCATTTTTATTCTATTTTCTAAAAGTTTTTAATACTACTTTTCATAAATTAATTTATAATGATATTACACAGCTTTATAAAGGTGTTCACATTTTTATTTAAATTTTTTCATATTTATCGTGCTATTATTCATAAATTATTTTATAATGCCACTACATAGTATCAGTTTTGTATTTACTAAACTTAGAAATTAGAATACAACACTTCTATTTCAAGTTTATCATGAAATAGTTGATCTTACCTCGTGATAGTATTTTATGGTTAATTGATATGACTCGGTAGCATTTTGTACCTTTATATTTCATTTTACAAAAAAAAACGTACAATGATATTATACGGTATCATTTTTCCTACTAATATTTCTATACTAATTGATGTTCGATAAGCAAGATGAGACGAACAATAATGATGTGATGTTTTGGAAGATATGGATGGCATGATGGGCAGTAACATGTATTTAGTATAAACTAGCATTTCATATGACGTGACAATAGTCAATGTAATGACCCAAATTTCAAACATTTCATATTTGTATATCTAAACTATTTAAATATTTGAACCTTGCATTAAATTTTATCAAAATGATTTAATAACCTTATTAACCACCTTTTGATATCATAACTAATGATGGTAAACATGTTTTGGAAAAATGTTTATAAAAATAAATACTTTGAAGAAATATTGATAATAAACCGAAAATCGTTTTATCGATAGACTGTTTTTTTACCATCAGAAGTTGTTCAGGTTTTTTTTACACACACTTATTTAGTTAGGAAATCAATAAAATGAAATTCTTTTTTTACCATTTAGGAAAATAAACTTTTTGATGATGTTAGGGGTGACATCATCAATATTTTGAATATGAGCTTTTAAGGAAAGACTTAACTTTTAAGTAAAGATGTAAAGGTGTAAAGGTAGCATATGAGCGGGAGGCTCCTTTGTGAAATTTCATGGAATGCAGAAAGTGGTAATGGCCTCTTTCACAAACCTATAAATACACCCTTAAGGTAAGAAATAATCATAAAAGCTTGAAATGAAGTAAGAAAATAAAATTTTTGGAAGCGATTAACCCTAACCCGCTAATTCTTCTCTAATTTTTCAAGTATAAACCACGTCAAATCCAATATCTTCCAAAATTTCACCAACACCTTGGAACAAATTAGGAAGCTCAGGTATAAAGCCAAAGGGGAAGAAAAATAAGGAAAAGGGGGATCTTGGATGGGCCATGAGCAATGGAAGGGGATGGGAGGTGTTGCCTTCGTTTGAAAGCGCTAAAGTTTGGATGTTTAGGCTTTTGGTGATGGTAGGAGGTGGTTCTTTGATTTTTGTGGCTTTTTGCTTGCATTCAATTTGGATCTAAGTGAGTTATCCCGCTATATTGTTGTATATATTATGTATATATATGTTATGTTTGACATATAAGTTAAAGCGACATTAACAAATTAAAGTAATAAATTTTGGACCTCTCTTGCATTTGAAAGCAAATGACAACTTTATATTGTATAACATCACTTATATTATCCTCTAAAACATGTGATGTGGCCTTGACTTGATGTTTAAATGGTTATTTAGGTTGTATGTTGAATTGAAGTATGTTTGAAAGTGTTTGAAGTGAGAATAGTCGTTATAAGTGCACTTTGATATCCCTTAACTTTAACTTGTGTAATTGGATATTTATGATATTACCTTAGGATAATTTGATTTGATTATTATCTATAGATATTTGGGTGTATTGGGCAGTAAAGAAATGGTTTCGAAAGTTATAAGAATTTTGAAAAAATTATGAAAGTTAGAACATAAAATATGGTTATAAATACACTGTATAAATATAGCATGTTTTCGAGAATTTTATTAAATAAATGGGAAGGTACTTTTAGGAGTTTCTTTCCATGATTTTTAGTAGACAAAGGGTGGTACTTACTATAAAATTTTCAAATCTTAAATCATTTGTTTAAGTGATTAAAACTAGTCATAAAGATTGTGCTTTTTAATATGTTCTTTAACAATGAATTTTAATAGCATTTAAAAATACAGTATTAAGTCACTTATGATTTTAATTGTTTAAAAATGATATTTAAATTTGGCATTTTAGGGATGTTGTCTATCCCATTTAAATTTGGTATTTTCTCTAGTCTTTTTAGAAATGTTTTCTAACCTATTGTGAAGTATTTTATAGTTGGTTTGAGGTTTAACTATATTTTTAATAATTATATATATATGTAGTTTCGAAGTAAAGAGGTTATATAATATAAACATGTTTTTCATCAAATTATAAATTAGTTATTTTCAAGTAATATTTTACATAGTTATTTAAAACCTATTTACAAGTATTTTTAAAGTGTATATAAGTTTTGAAAAAGGTAACTATCTAGGCTTACACTAAAAGCCGACAAGGTAGACTTCTCTATTTGTGAGAGTTAAGATTGATGTTCGAGTAGAGATATGAGCAATAGAGCTCTAACCTACTGGTTTATCTCTTGATCAAGGAATGGTCAAGTTGGAATGTCATAAACGTGTTAATATCGTAGCTTACTTATTTGTTTGAAAAGTAATTAACTTTGCTTAATGCCAAAAGCCAACGATGTAGCTTATTTATTTGTGAGAGTTATGATTGATATCGAGTAGAGATATAAGTAATATAGCTGTTTTCCTAATAGTTAACTCAAGAATGTCAAAAACAGGTTAATCATATTTTTTCTTACTTATTTATGACAATCATAAATATTATATTTAAAACTAAAATCCGTTGAGGTTGATTTATCTATTTGCGAGATTCAAGATTATAGTATTTAGGCAAGGCTTTGATGCAACAGTGCTCTAACTTAATTGGCTTCATTCTTGGACAAGGAATAGTTAAGTTGAAAGTTGAAAATGAGTTAAGTATACGAATCTTGATTTCTTTAAGCAATCAATTTTAACGAGATAGTAGCTTAGTCGACTATTGAACTTAACCAAATATTATCCTAGATCTCTAAAAGAAGTTTTTTTAAAAGGATAATATAGGTATGGAATGGTTCTTGATTTTATGTGGCAATGTGTTAATTGCATTCATCTTTACCCCTTTTGATTATACTTATGAATGTAAATAGATATTTTAAAAAATGTTTTAAAGGTAAGCATAAGTGAAATGGTTTTGGGTTTATAGTGGCAATTTTTAAGTAACATTAGTCATAAACCTTTTGAATGGATTTGTGAAAGTACTTAGAGCCTTAAAATGGATCTTTTGAACAAAATATAAGTAAGGAATCTTTTGGAAAAAGATAGAAAAGGTAAAGGTTTAAAGTAAGAAATCTTGTTAATGATTTGTGAATATACTTATACCATTTGAGATAAGCATATGAATACTTTTTGAAGTATTGAAAGAGCATTTAAATAGTAGAAATTGATAGTAGATAAAAGAAGTTTTACTAATAAAAGAGGTTTTAATTAATAATTCATTAACTAAACGAAGAAAGAATTTGAAGTTGCTTATGCAACTTAATTGTATTTTGTATGACTTGATCATGCTTTGTATGTTTATTCATTTATGGAAAACATTTAGTCATATACTTAGCATTAAAAGACGATGAAGTAGGCCTGTCTATGTGACGACCGCCCATGACTCCCGCACTAAAACAAGAGAATGGTGCGCTGAAAGGTGTGCCAGGCAGCCATGGACGATAGTCAGGGTAAGATAAAACAGAAACTCTATCGTATTACTCACAGCGCATGGATAAAATACAATAGAAAATATACATAGTGAAGCTCTATAGAACAGAAGTCTCATCATATAAACTCATAATAGTTTTATACAATCATCAGAATAGTCAATACATCAAGCCTCACTACATAACACTCAGAGTATCAAACAAACAGCGGAACATCCAGTACATATAGTAAGAAAACAATATGCAAAAGCCTCCAGCTCGTCTTCGTCATCAACAGCGTTGGTAGCCAAGAATAGCACCTATCACCTGCTACCTAGTCTGCCCACCCCAACATGGATGAACAGCCCAAGGTAATAAGAGTTGAACATAAAACCTTGAGTCAGACAACAGTCTTAGTGAGCAGTAAATTAACTATCAAACATACCAAAAGAGCATAAAGGATAAAAGGAATAGGAACTCAACCATCCTACTCCACCTCATTCTACAGTGATAGCCCCCAGACCCACTAAGCATAAACAAGCATAGCAAAGCAGACATTTAAAATAAAGTAATTATCACTCGAGTCAAGGTCGATGTTTTCCAAATACAAACCCCCAAGGCCTAAACCAAGATCAGATAAGCACCCAGAAAACACCGCTCTTGAGGCCGAATGATGATACAACCAAACATCCATGACTCTGGCTATCACTGTTATCATTGCTTTGAATTCACCGTTAGTTGAATGACCGCCTGTCAAGGGCTAATGGTAACCCCGGTTCTAGATAAACTCCGCACGTCATCGTGACCCGTGCCTAGGACTTACCTACTCTGCCCAGAGTACTCGACCACCTACCTGTAGTCTTTTGGGTGTCCCGACCACCTACCTGTAGTCGTTTTGGGAATCCCATGTACTCTTGCTTTGAATTTACTAGAACCTTCAACAACAATGAAATCCAAGCCTCCTAGTCATCCTCCTCGACGACTATTCTCATACTAGCCCAAGCTACTTCTCGAGCAATCCATTATCAACCAACTCGAACCATCCCTCGAGTTATCAACATGCTTGGAATGATCCCGTCTGGATTATGCCAAGGCTACATCACATCATGCTTCGCCTCATCTCATCTAAGCAAAGCTCCATCACAACATCGTCATCATATCCGTCCATATGAGCTTCATCATCCGCTACATATGCCACGAGCAGCTTTTCTCATCCCTTAGCCTCTCCCTTAGCCTTTGAATCATTTTTGACCATACTTGTCTAGATCCAACCATAAATCAACTAACTCTAAACAATCAATCAAGACAATTATTAATCCAAGCAATCAAATATTCAAACAAGGTTTAATAAGCAATTATACAAGGAAATGGCAATTTGGTAATTAAAGTGTCCAAATCTAATAAGCATGAATAATAGGCAAATGTCTCTAAAACTTGATGAATAAACTTGCATAAGTTAACATGTAGTAAAATAGGTGTCAAAACTTCATAGATGATAGATCTACATGCATACTTAAAGAAAATACAAGAAATCACTATCTTTAACATAAAACAAGCCACCGATCCAATATACTCCCTTGGGTCCGTGTGAGAGATAACTACCACTCACCGAATCACCTAAACACCTCAAAAACAACCAACTTCAGATCTAGACAACAAGGAATCAAGCTTGATCCTCCAAAGCTTCGCTTCAAACGATGAAATCTCTCTTCAACGGATGGAGATCTTCAACTTTGGCCCTTGGATCTTTGATTTGATCTTCAATTTATATGGAAGGAATCACTAGATTAGAGTGGAGAAAAGAAGTGAAGAAGTGTTGTAGTCGAGCTCTCAAAATGGCAGCACTTCGTCGCTTCAAAATCCGATGCCAAAAAGTGAGGCGAACCCCTTCTATTTATAGGCAGATTTTCCCCTGAGTCGCCCCCCCTTGAGTCGCCGCCGACCTATCCCCTGAGTCATCCACGGCTCAACAGACCCCACAGCCTACGACTCAATACACATGCCGACCTAACGTCTCCAACTCCCACGCGACTCAACGGCTCAACTACCTACGACTTAGCGACTCAACTGCTTATCATACTGTCGACCCAACACGAGAGACAACTCACGACTCAACCCTATAACCTTGAGTCGTTCACAGCCTATCAACTAAACTCCTTAACGACCTAACGACTCAACAGGTATGCGGCATACGACCTAACACGCGCGACTCAACACAGGTGCACGACTCACGACTTAAGCCCATACGCCGACCTAACTACACACAGGACCACACGAGTTAGGCCTTATCTCGTCTACGACTTAACACACAGCCAACCCAACGACTTAAGCCTTAGGTCGTTCACTCACTAACCCGTTAACTACTATAAGTCGGCTTGTCTTCTTAAGTCGTTAACCCTATGAGTCGGTCACTACCTTAACTCGGTCTAGCACTAACACGCTAACCCGTCCAAACATATATGTCGCTCCATACCTTAAGCCGTAGCCTTCTTAGGTCGGTCAATACTTTTAACTCGGTCATCCCTATAAGTCGGCCCAAACCACTAACTCGGCAACATCTTAAGTCGCTCACACGAGCTAACTTCCACACGACCTAAGCACTAAGTCGTTGACTCCCATAAGTCGCTCCACTCAACCTAGCATTCACACGACCTAAGCTACCCATGGCTTAAGCACCACACGAGTTAACCTACACATGATTTAAGCTCCTTCACGACTTAAACTTTGGTCGACTCATACTCAGAACGACTTAATACAACTAACAACTTAATGCATATAGTTTAACAATGTTTCGATCCGTAAAAATACGGGTCGTTACAGTCTATCTGTAGGAGTCAAGACTAATGTTTGAGTAAGGATATGAGAAATAGAGCTCTAACCTGCCGGCTTCACTCTTGATTGAGGAATAGTGTGAGATGAAAATATCGAAAATGTAATAAGTATATAAGGTTTGATTTCCATAGGTGATCGTTCTCATTATTATTGAATGACCAAATTCATCGATTCACTCTTGAAGAGACCGGGAATGGTAGGTATTTTACTTATCGAATTGCATAAAATAAAATCTACACTATAAGCATGAAAGGAAATGAAAATGTAATTAAAAAGAAACACTAATTAACGTTGCACAAAAAAAGAAAAATACATGAAGCAAAAATGGCTAAGTAGCCATGAAAAGAGAAGGAGAGCTTTCTTTTTTATTTTGATCCTAAACTAAACTAAAGAGAGACTAAGTAAGAGAGTTACATGAAACATAAGGGGTTATTTATACAAGCATGAAACCCTAATCATAATATAGGGGAATGCCCAAACTACCCTTGATAAAGTGTGGCGGCCAAGTAATCATTAGCTTCTAAAAATCATCATTTAAGTGTACATGAAGCCATTAATTCCATAAGCATGTGCATTAGCCTCTAATTTGTACATTAAGGTGGTGAGTAGGTGGGGTCCTCCATGATCTTCACTTTGAATTATTTCCATCTTCATTCCTTTGTGTTCTTTTTGTGCATGCATATCTTCTTCATGAAACAACTTGTAATCCAAATCAAATTCCTACAAAATAGTATGGAAATTTCTAATTAAATTTTCTCAAGTTAATTTATACATAAAAATGACTATTTTGCCCTTGGATGAGATGAGTTTGTAACAATTTGGAAATAATATGGATTTTGGTTAAAACAAGTCAAAATACCCAATATGATCATTTATTTAAATCAATTACAATAAATATGGTGGTAAAAATATTCACATTTACGTGCACATCAAATATACCCACACTTATCTTTTTATCCGTCCTCGAATGAAGAAAACTAAGATAAATCCATTTTCGTAAGGAGCACGATTGCATTGAGTATATGCAACAAGCCGTTAAACCTAGGTGTCCCTAGTAAGACGAGTGTTGTCTCGTGAGGGTTTTCAGCGGATACTACCCACAAAATCCAAGTGCGGGATAAAAATATTTACAAAATGGAAGATTTATTTACAAAGAGATGAATGCGAGTTTTTGAAATATTTACAAATGAAGGATTTATTTTTAAATCGACGCAAATAAGTTAAATATAGGTTTTGGTCATTATCTTGAAAATTTAAGTTTCCAACAAATAGACAATAGTTTAACTTGTTGTTTCGGTTAATAATAAAGTGTAATTATAAAATGGATCCTTAGTTGATTATCAAATTTTGTCAAAGTGGTATATTCATTTCTTTTCAATAACAAGTCAAATCAAATAAGTTAAAATAGTGCTTGGATTTCATTTGCTTACTCTCTCTTTTTTGTTGAAAATTTTATTGGTATTTGCAATATTTACATATGCTTAACTCAGATAAACTGAGGCCAGATATATTACCATGCACTGCCATGCGGACTTATGTGCGGGGAATACAAAGCGTGGCGAGTGAACACACAAGTGTGAACACCTATTGAATGTAGGCGTTATTAAAAAGAATTTTTACATATACACCTAGCTCAGATAAACGGAGGCCAGATATATTGATCGTGCACTGCCTTTCGAGCTTACGTGAGAAAGGTACAGAGCATGGCGAGTTTACACACAAGTGTGTACACCTATCGACCGCAGGTTAATAGAAAATATTTACATATATACAAATGTTTTGTTTTTTTATATGTTTTTTTTTTCAATTTTTTTGAAAGAGAAAGTTTTGCAAAATAATCTTGGCACCATTTAACTTAGAAGACAAAAAAATATTATATCCTTTACTTTAAATCAACCACTTTTTAAAACAAAGATTTTAGTGAGGATATATTTCATAATTATCATGTATGAACCTTCCTATATACTAGTTAAACTATCGTTATTTGTAATCAAGCTTCATTTTTATTTTTATTAGGATAAATAAACTTTCAAAATTGTCAATTTAACAAGCCAAAACCATATATTTATCCCATAGTATTTCTTTAAAAATAAATCATAAGAAAAATTGTTTTTGGTTTTTTTTTGAGATTTTAAAAGAAAATGCAAAAATAAACCATGAAAAATAAAATAAAAATGAAGATGAGTCTCCCCCCTCCAGACTTGATTTTGACTGTGTCCCCACAGTCAACCCAAGTGGAAGGAGAAAAACAAAAACAAAAACATGACCTTTATTTAAATGAAAATTAACGGTATTTACACGAGATCAGAAAGTATATCGTCAAAAAGTAAATGAACCAGTCTTCCAAAGACCAATTCGTTTGTCTTCTCAAGTATGCGAGACACAGCTTAAGCTCAGAAAACTAAACAGTAAAAGATTTCGAAGTTGAATGTGGATTTGAAAAAACGAAAGTCGTTTTATTGAAAATCGTACGAGTTGTTTTATTTTCGATGATTTTTGGGGTAGATAGAAAAATTGGTTGAAGTTCAACTTCTTCCAAATCATCGATTTCTAAATCAAAATGGTGATGAAATTTTCCTCTTCAGAATTCAACAACTCATTTTCAAAAAGTCCATAAAACTCATGTCGTTAAATTCGACTTCCTTTGTTGGATTGTCAACAAATTCATTGCGTAAATCGAGTTTAAAATTCTTAGTTGTCGTATTCAAATTTTCAGAAAAAGGAAGATCGAAGTTTAAATCAAGTTTCGCACCCTCAAAAGAATTGAAATCCAACTTAATTACTGTATTTTCAACATCTTTATTAAGATCGTCATTACCAATTTCAAAATTTGTTGTTGAAAATCATCTATTTGGGTAAAAGATGGATTATCGTTTGACTCGTCACACATTGAAATTTGATTTTGTTTCTCACGAAAATTTTCCAATGTTTTAATCAACAAATTCGTGTGATCATCATAATTTTCATTCATTTGCTCAACAAAGTCAAATTGGTAATTATTAACTTGAAAATTTTCGATTTGCACTTGTTGAGAACAAGAATTGTCAATTTCTATAAATGGTGGATTATTATTTGATTCTTTGCAAGTTGAGATTTGATTACAATTTTCACGAAAAGTTTTGTATTTTTCAAGTAATAAATCCCGTTATCTGTTTTCCATTTAGTCAACAAAATCAAATTCATTATTATTAATTTGAAAATTTTCATTTCGAATTTGTTGATAACCAAAGTTTTCAATCGTATCGTTATTGAAACTATTCCCATTGCCAAAATTATTTGAAAATTGGTTCACATTTTCGTCTTGATTTGGAAATTCATTTTGAAGCTCGAAATTGAATTGGCATGGGTTACACTCGAAATTATTTGAATTTGAAGTGAATTCAAATTTTGATTATTTTGAGAACTTTGATTCGAGTTATAGCACAAATATGAATTGCACAACTCATTTATCTCTTGACTTTGTTGCGTAGAGAGTTCAAGTAAAGACGAAATGTTATTTTCAAGAGTTGAGAGTTGACCATTATTTTGGAAATTTTGTGGTTTAAAATTCGAATTGTCTAAACAAAAGTTGTTGTTAAAATATCCATACGAATTTGGAGTGAACTCATATGGATTATATTGATTCTCACAACTAAATTCAAGTGAGTAAGAAAAAGGGAACTCAGACATTTTCAAGATTTTTTTTTATATTTGGTTTTTTTATAAAGAAAAGATATTTACAAAGAAGAATTATTTTTCAAAATGAAAAATTGAAATTTTTTTTTGTATTTTGGTTTTTCAAATTTTTTTGTTTTTGAAAAGATTTTTTTGTATTTTTGATTTTACTTTTTTTTGGATTTTTGGAATTTTGATTTGAAAATTTTCAAAGGAAAAGAAAAAAGCCAAGTTAAGAAATATTTACAACGTTTTAGTTTTGGATTTTGATTTTTTTTAAATATGCATGAACTAATGCAACTAAATGAATGCAAGGGTCTAATTATAAATTATTTATCCTAAGTTAACCCAAAATTGTATAATCACAAATTGTCTTAGATAAACAAGATAGTTCTCAGCCATGTAACGGACATGATTTATCGGTGCACTACGAATCATTGTAGCAATGCAGCCGAAAGTTTAAGTTCCTTCAAAGAAATAATTCAGTATAATATTTACGAATCACCGTAATATTTATAACTGATTATTGCTCTGTCATAGCTTAGACACCAAGAAATTAAATTGTTCAAAGAAGACAAATTGTCAATATACAATTAGGTGTTAATAATGTCTAACCGTTATTACTAAACAAAATTCTAGAATGAAATGCAAATAAAAAATTAAACGTGTATTAACAATGCAACTACGATGAAATTTGTTTTTTTTGTTTTTTTTATTGCAAATGCAGACAACCAACAATGCAAGGCAAATAAAAACAATAAATATGGGCTATATAAAAGCAGCAAAAATTTAATAGCAAGCAAACTAGGCAATTTTTTGTTTTGGCCAAGCCAAACGGAACAAGCGACTCTTCTAATCTGCTTTGGCAACCTGAAAATGAAACAAATATATACAAGTTTTTTTTTATATATCAAAGAAGAAACTAAGTAAAGGAAAATTAAAACAAGTAGAAACCAAACAAATGAAAACGAAACAATTTGTAACTTGTTATTATTTTTCTTACATTCCTTTGTTTTTTTATTTATTTAAAGTATTTAAGTTAAAGAAGAAACTAAAACAACTAAAAACACAATTAAAACCTTGTTGCCTTTTTTTATATGAAAGAAGTCCTAAAACAAAAGCAATTAAAAACAACTCACTTTTTTTTTAACCAGGAAACCTAAACAAATTAAAACAAAAAGGAAACAAAGTAAAAACTAAAGCAACAAGTCTGGGCGCAAACTAATTGTACCCGGCCCAAAAAAATATAGAAAAAATAGAAAAAACTAACCAAAGATCAGCTAAACGACTCCAGATCAACTACAATTTGTCAAATTCACAAATTCACTCAAATTAATTCAAGTTCTCAATCGAAATAAAGACCATTAAACACTCCAATTCACGACTCCTTAAAACAAAAATTTCTCAATCCAAATTCAGAAGATAAAACGAGTCGTGATTAGGCGGTGAAGGCTACTATTGGTTGCGGCGATTTGGGATGTAGGCTTGAAGTGGAGATCGTCGTGGTGGTTTTCTGGTTGCAGGAGTCGAGGTCGATTGAGTAGAAGGGTTTCAAGTTGCTCGCAGTGGTGAATTGAATTGGAGGCGGTGGATTCGAAGTTGGCAGATAGAAGGTGGTTGATGTGTAAATGGTCGCGATTGCAATCAGCGTTTGTTGGAGAGGGTTTCGAGGTCGATGAGGGCAATTTTTGTTGCTGGTTCGTGAAGGTTTAATTTCTCGGCGATGATGGTTGTGGGGTTCGTGAATATGGGTTTGGGCGACACTGGTGGTTTGCAGTTCGATTGTGGAGTTGCAGTAGTTTTCAGAGGGAAGCAGGGTGATTGGAAGAGGAATGGATGGCGGGTAGAGGAAGTAGGGTTTGTGCCTCTGGAGGTTTTGTTTGTGCACTGTTGATGGTTGGAGCTCTTGTGATGAACTAAGAGGGAATATGGCAAACAAGTTGTATATGGCCAGATGGGTGATATATGATTGTTGTTTGAGCAATGGCGGCAAGTGGTGGATGGGTGAACTTGCAGGTAATTTTTTTTGATCGAAATGTTGTGACTGGGATGGGTAGTGTATATGTATCAGTGGTATGTAGAGGAGTTAGATGGATTGTGAAAGTATGTGATGTTTGTGGTGTAGGTCGGGGTTGTGAAGTTTGTAGAAGTGTATTGCACTGTTCTATGGAGTGATGTATGCAATGTTGTAAGCAATATTTGTAGAAGCTGATGTGGCAGGCGATTGTGGTGATTGTAGAGGGGTACTGTTAGTGATGACAGTTTTGAACAGTTTGAACAGGGGTTGTTGTATGTCGACGGAACAGTGTTTGTGGCTGCGGAGTGCAACTGTCAGTGGTTAGTGGTAGAGAATGCTACTGTTTAGTGGGCAGAGTTTGGTGGAGGATTGTGATATGTTATGTGATGAAAGAAACAGTAAGCAGTAGATGATGTATGGAATGACGGCAGCAGCAATGAATTGTATACACAGCAGTGAATGAAGTATAGATGGAGGCACAGTCGCAACAGTTTGAATGGTATGCAGTTGAAGTTGATACAGCAAGTAGTTTGTGATGGTGAATGTGTAATGTTATGTGAGGTTTGGGTTGAGTGATGTGATAATATTTGGTGGCTATGGACTGTACAGGGGAGGGTTCAGGTGCAGCAAGATGGTGTGGTGGTGGAGATGATATCAGTGTATATGGGGTTAAGTGAAGTAGGTTTTGAATGATATAGGAGATGGTGTTGTTGCAGAGGTCAGGTTGCAGTTGTGGAGTGGTTCGAATGGCAAGTTGCTTGAAACTGGAGTTTGTGGATGGTGCACTTGAAGTTGGAAGAGACTGTGGTAAGATAGAATGAGATTTGCACAGAGTTTGTGAGATATGCACTCAAACAGAGAATGTTAGTAGGAAGTTGACTGCTCTGGTACCAGGGGTTCGGGATGAAGAATGTCAGAGTATGATGATTATCGGAATATGGCAGTTAAGCTGGTGGTTTTGTGAAGGCAGTAGGCTTGATTGTTTGAGGAGAGGAGAGGAAGGAGTTGTACAGAGCTAGTAAAGTGCACAGTGCACAGTATACGAATAGTAAACAGACGAAATAATTGTGTAATTTTTTTTTGTTTTGTAACAAAAAAGAAAAGAAAATGTGATGCAAATGGAATAAAAATATTTTTGTTTGAAATTATGTTTACCCTTTTTTTTAGAGTATGCAAATTCAATGTGAATAGAAAACAACAACCAATAAACAATCACACGACAAACATACATAATTTTTTTTTAAAACACAAACAAACGCACAACAAAAATAATTCGAAGACTAGAAAATTAAGATCAAATCAATTCCTCGGCAACGACGCCAAAATCTTGTTCGTCAACGGAAATTCTATCAGTTTAGACATCCGTCGAACGAATTTAACTTAAAAATAACCGCAAACACATGGCGTACTATCGTAGTACGTGGCGAATACGGGTCGATCCGCAGAGAATTGATGATCTTAAAAATTATATTCAATCAAATTATACCAAAGTCGAGTGAAAGTTAAGCTATAGAATTAGAAAATTAGCTAACTAACAAAAAGAAAAGAAATGCAAGTATGAGAGTTAAATGACAATTTAGAGAATAAATCCACTCTCTATATCACATAGTTCAACATATATGAAATCATGATCTCTCTTTTATGGTCATTAGTGCTTTAATTGATGTGTTTATCATAAGTATGACATATTTGTGTTATTGATTAGCCAACATAAGCCATCAAACTATAACACATCTCTTAAGACACTTACTAACTTTCTTGAAATTTGACAAAGAAAATGAAAATGAAATCTATTTTAAGTATGATCTATTAATTATTGATTAGAAATATAGACCATCAAATTTGAATTTCAAAACACTTTCTTATGCCATAATTATGTTTTGATGAAGAGACATTTGTGTTAGTGAATGTTTAAGCATAGCCTATTTGATTTCAACAATATAGACTATCAAATTCAAAGCAAAAACAACAATTAAACCATTTCTATCATCATCATTAAGCACAAAAAGAGAGCATGAATTGACAAATAGTTGAAGCTACATAATTAGAGAGCTTCGTTATCCCTAAATTGAAGGGGTTTAGCCTCTCATATTTGTCATTTGATTAACAAATGTAGTATGCAATTGAACAAAAAGAGAGGAAAATGAAAGCTAATGGAAAAGAGAATTAATCTAATTGCATAAAATAAAATCTACACTATAAGCATGAAAGGAAATGAACATGTAATTAAAAAAACACTAATTAACATTGCATAAAAAAATACATGAAGTAAAAATGGCTAAGTAGCCATGAAAAGAGAAAGAAAGCTTTCTTTTTTATTTTGAGCCTAAACTAAACTAAAGAGAGACTAAGCAAGAGAGTTACATGAAACATAAGGGGTTATTTATACAAGCATGAAACCCTAATCCATAATTTGGGGGAATGCCCAAACTACCCTTGAGAAAGTGTGGAGGTCAAGTAATCATTAGCTTCTAATAAACATCATTTAAGTGTACATGAAGCCATTAATTCCATAAGCATGTGCATTAGCATCTAATTTGTACATTAAGGTGGTGGGTAGATGGGGCCCTCCATGATCTTCACTTTAAATTATTTCCATCTTAATTCCTTTGTGTTCTTTTTGTGCATGCATATCTTCTTCTTGAAACAACTTGTAATTGAAATCAAATTTCTACAAAATTGTATGGAAATTTCTAATTAAGTTTTCTCAACTTAATTTATGCATAAAAATGACTATGAAGATGAATATGTGACAATTTGGAATTAATATGGATTTTGGTTAAAACAAGTTAAAATACCCAATATGATTATTTACCTAAATTAATTAGAATAAATATGATGGTAAAAATATGCACATTTGCGTGCACATCACTAACTTATATAGATATGTACTCTGCTGCAAAGTTTTACTGAAATCGGAACATATTTCCTATATGAATACTGTTAAATCCCAAAACTGTAAAAAAAAAAAAGAATAACAAACGTAAGCTCATGAATATATATATTTGTAAGCAAACGTAACTTCTTCATTATAAACCCTTTATATTGAAAACCCACACTATATATACATACAGTAACCTTATATTCATAAAACAACCAGATCCTATGCAACTAATATAAATTTTATACACTTTAAAACATATATAGGCTGTCACATTAACCCCTATACAAACAACAGACTATATGTATATACTTATACAAATATCTAGAAAATTTTCCTAACTCATATATATATATATATATATATATATATATATATATATATATAAAACAGGTATATAAATAGAAATGCATACAAACCTACATATTATATATATATAAATAGGGATGGGAAGAAACAAACCCGTTGCAGGTTTGGCCGAGTTTTTATGGGTGGTGGTAGGCTTCGGCCAAGGAGGCAGAACGGTGGAGGGAAAAGGTGGTCTCAGGCAGTCGGTAGGGAGAATGGCTGTGTGTGCATGCTCGGAGGGAGATGGCGAAAAGAAGGAACAGAGAATTGGGGTGGGAAGACTCGGCGCATATGGGTGGTCGAAGATGAGTGGAGGGGAGTTGCGTGGGAAGCAAGTGACGAGGCTTTGGTTAGCGGGCCACGGAGGGGCACGGTGAGGTTGCTCGGCTGAGTGGAGTTTTCTATGGTGGGTTTTGACATGAGGTGAGGAGAAAAAATATATATAAGAAAGTAGAGGAGCAACTATCGAGAAGAAGAAATGAACAACAAAATTTCAGAGCAGAGCAAAAATGAACCAGTTTTTAATGCATATAAATTTGGATTCTTTTATTTCAAATAACGTAACCAACGAATCAGATGAAAAGATATTAAATGGTCATAAAGTATTAAATTTGAAAGCGGTGCAGCACGAGAATTTGTGAAAAAAATAAAAGCAAATGACTGTTGGTTTTCAAACAGTTGAAAATTGAAAGGTTACAAAATGGAAGGCACGGAACCGGTACGGTTACCGTTTTTGTGGATTCCGCTCCGTATCGGACTTCAAAACACAGAACTGAATATACCGCAGTGATCAGTACGACGAGACGATCAAAATGGTACCAGATATCAGTGATACAACCATCGTATCAAAAGTTGATATCCGGTGTCAAATTGCTGCAAATTCGCTGGAAATAGGATAAACGAAGATAGAGGAATCCAAATTTTACAAAACAAAATATGACGTCTCACTCACAAGATGATTTACAAATTTATTCTATAAAAATATTCAAGTTTGAAAAACATATTATTCTCATCTAATATGAACTGATTTGAATTGAAATAAAATTACACAATAAAATAAACTTTAATATTATCAGACGAAAATCTACCATTTGCTATGTCTAAATAGAGGTATTCCAAATAATAAATTTTTGTTTACAATTTCAATTATTTAAAATTTCACAAAATTTTCAGTTAATTACGTTGTTAAAACCGATAAATTTTATAGGTCGTTACAGTTTCTAAGTGGGGGATGTTGTAGGGTTGTTTTAGTAAAATGGGTTCTGATTTGAGTCCGAAAAGTAAGATTTGTTATACAAAAGATATATGTATGTATTGTTATTTCAAAGTGATTTGAAATAAAACTCGATGTTTAGTTCTAAAGTTTTTCTTTAAAAGAAATTTGATATGAAATTCTAATAATTTTTTTATATGTATGCTATGTAGGGTACCCGAGTAGTAGTGGCGCAGCATAGAATAAATCTTGGAATTTTTCATGTTTTCCTTTCTGGGTAAAGAGTGTTTAATAGATTAGTGAAATTTGTTAAGTTATTTTATGGATATATGTAGCCTATGCATTAGGATTATAGGTATGTATATCAGGATATGATGTGTTGTTTAGTAGATTTCATTTGTTAAAGTGAACAGGTATTTCGACGATTTTCGACAGTCGGAAACTTCCGAATCGTTATAGAACTTAAAGAAAAATGTTCTTGTGTGAAAGTATAAAAGTAGAGCTTATATAAAACTTGAATTAAGAAAGAAGTAGGTTAAAAAAAAGTTTTAATTTTTAACATCCTTGTTAAGTAAAACAAAATTTAATGTTTTGTATATACTCTTAGGATGTCGTGGATTATTATACAAGTATGCACTTAAGTTGTAAAATATTGATAACATGAAGTCATGTTGTATGAAATGGTTCATAAATGATTTAGCATTAAATGAAATGCTATTTGTATAAAAGAAAGTGATAAAAGATATTGGTATAGTTAAGAAACCAATAGGATAAAATACGTAATTTGTACGTAGATCGTTTTGTTCACGTGACTATTCTTGATCCAGTATTCGAGTAAATGATTTTGAGTGGTTTACGCTGGTCCGAACAAGGATTTTTCACTAGATACTTGATGGAGAACACTTGATATAGATTTTCGATAAGATCCCAAAGTTTTATATCAAGTATATGGCTACGTAAGGAGAACGAATGTTTCTAATCAAGGAACTAGATCGGAGTCCGCACTGGAGATGTTAAGTGATCTTACAAATTTATGTGATCGAGCAAGTGATTGAATTTGATATTGCGTATGAAAGATCCATGCACATCGTACAAGCTTTAGTATATATATATGCATACATATATATATATATATATATATATATATATATGCATACTATGTTTTGTTGGCTTATGGAGAGGTTAGGTGATGACTCTTCAATTTGCTATGAGGTAGCATGAATAACCGTCTAAGTAGTAACTTGAGACTATTGAGCGCAAGGTGCGCTTAGTAAATTGTTTCTCATCCTTGTGCGATGAGAGGGTTTGCGTCCCTAGGAAATCTAAGAGTTATGTTTGCTAGTGATTGATATGTGGTTGTTTCATTTTTTGCCCATGTTGGAATTTCGAGGATGAAATATTCTAAGAGGGAGAGAATGTAGCGACTCGGAATTTCGGACACTTCATATTTATATATATGAATTATTTAAGTATTTGAATCTTGGCTTAAGTGTTACTAAAATGATTTAATAACCTTATTAATCTTCTTTTAAATCATAACTAATGATGGTAGACTTGTTTTGGAAAAAAAATTTACAAAAATAAATACTTTGAAGAAATATCGATAATGTGACCCCTCGGAAGTTGTTCATTTTTTTACATACACTTATTTGTTTAGAAAATCAATAAAATGAAATAAAAACTTTTTTCCATTTATGGAAATAAACTTTTGGATGATGTCAAGGGTGATGTCATCAAGGATATTTTGAAAACTAGATTTTAAGGAAAGACTTAACTTTTAAGTAAAGATGTAAGTAAAGGTAGCATGTCAGAGGGACGCTCCTTGATGAAGTTTCATGGAAGGTAGAAGGTGGTAATGATCTACTGCACAAACTTATAAGCACACCCTTAAGGCAAAAACTAATCATAAAAGCTTCAAATGAAGTAAGAGAATAAAAATGATGGAAGTGATTTACACTAATCCATTAATTCTTCTCTAACTTTTTCAAGTCTAAACCAAATCAACTCTAATCTCTTCAAAACTTTCACCAACACCTTAGAACACCTTATAAAGCTTAAATCTAAATTCAAAGTGGAAGAAAAGTGAAGGAGAAGGGGGAACTTGGATGGGCCGTGAGCAATGGAAGAGGAGGGGAGATGTTGCCTTGGTTTGAAAGTGCTAAAGGTTGGATCTTTTGACTTTTAGTGATGATAGGAGGTGGTTCTTTGATTCTTGTGGCTTTGTGCTTGTACTTGGCTTAGATCTAAGTGAGTTATCTCAATATCTTGTTTATATATATTTTGTATATATATGTTGTGTTTGAAATATAAAGCTAAAGTGACATGAACTAATTAGGACCCCTCTTGCTTTTGAAAGCAAATGTCAATTTTATATTGCATAACATCACTTCTTTTAAACAAGTGGAGTGGTATTGACTTGATGTTTAAATGGTTTATAGATTGCATGTTGAATTGAAGTATATTTGGAAGTGTTTGAAGCAAGAATAATCGTTATAAGTGCACTTCGATATCCCTTAACTTTAAATTGTGTATATTGGTTATTTATGATCTTAAATTGGGATAGTTTACTTTGATTGTTCTCTAAACATATTTTTTATATTTGAAGGTAAAGAAATTGCTTGGAAAGTTATAAAACTATGAACAAAAGTCATGTAAGTTAGAACAAAAAGGTGGTTATAAATACACTTTGTAAATATAGCCTATTTTTGGGAATTTTGTAAATAATGGGAAGGTAATTTTAGGGGTTTATTTCCATTGTTTATAAGTACCCTAAGGGTAGTACATTCTATAAAAATTTCATACCTTAAATCATTTGTTTTTGTGGTTATAACAAGTTGTAAAGATTGTGCTTTTCAATATGTTCTTTAACAAAGACTTTTGACACATTTATAAATGCTTTAGTAAGTCGCTTATGGTTTTAAGTATTTAAAAACGATATTTAAATCCAGTAATTTTCTCTAATCTTTTTAGAGATGTTTTGTAACCTATTTTGATGTATTTAAAAGTTGGTTTGAATTTTAAATATATTTTAATAATTATATTTTATTTTCAAAGTAAGGGGGTTTTATAATATAAACATGTTTTTCATCAAATTATAAATTAGTTATTTTCAAGAAATACTTTACATAAATATTTAAAACCTATTTACAAGCAATTTTAAACAATAAATAAGTTTTGAATAAGGTAATTAACTAGGCTTTAAAAGCCGACGAGGTAGACTTCTCTATTTGTGTGAGTTAAGAATGATGTTTGAGTTGGGATATAAGCACTATAGCTCTAACCTATCGGTTTTCCTCTTGATCAAGGAATAGCTAAGTTGGAATGTCAAAAACATGTTAATCTCGTTATTTACTTATTTATTTGAAAAGTAATTAACTTTTCTTAGTGCTAAAAGCCATGAAGTGTGCTTATCTATTTGTGAGAGTTAAGATTGATGTCGAGTAGGGATATGAGCAGTAGAGCTCTAACCTGTCGGTTTCCCTCTTAACCGAGGAGCAGTTAAGTTGGAATGTCGAAAATGTGTTAATCTTGTTATTTACTTATTTGTTTGAAAAGTAATTAATTTTGCTTAATGCTAAAGGCGGACGAAGTAGGCTTATCTATATGTGACAATTAAGATTGATGTCGAGTAGGGATATGAGCAATAAAGCTCTAATCTATCGGTTTTCCTCTTGGCAAAGGAATAGCTAAGTCAGGATTGTTGAAAACGGGTTATTCATATTGTTTACTTACTCATTTATAAAAGTCATAAATATTACACTTAACACTAATAGTCAACGAGGTAGATTTATCTATTTGTGAAATTCAAGAATGAAATATCTAGGCAAGGTTTTGATGCGACCAATGCTCTAACTTACCTATCTTCAATCTTGAACGAGGAATGGTTAAGTTAGAACGTCAAAAATGAGTTAAGTATATGAATCATGGTTTCTACAAGCGATCATTTTTAATGAGATAGTTGCTTGGTCGACTATCGAACTTAACTAAATATCATCTTAGATCATTAAAAGAATGTTTTAAAGATAACACAAGCATGGAATAGTTTTGAGTTTGTTGTGATAATTTGTTAATTACATTCATCTTTAACCCCTTTGATTATGCTTATGAATGTAAATAGATCTTTAACAGAAATTTTTAAAGATAAACACAAGTAAAATGGTTTTTGGTTTGTAGTGACAATGTTTAAATAAAATTAGTCTTAAACCTTTTTAATGGATTTGTGAAAGTACTTAGAGCCTTAAAATGGATATTTTAAAGGAAATTATAAGATAAGGAAAGGAAAAGATAACGTTTGACGTAAGAAATCATGCTAATGATTTATGAATATACTTATACCATTGGTATATGAATGTTTTTTGAAGTATTGAAATAGTATAAATGAATAGTAAAAATCAATAAATAGCGTTTTATTAGATAAAAAAAGTTTTACTAATAAAAGAGGTTTTAATTGATAAAATATTAACTAAACAAAAAAGGGATTAAACTCACTTATGTGGCTTAATCTAACTTTGTAACATCCCGGTATTTTTAACAATTCGCATCCGCACATGTCAGACTTGAATTGCTCAAAATACCAGATTGTTAATTTAAATTTGGCAAAACTCAGAATATACGGTAAATAAAATAATCACAGAATCACAGACACAGAGTAATACAACAATAAGCAGCGGAAACAAATGGATAGTAGTTCATGAAGCTACTATATATATAATAGAGTTAAACAAGATACAACAGAAGTCTCGAATACATAGAAGTCTCAATACAATAGTCAAATACAAGATGAGAATATATCACAGGAGTTAACTGAATAACTGCAAGCTGAATAGATAGATGGATCTCCAAGCGAAGCTCCAACTCCAAAGGTGAGTCTCGAATGTTGTGACACTCAGTCTGACCCGAGCGTAAAGTAAAACACAAAACACTCGAATCAGGATTAACATTCTTATATCAATAAATCCAACTCAAGTGAAATATCAACTGAAATACGAGTAACTTAAAGGATGTTTGGGATAACCATCCTCTAAGGATCCATGGAACTATCTACTATGTAGTAATATACGCTATTATAATAATGTCTAAAGTAAAGTAAACTATTAAAATAGCATTAAGGCATTACCCATTTCCCGATTAACACATTTTATATATTCTCATAGTCTATACGGTACCATAATCTCCCCCGTACTGGACGTCGTCAGAGGGCACTCCATGGGTATGGTATAAAACAAACTCGTAGTGGTCTCGCTATGGTAGGGACACGGCACAACTAGGCAATGCCAGGGTAGATATACCAATTACACTTCCGGGCTGGTGGTAACGCATAGCAGCAACTACCGCCCACCTCAAGTCATACTCCCAAATCGAAGGTACGCACCAAATCAATCACAAAGTAACAGAATGACATACGAAGAAGTGCGTCCGATCGAAGAAGCTACCTCACTTGGCCCGTAAATTGCTCATGTTTTAGCAACCTTAAGCCAACTCATGGGAGTCTGGTCCACGTATATACCTCAATAGGATCATCGCCACCATCCTACTTCATTTTGGAATCTCCACCGCGTAGACAGTTGTTTAAGTGGTTTTCGGTATTGGCAGAGAGTATGACAATATCCAATTCCAGTCTCTTTAGCAACCAATCTTTATTATAACACTACGGTCATTTCAAAACAGTTTATACTTCAAAACCAAAATATAATTGCCATTTCAAAACCAAATACGATATCATTTTTCACTTCAAATATATTCATTTTCAAAATCACAGTACTTTCAAAGTTATAACACTTTTGAAACCAAAATACCTGGAATCATAACACTTTGGAAATCATAACACTTTGAAATCATAATACTTTAGAAATCATAACACATTAGAAATCATAATACTTCTAAACCACAACACTTTGAAATCATAGCATTTTGAAATCATAATACTTACCCTTAAACTGTTTATATATTAATAATAGTATATGTAATAAAATAATTTATAAAATAAAGTAGTTTTTATAAATAGTTATAAGTTAAAATAGATTATAATAAAATAATTGTTACATTAAAATAGTTTATATTAAAAATAGTTTACATCAATAGTGATTTATATTAAAATAGTTTATATTACAATAATTTATAAAGTAAAATATATAAATATTTTTAAATATAAATTTAAAATAATTCATATAATAAATAGTTTCCCCAAATTTCACAAATCGATTCAAATCAACTCGAATTCCAAAATTCAAATTTAATTCAATCTCAATTCATCAGTTTCAACTCAATTCAGTTTCTCAATAATCCATTTCCAATTATATCGATTTCAAATACAGATTTGAACCATATATAAACTATTTCAATTTCAATATATTTCAAAGCTTTAAATATTCCACATTTTCAAAACTAAATTTGATTATTTCATATATATATATATATCTTAATCCACTTTACTATTACATGGTTTTGAAATATTTACTTAATAAATCCAATATCATTCAAATAAAACCTCAAATTTCAAATAACTGAATATTTCCTTCATTTTATTTAAATTTGAAATATTCATTTAATCATGTTAAGCCAAAATCAAGTTATAAAATCATAACCTTTCAAAAATCTCAAATTCAATAAGTTTCACATTGATTTTAATTAAATATAATTCTTAATTAGATACAATTTCAAATAAATTAAAATTTATCAACCCATTCTTAACTTATAAAATCATTTTAAAATCTATTTTAAAATATAATCTTAAATAAATACTTAAACATCTTCTTAAATTATTTTATATATAAAATCTATTTACATATTCTAAAAATAGTAAAATTATAAACAAATTCTTAAAATTTATAATTTCAAAATTAACTTATAACTATACAATTTTCAAGCATATAAATTTAAAAATTTAAATTTTAAAAATTTATAAAAATACATATATATATATATATAATATTAAAATCAATATTTACTAACCATAATTTCCTTTCCAAAACCATTGAAATCGGTTTCAAAATATTTATATATAGACCAACGGTGTATTTATATAATTTTCTATTCTATGGTCAAGTGATACGGATATTTATCATTTCAATCCATAATTTAAATATATACGGGTATATTTCATTTCAACCCGCAATCCCAAATTCAATTCAAACGAAAATTGCTTGGGTTTATCATTTCAACCCATAACGATTTTCTCCTATTCTACAGATCATTCGGGTGTGTATCATTTCAACCCATAGAGAATTCTATACTAACAGGAAAGTTGCAGAGTGATAACAGATATGATAATAGTATAACATGCATATATCATCAACATAAATAACAGATAATGGTGTCAGATGTCACAGGTGAATAGATACAGATAATAACATATATATAGCAATGTAAATAACTATCAGCAGCCTATTTCAAATGTTGTTTCAATTGAAATCAAATTTAATAAATATAAGAATGTTAATCGTGAGTAATTACTCACCTTTCGAGGTTAGATAGGTTCGAGAATGAGATGAGTTACGAATCCAAGCATGAATTCCAAAGCAAAACAAGATTGGCACGAATTAGATGGAGATAGCTGATAATGAGGAATTAATGAAATAAATTAGAATGTTCTTGATATAGACTGAAACGAATATATAATATGTTATATATTTTCTTCTTAAAACCAAAAATCAATCTAAAATACATATTCAAAATCTATATATCTATATATGTATTTCAAAACTAATTATCCAAATAAAATCATTGTTTAACTAGAACTCGTATATTAAAATCAAACATATATATATATATATATATATATATATATATATATTGACTCGATACATTAAATTTAATAGTTTTATAAACTGATATATATATATATATATATATATATAAACTTATTATAAAACTACGAAACTGTTGAAAAGAAACTATGCAAACTGTAACATATGTCTGATATCTACCTATATATATTCAGCTAATTTATATAAACTAACATACATATGATATTTTAAACTTCTCAGAGCTACAACCATTATAACTGGCATATATCACATTTGAATATTTATAAAAAATGATATATTATATAACTTAAATAAGCTAACATAAATATATATAAACTAATATACATCTGAACCGAACAACAAACCAAACCTTATATAAATTATACTATATATATACTTCTTAAAGCAAAAATAAAACACATATATAACTAACTTTATAACTATATATATAATAAATCATATGTAAGCTAAGATAAACTTATATATATATATATATATATATATCTTTATCTATATTCAGAAACCTTATAACTCATATATATACCGTAGCATATAAGCTAATATATATAGACATATATATATTATATAAAATTGCAATATAAACCTTTACGTGTTATAACTAAATATGCTTCATAAAAAATTCTAATGTATAGCATAAATATATTATAAAATACTATATAACATCAATATATTATAAAATACCGTATGATATTTATATGCAACTGTAAACATACATACAACAGTTATATATATGTGACTTATATAATCTAAAACTAATATATATACTTATATGTAAAATAAATAAATAAACTAATATGCATAACAACTTACTTTATACAAACAGTAACCATTGTTTTAAAACCATATATATAAACCATCAGATCTTGTACGTTACACCACAAATAGTATATACCATATATTATAATAAAATTTATATATATAACAGATCAATACAAAAGTGTCTGTAAATAAAAGAAAAGACGAAGGCTCGGCTTTGGATTGAAAGCTGGAAGAGGAAACTTGCACGTGGGGCACGGTGGCATTTCGACAAGAGGAGGATAGATGACATGATGAGCAGTAGCTGAGGTTGGTTCACGTGCAATGGTGGAAATGGTGGAGGCATGAAAGGGGAAAGTTGATGTCGAGGTCAGGCGTGATCGGGTGTGTCGTAGGGATGCGGGAAAGAGGCTGTTGGGTGATGCTTGACGTTGGCTATGGTGGAGAGGGAATTAGGCTGGAATTCAATGGCCAGGGCAGGGAGGAGCAATGAACGATGGTGGAGAGAAGAGGTGGCGGCGAGAGGTAGATGAGCTTGAAAAGAATGAGGGGTGGCTTCAACTGGGTCGGTCAAGGCGCGGAGAAGGGAGGCGGTGATGATGGGTGTGAAAGTCTACAGGGTGGATCGTGTAGTGTATGTGCAAGTATATGTGATAAAATATATGATACAACTAAAATAATATTAATCTAAGTAAATGTTGAATAGGCACACCAGGATTTTATACTGCTTCGGACCTCCCACCCTACGTCCAGTCCCGAAGCTTCCCTTCGGAAATCGATTATCAAAAACCCTCGCTTTGCCCGGAGGAATAGGCTTGGTTACAATAAGTTGTTCTTTTCAAATGTCTGTTCTAGTATAACACGGATGTTGATTAATTAGTACAATCGCTTCCAATCTAAAGAATATTGTCTATGAAGAACTGAGTATATGGAAGAGTAAATACAAGTGAAGATTGCTAGAGTGCAAAGATCAAGAATATATGATAGAGTACAGAATTAGAAAGCATAAGTAAGATGTGTTTTTTCTCTTGATTCTTGATGTTATATATAGTTGTAGATAGGTATCTTGAGTAGTTTCATCCATTAACGAACACTCTAAAGTTGCTTCTATTGATGTGAAGAGTTATGGCGAAGAGAAGCGGAGATGTCCATTCGCATGTGGCAGTTCCAGTTCTTCTCTGAAGTCCGAGCTTGAATTCAGACGTCTGGTATTTGTTTCAGATGTCCGATACTATATATTTTTTGTACATAGTAGATTTTCAGACGTCTGAGTGTTATTACCAGACGTCTGGTTTAGCATGTTTGTTGTTCCAGAGGACTTTCCTAGACATCTGTCTTGTGCACCCAAACGTCTGATACTGGTGCATGTCTGTTTTGTGCGTCTTTTCTTTTGTTTCTTTGTACCTATCGGCTTGTAGTCTCTTGTAGTGTTCTTTGAGCGTTGTTCTTGTCTTTCTAGTGATGTTGTTCTAGCAAGTACCTGTATATATAAATATATATGTATATTTGATTTTCATTGTATAGTTGTTGTCATCGAAACTGTATATTGGATTTTCTAACATTCTCCCCCTTTTTGATGATGACAACTGTACAATATACTTAGATATAATTTTATAAATCTCCCCTTCCCCTTTGGCATTATCAAAAAGCATTAATAATTTTTAACTTAGACATCATGTTCATACCGTTTAATATTTACTAATTGTCGGAAGGTTATATGAATATACACAGAAATAACAAACCAAAAAGCACTTTTCATTAAACATATTGATTGATTACATGCATAGACAGATGATTATAATACAAAAGATGAAATTCTAAAAAAAAAATTAAGGATCTTTTGGGGAGGCTTGAGCTTGATCATCTCTTTTATCTTCATTCTTTATAGAACTCGCTTGTTTTTAGAAGATGCTGGAGTACGTTCGAGAGGTTCTTTGTCACCTTCAAAAAGTTTAGAGTTTATTGAAAGAGAAGGAGAAGGTACTGGAGTTGGCCAATCTTCCAAAGGAGGTGTAGGGCCACGTACGCATTGAAGAACCTCTTTTAGAACGGACAAAGTTTTTGAAAGCGATGTTTCAACTATGGCTAGGCGAGAAGCAAACGTTGTTTCAAAGCTATCAATACGCTTAGCCAATAATTTTTGATTTCTTGATAAGATATGTTGATTTTAGAGAGTTAAGTCTTGAATAATTTCATTTGCATTGGTCTTAGTGCGAGTCTCCAAAATGCCATCTTGGCATGGATAGTCAAAATATGGATGAGGAGGAGTTTGTTCGTGTTTATGTTCCGCTTATTGTGATGGCTGTGGTGGTTGTTGACGAGTTTGAGGCCTAGCTTGTCCGGCTTGTTGATGATGTTGCGTCCATTCTTCAAATGACATAAAATCCAGAGGATTTTTTGGTAAGTACATAAGAAAAAAGAACTTTGTGGAAGCGTACTTTGGAGAAATCTCTTCAAAAGTTGATAAATACGATGGAATGTTGTGTACTTTCAGAAGACGCATGATGTATGTAGGGTAGAAGATAGATGGATGTGATCGAGTCCAATAGTGTTTAACCTCATCGTATATGAATTTCACCCAATTTACTATGTTCCACTGAAGATAACATATAGAGCCTTGTGCTTTAACTCTCTGATTTTCTCATGGCTACCAAGGCGAGGAATGACAGTGTTGATAGTCATTCTAGTAAGTAATCTCGCCTTAGGTCGTAAGTATTTTGAAGCAAATCTCGGCATTTCATTTTCCCAAATCTGATGAGTAATATTTTCTCTAGGTTTAAGGAGCATATCCGGGATGTTATATAGATCTTCTCCGAAGTCGGAGCAACCTAGAGTTCGGCCTATTATTCCTGGAATTAGATGAATAGAGTTGTCGTAAACACTTGACCAAAGCCGGTTATCCTCATTTTCGGTGTTCCATAGAGCAGTGCAATTGAGTTTAGCATAGAAAAGGAATATGGCGAGCTGATCGATTTGGACATTATTGGGATTAAAGGAAATCAATGTTTCTAATCTAGCATTTTTGCATATTTCATCCAAATCATACATTGGAAACTTAAGCAAATTATAAAATGGACCTGCATGTACCTTCTTCTTTTGAATGTCTTCATATCTTTTGATTGAATAAGGTGCTCTATTCATCCATCTCTCAATTTGATCATCAGGTGGATGAAGTAGCTTGGTCTTGCTTGCGTTTAAAGATTTATGGTTTTTTGATTTGGGCGCCATCGAGCGAATTGGAGGAGAAAGCGACTTGGAGAATTAGATCTTGATTTTGAAATAGAAACGAAATGATATGAAAGTGAGAATGGGTGAAAAAAAATAGTCGTTATAAGGTTAATTAAGAGTGTCGATTGAAATTTAGACGTCTAGAAGGTGAATCAGACATCTGATTTAACCTAATATGAAATCAGCAAATATGTTCAAACGTCTGGTTGTTGGTGATAGACGTTTGGAATAGATAGAGCTGTAAATTTTGTAAGGCAGAGAGTTTTATCAGATGTCTGGACGTAGAATCAGACGTCTGGAATAAGCAGACGTTTAATTTTTGAAGACAGATTCTTTTCTCAAACGTCTGAATACAATATCATACTTTTGAAAGTGTCCTGAATTTGTATCTTAAGGAGGCAGACTTTGTTCAGGTGTCTGGTCGTCATTTCAGACGTCTGAAATAGTTTGGTTTGTAATTTCTATTAGGCAGTGATAATTTTTAGACGTCTGGAAGTTTATATAGGACGTCTGATACATGCACAGTAGTAAAAAAAATGATGTTTCACAAGAATGTCAGATGTCTATGGGCATTGTTCAGACGTCTGAAATGTGCAGTATCTCTAACAATAGGTATACTTTGAAAAATGTTGCTTATTTTTCGAGAAATCGTTTTCAATGAAGCATAATATTATTATTTTTGAAAAACAAACAAAATACATGTAGATGAAAATACAAGGAGAATAAATAAATTTATTTAGATGAAGATGGAGCATTGCGATTTTCAAAGGTGTTATCCTTCCATGGCTTGAGTGGAGACCAAATATTTCCACGTTCATTGGTCCTTGGGGAACCAGAAAATGGCCTAGGTGGAGGATCCCAAGGTGTACGATAAGATGTAGAAGGATCCAGAGGATTGCAAGGGATCAGAAGTAGTTCATGTACATCCTTCTTTCGTGAATAGCAAAATATGATCGCTACTTGCTCCAGAGAACTTAGTCGTTGCGCAGTGACTTTTTGTTCAAAGTATAATTCTAGTTGTAAATCTATTTGTTGCTTTCGGTAATGGTGTATCTCATTGATTTTCTCCTTGGTGTTAGGAGAAACAAATAGAGATTGTTTGGATCTTTTTTTATTGGGACTGAATCCCGTGTGGTAGGAGGACCACTTTTAGGTTGGCTCTTGACTTCTTGTAGGAGTAGGAAGTCGATGAAGGGTATCTGCTGAACTATCCAAAGTTGGTGTTGAGAAGGAGAGAAAGGAGTTGTCGGAAGACATGCTTTTGGTTTCTTTTATAAAAAGGAATATGAAATATATTTTTTTGTTTTGTAAAAAGAAAGGCTATTTATACATGATTTAAAAGGCTATATATAGGTAATTTCAGAAAAAAAATTCTAAAAAATTGTTGGTTAGTGTTTAAAATTTTGATTTGTGGATAAAAAAATTTAGCTAAAAATAGAATGAATGAAATGTAGTATAGCTGAGAAGATCATTAAGAGAACATATTCCTAAATCGCGTCGCAGTTTAACAAACATTTGTTCATTTAGTGGTTTTGTGAAAATATCTGCTATTTGATTCTCCATATTTACGTATTCTAATGTAATAATTCCTTTGTCTACATTGTCGCATAAAAATTGATGTCGTATATCTATGTGTTTAGTATGTGAGTGATTTACAGGTTTTTTTGATAAATTTATTGCACTTATATTATCGAAATATATTGATGATTTATCGATAACTTTGTCGAAATCCTTATGTGTTTGTTACATGTATATCACTTATGCACATGCTACATTCGGCTTCGCAAGTGGATAAGGGGACATAATTTTGCTTTTTGCTAAACCATGAAACTAATGATTGTCTAATAAAGTGATACGTTCCGCTAGTACTCTTACGATCTGTTTTACAACCACCGAAATCCACGTCATTATGTGAAACTAGTTCAAACGATGATCCCTTAAGATAAATCAAACCATAATCTTTAGTACTAGATAAATAACATAAGATACGTTTAACAGCTCTTTGGTGAGACTCTTTTGGTTTTGCTTGAAATCGAGCACAAAGACATAAGCTCATCATAATTTCGGTTCGACTAGCCGTCAAATATAGTAAGGAGCCAATCATACCATGACATAATTTTCATCAAAATCTTTTCCGTTATCATCTTTTTCCTAGTGAATACTTGTACTCATTGGTATTGGTTTGCTTGAAGTTTTATCCATTTCAAAACGACGTAATAGATCATTACAATATTTTTCTTGATGAATAAGAATACCATTTTCAAGTTGTTTTATTTGTAAACCTAAAAAGAAATTCAATTCACCAATGTGAGACATTTCAAATTCATTTTTCATAATATTTGAAAATTGAGTACAAAGATTTTCATTAGTAACCAAAAATAGTGTCGTCTATGTAAATTTGTACAACTAAGATGTCGTTATTTTTTCGTTTAATAAATAATGTCGTATCTCTTTTACCCATTTGGAAACCAGATGTAATTAATTGATTCTTAAGACGTTCGTACCAGGCACTGGGGGCTTGTTTTAAACCATATACGGCGTTTTGTAATTTAAAACCATGACTGGGATATTTTTCATGAACAAATAATGGAAGTTGTTCAACATATACGTTTTCTTTAATAAAACCATTTAAAAAGGCACTTTTGACATCCGTTTGAAATAATTTAAAATTGTGATGGCTTGTAAAAGCAAGTAATGTGCATACGGCCTCGAATCTTGCTACTGGAGCAAAAGTTTCGTCATAATCGATACCTTCTTCTTGATTATAACCCTGAGCGACTAAACGTGCTTTATTCCTAACTATATTTCCGTTTTCATCAGCTTTGTTTTTAAATACCCACTTTGTTCCAATAACCGATCGATTTTCTATTCTTGGTACTAATTTCCAAACATTATATGCTCAAATTGATTTAATTCTTCTTGCATGGCTATTATCCAAAAATTATTGTTTGAAGCTTCTTTATAAATTTTTGGTTCAAATTTTGACACAAATGCTATATGACTTATTTGGTTAAGTTGATTTCTAGTTACTCTGGAGTTAGTATCCTCAATGATATTATCTTTTGGATGATCTTTTAGAATTCTAGAGGATGACATTAAAGTATTATTTTGTGCATTTGTCTCATTATTAGATGAGTTTGTTGTATTTTTTATTGGAATAATTTCTTCATCGTCATTAATATGATGGTTAAGAAAATTTTCATCAAATGAAAACATGTAAACTTTCTTTAATTATGTTAGTTTTTTTATTAAAAATTCTATACGTCTTGCTATGATCTGAATATCCAACAAAAATTCCTTCATCGGCCTTTGGGTCGAATTTTCCTAAATTATCTTTTGTATTTAATACAAAACATTTTGATTCGAGAGTTTTAAAATACGATACTTTAGGTTTTCTTACAAAAAATATTTCGAAACAAGTATGTTTAGTCATAGGTTATATGGTTACTCGATTCAAAACATAACAAGCCGTAGTAATAGTTTCAGCCCAAAAATGTTTTGGTAAACCACTACTGTTTAATAGTGTTCGTGCACATTCTTGTAACGTACAATTTTTTCTTTCTACTACATCGTTTTGTTGAGGTGAGAAGGGGAAAATTTTTTATGACTTATACCCTTTTTATTACAAAACTTAGTAAAAAGATCATTTTTGAATTCTCCACCGTGATCACTTCGAATCTTCTTAATTTTCAAATCCATTTGAGTTTTAATTCTTTGAGAATTTTTTTAAATATTTTAAAGGTGTCACTTTTATGTTTTAAAAATAAAATCCATGTATATCTTGAAAAATCATCAACTATTACGAAAACATATTTGTTGTGATTTATAGATCGTACTTGAGTTGGACCAAATAAATCTAAATGTAATAATTCTAATGGTTGTTTTGTAGAAATATTATTTTAGATTTAAAAGAGCTTTTCTTTAGATTTTCGATTTAACAATCGTCACATAAATTTTTTACCTTATAATTTATTTTAGGTAAACCTCTAACTAGCTCTTATTTTGCTAATTTATTAATATATTTAAAATAATATGACAGAATCATTTATGCCACAACCGTGGATCGTCATGTTTGGCAGTTAAGCATAAGTTTGAATGTCGATTTATTTTCATATTTAAGACATAAATAGATAAGTTGTTTGTTATTGTCGAAAATATTACATCTATCTTTTTCAAAATTAATTGAAAACCTTTATCGTATAATTGACTAATGCTAAGTAGATTTTAAGTTTTCTACCTCTTATTTTTATGAGGAGAATGAATCTTTTTATCGACGTATTAAAAAAAATTGGTCCGGATCCACTGCAGGAATGATTTGGAAGATCCAAAAACTAAAAACAGTGGTACTTGCTAACAACAACATCATAGAGGTAGTCAATCATATAGATTGATCCGAAATCTGATTCAAACATTTGTAATAATAGGAGAGTTAGAAATACCAGAGTTGATGACTTCTCCGATGCCAACGACGTATCCTTTTGAGTTATCTTCAAAAGTTACCATTCCACCATCGATGTATGTTATATCTGATAACATTTTTGAATTTTCGGTCATATGCTTGGAGCATCCACTATCGAGTATCCATTTCTCCATATTTTTTATTTTGGGTACCTGCAAAAAAAATGATTTAATTAGTGCCCACATATTTTGTTAGGGTCCTAGATGTTAGAAGGAGTAGGTAACCATACCTAAGAAGGTTTCGTACCTTTATGAACATAATTTTTATTATAGACTACGTTATCTAGAAAATTATTAATATGTTTTTGTCTAATCAAATTATTATTTGACTTAGGAATCCAAATTTTTATATTTTTGGTATTCGTTTTAGACTTTTTAGTCTTTTGATATATAAAAATATATTTCTTAATATTATTCCCTTTTTATTTAGGAATATTTTTAAATCCTATTTCATTTCTATTACCTGACGGTTTTGAAATTTTGATAAGATTTTCCAAATCTTGTTTTCCTTTATTAAATTTCGAAGCATTATTTGTAATATCTAATTTTTCTTTTAATTCTAAATTTTCAATTTTCAATGTTTCTATATTACTTTTCAAGTTGATATTTTCTTTTAACAAGTTATCATTTTCTAGTTTAACTTTTCCAAAATCATTAGATATAGTCTCATTTTCAACTAAACTACTTTTATTTTTTTTGAGATAATTCTAGTTCCTCCTCTAAAATAATTTTTTCATCCTTTAACATTCCCATTTCAAGTTATAATCTATTTATTTTGGCTATGTGTTTTTTATTCAATTTTTTAATTTATCTAAGTTTATCATCTACTTCCATGCTAAGCTCTAATAATTCATCATAGCTAAGTTCGGGACATACCTCATTAGTTTGTGCCATAAAATATACATTAGCTTGTTTTCCGTCTGTAACATCCCGGTTTTTAAATCAAATTTCAAATTGGTAATTAATTTAATTTTTGGAATTAAATTGTGAATAATTTTGATATTTCCCAAATTAAAAAAGATATGTGCTTGTTTATTTATGTAAATAAATTTGAAATTTGAAATTTGAATTTGAAAACTCCAAAATAAATACATTAGAAATAAATTGGATTAAAAATTTTATTTTTAAGTTAATAAAAATTTGTTTGCTAATTATATTAAATATGAATTTTGATTTGAAAATGATATTTTGAATTTGATATAATAAATTCTTCAAAGGCTAATTAAGAATTAAATTCTAATATATTTATTCATGTATAATTAAATTTTAAAACCATTTTCTTTAAAAGATTATATAAATTATTAATAAAGAAAATGTATTTATTTAAATAGAAAATATAATATAAACTTATATTTAAAATATTATTTAAAGTGTTTAAAATATAAACATAAGTACTTAATTCAAACAAGGGTCTAAAAACATAAAACGCGTTTTATAAATTAAAATAAAGTAAGGTTTAAAAACAAAGTTTATAAAATTATTTGAAAGGGGGATTTAAACATAAAATTATCATATAAGGACATTTGTAAAACAAGTGTTAATATAAACTTACAAGTGTTCACTTAAATTACAAGTGTTGGGTTTGTAATTAACAAGTGGCAATTGATTGAATTAGAGATTTATAAAAATTAAATAAAATGTTATTAGAGAAACCAGTTTCATTTTCTCACTTCTCAAATTTTTCTTCCTTCATCTAAAACCTGAAAAACCAAAAGCAAATCAAAATCATTTTCAACCTGAGCAACAACATCAGGTTTAAGCAAAGAAAAGATGTGGATTCATTCCAAACAACAACAACAAAGCCTAGTTCAAATAAAACAAACAGTTTTAAATCAGAACCTGTTTTCAAAATTCAATTCATCTGGAAGCAAACAAATTACTGAATCAAAGCCTGCAAAGAAAATTCAACTACTTCAATTTAAGTGAATCAAGAAATCAACTCAAGCGTGAAGCTTCAGATCTAAACATCAACTAAAGCAAGCTGTAAATCAAAATACCTCCAGTTTCAAGCTTCCAGACTCTGCTTCTTTATTCAACAGCAAAAAGGTGAGCAACTCCATTTTAAAAATCCCATTCTTTACATTTATCTATATCTATGGTGATGAATGAGATTAATAGCTTGGAATTGAGTTTATATATAATGTATGTGGATATATATATATATATAAGGATATATGTGTATATGCAGGTCTGTGTATATGCATGTGTTATCTCTGTTATCCTGTAGACTCAAAGCCACCAAAGAAAAAAAAATCCTTATCTAATCAATTTTAGCTTCTGATTTCTAAATGAAAATTGATTGTAGGGTGATAATATCATTTTAAAAAAAGTTTAAGTGTTTAAGTTAAGTAATGACTTCGAAATCTATAAATTACAGTAAAAATCATTCTTTAGTCAGAAATCAATGAGCATGTTTTAGTAATTTGATTCCATAATCTATTTTTTTTTTACAAAATGATGAATTTTAAAAATCGAACTAAGATTTTTAAGTCTAAAAGTATTGAGATTGCTTGAGTTGATCGATAAACGTAAATTCGTCAAATTTTGACGATCGATGCCATGTTGGCCGCTGAGTTTGGGCTTGGAGGTAGGGTGAAGAGCAGGGATTGATGGAAAAATAGTCATTGATTTTTTTAGATGATAAATGCGGTACTGGTTCATCAATGTAGGGTTTTACAAGCTATTTTGGTCGACGAGGGTTTCTCGACAATTGCGCCATCGTCGGGGGAACCGGAGTGGTCCAGTGCGAGGGGATCATCGCGTGAGTCTCTGGCGAGGCTATAGGCGAGGTTGTGGCGACTCTGATGGACGGTGGTGGCTACACGAGGTGGATTTATGGATTGGGGTTAGTTCCAGTTTGTTGCTCCTAAGCTCAATTTTGGATTTCTATCGAAATTCATCGAAGATGGATGATTTGGTGGGTCGAAGAAGTCGTCAAAGATGTGTCGATGATCACTGCGCTAGTGGGAGGTGGCTAGTTTGGTTGTACACGTACACGGGTGATCGCGTGTATCTGATGATTTTGGTTGTTTGGGGAAGAAAATACGTTCTCAGGTCCGTGCTCGAGTGATTCGCATGGGTGACTCGAAGAAAAAGTGGGAAGGGTGGAACTCAAAGATGAGCTCGGGTTTAACTAGGGGTTGTCTCGGGTCTGAAGCTTTTAAACAAATTAGTTTTGAATTTTGAATAAAACAAGTTTTAAAATTTTATTCTTTAACAAATTTCTTTTATATAATAAAAGTTTATTTAAAAAACCAAATTTAGATGTTGATAATTTTTTTTAAATCATTTGTTAATAATAAGTTTCTAAAAATATATATATGGAGCTAGTTTTCAAATTAAAATTATGAATAAGCTTTAAAAACAAGTTTCAAATATTTGAAAGTGGAAATGTTTTCAAAACTATTTGGAAATTAATAATTTTATATTTAACTAACCGGTATTTTCAAAAATATAATATTATGATCCTTAATTTATTAAGATCTTAAATGATTTTGCATAATAATAATTTCAAATATTCATCTTAATTTAATAAGGTTTAAAGGATGTAATTAAGTAATTAAGTAAGAATAATTACTTTGGGTAATTAAAGTAAAGTTAATACTTTTTGTAATTACTTTTAAGAATAATTAATTAATGTGATTAATTAATTAATATAATTTGAGGTTAATTTGTTAATGTTATTAATTTATTAAGGGTTGATTAATTTATGATAAGTAACTAAAGGTAATTAATTACTTAAAGATAATCACTAAATGAAAGTAATTAAGGTTAATTAATTAATGTTTGATTAATCAAGTGATTAAAGAATAATTAATCTATGTGATTAATTAATTAAGGTAATTAATTTGAGGATAATTAACCAATTAAAGATTAATTAATGAAAGTGATTAGGGGTTATCACTTATTGTAATTTATTAATTAAATGGTAATTAATTAAGGGCTAATTAATTAATGTAATTAATTAAGGATAATTAAATAAAGTGTAATTAAATAATTAATTATTAATTATTAATTGATTTATTTATTAATTAAAGGTTGATTAATTAATAAACAAAGATTAGTTGATTTATTAATTAAGATTGATTATTTAATAATTAAAGGTTAATTAAGTAGAATAATTCGTAATAAACTAATGTTAATTAACTAGGATTAGTGATTAATCTGGTTTCAATTAATTAGATGATTAATTAACCTTACTTATGAATGTTTGAATTGCATGGAATGCCTTGAATTGTTTGACATCCCTGATGTGTGATGCTCTGTTTTGATTTGAGCTGTGATGAATGTAATTTATTTATCTGTGATGAATGTAATCTATTTATTTGTGATGAAATTATATTATTTATCTGTGAATCTGTGAATGAAGATAAGCGTTATAGCTTTATATCGCTTATCTATAATTGCTGTGTTTGGATTGTGATGATTGATGATGTTGTAGTACTGTGTAAAACCCCTGGACTACACCATACACACACAAATGTGGATTGCACGAGGAAACTGGTTAAGTCACAGATTTTTGAAATGGTTTTGAAGTTGAATTTTGAATCCAAATGGTTTTGGGAATGGAATTGGGTTAAATATGAAAAGCTTTTGAAAATGAGTTTTAAAGATAAAAGTTATTTTGAATAACTTGATAAAGTTTTGAAATTTAAATAGTTTGATTTGAAATTTAAATTCAAGACATGAAATTGAATTCCATATTTGGAAATTATGGTTTAAAAAGGTTACACAAGTTATAAATGTGTTTATACGGGTTTTAAACCATTTTATAAATATTATTTTGGAAATTTGAATTTAACCCATGTTTTAGATTTGAAGGGTTTTAACATGTGCAAATGTAATCGGATTTTTCCGAAACGAAAACCTTTGTTTTTCAAATAATAATAGATTTCATATAAAGAAAGTATTTCCAATTTATATTGAAAGGATTTCAAGTTTTGAAATGGAATTGTTTTGAAAGCTATGAATAAATCTTTGTTAAAGATTGGTGAACTTTGTTTTCAAATTGAAGAGGATCTTAAAGGTGTATCTTTTGTATAAAAGATTTGGAATTGTAAATGGTCTTGAAAGCTATGAATTAATCTTTGTGAAAGATTGGTGAACTTTATGAAGTGAATCTTTTTGTTTAAAGATTTGAAATGGTAATTTGTTTAAAGCATTTGAAGAAAGGTTTTGGGCTTTAAGTTGTGACTTAACTAAGATCCCACCATTATCCATATGGCTTTTAATACTACGCTTATTACTCGGTTCAGCCGGGAGAGGACTTTATGTCATATAACCCATTATGAATAATGATACGATGTTATGGATTGCATTTGAAGACCGATAGTGAGGACCGGATAATTTCGAAAGCGAAAGGATGACGTGTCGAATGTCTCTACACTGAATGGCCTTGTTATAGAGATGTGATCACCCTTTGTGATTGGGAGTCCGAACGGTATTAGGGATTATCCGGATTGCAAGGGATTCTTTTGAAGTAACTTCGGTTCTGTTCGAACCCGGAACAGACTTGTATGGATGTATGTCTGACGTTACACTTTGAGATGTAAAGCTGGTTTCTATCAAATACATTTCTGTTTGGTGGCGAAGAATTTACTCTTTTAGCTTAACACCCTTCTCTGAGATGTACGAGCTCAAAGGTTATGTAGTAGATGGTTACTAGTGATATATTCCTAGTTTGGTAATGTGGTATACGAAGCGCTGCTGATCAAGTGTTGACCGAAGCATGGCTCTTGTGAAAAGTGTAGCTTTGTGGATGAGACCTCGTCGAGCCCCACAATCCGGAATGGTCGAAACAGGAAGGATGCAGCAAGGTTATTTGAGGGTAGCGCCCCCAGAGGGTATGTCCATTTCCTTCTGGATAGAGGTGATATCATGATATGGAGCCCAGATATTTAACCTATATGGTTACTGCAAATTCATTACTTTGTGGTTGTTGGTATCTAGCGCTCGGATAAAGGTTGGTTACGACTGGGGGGTGGCATACTCGTGACAGTTAGTTACCTAGTTACAGAGGTAACCCGACCTAGCGTTGGCAGAGAGCTGGTTAAGTTCTCGGGGCGTCCCTCCAGAGGCGTACCTATGTCTCCCATGAAGTTCCTTAGCCTGACATTGTTGGAAATCCAAAGAAACAATACGAGCCCTTTACGATTGCAGTTGTATAACCTTCCACCTCAGGTCGTAGCTATAGCAGGCATAATATAATGGTACCCATGCTGGCTAAGATTAATATTATACTTTCAAAATGTTTTCCACTATGCACTAATAATAATATCAAAAGGATTTGCGTAGTAAGCATGTTTAACTATCATAAGGAGAAATCTCCCCCAAGTGCGCAATTGCATTGTGTGTGTGCCGTGAGGCCTTATGATAGTTTCATTTTCCAAAAGCATTGCGGATTCTTTTTAAATTCTTTTGTTTTGCTTTTATTAAAGATAAACTGTTTTTGTTTGGTCATACCAGTCTCATGACTGACCTGGAGTTTATTGTTCTCTATCTAAACTCTGGGTGGCCACAATTTTCCACACGGGTGGTCTAGAGTTAAATTTTCCAGATAGTGAGCTATAGATGTAGATTCGATAGTCTTAAGCTTTCTGTTCGAAAATCTTGAAGTCTTTTGTGTTTGGAGCCGTTTGAATTTTGGCAATCACATTTGTTTCTCTTCAATATTTGGAGTTAACTAGTTTGCTTCATTGCAACGTGATGGTGGTTCGAGCTTGTGGTTTAGATATAACTGCTTTTGGATTGGAATCCTTGGAGCATTGGAGGTGGAGATGCAAAATTAGATTCTCAAGCTCCCTCTCTTTCTATTATAATTAGTGTTGGTGTTCCTCTGTCAAAGATTTTCTTTCGGCTGTTGTGTATCTCTGATAAATGTTGATATTCAATTGTATCACTATTGTATCGAATATTGTGTATCAATGATATATTACTCTTCTGTTTCCATTGTGTTTGTTCTTACTTAATGTGTTATAAGCTCCGGCGAATCAGATTTTTATGGTTGAATCTGTGGCATTCGAATACGAGTGAAGTATGGATGATATTCTGATATGGTAAGTCAAATGCAGAATAAATATTCAGTTTGATCTGGTAAAACATTTCTTATCTATCCTTTGTTTGTCTCCCTGTCTAGCAAATTTTGGAGACGAGATTTTCTTAAGGGGGGAATTTGTAACATCCTTGTTTTTAAATCAAATTTAAAATCGATAATTAATTCAATTTTTGGAATTAAATCATGAATAAATTTGATATTTCCCAAATTAAACAAGATACGTGCTTGTTTATTTATATAAATAAATTTGTAATTTGAAATTTGAATTTGAAAACTCAAAAATAAATATATTGGAAATAAATTGGATTTAAAATTTTATTTTTAAGTTAATAAGAATTTATTTTCTAATTATATTAAATATGCATTTTGATTTGAAAATGATTTGAATTTGATATAAAAAAAAATTTCAAGGCTAATTAAGAATTAAATTCTAATATATTTATTCATGTATAATTAAATTGTAAAACCATTCTCTATAAAAGATCATATAAATGATTAATAAAGAAAATGTATTTATTTAAATAGGAAATATAATATAAAGTTATATTTAAATATTATTTAAAGTGTTTAAAATATGAACATAAGTACTTAATTCAAACAAGGGTTTAAAAACATAAAACATGATTTATAAATTAAAATAAAGTAAGGTTTAAAACAAAGTTTATAAAATTATTTAAAAGAGGGATTTAAACATAAAATTATCATACAAGGACATTTGTAAAACAAGTGTTAATATAAACTTACAAGTGTTCACTTAAATTACAAGTGTTGGGTTTGTAATTAACAAGTGGCAATTGATTGAATTAGAGATTTATAAAAATTAAATAAAATGTTATTAGAGAAACCATTTTCATTTCTCACTTCTCAAAATTTTCTTCCTTCATCTAAAACCTGAAAAACCAAAAGGAAATCAAAACCATTTTCAGCCTTAGCAACTACATCAGGTTTAAGCAAAGAAAAGATATGGATTCATTCCAAACAACAACAACAAAGCCTAGTTCAAATCAAACAAACAGTTTTAAATCAGAACCTATTTTCAAAATTCAATTCATCTGGAAGCAATCAAATAACTGAATCAAAGCCTACAAAGAAAATTCAACTACTTCAATTTAAGTGAATCAAGAAATCAACTCAAGCATGAAGCTTCAGATCTAAACATCAGCTAAAGCAAGCTTCAAATCAAAATACTTCCAGTTTCAAGCTTCCAGACTCTGCTTCTTTATTCAATAGCAAAAGGTGAGCAACTTCATTTTAAAAATCCCATTCTTTACATTTATCTATACCAATGGTGATGAATGAGATTAATAGCTTGGAATTGAGTTTATATATAATGTATGTGGATATACATAAGGATATATGTGTATATGCAGGTCTGTGTGTATGCATGTGTTATCTCTGTTATCCTGCAGACTCAAAGCCATAAAAGAAAAAAATCCTTATCTAATCAATTTTGGCTTCTGATTTCTAAATGAATATTGATTATAGGGTGATAATATCATTCAAAAAAAAGTTTAAGTGTTTAAGTTAAGTAATGACTTCGAAATCTATAAATTACAGTAAAAATTATTCTTTAGTCAGAAATCAATGAGCATGTTTTACAAGCTATTTTGGTCGACGAGGGTTTCTCGGCAATTGCGCCGTCGTCACGGAATCGAAATGGTCCGGTGCAAGAGGGATCGTCGAGTGAGTCTCTGGCGAGGCTATGGATGAGGTGGCGATGACTCTGGTGGACAATGGTGGCTACACGATTTGGATTTATGGATTGGGGTTAGTTCTAGTTTGTTGCTCCTAAGCTCGATTTTGATTTCTATCGAATTCATCGGAGATGGATGATTTGGTGGGTCGAGGAAGTCATCGTAGATGTGTCGATGATCATGGTGCTAATGGGAGGTGACTAGTTTGTTTCTACACGTACATAGGTGATCGCGTGTATCTGATGATTTTGGGTGTTTGGGGCAGAAAATACGTTCTCGGGTCTGTGCTCGAGTGATTTGCGTGGGTGTCTCGAAAAAAAAGTAGGAAGGATGGAACTCGAATATGAGCTCGGGTTTAACCAGGGGTTGTCTCGGATCTGAAGCTTTTAAGTAAATTAGTTTTGAGTTTTGAATAAAACAAGTTTTAAAATTTTATTCTTAAACAAATTTCTTTTATATAATAAAAGTTTATTTAAAAACCAAATTTAGATGATGATAAAATGTTTTAAATCATTTGTTAATAATAAGTTTCTAAAAATATATGTATGGAGCGAGTTTTCAAATTAAAATTATGAATAAGTTTTAAAAACAAGTTTCAAAGATTTGAAAGTCGAAATGTTTTCAAAATTGTTTGGAAATTAATAATTTTATATTTAATTAACAAGTGTTTTCAAAAATATAATATCGCGATCCTTAATTTATTAAGAAGATCTTAAATGATTTTGCATAATAATAATTTCAAACATTCATCTTAATTTAATAAGGTTTAAAGGATGTAATTAAGTAATTAAGTAAGAATAATTACCTTATGTAATTAAAGTAAAGTTAATACTTTATGTAATTAATTTTAAGAATAATTAATTAATGTGATTAATTAATTAATATAATTTGAGGTTAATTTGTTAATGTTATTAATTTATTAAGGGTTGATTAATTTATGATAAGTTATTAAAGGTAATTAATTACTTAAAGATAATCACTAAATGAAAGTAATTAAGGTTAATTAATTAATGTTTGATTAATCAAGTGATTAAAGAATAATTAATCTATGTGATTAATTAATTAAGTTAATCAATTTGAGGACAATTAACCAATTAAAGATTAATTAATGAAAGTGATTAGGGGTAATCACTTATTGAAATTTATTAATTAAATGGTAATTAATTAAGTGCTAATTAATTAATGTAATTAATTAAGGATAATTAAATAAAGAGTAATTGAATAGTTAAAGATTAATTATTAATTGATTTATCTATTAATTAAAGGTTGATTAATTAATAAACAAAGATTAATTGATTTATTAATTAAGATTGATTATTTAATAATTAAAGGTTAATTAATTAGAATAATTTGTAATTAATTAATGCTAATTAACCCGGATTAGTGATTAATCTGGCTTTAATTAATCAGATGATTAATTAACCTTACATATGAATGTGTGAATTGCATGGAATGCCTTGAATTGTTTGATTCCCTAATGTATGATGCTCTGTTTTGATTTGAGCTGTGATGAATGCAATTTATTTATCTATGATGAATGTAATTTATTTATCTGTGATGAAATTATATTATTTATCTATGAATCTATGAATGAAGATAAGCGTTATAGGTTTAGACCGCTTATCTATAATTGCCGTGTTTGGATTGTGATGATTGATGATGTTGCACTATTGTGTAAAACTCCTAGACTACACCATACACACAAATGTGGATTGCACGAGGAAATTGGTTAAGTCACAGATTTTTGAAATAATTTTAAAGTTGAATTTTGAATCCAAAAGGTTTTGGAAATGGAATTGGGTTAAATATGAAAAGCATTTGAAAAGGAGTTTTAAAGATAAAAGTTACTTTGAATAACTTGATAAAGTTTTGAAATTTAAATAGTTTGATTTGAAATTTAAATTCAAGATTTGAAATTGAATTCTATGTTTGGAAATTATGGTTTAAAAAGGTTATACAAGTTATAAATGTGTTTATATGGGTTTAAACCAATTTATAAATATTATTTTGGAAATTTGAATTTAACCCAAGTTTTAGATTTGAAGGGTTTTAACTTGTGCAAATGTAATCAGATTTTTCCGAAACGAAAATCTTTGTTTTTCAAATAATAATAGCTTTCATATAAAGAAAGGATTTCCAATTTGTATTGAAAGGATTTCAAGTTTTGAAATGGAATTGTTTTGAAAGCTATGAATAAATCTTTGTTAAAGATTGGTGAACTTTGTTTTCAAATTGAAGAGGATCTTAAAGATGTATCTTTTGTATAAAAGATTTGGAATTGTAAATAGTTGTGAAAGCTATGAATTAATCTTTGTGAAAGATTGGTGAACTTTGTGAAGTGAATCTTTTTGTTTAAAGATTTGAAATGGTAATTTGTTTAAACCATTTGAATAAAGGTTTTGGGCTTTAAGTTGTGACTTAACTACGATCCCACAATTATCCATGTGGCTTTTAATACTGCGCTCATTATTCTGTTTAGCCAAGAGAGGACTTTGTGTCATGTAACCCATTCCGAATAATGATATGACGTTATGGATTGCATTCAAAGACCGGTGTTGAAGACCAGATATTTTCGAAAGCGTAAGGATGACCTGTCGAATGTCTCTGCACCGAATGACCCCATAATAGAGATTTGATCACCCTTTGTGATGGGGAGTCCAGACGTGATTAGGGATTATCCGGATAGCAAGGGCCTCTTTTGAAGTGCATTCGGTTTTGTTCGAACCCGAAAACAGACTTGTATGGATGTATGTCTAACATTACACTTTGAGATATAAAGCTGGTTTCTATCAAATACATTTCTGTTTGGTGGCGGAGAATTTATTCTCTTAGCTTAACACCCTTCTCTGAGTTGTACGAGCTCAGAGGTTATGTAGTTGATGGTTACTAGTGATATATTCCCAATTTGGTAATGTGGCATACGAAGTGCTGCTGATCATGTGTTGATCGAAGCATTGCTATTGTGAAAAGCGTAGCTTTGTGGACGAGACCTCGTCGAGCCACACAACCCGGAATGGTCAAAATAGGAAGGATGCAGCAAGGTTATTTGGGGGTAGCGCCCCCTAAGGGTATGTACATTTCCTTCTGGATAGAGGTGATATCATGGTATGGAGCCTAGATATTTAACCTATGTGGTTACTGCTAATTTATTACTTTGCGATTGTTAGTATCGAGCGCTCGAATAAAGGTTGGTTACGACTGGGGGGTAGCATACTCATAACAGTTAGTTACCTAGTTACAGAGGTAACCCGACCTTGTGTTGGAAGATAGCTGGTTAAGTTCTCGGGACGTCCCTCCAGAGGCGTACCCACGTGGCTCAGGAAGTTCCTTAGCCTGACCATTGTTGGAAATCCAAAGGAACAATACGAGCCCATTACTATTGCAGTTGTATAAACTACCACCTCAGGTGATAGCTATAGCTGGCATAATGTAATGGTACCTATGATGGCTAAGATTAATATTATACTTTCGAAATGTTTTCCACTATGCACTAATAATAATATCACAAGGATTTTGCGTAGCAAGCATGTTAGACTATCATAAGGAGAAATCTCCCCTAAATGTGAGATTGCATTGTGTGTGGCGGGAGGCTGTATGGTAGTTTCATTTACCAAAAGCATTGCCGATTTCTTTTAAATTCTTTTGTTTTGCTTTTGTTAAAGATAGACTGTTTTTTTTTTGCTCATACCAATCCCATGACTGACCTGGAGTTTATTATTCCCTATCTAAAATCTGGGTGTCCACAATTTTCCATATGGGCAGTCTAGAGTTATATTTTTCAGATAGTCAGCTAGTAGATGTAGATTCGATAGTCTTCAGCTTTCTGTTCGGAAATCTTGAAGTCTTTGGTGTTTGGAGCCGTTTGGATTTTGGCGATCACACTTGTTTCTCTCCAATATCTGGAGTTACCTAGTTTGCTTCATTGCAACGTGATATTGGTTCGAGCTTGTGGTTTGGATATAAATGATTTTGGATAGGAGTCCTTGGAGCATTGGAGGTGGAGATGCAATATTGTATTCTCAAGCTCCCTCTCTTTCTATTGAAATTAGTGTTGGTGTTCCTCTGTCGAAGATTTTCTTTCCGCTGTTGTGTATCTCCGATAAATGTTGATATTCAATTGTATCACTGTTGTATCGAATATTGTGTATCAATGATATATTACTCTTCTGTTTCCGCTGTTTTTGTTCTTACTTAATGTGTTATAAGCTCCGACGAATCAGATTTTTACGATTGAATCTGCGACATTCGAATACGAGTGAAGTATGGATGTCGATTTTCGAACGCGAAAATCCTGGTTGTCACACTGTCACTATCACTGTCGCTGTTTGATGATGATGAAGAATCCGAGTCATTGCATGTTACTTTAAAAGCTTTCTTCCTTTTGAATTTTTCAAATTTGTTCTTCTTTTTATCATTGTTGAGCTTGGGACAATCTTTCTTCATATATCCAAATTGATCACATTCATTGCATTTGATTGACGTTTGATTTGTTGAGCTTGATTTTCCTCCTTTCTGAAATCTGATCATTTTCCTAAACTTCTGAATTTGCTGTATTTTTTGGCAATAAATAAGATTTCTTCTTTGTCTACGTCGGAGTCTTCATTTGTTGTTGGAAATGTTATGTTTTTCTTCTCTGATTTTTGTTCTTTTCTTTCCTATAGATTAGCTTCATACAACATTAAATTTCCTATCAATTCTTCAACTAAGAGTGTTGAGAGGTCATTAGCTTCTTCGATAGCTAATACTTTTCTTTCCCACTCTGGAGTTAAAGAATTGAGTATTCTAGATACTAAGTCAAATTTGTGAATTTAACTCCAAGTGCCATTATATCGTGTCGAATAGTTTGGATTCTAGAATACACGTGTACTATAGATTCATTTTGTTTCAATTTAAATGATGAAATTGATTTTGTAAAATTAAAATTTTAGTTTGTTTAACTTTGTTTGTGTCTTCGTATGTAACTTGTAAGGTACGCCAAATATCATATGCAGTGCTACATTACATGGCACATGAAAATTCATTCTTATCTAATGAAAAATATAAAAAATTCATAGCTTTAGCATTATTAGAAGCTGTGGTTTTTATGCATCGTTCCATGTGTTCATAGCACTGTCACGTGCTTTATATTCTTTTTGAGTGGCTGACCAAATTTCTAATCCATTAGCTTACATAAAAATTCTCATACGTGTTGACCAATATGCATAATTAGAACCATTAAAAAAGTGAGGGACATGCTGTGAATTGTCCTTCTTGAAAAATACTTGCCATATTAAAATGATTCAAATACGTGTTACTGTACATTGATCAAACCTTGCCCTGATACAATTGAAAGTTTATAGGGTGGATTGTGTAGTGTATGTGCAAGTATATGTGATAAAAATATATGATGCAACTAAAATAATATTAATCTAAGTAAATATAGAATAGGCAGACCAGGATTTATACTTGTTCGGACCTCCCATCTTACGTTAAGTCCTGAAGCTCCCCTTCGAAATCGACTATAAAAAACCTTCGCTTCGCGCGGAGGAATAGGCTAGGTTACAATAAGTTGTTCTTGTCAAATGTGTGTTCTAGTATAATATGGATGTTGACTAATTAGTACAATCACTTTCAATATCTATCTAAGGAATATTTTCTATGAAGAACTGAGTATATGGAAGAGTAAGTACAACTGAAGATTGCTAGAGTGCAGAGATCAAGAATATATGATAGAGTATAGAATTAGAAAGCATAAGTAAGTAAGGTGTGTTTTTCCTCTTGATTCTTGATGCTATATATAGTTGTAGATAGGTATCTTGAGTAGTTTCATCCATTAATGAACACTTTAAAGTTGCTTCTGTTGATGGTGAAGAGTTGTGGCGAAGAGAAGCGGAGATGTCCATTCGCATGTGGCAGTTGCAGTTCTTCTTTGAAGTCTGAGTTTGAATTCAGAAGTCTGGTATTTGTTTCAGATGTCTGATACTATATATTTTTTGTACATAGTAGATTTTTAGACGTCAAAGTGCTATTATCAGACGTCTAGTTTAGCCTGTTTGTTGTTTCAGAGGAATTTTCCAGACGTCTGGTTTGTGCATCCAAACGTCTGATACTGGTGCATGTCTGTTTTGTGCATCTTTTCTTTTGGCTCTTTGTACCTATCGACTTGTAGTCTCTTGTAGTGTTCTTTGAGCATTGTTCTTGTCTTTCTAGTGATGTTGTTCTAGCAAGTACCTGTATATAAATATATGTATATTTGGTTTCCGTTTTATAGTTGTTGTCATCGAAACTGTATATTGGATTTCCTAACAGCGTGAGCTCCGTGGTGATGATGGGTGAACTTGATGGTGGCAAACGAAGGGTTTTGGTGCTAGCTGCAAACGCAGGGAAGGTGCGTAGGGAGGGAGGTCTCGGTAGCAGGTTCGGTTAATGGCACACGTGCTGGAAAAGTGCGGGCATGAGGCTGTCATGTACGTGCCTTGAGTGGTAGTGGGAAAGTCGAGGTGATCGGATCTGGTGACGGGTGGGTGCGGCAGCGGCTGCTATGGAGTGGAGTTGGGTTATGGAGACACATGTAGGGGGTTGAAGGTGTTTGGATGGGTTCAAGCTATAGGGGAATTTGGCCATGAAATAGATATGGGAAGAAGTATGCATTAGCTTTGTATAATTTATATTTATTTGGAAGAAAAGCAAAAGAAGCAGAGGAAGACGCAGCAGTTCACAAGCAACCACGGGGTTATTATATATATTTATTCCTCCCTCTAAAGTAATGAACATGTTAAAATGAACGAACCAACGTGATGTACTAGCAAATAATAAATTGGAATAGCAATAGTCTAGGAGTAACAAAAGTCAAAAAGTTGGATATTTAAAATTTTAACACAAGGGGCTATTAGATTTCAACCGTAGGGTAGATAAAAAGACAAGAAACCCAAAAGGTTTTAAAACGGGTGCCGATACGGTCCAACGTTTTACAGATCTCGCCATCCATCGGACGTCAAAACACACATATAATATACTACTGAGATCAACATGACGAGACGGCCAAAATGATATACAGATATCAGTGGTATGATCATCCTATCAAAAGTCAATAATCGGTATCGAAAATGCTGCTAAAATGCCAAAATTATGATAAACGAGGCAATATCGGTAAAAATTTAGAGAAACGAAATATGACATCTCACACACAAGATGATTTACAAATTTATTACGTAAAAATATTCAGGTTTGGAAAACATTTTATTAACATCAAATATAACTGATTTAATTTTAAATAAAATTACAAAATAAAATAGACTTTCATATTATTAGATGAAAATTTACCATTAGCTATGTTTAATTAGACATATTCCAAGTATCAAATTTTCATTTCAAAATTCAGTTATTTAAAAATTTCATAAAATTTCAATTAATTACATTATTAAAACCACTAAAATTTACGGGTGGTTATACTCTCCCCCACTCAAAAATTTTTGTCCCCGAAAAGGAAGAAGGTAGGAGAATTGAAACAACCGGAAATAAAAATAGATTGAAATACAAATAAAACGAGATAAATTTCAGTTGTTTTAAAATTGTTTGTATTCAACTAATTGATTTCCATTCAAGGTATTTCATTCAGTTGATTTAATTTCAAATTATTAATGTTTATTACAAAATTTCTTTCAAACAGATTTTATTTTATTTATCTCATTTATCAAATCTATTTGATTTCATTAAAGTTAAACTCAACTTATAATTCAGTCTTAATTATTTCTAAATTGATATTTATTTACTCATTATCCTATTATTCAATTTATCTCAATTAACATTTTCACTTTATATTGTATACTATTTAATTACATAGTTAACTTCTGAATAATCTAGGTAAGTTATATTAGATGAAATTGAGTATTATACAAATAAAATTTTCTAATTCAATTATTTAAGTTTTAATATTTATTCAAAATTTAAGATTTAAATTTTCGATTCACTTCAAACTGTGTATATATATATATATATATATTCTATGTTTATCGAATCAAACCTATAATCGTATACCTATATATATAATATAAATCAAATCATACTTAAGAAATTCAAATCAAATTATTTTCCAAAACAAAAGTGTAGCAAAGCTACTAAATGGTCTCTCCACTCTGAAACTCGGAAATGAATGTTGATGATGCTGCAGTCATTGCCAAAATTATTTTCCGGCGACAAAAGAGGAGAGTACTGATTTAAACATTTAAAAATTCTTTGGAAACAATTTCTATTCGAAAATACTTTCAATAATATATATTTTTAAAATTTTAAAACCAAAGTTGGAATTATCGAAAATTAAATTCTCAAATTCTAAATTTTAAATTCAATTAAATTTCCAAAACAGTTTCTAAACCATGTTTTTAAAATTCCATTTATTTGTATCATTTGACAATAGTCAATGATTTACAAAGCAATAAATTAAAAATCAAATATTATCATTTCAAATAACCAATTCATTTGTAACTATCTAATCTCATATAACTTATACTTACATATAATACAAAAACACAAAATTTATTTCATTTACAAATTTGAAAAATAATATGGTTTCAGTTTGCTCTGTTCAAATGTTTTGGAATTCCTATCGACAACGTTGATTAGACGAATCGATTGAAACCCCAAATCAACATGAACAACTCAAACAACACACTGTATAAAACACTTTAATATAATTACAAACACAAAATACACTCGCTCACTCGATGATTCCAGAATGGATTTCAAAACAAAGATAGAGATTCAAATTCAAGGGGACCCTAATCAATTAGAATTATAACTAGAAGATAGGTTTTGAAAGGGATAGATGATTAAATAGCAAAAGAGAAAAGATGGATAGACTAATATAAATCACGGACGACCTAAACCGGGTCAACCGTGACTTCAAGAATAAGATCGATGTAGAATTCTGAGGCAAATTGACATTCGATCGCAAGGGATAGAATCCAGGCACAACAAGAGATGGTAGCATCTAAACCGAGGATATAGAAATCTCCGGTGAATCAATGCATGTTGTAAAGGAGTTTCACCCCTTTACAAATGATATAGTGGAACTACGGAATACTCCAGAATCAAGAAAATAAGAATAGGGAGAGTCAAGAATGGATTCCAGAATGAATGGGAGTGTTCCAAAGTTCAAAGGAAACCGAATCAAAGAGGAAGAAATTCAAGCTCGAACGAATGTGATTCTGTAAATAAATTCTACTGTATATGCTAAGTTTTGCCTAAAACCAAAGCTTCAATACCACATGTAACATCCCGGTATTTTCAACCATTCGCATTCGCACATGTCGGACTTGAATTGCTCAAAATACCAAATTGTTAATTTAAATATAGCAAAACTCAGCACATACAGTAAATAAAATAATCACATAATCACAGACACGGAGTAATATAACAATAAGCAGCGGAAACAAATGGATAGTGGTTCATGAAGCTACTATATATACATATATATACATATACACACACACATATATACATACATATATATATATATATATATATATATACATATACACACACACACACACACATATATACATATACATATACATATACATATATATATATATACATATATATATACATATATATATATATACATATACATACATACATATATACATCTACATACATACATATATATATAACAGAGTTATATCACATGAGTTAACTGAATAACTGTAAGCTGAATAGATAGATGGGTCTCCAAGCGAAGCTCCAACTCCAAAGGTGAGTCTCGAATGCTGTGACGCTCAGTCTAACTCGAATGTGAAGTAAAACACAAAACACTCGAGTCAGGATTAACATTCTTATATCAATAAATTCAACTCAAGTGAAATATCAACTGAAATATGAGTAACTTGAAGGATGTTTGGGATAACCATCCTCTAAGGATCCATGGAACTATCTACTATGTAGTACTATACGCTATTATAATAATGTTTAAAGTAAAGTAAACTATTAAAATAATGTTAAGGCGTTACCCATTTCCCCCTTAACACATTTTATATATTTCTATAGTCTATATAGTACTGTAATCTCCCTTGTACTAGGGGTCTTCAAAGGGCGCTCTATAGGTATGGTTCAAAACAAACTCGTAGTGGTCTCGCTATGGGAGGTGACATGGCATCTAGGCAATGCCAGGGTAGATATACCTAGCGGTAACGCATAGCAGCAATTACCGCCCACCTCGAGCCACACTCCCAAATCAAAGTTGCGCACCAAATCAATCACAAAGTAACAGAATGACATACGAAGAAGTGTGTCCGATCGGAGGAGCTACCTCACTTGGCCCGTCAATCGCTCTTGTTTTAGCCACATTAAGCCAACTCACGGGAGTTGGGTCCATGTATGTACCTCATATAGGATCGTCGCCACTATCCTACTTCATTATGGAATCTCCACCGCGTACACAGTTGGTTTTCAGTATTGGCAGAGAGAATGACAATATTCGATCGCGGTCTCTTAACAACCAATCGTCATTATAACACCACGGTGATTTCAAAATAGTTTATACTTCAAAACCAAATTGTCATTGCCATTTCAAAACCATATCAATACAATATCATTTCCATTTCAAGACCAAATACGATATCATTTTCACTTTAAATATATTCATTCATAGTACTTTCAAAGTTATAACACTTTCGAAACCCAAACTCTTGAAATTATAACATTTTGAAAATTATAACACTTTGAAATCATAACACTTTAGAGATCATAACACTTTGAAATCATAATACTTCTAAACCATAACACTTTGACATCATAACATTTTGAAATCATAATACTTTCCCTTAAACCATTTAGATATTAATAATAGTATATATAATAAAATAAGTTATAAAATAAAATAGTTTATATAAAATAGTTATAAGTTAAAATAGTTCATAATAAAATAGTTAGTATATTAAAATAGTTTATATTAAAAATAGTTTATATCAAAAATGATTTATATTGCAATAGTTTATATAATAATAATTTATAAAGTAAATTATATAAATATTTTTAAATATAAATTTAAAATACTTTATATACTAAAACAGCTTCCCCAAATTTCACAAATCGATTCAAATCAACTTGAATTCCAGAATTCAAATTTAATTCAATCTCAGTTCATCAGTTTCAACTCAATTCAGTTTCTCAATAACCCATTTCAAATGATATCGATTTCAAATAAAGATTTGAACCACAAATAAACCATTTCAATTTCAATATATTTTAAAGCTTTAAATATTCTACATTTTCAAAATTAAATCTGATAATATCATATATATCTTAATCCACTTTACCATTATTTAGTTTTGTAATAATTACTTAATAAATCCAATATCATTTAAATAAAACCTCAAATTTCAAATAACTCAATATTTCCTTTAATTTATTTAAACTTGAAATATTCATTTAGTCACCTTAACCAAAATCAGGTTATAAAATCGTATCCTTTCAAAAATCTCAAATTCAATAAGTTTCAAATTGATTTTAATTAAATATAATTCTTAATTAAATACAATTTCAAATAAATTCAAATTTATCAATCCAGTATTAACTTATAAAATCATTTTAAAATCTATTTTAAAATATAATCTTAAATAAATACTTAAACATCATGTGACGCCCCACCTCTATACTCACGCTAGCCAAGGACACTACGGAGTAATGCCGTCAACTAGCACGAAGAACAATGCTGTTGAGGAGCGACCATCCGTGTAATTGCTTTGTGCGAGCACCGATATGTCAAATAATATAACATGCATTTCATTTCAAGAGGAAATCCGACATACCGATACAAACTCAAAGCTACTACATAGTGGCTATAATATCTTCGGAAACAAATATAGAAATAAACTTAACACAAATCAATCACAGAAGTTCATATCACAAAGGCAGAAAAGATATGAATATAACACATAGAAGTGTATATTAGAGTAGTGGTCAAACAAGATCCACAATATCACAAAATGATAGATACAAGTGCTACACAAAAGAATATGTATACATCAAGGAGTCTCTATCCCAAATGTATAACAACAAAAACTACCAATCTAATGTAGTTAGCCAAAAGTCAGATAATACTCCCAGATGAGGAGTCAAGCAGAAGCACCTGTAATATCTCGGTCTGACCTGAGTATTATTTAATAAGAAAATGATAAACGGATTAGTCTAGCTATAAATATCAGATAAAATGAGATGGAATAAGAGATATAACAAAATGTATGATAACAATAATGTCATACTATGAAAAGTATACATTTAACGACAACAAAAATCATACAATATCTCAATAATCTCAAAGCACCCAAAAAGAATGTCATATTCTTTATTTTATTCACCAAACCACAAATATTGACATCATATCGCTGCCAATCATAAAAGCTGGTGAAACACAAATTCTAGAAATTATCAATTAGAAATCCAAAAAATCACAAAAAGAAAGGGGAGGCCTATCACAAACGGGGACATGAAAACTCACCAACACGTGTATCACAAACGGGACGCTATCCCATGGTCGCTAATTATAGAGCCGGTGCAATGACATAGTACAATATCGGTACGCCTGAGGAACCAGAAACTCAAATAATTCGGAACAACGACGTAGTACAACGGTACGCCCGCTGATCCTGATAAGCCGGAACAACGACGTAGTACAAAGGTACGTCCGATGAACCGAACTCCATAAAAGAATATGGGTTGCTAGCCCACAAAAATTGATTCGAAACTTCAAATAATACATAGGTCGTTAGCCTATAAAAGAAATGAGATGAAACTCAATAAAACGAGGTACCGTCCCCTACATGGACAAAGAAACATAGCATATCGCTAGTCTAAATCGCATAAATGATCATCAAGAAGTATAAACTACACTAAGCTAGTAAATAAATGAGTTTAGCTTCATGTCCCATAACCACTGGCTTAACTTAAGTATTTACGAACAAATTGTAAATCTCCACTCGAATGTTGTCACTAGAGTTTCAATCGAACAAGTCCAAGAATTAACCGACGAAGTAAACGCAAGCGTTTCATACCACTTGTTTTACTAGGCCGTTTAATTAGATTCCTCATACGAGTGAGGTAAAGGTTTGTATATACTAATAGGTAGGAAAACAGTTTTAAATAACGAGCTTTGTAATAAAATAGTGTTGAAATCGTTTTGATGAAGAGTTTTGATATTTACTACTAGTATAGAAAACCTTTATATTTTTAAAGTGACAAGTCATATAAATGATAGTAGAGACAATCAATCACCAAAATTCACATTCGAAGACGTGAATCAAATCCGAAGAAATCGATACCAAATCCATCAAAATGGATATTCCCAAAAATTCCGATACGAAGTCATCAAAGTCAACAATAAATGATAACAATAAGTCGGATAAACACGAGTCGAATAAAAACTGGGAACCCAAACAAATTAGGCAAACTGGGCAAAGACAACGGATTCATACGTCTGAAATAGATGATTCACACGTCTGAATCTGGAAAATGAATATTTTCCAGTTCAGTATTCAGACGTCTGAATTTATAATTTCAGACGTCTGAAAAGGGCTAATTTTAGCTTATTTCCTTTCTGGTTGAACACGAGTAATTTCAGATGTCTGAAATATATAATTCAGACGTCTGAATCTGGAAAATAAAGTTTTTGCCCAGAACAATATTCAGACGTCTGAACCATTAGCTTCAGACGTCTGAAACTGTAGCTTTGGGTATTTTCTCCCCAAGGCCATTGATGGCCAAGTTATATCGGATGCGATCGGATGAGCGACGATTTCGAGGGGTTTACGCCAAACGACTACCCAACCTCAAAGACTCACCAATACGCTCCGATCAACATGTCCATCATCCATATAAGGATTTTCATAGATTTTTTTTTCAAAAAAAAACACCGAAAATTGGAATATTCCCCAAATCAATCCAAATCAAAATCAAATGAACATGTAAAGATGTTAGGAATTCATACCTAGAAATCAAGATAATTATAGACCTAGATGTGAGATAAAAATCTCACCTTTTTCACAAAAACAAGGATGGAGAAGCTATAGTGCAAGACAAGAACAATCACTCTTCAATTCCAACCTAAGAAGCTTGAATTTAAGCTTAAAATAAAAACATCCCTAAGTTAGGGTTTAGGAATTTTCTGAAATTGAAGTTAGAATGAGTTGGGGAAGAAGAAGAAGATGCTCACCAATGGCTTCTCTTTGAATTTGGAGTTAGAACTTGGATTTGCAATGGAACTAGGGCATAGGAATTCTAATTCTTTTTCTCTTCCCCCATTTTTATGAAAGCTTGGGGTGTTAGGAAATGAAAGTGAATGAAGAGAAGTGGGGGTGGAGCTAGAGTAAATAGTTTACGCTAACCTAAACCCAAAGTCCAAAGTGCAAAAGGTCAAATTTTAGCTAGCTCCAAACATATCAAAGTTTATACTCAAAAAGGTCGCAAACGGCGTTTGAACTCAATGGAAGTGGTCCCGAGTCCTAATTCGATCGTTTGCAAAAAGTAGCTTTTCGGACTATAATCCGACTAACGAAGCTATATTTAAACAAAATATTTAAATACACAATTGTAAAATATGCGGGTTGTTACAGACTTCCCTCCTTAAAGAAATTGCATCCTCGTAATATTTAAGAAGAAAACAATAGTAACAACCATAAAAGAATATCAATACAAAAGAAATTTGAAATAAAAAGTTCACCTCAAAGAGCATAAGAAAGTAAGTCTGGATGTGTTCGCTTGATGAATTCTCTAGATTCCCAAGAACAATTCTTAGGATTTGAGGACCATTGGACTTTCACAAGAGGGACATCTTTACTTCGAAGGCGTTTAACCTCCGAAGCAATGATACGAATAGGATGTTGCTCGTAAGTTAAATTAGGCGAAACTTCAATTTCCGTAGTTGAGAGACATGGAATACGTCATGAATAGCAGAAAATTAAGACAGTAACAAAAGGCGATAAGCCACGGAACCAATACATTCGGTGATGGAAAATGGACCAATATATCGAGGTGCTAATTTTCCCGATCGACTGAAACACACAACACCCTTCATAGGTAAAACACGAATAAACACAAAATCTCCCACAGAAAATTCTAATTTCCTTCTTCAGTTATCGGCATAGGATTTTTAGCTTCTTTCATCCTATGGCGGATAAGATCAATCTTTTCTGTGGAATCACGAATAAAGTCTGGACCTAAAACCTGCTTCTCACCAGCCTCAAGCCAACAAGAAGGAGATCGGCATGGCCTTCCGTAGAGCGCCTCAAAAGGTGCCATACCAATACTAGATTGGAAGGTATTATTATAGGAAAACTCAACAAGAGAAATATGATCTTCCCAACTTCCACCAAAATCAAGAATACATGCACGAAGAAGATTTTCAAGAGTTTGATTCACACGCTCGGTTTGTCCATCGGACTGAGGATGATAAGCGGTGCTAAAATTAAGCTTCGTTCCCAAAGCTTTTTGATGACTCTTCCAAAATCCGCTAGTAAACAATGGATCACGATCACTAACAATAGAAGTAGGGACTCCATGCAATTTAACAATTTCTTTAATAAAATGTTTGGCCAAAAGAGGTACGGTCCGGTTAGACCGAACAGGAATAAAATGGGCGGATTTTGTAAGTCTATCAACTATCACCCATAGGCTATCATGACCCGAACGAGAACGGGGAAGGCCGTCAATAAAATCCATGGAAATTTGATCCCACTTCCAAATTGGAATGTCCAAAGGTTGCAATAACCCACCGGGCCTTTGATGCTCGGCCTTGACAAGTTGGCAAGTCATGCAACGCTTAACAAAGTTAGCAATATCAGATTTCATTCCATCCCAATAATAAAGTCGCTTCATATCCACGTACATTTTGCTATTATCGGGATGAATGGTAAATTTAGAACGGTGAGAATCTTCTAAAGTGCCTTTTCGAAGATCATCAATATTTGGCACGATAAGTATACCAAATTTTCGAATACCGCCACGAGAATCAATATCAAAGTCCTTCAAACCTTCAATATCAATTTTATCCCTACATTTTTGGCTAAGAAGGGCTAGTTCGGGATCTAGCTTTTGAGCTTCAAGAATGCGGTCTAAACGAGAAGGATGTGCCTCAAGGCTACACAGAACAAGAGATGGACATGAATTGGATTCACGATGTCGAATCTCACAAGTGGATAAAGTCTCAAAATCATTCCACTCGGACATCATCATAGAAACAACCATTTGTTGCTTACGACTAAGTGCATCAGCAACACGATTTCCCTTTTGCAAATTAAGTTCCTTTTGAGAAAATAAATACTTCAAAAATTTATGATTGGTGTAGAGAATTTCTCTCCCAAAAGATAATGATGCTAAATTCGAAGGGCGAAAATAATAACCACGAGCTCTAAATCATGAGTGGCATATCTAGTCTCGGCTGGCTTTAATTGCCTAGAAGCATAAGTAATAACACGATCCCTTTACATAAGAACGGCTCCCAAACCAACACGACTAGCATCGGTATAAACAATAAAATCATGGTACCCCTCAGGAATCACAAGAATAGGAGCATCGGAAAGGAGTTCTTTTAATTTCTGGAAAGAAGCTTCACATTTGTCCGACCAAATGTATTTAACTCCTTTCTTTCTCAAGCTAGTAAAAGGCACGACAATTTTAGAAAAGTCCTTTATGAACCGACGGTAATAGCCCACCAATCCAAGAAAGCTACGGATTTTCGTAACACTTTCCGGTCTCTTCCAATTTTGAACCGCTTCAATCTTTGAATGATCCACGGAAATTCCGGATTTGGAAATAATATGGCCGAGAAATTTTACACGAGATTGTCAAAAATGGCATTTAGAAAATTTTGCTTTCAATTGATTGCTTCTATGCGTTTCCAACACAATTCGAAGATGCTTTTCATGCTCTTCCTCGGTTCTAGAATACACAAGGATATCATCTATAAAGATGAGAATGAATCGATCGAGGAAATCTTTGAAAACTCGATTCATAAGGTCAACGAAATAAGTCGGAGCATTCGTTAAACCAAATGGCATAACAAGCCATTCATACGATCCATAACGAGTACGAAATGATGTCAAAGGAATGCTATCCTCTGTAATACGAAGCTGATAAAAACCGGTTGCTAAGTCTAATTGTGAAAAGACTCTAGCACCACTAAGTTGGTCGAATAAATCATCAATCCGAGGTAAATGATATTTATTCTTGATAGTAAGATCATTAAGCTTGCGGTAGTCAACACAAAGCCTAAGTGTACCATCGGATTTCTTCACAAAGATAGCCGAAGCTCCCCAAGGAGAGGAACTAGAACGAATAAATTGCTTTGTCTCCAATTCGGATAATTGTCCACGCATATCCTCATTTTCTTTATTAGACATACGATAAGGAGGACGAGTGATAGGTAGAGCTCCAGGGATTAGATTGATTCTGAACTCAATTGCTCGCTTAGGTGGTAATCCTAGAACAGGCTCAAATATGTTGGAAAATTCACGAACAACGAGAATAAGAAAAATGACATCTTCCTCATCATTATCGTCATCGTGAGGATTTAAAGAATATAAAGATGCTGTCAAGTCAGAATTCGAATCTTTAAGAACAATAGAAATCTGCTTAACAGATAGAGGATGTCGAAGATGAATTGTCCGCTCAGGACATAAGATATTGGCCTCATAACGGTTAAGCCAATCCATTCCCAAAATTATTCCAAAACCTAAGTAACGCATGACATGCAAATCGGCTCGGAAAGAAAAATCACATAAAATAATCACGACATCACTACAAAGCAAACTGAGTGTTGCGGATCCATCGACTGGATTCGCAATTCTCAGAGAAGTCATTAAAGCCATAACATTCAAAGAAAAAGTACCACCAAGTTCTTTTGATATAAAAGAATGGGATGCACCCGTATTAAAAAGAACCCGAATAGGTTGATCACGAAACATAACAATGCCATCAAGGATAGAATGAGAAATATCTTGACCACGAGAAGTGTTGCTAGGGGCTTGTGCAACATTTAGCTTTCCCACCTTCTTGCCTTGAAGTTTGGGACATGAAGATAAAAGATGACCCGAACTTTTGCAATAGCGACAAAAGAGAGGTTTCGGACATCTATTGGCATGATGGTCTTTAGAACCACAATTGTAGCATTTCCCACTACTAGGGTAGGAGTCTTTGCTACCGAACCTGCTTGTTTTCCTTTCTTGTTGAGATTGGGGCCTTTGAATTTATTAGACCTCTTCTTGTTGTTGTTGAAGTTTGGTTTGGCACCCACAACTTCAACATCACTTTCCTTATCTGCCTCTTCAAGTTGAAGAGCGATATCAATAAGTTGGTCAAAAGAAACTTCCAGTTTCAGAAGTAATGGCTTCTTGAGATTCTTATTCAAGCCATAGAAAAATCTCTGATTCTTCTTCAATGGGTATTAATGTACTCAACCCCGTATTTAGAAAGAGATTCGAAAGATGTGACTTGTTCTGCCATGGATGATCCACCTTGAACAAGGTCAATAAACCGCCGAGCCAAAGTCACCTTTTCAGCTTTCGGCACAAACTTTAATTCAAATATTTTCCGAAATTGCTCCCAAGTAAGATCCGCTTCAACAGTTTCAGAAATAAGAATCTCGTGCCAATCTAATGCTCTTTCTTGGAGCTAACTAGAAGCCACTTGGACTCGATGAAGATCGATAAGATTCATGCGAGTAAAGATGCGATCGCATGTTCTAAGCCAAGCTTGGACCATAATGACGCTTTCGGAACCCTTGATTGGCTTCCCACCCAAGTTGGTATAGTCACTGCACAAGCGTGCAAACCCGGATTCAGGGTGAGTAGGCTCTGGAATGCGTCCGACAGCCTGAGCATTCTTCACAAGATCAAGAAGTTGTTGTGCAGACATAAATACTCCATCCTGGGGAGTAGCACTGGATTGACCGGCACTGGGACGGCCAGGTCTAATCATTTCTCTTCTTTAAGAAAGAAAGAAATAAAGAAGAAAAAGGTTATTCACAAAATGAATATCAAACAATAATGATTGATAAAACAAGGCATCACAAAAGAAAATAGGATAAGACGGTATGAAGACTCGAATTAAATCCTAAGGCGCGACTCCTAAGATGGACTTAGGACGATGATCCTTGTTAAATTATTCTACATTGTTCCGAAGTTTGGCTCTGATACCAAGCTGTGACGCCCCACCTCTATACTCATGCTAGAAAAGGACACTACGGAGTAATGCCGTCAACTAGCACGAAGAACAAGGCTGTTGAGGAGCGACCATCCGTGTAATTGCTTTGTGTGAGCATCGATATGTCAGATAGTATAACATGCATTTCATTTCAAGAGGAAATCCGATATACCGATACAAACTCAAAGCTCCTACACAGTGGCTATAATATCTTCGGAAACAAATATAGAAATAAACTTAACATAAATCAATCACAGAAGTTCATATCACAAAGGCGGAAAAAGATATGAATATAACACATAAAAGTGTATATCAGAGTAGTGGTCAAACAAGATCCACAATATGACAAAATGATAGATACAAGTGCTACACAAAAGAATATGTATACATCAAGGAGTCTCTATCTCGAATGTATAACAACAAAAACTACCAATCTAATGCAGTTACCCAAAAGTCAGATAATACTCCCAAATGAGGAGTCAAGCAGAAGCACCTGTAACATCTCGGTCTGACCCGAGTATTATTTAATAAGAAAATAATAAATGGATCAGTCTAGCTATAAATATCAGATAAAATGAGATGGAATAAGAGATATAACAAAACGTATGATAATAATAATGCCATACTATGAAAAGTACACATTTAACGACAACAAATATCATACAATATCTCAATAATCTCAAAGCACCCAAAAAGAATGTCATATTCTTTATTTTATTCACCAAACCACAAATATTGACATCATATCGCTGCCAATCACAAAAGCTGGTGAAACACAAATTCTAGAAATCATCAATTAGAAATGTAGAAAATCACAAAAAAAGGGAGGCCTTTCACAAACGGGAGCATGAAAACTCACCAACACGTGTATCACAAACGGGACGCTATCCCATGGTCGCTAATCATAGAGCCGGTGCAACGACGTAGTACAATATCGGTACGCTTGAGGAACTAGAAACTCAAATAATTTGGAACAACGACGTAGTACAACGGTACGTCCGCTGATCCTGATAAGCCGGAACAACGGCGTAGTACAAAGGTACGTCCGATGAACCGAACTCCATAAAAGAATATGGGTCGGTAGCCTACAAAAATTGAGTCAAAACTCCAAATAATACATAGGTCGTTAGCCTATAAATGAAATGAGATGAAACTCAATAAAACGAGGTACCGTTCCCTTCGTGGACAAAGAAACATAGCATATCGCTAGTCTAAATTGCATAAATGATCGTCAATGATCATCAAGAAGTATCAACTACACTAAGCTAGTAAATAAATGAGTTTAGCTTCATGTCCCATAACCACTGGCTTAACTTAAGTATTTACGAACAAATTGTAAATCTCCACTCGAAAGTTGTCACAAGAGTTTCAATCGAACAAGTCCAAGAATTAACCGACAAAGTAAACGCAGGCGTTTCATACCACTTGTTTTACTAGACCGTTTAATTAGATTCCTCATATGAGTGAGGTAAAGGTTTGTATATACTAATAGGTAGGAAAATAGTTTTAAATAATGAGAATTGTAATAAAATAGTGTTGAAATCATTTTGATGAAGAGTTTTGATATTTACTACTGGTATAGAAAACCTTTATATTTTTAAAGTGACAAATCACAGAAATGATTGTAGAGACAATCAATCACCAAAATTCACATTCGAAGACGTGAATCAAATCCGAAGAAATCGATACCAAATCCATCAAAATGGATATTCCCAAAAATTCCAGTAAGAAGTCATCAAAGTCAATAATAAATGATAACAATAAGTCGGATAAACGCGAATCGATTAAAAACTGGGAACCCAAACACAGTAGGCAAACTGGGGAAAGACAACAGATTAAGACATCCGAAATAGATGATTCAGATGTCTGAATCTAGAAAATGAATATTTTCCAGTTCAGTATTTAGACGTATGAATTTATAATTTCATACGTCTGAAAAGGGCTAATTTTAGCCTATTTCCTTTCTGGTTGAACACGAGTAATTTCAGATGTATGAAATATATAATTCGGACGTCTGAATATGGAAAATAAAGTTTTTGCCTAGAACAATATTCAGACGTCTGAACCATTAGCTTCAGACGTCTGAAACTGAAGCTTTGGGTATTTTCTCCCCAAGGCCATTGATGGCCAAGTTATATCGGACGCGATCGGATGAGCGACGATTTCGAGGGGTTTACGCCAAACGACTACCCAACCTCAAAGACTCACCAATACACTCCTATCGACATGTCCTTCATCCATATAAGGATTTTCATAGATTTTGTTTTCAAAAAAAACATCAAAAATTGGAATATTCCCTAAATCAATCCAAATCAAAATCAAATGAACACGTAAAGATGTTAGGAATTCATACCTAGAAATCAAGATAATTATAGACCTAGAGGTGAGATAAAAATCTCACCTTTTTCACAAAAACAAGGATGGAGATGCTATAGAGCAAGACAAGAACAATCACTCTTCAATTCGAACCCAAGAAGCTTGAATTTAAGCTTAAAAGAAAAACATTCCCTAAGTTAGGGTTTAGGAATTTTCTGAAATTGAAGTTAGAATGAGTTGGGGAAGAAGAAGAAGATGCTCACCAATGGCTTCTCTTTGAATTTGGAGTTAGAACTTGGATTTGCAATGGAACTAGGGCTTAGAAATTCTAATTCTTTTTCTCTTCCCCCATTTTTATGAAAGCTTGGAGTGTTAGAAAATGAAAGTGAATGAAGAAAAGCGGGGGTGGAGCTAGAGTTAATAGTTTAGGCTAACCTAAACCCAAAGTCCAAAGTGCAAAAGGTCAAATTTTAGCTAGCTCCAAACATATCAAAGTTTATACTCAAAAAGGTCGCTAACGACGTTTTGAACTCAATGGAAGTGGTCCCGAGTCCTAATTCGACCGTTTGCAAAAAGTAGCTTTTCGGACTATAATCCAACCAACGATGCTATATTTAAATAAAATATTTAAATACATAATCGTAAAATATGCGGGTTGTTACACATCATATTAAATTTATTTATTTATTAAATCTATTTATATATTTTTAAAATAGTAAAATTATAAATAAATTCTTAAAATTTATAATTTCAAAATTAACTTATAACTATACAATTTTCAAACATATAAATTTAAAAATCTAAATTTTAAACTTCATAAATATATATACATATATATAATATCTTAAAATCAATATTATTAACCATAAATTTACTTTCCGAAACCATAGAAATCATTTTCAAAATATTTATATATAGACCAATGGTGTCTGTATCCAATTTTCTATCCTATGGTCAAGTGGTACGGATATTTATCATTTCAATCCGTTATTTAAATATATACGGGTATATATCATTTCAATCCGAAATCTCAAATTCAATTCAGTTGAAATCGCTTGGGTTTATCATTTCGACCCATAACAATTTTCTCCTATTCTACAGATCGTTTGGGTATGTATCATTTCAACCCATTGGGAATTCTATACTAACAGGGAACTTGCAGAACGGTAACGGATATGATAATAGTATAACAGGCATATATCATCAATATAAATAACAGATAATGGTGTCAGATGTCACAGACGAACAGATACAGATAATAACATATATATAGCAATATAAATAACTATCAACAGCCTATTTTAACTGTCATTTCAATTCAAATCAAATTTAATAAATATAAGAACTTTAATCGTGAGTGATTTCTCACCTTTCGAGGCTAGAGAGGTTCGAGAATGAGATGAGTTACGAATCCAAACACGAATTTCAAAGCAAAACAAGATTGACACAAATTAGACAGACAAAGCAGACAATGAGGAACTAATGAAATAAATCAGAATCTGCTGTATATAGACTGAAACGAATATATAATATATCGTATATTTTCTTATTAAAACCAAAAATCAATTTAAAATAAATATTCAAAATCTTTATATCTATATGTGTATTTTAAAACTAATTATCTGAATAAAATCATTATTTAACTAGAACTAATATATTAAAGTCAAATATGTGTGTGTGTGTGTAAATTTTGAATCAATACAATAAACTTAACAGTTTTATATAAACTGATATATATATATATATAAATAAACTTATTATAAAAATACCAAACTACTGAAAAGAAACTATACATGCAGTAACATATATTTGATATCAACCTATATATATTTAACTAATTTATATAAACTAACATACATATGATATTTTAAACTTCTCAAAGCATACAGCCATTATAACTGGCATATATCACATTTAAATATTTATAAAAGATGATATATTATAAAACTTAAATAAGCTAACATAAATATGTATGAAACTAATATACATCTGAGCCGAACAACAAACTAAACCTTATATAAATTATACTATATATGTATACTTCTTAAAGCAAAATCAAAACACATATATAACTAACTTTATAGCTATATATATAACAAAGCATATATAAGCCAAGATAAACTTATATATTTCTTTATCTATATTCATAAATCTTATAACTCATATATATACCGTAGCATATAAGCTAACATATATAAACATACATATATATATTATATAAAACTGCAATATAAACCTTTACGCATTATAACTAAATATGTTTTATAAAAAATTCTAATATATAGCATAAAATATATTATAAAATACTATAGAACATCAAATATATTATAAAATACCGTATAATATATATATACATATATATATGTGCGACTGTAAACATGCATACAGCAGTTATATATACGTGACTTACATACAATCTACAACTTATATAATCCAAAACTAATATATAAACTTACACGTAAAATCAAACAAATATATATAAACTAATATACACAGCAACTTACTTTATATAAACAGTAACCATTGTTTTAAAACCATATATATATATATATATATAAACCATGAGATGTTGTACGTTACACCAAAAATAGTATATCCCATATATTATAATAAAATTTATATATATAATAGATCGATACAAAAGTACCTGTAAATAAAAGAAAAGAGGAAGGCTCGTCTTTGGATTGAAAGCTGGAAGAGGAAACTTGCACGTAGGGCACAGTGGTAGTTCGGTGAGGGGAAGAGAGATGACATGATGGGCAGTGGCTGAGGTCGGTTCGCGTGTAATGGTGGAGGCACGAAAGAGGAAAGTTGATGCCGAGGTCAAGTGGGATCGGGTGTGTCGTGGGAGATGCGGGGAAGAGGCTGTTGGTGATGCTTGGCGCTGGCCATGGTGGAGAGGGAATTAGGAGGGAGTTCGGTGACCAGGGCGGGGAGGAGCAATGAACAGTGGTGGAGAGAAGAGGAGGTAGAGAGAGGGAGACGAGCTCGGAAAGAATGAGGGGTGGTTGCAACTGGGTCGGGCAAAGTGCGGAGAGGGGAGGTGGTGATGATGGGTGAGCTCGGTGGTGATGATGGGTGAGCTTGGTGGCGGCGAACGAAGGGTTTCGGTGCTAGCTGCAAATGTAGGGGAGGTGCGTAGGGAAGGAGGTCTCGGTGGCAAGTCCGAATGATGGCACACGTGCTAGAAAAGTGCGGGCATGAGGTTGTCATGTACGTGCCTTGAGTGGTAGTGGGAAAATCGAGGTCATCGGATCTAGTGATGGGTGGGTGAGGCAGCGGCTATAATGGAGTGGAGCTAGGTTATGGAGACACGTGTAGTGGGTTGAAGGTGTTTGGATGAGTTCAAGCTACAGGGGAAATCGGCCATGAAATAGATATGGGAAGAAGTATGTATAAGCTTTGTATAATTTATATTTATTTAGAAGAAAAGAAAAAGGAGCAGAGAAAGAGGCCGCTATTCACAAGAAACCACGAGGTTATTATATATTTTTATTCCTCCCTCAAAAGCAATGAACAGGTTAAAATGAACGAACCAACATGATGTACTAGCAAATTATAAATTGGGATAGCAATAGTCTCGGAATAACAAAAGTCAAAAAGTTAGATATTTGAAATATTAACATAGGGGGCTATTAGATTTCGGCCGTAGGGTAGATAAAAAGACAAGAAACCCAAAAGGTTTTAAAAGGGTACTAATATGGTCCAATGTTTTACAGATCTCACCGTCCACCAGACGTCGAAACACACATATAAATATGCTACTAGGATCAGAACGACGATACAATCAAAACGGTATACAGATATCAATGGTACGATCATCCTATCAAAAGTCGATAATTGGTACCGAAAATGCTGCTAAAACGTCAGAATTAAGATAAATGAGCATTAGTAGTCCAAATTTGGAGAAATGAAATACGACGTCTCACTCAAAAAATGATTTACAAATTTATTATGTAAAAATATTAAGTCTGAAAACATTTTATTATCGTCGAATATAACTGATTTAAATGTAAATAAAATTACACAATAAATAGACTTCCATATTATTATGAAAATTTACCATTAGCTATATTTAGTTAGACGTATTCCAAATATCAATTTTTTATTTCAAAATTCAATTATTTAAAAATTTCACAAAATTTCAATTAATTACATTATTAAAACCATTAAAATTTACGGTTCGTTACATCCTTTGTATGACTTGATCGTGCTTTGTACGTTTTCTCTTCTATGGAAAACATATAGTCGTATACTTAGCACTAAAAGTCGATGAAGTTAGCTTGTCTATCTACAGGAGTTAAGGCTGATGTTCGAGTAAGGATATGAGCAGTAAAGATTTGACCTAATGGCTTCACCCTTAACCGAAAGACAGTGTGAAATGAAAATATCGAAAACATGATAAGTATATGAGACTAGGTTTCCATGTGCAATCGTTCCCATTATTATTGAATGATCAAATTCATTGATTCAGTGTTGAAGAGACCAGGATCAGTAAGTGTTTTACTTATCGAAAGCTATTCAAGACTGAGATACGTGTTCCATCTCTTGAAAGCGGATATGTTTGAGATGTTGGTATCTATATGTGGTTTCGAGATCTGTTCAAGATGTGGGAATCCAATTAGGGAGTCATGTTCTGTTCAAGTAATGAAGACTCATGAGAAAGATGTCGAACGTAACCTCGACATTGTTAGTGGCCTAAAACAGAGCAGGCCACAACCTAGGGTTTAGCTAACCCGCATCAGGATGTTATCAACTCCATATCTAGCGATACTTATCAATTGTTGGCCGACTGAAGTTGATGATATTTGGTTCACGTTGGTCTTGTTTATGTTCAGATAATGGACCGCTTGTGTTCGCCTAAAGGTATATCTTATCTTGAGATATACGTCGCTCGAAGGTACTTCTTGACCCTTATGTAGGAGATTTGATCTGCCTCCACCGGAGATATCTTCGTGTAAAAATCATCGTGCGAACATTCTTTATCGGTTATGACCGCACTCCTAATATTTTGTTGATTGTAACCAATGTAACTATTCCATCTCTTTCCTGATATATTCTTCACCTTAGACATTATTTAATATATCACCTTTGTACTTATTAGATGAGTGGTTCTTTTGAGGCGATAACCGTTATGGTGTTCCATGCGGTCTTAAAAGTACTTTTATATGTTGTACACATATTTCTTGAATTTCTCATACCAGATTTATGTTTGACACTTGGTTTTTGTATTCCCTAAATTCCTCGCGTACTCTTTCGAGTAGTTTGAGAAAGGCGGGTTTCGTTGATGTTCATTGGAGCTTGAAAAGTCGAGCTAGGTGTTTCACCTACCGTAGTATTCTTATTTTCAATGCATTACTATATTGTACATATCATCATTATGAGGTCAGACAGTTATAACTGTCTAGGCTGATGCTAGTACTTAGGTTTTGTAACTTCGAAATTTCTGTATCGGAGTAACCCTTTGTACCGTTACTTTGATATTATATATTACATTCCACTGGTGAGATCCACATGCTGTGTTCTCTTCTTTCTAGTATATCCTTTTTTCATTTTATTCTACCCTAACTTTCTGTCTTTTCGGCACTGGGAATTCGACACAAGTATACCATTAGCGTATTTAATGTCGACGTTCGAGGGTCAAAAGGTCGGGTCGTTACAGTCAATGTTGAGAAAACAAGGGTTTCTAGTTCATAGAGGCGACGACTACATGGTTAAGGTGGCGATGGATAGAGGTTGGTGGTTGCACAGACAATGACAGCGCAGGAGTTATGGCAGCTGGTGTGGCAACGATAGATGAGAGTGGGGGAAGAAGGTGTAGTGATTAAGGCATCAGAAGAGGAATATATACGTTATACGTTTTGTCATTTTGACTAATTTCAAATGTTAGTGCCTTAGAGAACAAAAATGTTCACAAGTTTGATCTTTAAACAAAATAAGCCTATCAGATATTTATTTTGAAAAGGTCAAAACTATTTACATTTGAATTTTACATTATTATATATATATATAATCTAAATTTTGATTAATAAACATATCAAACTATAAATATTTATATATATGAAATTAATTTTTTATAAAAAGAACAATAAATTCATGTTTAAAACATCATATTACTTATGTATAGATATTAAAGAAATGGTGAGAAAAGGTCAATTCATGTGAGTGTATTAAAAGGGAGTGCGGATTAAGGATCTTAAGGCTAATTTAACACTAGAGGAGGGGTGAATAGTGTTTAATGGGTTCTAAGACTTATATGGACTAATTTAAAACTATGACATAAACAAATGCAGAACTTAATCACAGAATCAAACATAGATGCAGAAAGTAAATAAAAAGCATTAAAGGAAAAGAACACATCGGATTTTATACTGGTTCGGAGTTACCCTGCATCCAGTCCTATACCAAGGCAAACCACATCATATAGATTTTTATTATACCAATGTCGAGATTACGTTCCTCAATTTCTAAAGGCCTTGAGGTACCCACCTACCTCACGAGTCCTGGGCAAACACTCTTAATTTAAGGGCCACAAGATTACCCAATTGATTTCCACGCACAAACACACCTTATAGAGATAAACTTTTAATTACAAATTGATCCTATAACTCTGAATAGCACTTTGATCTTCGAGAGAGGGCATAGAATCAAACAAGAATGAGATTGTAATTTGATTCACTTGAGATTCGGTAGAATTTCGATACGATCTTAAAAATATGTAAATAATAAAATATGAATTTAGGGAGAAGAAGAAGTGAAGAAAATATGAAAATAGATGATTAAAAAATTCGTTTGTAAAGCCTATTTATAAAGCACCATCAGTCATTACTATTCGTGAAGAGATTTAAATGAATAGACACTTCTTTTGAAAATTGAAACTTTTGAATTCAACGGCCACAATGTCGACATGGGGTATCCCATGATGTCGACATCCCTATGAAAAAAACAATGTAAAAATTGTTTTTAAAAATGAAGTTTAGAACAAGTGATTATTTTAAAACAAAAAAAAATAATATTTTAAGGCTAAAGCATATTTTTGAAAAAATAATTTTAAGGCTAAAATATTTTGAAAAGCAGTTTTGAAAAGCATTTTTGAAAAATCATTTTGAAGTATTTTTGCAATCTTCTTCCTGCAAAATATCTCATCACATCAGGACTCGAGAACTTATACAAAACCAGGATATTCGTGGATTTGTAAGCCACTTGTCTTAGGTTTGTAAGCTACTTGTCGTGGGTTTGCAAGCCACTAAGAAGGTAGAATTGGGTTCCATCCCAAATGAAATTTGAAATGAGTATTTCCATGCTATTATGAGGTTTTAACAAAAAACTAGACGTATGTCTTGAAATCTTAGTCTTGATACTCATGAGTCTTCAAACTTGATTTCTTCAGTTTTGATCTTGATACTATACAGTCTTCAATAATCAATACCTGCCTTATATATATATCCTGTATAATAATATTCATACATATCTAGACAACAGTGTTAGTATACAAGTTATAATAAAATAAGTTGTAAAAGTTGTTGTCATCCAAACTACTATCTCCAGTTCCTAACAATCTCCATCTTTTTGATGATGACAACCTTCTAAAATATACTTACCACTTCGATCGTTCCATAATTCTCCCTTACTCCAACAACTCCACCTTACGCCAAGCCTATTATTTTATATAACTTTCTCCCCCTTTATCATCAACAAAAAATAACCTATAAACCTTGAACTCAATAGAAAAGGAGATAAACAAACATATGACCTAATAATATAACATCCTAACTAGAATTCATGTTTCTATACATCGAAGATTGTTTTTAGAAGAACCTTAAGATAACACTTATATACAAAATAACAAACTAATATACAATCATGAAAGAGGAAAACGAAAAACGCTTAACGAGGACCCTTAACTATTGGTGATTTATGGAATGAATAATTTGGATAGTGGAGACAAAAGTTTCCACGTTGTTCAACCAAGTTTCCATTAGCGTCAAAAAGGACATCTCCAATGCAAATCACTCCATCGTCTTTGTCCATATGAACATCCGGATTCGGCAGAGGATGTTCTTCTTCTTGATCGTCTTGTGGTTCTTCTAGAGGCTTTTCTTCTTCAAAATCCATTGCTTGTGATGATTTTTCAATAACAATGGGATTAGCATGGTTATTCATAAGGAACTTTTATAGATTCCTAAGGATTCTGCCTTGCCTATCTTGTTCTCTTGTCATTCGCAGTTGACCAACTTGAATCTTCGTCATCATTCGAAGTAAATCTTTCATCTTCTCTTGCAATTTGGTGACTCGTACATGTGTGGATCGTTGAAAAGGACTAGAACGAGGAGAAGTGGGTGAAGAAGGTTTATTATTAGAAGAGGAAGTCGTTAATTTACTATTTTTGAAGTTTGTTACAGAATATATAACAGAGAAAAGAAGTAAAAATCGAAATATATAAATATATAACTTAATAACTAATTTTAGAGGGAAATTTAAATTTGAAAATCACGGCTAATATGTCGACATAGGGGGATGGGTCATGTCGACATGCCTAGTGTAATTTTTAAGAAATTTTTATTCATATTAATTATACTTGTATTACTTATAATTTATATTTCGGTTAATGAACATATACCTAATTCTCTTCTAAATTTAGTAAAGTTTTGTTCATTTAATGGCTTGGTTAATATATCAGCAATTTGTTTTTTAATATTAATACATTCAAGAGTTACGACTTCTTTACTTACATTATCTCTAAGAAAATGATGTCTAATATCAATATGTTTTATTCTAGCATGATGAGTTAGATTTTTAGATAAGTTTATCACACTAGTATTATCACAATAAATTGGTGTTTAGTTATAGTTAATCCAAAACCTTTTAAAGTTTGTTGCATATATAGAACTTGAGAACAAGCCAAAGAAGCAGATATATATTCTGCTTCAGTTGTTGACAGAGATATAGTATTTTTCTTCTTACTAAACCAGGAAACCAAAGAATGTCCTAGAAAATGACAAGTTCCACTTGTAATTTTTCGGTCTGATTTACAACCAGCGTAATCAGCATCACAATATGAAATTAAGTCAAATACATCGTTTTTAGGGTAAAATAAACCATTGTGATAACCCGGATTTTTGAACATCTGATAATTGGATAATTATCTGGTTTATAGATTGAATAAATAAGAATTCTGATAATAAAAGATATCTGGATATAAATAATAGAAACTAAATTTTTATATCTGGATAAATATTTGATAATATCCTAATATAATTACTTAAAATTTGACAAATTATTCTTTTAAACAAATAATAATGGTTTGTATATATATAGATATAAGTAGATTTTAAATAGAAATTTTTTTATTTTCAAACAAATTAAATATGTGTTTGTTTAATTATATATATTTGTGAGTGGATTTTGAATGGAATTTGAATTTGAAATTGAAATTCAAAAGATAAATATCTTGAAATGAAATTGGATTTAAATATATATATATGAGAATGTGATTATTTATTTATGTATAAATTAGTTTCAAAATTTATTTCCTTAAAGGATATAAAATACAATAAAAGAGAAGTATAAATATAAATTTATAACATATATATAACAAAAAACAAATAAATATAATATAAGTAATATAAAGGGTATATACATTATATAATAACAATTCTCATGCTAAAAACAAGTGTTAAGATTTAACACACAAAGTAACAAATGTAAATCATTTTACTTAAGAAATAAATAATGTTAACAATATAGACAAGTGGCATTACGAATTTCTTTTAATTTGAATAAATAGAAAAGAGAAACAAATTTATTCTCAGTTTTAAACATCCCAAGCCTGAAAATCCACAAACTAGTAAATTAAAACAAAACTTATTTAAGTTCAAAACCTATAAACAAAATCATCTCGATAATCAAAAATAAAAATAAACCAGAAGCATTTTAAACCTGGAAGTTATCAGCCTATTTTAAATCTTCAACCTATGCTAAACATCAAGCTTCAACCTCATGCAAATCAAAGCAAGATGAGGATTCAAATCTATAGATCAATACAAAGTTCCAGTTTTCAGTTTTTATCAGAAGAAAATCATTTCCAGATTTTAGTTCAAGCTCTCTGTTTTCTTCTTTTAAAGGTGAGTAAACTTATAAAAAATAGGCTTAAGTAAAACTAAATATGTGCATGTGATTATTGGATTATATTGTGCTTCCATGAGTGTATATATATGTGAATCTCTGCATATATGTATGTTTGATCTATGCATGTTGGTTGTATGCATGTTCCTCCCTGTTTCCAAACTACAGAGTTAAAAAAACAAAACAAAAATCCAAAACTCTTTATCTAATTTTTATTAGGCTTTAAGATTCAAACAAAATAAGTTTGTGTAAACGTAATTTAGGTTTTAAAAATAAGTTTAAATATTTTATGTTTGAAATTCTTCTGGAATCCGGTAAAAACAGTAAGATTTTTTTAAATGATAAAAATCAAACAATTTAATTTATTCATTCAAGTGTGCAACTTGAATCGTCTCTGGAAAACATGATTTTCAAAACAAGAATCATGAATTTTAGTTTGGGATTAAGGTAGCATTTCGGTCATGACCGGAAATGTGATTTTGAGCAAATTCTGGTGACTGCGCGATCTTTGGTCATCGGGGTTTTTGTCAGAGCTTGCTTGGTGATTAGGGATGTCAGGAAAAATGGTGGTAGTGGCGATCATTGGCCGTGGCGTCGGCGGTGGTTGGAACTAGGGTTTTCGAACCCAGTGGAGTCAAGGTCGGGTTTTGGGGTCGTCCGCCGTCATCAGAGCATCGAGCCAGGCAAGACATGGAGGAAATGTGCTGGAGACGTGGACGAAAATGTGGGAAAAGCTACGGAGGTTCCGGTGGTCGGAATGACTGTGTCAAGGCGAGGTTTGGTCGTCGAGTTTAGGTCCAGGGAGCTTTGATGGTTCGATTTTGTTTCTATTATTCGATCGAGGTTGCTGAGTGGTCCAATGGATTGTGGACGTCGTAGTTGACTTGGCGACAGGGGTTGAAGATGCTGGAGTGTCGCCGACGGCGTATGCATGTACACCGGATGATTTGTGCACACGAGTTTGGGTGGGAATGAAGAATTTTCTTTAGTTACTTAGGTTGATGCTTGGGTAGGATGAGGATGGACTCGGGTATTTTCTCGTGTTCGAGGGTGTTATAACTTTAACAGTTTTAAAATCTAAACTAAGTTTTTTTTAAAATAGCTAAAACTCGGGATTTGATGATGATTCTCAGGGCACGTCTCGGGAGGGATTAGGTAGAACCCGAAGCAAGAGGAAATGCAGAATTTTTTTTAAAAAGGTTTTTATAAAACAAGTTTTTATTTTATTTTAAATTGAATCTAATTCTAAACTATTATGTAAAATAAGTGTTTCTTTTAACATTTGATTAAGAGTTTTGTGTATTGTTTAACTTAGATTTCGTTAAGCTAAATTGTAAGTTAGTTTTAAATCTTAAATTAGAAATGAATTTAAAGTTTAATTTAAAAGTATAATGTTTTAAATGTGTATGTTAATGATAATTAGGTCATTAATAAAGTAAAGTTTTATCTCAAAGTTAATTAATATTTTGATAATTAATGACTTATTAATTTAAGGAGTAATTAAGAGTAATTAATTAGTTTAAATTAATTATGTTTAAGAATTAATTAATGATTAGAAAATTTATTACTTAAGTAATTAGTGATTAATTAATTAAGAATATATTAATAAAGTAATTAGGGTTAATTAATTATGGATAATTAATTAAGCAATTAAGATTAGTTAATTTATAACTTGAAATTAATTAAGTAACTAAGGATTAATTAACTGATAATTAAGGATTAATTAATCTGTAATTAAGTTTATTAATTAATAAATAAGGTTTACTAATTAATAGTTAAGGATAATTAATCTTTAATTAAATCAAGTTAATAAGAGAAGTTAAAGAGTAATTAATCAATTTCATTTATTAATAATTAAGGATTTATAAATTAATTTATTAGCGATAAATTAATTGGTAATTAGAATTAATTAACTGGTGATTAGAGATTATTAATGTAGGTAATTTGTTAAGGATAAATTAATTTAATTAATATTTAAAGGTTAAATTAATTGAGGATAATTAACCAATGGGATAATTACTTGATAGGAATAATTAATGGTAAATTACCTAATAGAAGTAATTAAGGATTAATTATTTAGTGTAATTAATTAAAGGATTGAATAATTAAGGAAATTAATTAAGGGTTAGTTAATTAATGACTGTCATTAATTTGAGGATAATCAATCAATGTAAGTGGTTATAGATTAATTAATTTGAGTAATTAATTAAGGATAAATGTAATTAATATTGAATTGCTAAAGGTTAATTAATTTGTATAATTAATTAAGAACTATTACTTAATATAATGAAAGGATAATTAGTCCAGGGTGATTAATTAAGATGGATAATTGAAAGATGATTAATTAATTGATTTGAAATTAATTAATGTTAAGTAAAGGTAATCTAAGTGTTTGAGGTTAGTAATTTAATTAGAATTAATTAAATTAATTTTGGAAGTGATCAATTTTGCTTATGATGATTGAATGATGTTAAATGCCTTGAATTGGTTGATATCTATGATATGAAATGTTTTGCGATATGATATGCTTGAGTGAACAATGATAATGTAGTTATTTATCGATGAGGAATTGCTGTGGGAAAGTGACATCTTGCATTTAAAGTTGAATTGAATTTCACTTGAATAATTTGGGTTAAGATAGTATTGAAATCGAAGAGACCGGGGTCGGGTATCAGTAAATACCTGAACCCATTTCAATTTATAACATACAATGATTCTTTATAGATTGATATGTGAAATCAATAGGCTGAAATGGAATAATTTAAATGACTAGACCATTTAGATCTAAGTAAAAGTACTTAGGGATTGATTGTGAATATAAGTGTTGACTATAGCATCACAACTTGTAGTGGTGAACGAGTTACCCTAGGTTTCAAGTAAATTTTATGCATTAGTATTTCTTGTTAGATGTGTTTAGTCACGCTGGTTTCCAGCCTGACCCGGGTGTTACTTTGATATAATGCTCGGGTCAGACCGAGTATTACAGCCTTTAGGTAAGGACGTTCTGGAGCTCAGGAGACGAGCTGGATGGCAGGAACGTATGGAGTATTTCCGCTATGATATGTTGTTGTATATCTTGGACATGTGATTTTTACTGTCCAGTGTTTGTGTAAATGTTGTAACTCTGATGTATTGCTGTAAATTAACTGATACAGTTTTTCTCTATATAACTGTTATTTTATTTGATATTATATTTTGATCCGCTGCGAATGTGAGATTCTGTGTTTCATTTCTGTTTCTTCTTCTATCTCTTTTCTTCTTTCCTAACTATCTGAAATTTTCAGGATTGAAAATTTTAGGTCGTTACATTTGGATTAAATCATTAGAATAAAATAAAATAATGAGAATTAAGTAGTAATAGAAATACAACCAAACTGAAATTGAATGAAGATAAGTTTGAAATGGATTCAAACTGAAATTAAAATCTTGAATTTGGAGAAGAGTTTTCGGAATAAGATAATAGTGAATTGGTTTCCAGTTGTAATAACCTTGGTTATTATCCTAAAATAATGAAAAGTTTTAAGGAAGTAAACTTAGTTTGAGTATAACTTATAAATTGAAGTGGGTTTTAAATTGTGAAGTTTTGAATCCAAAGTCTAGGAATATGTGAAATTGTTTTAAAAATGTTAAAAGAAATGATATTATTTAGACTATTTTGAATGTGATCTTATTTTAAAATAAGACATGTTTGGAAAAATTTAAAGGAACTTGTTTTGAATTTAAAACCAAAGGTGGTTTAAAAATTAAAGTAACTTGGGGTGTAAAGGAAATAAATATGTATATTTGAAACAAACTCTAAGGTTGAGTTTTGAATTTTCCTTGGAATGTGATGTGAAACCCAAAGTGAAGTAAGTTTTTAAACTTAAGTAGGAAGATTATTAATTTGAAGTTTAAAATTTGAATAGGAATTCAAATTGAGTAAAGTTGTCTGGATTAAATTAAAGTGAATTTGATTTTGGAGAAATTAAATAAGTTTGGAACAGACAATCTGAAGTGGAAATTTCAAAATGAAGTTGAGATTTAACTTGGGAAGTTAAATGGTAGATTTGAATTGGGAGTTTGTGTGATCTCAAAATGGGTTTGAGATCTGGAAATTGGAAATTGACGGATGTTTTAAAATAATTTGGATAATATTATCCTATTGTTATTAATAATCTTTAAACTATGAATTGGATTTGTTTAAATGAATGAAGAAATGGAGTGTGGTAATATATCCATTATTGAGATAAAAGGGAAATTAAACTTTAATTTGAAATTAAGGAGATGAAATTACTTTGAAATTAAGATTTAAATATTCAAAAGGAACTTGGAAATTTAAATCGTTAAGGATTGGTTTCAAAAACTGAAATTGGGTAATAAATTTGATTTTAAAGATTAAATTGTTTAAAAAGGATTCGAATTATTATTTGAACCTAGAAATAGGTTTATGAAGAAGTAAAGGTTAATTTGATTTAAGGGTAAATCAACATTTGAAAGTTTAACTCAAATTTACATAATTCGAGATAATTTAAAGTGAAATTGAATTTGAAATTTATTCAAATTGAAATTTGATTTAAATAATTTGGATTTGTGATTAAAGTTGAATAGTTTTAAATTCAAATGGGATTTGATTTGAATTTGGTTAATTCAACTTGAATTGGGGTTAAATCAATTTCAAAGGAAATTGAAGTTATTTAAATTGGAATTGAGTCAATTTAAATGGAAGTGGAAATTTAAATTGAATTGGTGGGAATAGAGATTGGGAAATGAACAGTTTGGCTCTGGACTATTTTCAAAATAAATTGTTTTATAAACCTATTTTTCCAAGCTATTTATATATACAACCTTTCTTTTTAAACCTCAAACTATCTTATACTTATTTTATAATTATTTTTGTAACTATTTTACAACTTTTTTATAAGCTAATTACTATTTTTCAACTACTTTATAACTAATTGCTATTTTACAACTATTTTGCAATTATCTAACTATTTTACAACCATTTGTCTATTTTATAATTACTTAACTATTGTACAGTTATTTTACAAATTAATAATTATTTTTCAACTACTTATCTATTTTTAAATTCTTCAAGCTATTTTCTAATTTAAGCTGGACAGAGTTCAAGCTGTTTATGATTAAATACCTAATTGAGATAAGAACTTAGGTGATAATCCAAATGAGGATTTAAGCAATTGTGAGTAAGTGAATGAAAATCAAATTTAAGGTGAATAGAAAGAGAATTGATTTAACTAATGATCAATGAAGGTAAATGCATAGGATGTGCGTATATTGTTCTATTTGCATAGTGATTTGATGCAAATTCGAGCAAAGAATTTCGAGATAGTGTATCGATCCGAGTTGGAATTTTTCACTCGATTTTCGACGGGGAACCTGGATATGGATTTTTTATTGGTTCTGATAATTCTCTATCATAGTTATGGCTATGCAAGGAGAATGACGGTTTCTGATCAAAAAATTAGATATGAGTCCACACTAGGAAGTCGGGTGAACGATACTAGTTCGAAAGTGAAATTGTGTGATCGAGTGAGCGATCGAATTGATATAGCGTACGGATGACATGTGTACATTGTATGGGTTTGGATGAAATTGACATTGAAAATTTGTGGATAAGAACCGTAAAATGGTTTTTGAAAATGAAAAGTCTATTTTGTGAGGTAAATGATGGAATAAAATGGGAGTTGGATATTTCTATGATTAGAATTCATTTTATAGAAAAGTAATATGGTTAATAACTTTATAAAAGAGTAATCAAATTTGAATATTTGATTTGGAACAAACAAAGTTATATATCTTTGTTATATGAGATAAATCTCCCTTTGTGAATTTATTGCCGGAAGAAAAGGGTTTTTGAAAAGTATTTTAAGTATAAAACGGGAATTTATACAAGTATGAAGTGATCTAAAGATTTTCAAAGTTATATATATCTATATATATAAGAAGGATCTTATGAGAATGATTTTGAAGAAAACGTTTTTGGAACCTATGGATTGTAGAAAGGCTTTTGATTTTTGGGGAAAAATCAATTTTGGAAATTTGGAAAGCCTAGTTGAGAATTATCGATTTTGAGAGAATCGATTTTGAGGAAAGGAGATTTATATGGGATTCATACTAGGTGTATGATTTGGAAGATACTATATGTGTATAATATAAAGTGTTTTGAAAATGGCTTTGGAGAAAAAGGCGCTCCTTGAAATGAACTTCTCAGGAGTACCATAGGTTGGTACTGCCTTGAGCCTCATAGCGGGAGGTTCTAAAGTGGATTCTGTGAGGAAGTCCAGACAAACTGAAGTTCCTGAGGATTATTGGGTAGCGAAAGTCGAGGGCGCTGATGCCTACAGAGGCATTTGGGTTATGCTGTGACGACAGTGTAACTCGATGTTGCTGTGATCTACTGTGGACCATAGTGGAAATCGTGTGGAGGAGATTGTCAACGGTCTACGCTTGATTTTGCCGAGAAGGCAACGTAACATCGGTAGATTGCGATCTATGGTCGAGTGGAGTGGAGAAGTTTCATTCTTTTGGTAGCGAAATTCGAGGGTGCTGATGCCTATAGTTATATGGGTTTTTGCTATGATAGCAATGTAACCCTAGATGTAGCTGCAATCTGTAGCGGGTTCCATGGCGTAATCGAGGGGCGCGGAGTGCCTACAGTTATCCATGGATTTTGTCGGGATGGCAACGTAACCATCAGGTTACCTAAGACCATGGATGGGGGTGATGATTTCCGGAGCATTTTTACCAAAAGATGTTTCCTCTATTTTAAAAAAAAAATTCTATATGTTCAACGAAATATATTTTTCCAGGTATTTTCACTGGGTGTTGAAAACAGGTTTACCGAGTACTTATAGATTTTCAGTCTAACGCCTGATCAATGTATGACCGAATTTATGTGAGAACAAAGATGGACTGGTTGAAACATCGAGTTATAAAAGTATTTTTATAAAAACTATTTTATAGTATTTTAAACTGTTTTAAAATTTATCAAAGAGTGATTTTTTCTAATAATAATCATTTTAGTAAATTTTGGCTTCGTTCCTTTTCGAGGACGAAAAGATTCTAAGAGGGAGGAATGTGATAACCCGGATTTTTGAACATCTGATAATTGGATAATTATCTAGTTTATAGATTGAACAGATAAAAATTCTGATAATAAAAGATATCTGGATATAAATAATAGAAACTGAATTTTTACATCTGGATAAATATTTGATAATCTCCTAATATTACTAAAAATTTGAAAAATTGTTCTTTTAAAACAAATAATGATGGTTTTTATATATATAGATATAAGTAGATTTTAAATAGAATTTTTTTTATTTTCAAACAAATTAAATATGTGTTTGTTTAATTATCTATATTTTTGAGTGGATTTTGAATGGAATTTGAATTTGAATTTGAATTTGAAATTCAAAAGATAAATATCTTGAAATGAAATTGGATTTAAATATATATATGAGAATGTGAATATTTATTTATGTATAAATTAGTTTCAAATTTTATTTTCTTAAAGGATATATAAATACAATAAAAGAGAAGTATAAATATAAATTCATAACATATATATATATAATAAAAATAAATAAATAAATATAGTATAAGCAATATAAAGGGTATATACATTATATAATAACAATTCTCATGCTAAAAAAAAGTGTTAAGATTTAACACACAAAGTAACAAATGTAAATCATTTAACTTTTAAACATCTCAAGCCTGAAAATCCACAAACCAGTAAATTAAAACAAAACTTGTTTAAATTCAAAACCTGTAAACAAAATCATCTCAATAATCAGAACAAAAATAAATCAGAAGCATTTTAAACCTAGAAGCTATCAGCCTATTTTAAATCTTCATCCTGTGCTAAACATCAAACTTCAACCTGATGCAAATCAAAGCAAGATGAGGATTCAAATGTTTATATCAATACAAAGTTCTAGTTTTCAGTTTTTGTCAGAAGAAAAGCATTTCCAGATTTTAGTTCAAGCTCTCAGTTTCTTCTTTTAAAGGTGAGTAAACATATAAAAAAAGGCTTAAGTAAAACTAAATCTGTGCATGTGATTTTGGATTATATTATGCTTGCGTGAGCATATATATATATGTGTGTGTGTGTGAATCTCTGTATAAATGTATGTTTGATCTATGCATGCTGGTTGTATGCATGTTCCTCTCTGTTTCCAAACTACATAGTTTAAAAACAAAACAAAAATCCAAAACTCTTTATCTAATTATTATTAGGCTTTAAGCTTCAAACAAAATAAGTTTGTGTAACGTAATTTAGGTTATAAAAATAATTTTAAGTATTTTATGTTTAAAATTCTTCTGGAATCCAGTAAAAACAGTAAGATTTTTTTTAAATGATAAAATCAAACAATTTAATTTGTTGATTCAAGTATGCAACATGAATCGTCTCTGGAAAACTTGATTTTTAAAACAAGAATCATGAATTTTAGTTTGGGATTGAGGTTGCATTTCGGTGATGATCGAAAATGTGATTTTGAGCAAATTCTGGTGACTGGCAATCTTTGGTCATTGGGGTTTTTGTCAGAGCTTGCTTGGTGATTAAGGATGTTCGGAAAAATGGTGGTAGTGGCGATCATGGGCCGTGGCGTCGGCGGTGGTTGGAACTAGGATTTTAGAACCCAGTGGAGTCAAGGTCGGGTTTTGGGGTTGTCCGCCATCATCGGAGCATCGAGTTAGGCAAGACGTGGAGGAAATGTGCTGGAGACGTGGACAAAGATGTAGGCGAAGCTACGGAGGTTCCGGTGGTCGAATGACTATGTCGAGGCGAGGTTTGGACATCGAGTTTAGGTCCAGGGAGCTTCGATGGTTCGACTTTGTTTCTAGTGTTCGATGGAGGTTGTTGAGTGGTTCAATAGATTCTGGACGTCGTAGTTGACTTGGTGATAGGGGTCGAAGGTACCGGAGTGTTCTCGGCGGCGTGTGCATGTGCACCGGATGATCTGTGCACACGAGTTTGGGTGGGAACAAAGAAGTTTTTTTGTTACTCGGGTTGAAGCTTGGGTAGGATGAGGATGGACTCGGGTATTTTATTGTGTTCGAGAGTGTTATAACTTTAACAGTTTTAAAATCTAAACTAAGTTTTTTTTTAAATACTGAAACTCGGGATTTGATGATGATTCTCAAGGCACGTCTCGGGAGCGATTAGGGTAGAACCCGAAGCAAGAGGAAATGCAGAATTTTTTTTAAAAAGGTTTTTATAAAACATTTTTTTTTAAATTTTAAATTGAATCTAATTTCAAACTATTATGTAAAATAAGTATTTATTTTAACATTTGATTAAGAGTTTTGTATATTGTTTAACTTAGATTTCCATAAGTTGAATTGTAAGTTATTTTTAAATCTTAAATTAGAAATGAATTTAAAGTTTAATTTAAAAGTACAATGTTTTAAAGGTGTATATCAATGATAATTAGGTCATTAATAAAATAAAGTTTTATCTCAATGTTAATTAAGATTTTGATAATTAACGACTAATTAATTTAAGGAATAATTAAGAGTAATTAATTAGTTTAAATTAATTTATGTTTAAGAATTAATCAATGAGTAGAAAATTTATTAATTAAGAAATTAGTGATTAATTAATTACAAATTAAGAATAGATTAATCAAGTAATTAGGGTTAGTTAATTATGGATAATTAATTAAGTAATTAAGATTAGTTAATTTATAATTTGAAATTAATTAAGTAATTAAGGATTAATTAATTGTTAATTAAGGATTAATTAACTGATAATTAAGGATTAATTAATTTGTAATTAAGTTTTATTAATCAATCAATAAGGCTTATTAATTAATAATTAAGGATAATTAATCTTTAATTAAATCAAGTTAATAAGAGAAGTTAAAGAGTAATTAATCAATTTCATTTACTAATAATTAAGGATTAATAAATTAATTTATTAGGGATAAATTAATTGGTAATTAGAATTAATTAACTGGTGATTAGAGATTACTAATGTAAGTAATTTGTTAAGGATAATTAACTTATGGGATAATTACTTGATTGGAGTAATTAAAGGTAAATTACTTAATAGAAGTAATTAAGGATTAATTACTTAGTGTAATTAATTAAAGTATTGATTAATAAAGGAAATTAATTAAGGGTTAGTTAATTAATGAGTGTGATTAATCAAAGGATAATTAATCAATGTAAGTGGTTATAGAATAATTAATTTGAGTAATTAATTAAGGATAAATGTAATTAATATTGAATGGGTAAAGGTTAATTAATTTGTATAATTAATTATGGGCTATTACTTAATACAATGAAAGGATAATTAATCCAGGGTGATTAATTAAGATGGATAATTGAGAGATGATTAATTAATTGATTTGAAATTAATTAATGTTAAGTAAAGGTAATCTAAGTGTTTGAGGTTAGTAATTTAATTAGAATTAATTAAATTAATTTTGGAAGTGATCAATTTTGCTTATGATGATTGAATGATGTTAAATGCCTTGAATTGGTTGATATCTCTGATATGAAATGTTTTATGATATGATATGCTTGAGTGAACAGTGATAATGTGGTTATCTATCGATGATGAATTGCTGTGGGAAAGTGACATCTTGGATTTAAAGTTGAATTGAATTTCACTTGAATAATTTGGGTTAAGATGGTATTGAATTCGAAGAGACCGGGGTCGGGTATCGGTAAATACCCGAACCCAATTCAATTTGTAACATACAATGATTCTTTATAGATTGATATGTGAAATCAATAGGCTAAAATGGAATGATTTAAATGACTAGACCATTTAAATCTAAGTAAAGGTACTTAGGGATTGATTGTGAATATAAGTATTGACTATAGCAAGTTGTGAAATTGTAGTGATGAACGAGTTACCCCAGGTTTTAAGTAAGTTTTATGCATTAGTATTTCTTGTTAGATAGGTTTACTCATGCTGGTTTCCAGCCTGACCCGGGTGTTACCTTGATGTAATGCTCGGGCCAGACCGAGTATTACAGCTTTTCAGGTAAGGATGTTTTGGAGCTCAGAAGACGAGCTGGATGGCAGGAACGTATGGAGTGTTTCCGCTATGATATGTTGTTGTATATCTTGGACATATGATTTTTGTACAGTGTTTGTGTAAATGTTGTAACTCTGATTTATCAATGTAAATTAACCGATACAGTTTTTCCTTGTATAACTGTTATTTTATTTGATATTATATTTTGATCCGCTGCGAAAGTGAGATTCTATGTTTCATTTCTGTTTCTTCTACTATCTCTTTTCTTCTTTTCCTAACTATCTGGAATTTTCGGGATCAAAAATTCTGGGTCGTTACAACCATAATCTAAAGTATGTTTTATATATCTTAAAATTCTTTTAATAGCTTTTAAGTGAGTTTCCTTAGGTAGAGATCGGTATCTTGCACAGAGACAGACACTATGCATGATGTTGGGATGACTTACTGTTATATAAAGCAACGAACCAATCATTCCCCTATATAATTTTTGATCAACATCTTTTGATTTATCTTCTTTACTTAAAGCTACATTAGTTGTCATTGGAGTTGATTTCCCACTGGAAGTGGTCAATCCAAATTTATTAATTAAATCCTAGCATATTTTTCTTGACTAATGAAAATTCCATTATCTAATTGGTTGATTTGAAGTCCTAAGAATCTCCCATATGACTCATTTCAAATTCTTTAGTCATTATATCTAAAAATTCTTTATTCATTATGTTATTAGTTGATACAAATATTATATCGTCTACATATATTTGTACTAGTTGAATATCGTTGTTGTTTCTTTTAATAAAAAACGCTATATCTATTTTACCAATTGCAAAACCAGATTATAGTAAATAAGATCTTAGTCTTTTATACCAGGCTCTAAGAGCTTGTTTCAGACCATATAAAGCTTTCTTTAATTTATATACATGATTTGGAAATTTATTATCTTCAAAAAGTGGAGGTTGTTCAACATAAACATCTTCTTTTACAAAACCATTTTTAAAAGCACTTTTAACATCTATTTGATATAACTTAAAATTATTGTAGTTTGCGAAAGCAAGTAGAATCATGATAGCTTCTAATCTTGCTTCGGGTGCAAAGGTTTCGTCGTAATCAATTCATTCTTCTTAACAATAACCTTGCGCGACTAAACAAGCTTTATTTCTCATGACCTCCCCAAATTCATCCATTCTATTTTTATAAACCCATTTTGTTCCAATTATACTTTTATCTTCCCAAACATCATTTCTAGTGAACGATTCAATTCTTCTTGCATAGCAATAATCCATGAATCATCAGATGATGCTTCCTTTGGATTTTTAGGTTAAATAGTTGATATAAAAGCTACATCACATATACTATTTAGTTGATTTCTTGTTTTAACTATAGATTCAATATTTCCTAGTACATTTTCTGTAGGATCTTTTAGTAGCCTAATTCTTTTATTAGGTTGAATGATTTCACAACTAGTTTCATTAGGTTCATTATTTAAAGTTACAGAATCTTCTTCATCTTCTAGTTGTACAGTGTCTTTAAAATTTTCATCAAAAGATACATGCATTATTTCTTCAATTGTGTTAGTTCTTAAATTATAAACTCTAAATGCTTTACTTCTATTAGAATATTCGATAAAGATATCTTTGTCAGATTTAGGTACAAATTTATCTAAATTTTCTTTTGTGTTAAGAATAAAACACTTACCACCAAAAACTTTAAAATAAGCTACTATGGGTTTCTTATTGTAAAGTAATTCGTATGGTGTTTTATTAATTAATGATCTAATTAAAATCCTATTTAATATATAACATGCTGTAGCGACTGCTTCAGCTCAAAAGTTGTTAGGTAAGTTACTACCAGAAAGCATCGTTCTAGCACACTCTTGAATCGTTCTATTTTTCCGTTCTACCACTCCGTTTTGTTGTGGAGTTCTTGGAAAAGAGAAATTATGAGTAATTCCTTTTTAATTACAGAAAATATCAAAATTTTCATTTTCAAATTATGCACCATGATCACTACGAATAGTTTTTATTTTTAAAGAAAATTGATTTTGAATTCTTTTAGCAAAAATTTTAAATGATACAAAAGCATCACTTTTAAGTTTAAGAAAAATTATCCAAGGATATCTAGAATAATCATCTACAATTACAAAAACATATTTATTGCGATTAATTAATTGAACTTGAGATGGACCAAATAAATCTAAATGAAGTAATTGTAGAGGTTTAGAAGTAAGAATCATATCTTTTAATTTGAATGAACTTTTCTTAGGTTTTCCTAATTGGAAAGCATCACATATGTTATCTACTTTAAAGTTAACTTAGGAAGACCTCTAACTAAGTCAAGTTTTGATAACCTAGATAACAGTTTGAAATTTAATGACCAAATATTTTATGCCAAATCCAAGGGTCGCTTGTATTAGCCAAAAGACACAAGTTATCATTTGAAACTTTCATACTGAGAATGTAAATGTTTTTCTTCCTAATTCCTTTAAAGATAATATTTGACTTATTCCCTTTGATGTGACACTTATCTTTTCCAAATTTAATTTTAAATCCTTTATCACATAGTTGACGTATACTAAGCAAATATGTTTTAAATTCCTAACTAGCAAAATATCAGAAATAAGAGGAGTTTTAGATTACCGACATTGCCGATGCCAACCACATAACCTTTTGAGTTATCTCCAAAGTTGACCAATCCACCATCTTGATATATAATGTCATTGAGTATCTCGGGATTTCTAGTCATATGCCTTGAGCAGCCACTATCAAGTATCCATTTATCTTTCTCAATTTGCATAGTTTGCCCGTTGGTTGTTGATTCTTCAAAAGCCATGTAACATGTTTGTTCCTGCATAACAAACCAATTCTATATATAACTTGATTTTTCATAAAAACTATATGCGGACTTATGATACTTTGATGAAATGCATAAATTCAAACTAGTATTAACAAAATTTTCTAAAAATGCCTTTTTTTACTTTTCAAGTTTCAGATTATGAAAATTATGAAAACCTATGCTCTGATACCAATTGAAATGGAGTGTAGATTAAGGATCTTAAGGCTAATTTAACACTAGAGGGGGGTGAATAGTGTTTAATGGGTTCTAAAACTTATATGGACTAATTTAAAACTATGACACAAACAAATGTAGAACTTAATCACAGAACATTCACAGAATCAAACACAGATGGAGAAAGTAAATAAAAAGCAGTAAAGGGAAAGAACACACCGGATTTTATACTAGTTCGGAGTTACCCTACATCCATTAATGTACCAAGGCAAACCACCTCATACAGATTTTTATTATACCAAAGTCGAGATTACGTTCCTCAATTTCTAAAGGCCTTGAGGTACCCTCCTGTCTCACGAGTCCGGGGCAAACTTTCTTGATTTACGGGCCACAAGATTACCTAATTGATTTCCAGGCACAACCATACCTTATAGAGAGACTCGATAAAGTTTTGATTACAAATTGATCCTATAACTATGAATAGCACTTTGTTCTTCGAGAGAGGGCAGAGAATCAAACAAGAATGAATTCTATTTGATTCACTTGAGAATTCGAAAGAATTTCGACATGATCGTAAAAATATGAAAATTACAAAATATGGATTTGTGGAGAAGAAGTGAAGAAAATATGAAAATGGATGATTAAAAATTTTTGTTTGTGAAGCCTATTTATAAAGCACCAACGGTCATAACCATTCGTGAAGAGATTTAAATGAATAGACACTTCTTTTGAAAATTGAAACTTTTGAATTAAACGGCCACCATGTCGACATGGGGTATCCCATGATGTCGACATCTCTATGTAAAAAACAATGTAAAATTTGTTTTTGAAAATGTAGTTTAAAACAAGCGTTTATCTTAAAACAAAAACAAATAATATTTTAAGGCTAAAACATCTTTTTGAAAAATCATTTGAAAGGATAATTTTAAGGCTAAAGTGTTTTGAAAAGCAGTTTAGAAAATCAATTTTGAAAAACCATTTTGAAGTAGTTTTGCAAGATTCTTCCTACAGAATATCTCATCACATTAGAACTCGAGAACTTGTACAAAACCAGGATGTTCGTGGGTTTGTAATTCACTTGTCGTAGGTTTGTAAGCTACTTGTCGTGGGTATGTAAGCCACTAAGAAGGTAGAAATGGGTTCCATCCCAAATGAAATTCGAAATGAAGATTTCCATGCTATTATGAAGTTTTAACAAAAAAACTTGACACGTATCTTGAAATCTTGATCTTGATACTCATGTGTCTTCAAACTTGATTCCTTCATTTTTGATCTTGATACTGTACAGTCTTCAATAATCAGTACCGCCTTATATATATCCTGTGTAATAATATTCATACATATCTAGACAATAGTGTTAGTATATAAGTTATAATAAAATAAGTTACAAAGGTTATTCTCATCAAAACTACTATCTCCAGTTCCTAACATGTATATATGAATTTAATTATATGATGTATATGTATATTCCTTTGACATGATTATTTACATATGACTCACTTATACATTTATTTACTATAAGTCACAAAGGTTAATTATACACGTCCCTATATTACTTTTATGTTATATTATACCTACTGATATGGTTATAATGTTTGTATTACAAATATGACGTATCAAAATATTAAAACATAAAATTAAATGAGAATTAAATAAGTTAATTAAATTTAAATTAAATAATAATAAAATAATATGTTAAAATATTAAAAAACAAATAATAAATTAAAATGTGTCTCAATATCCTCTATTAAATAAAATATTAAATATGATTTAGTGTATATATATTATTTACATAAACATGAAATACGATCTAGTGCAATTAAAAGTTTGGTTTTTTAAATTCACCTTTTTAACTTCGGTACTACTGCAGTTGATCTAACATGACGCATGTTCTCCGTAATTAACATGTAATAAATAAGTTTATCAATGGAGGAGAAGTACAGTTGAAAATTAAATATGAAATAATAATATTATAGATCCGCTCACTATGTACTTTTCTCAGTTGCATCTAGGATCGAGAGTATGGTTATGAGTCGCCATAATTGGCATCAAGTACAAGTGAGAGATTGATATAATTAAGGGTATGCCCTTCTGGAAATTTTGTAAATTTGATTATATTACTTAACCCTTGTAGTGAATCTTGTTTGAAATAAAGTAAACTTTTGGTTTTATTCTGGGTTGTATATACTGGTATTAGGATGTATAAAATAAATACTATAGTACTAATGATCTCTTCTCTCCATATGATAGATGGTGAATTAACAATGTTGGTTAGGGGCACTAAGGGTTTACACACATGTAGTTTTTTGGATCAATTACACAACGACTCAACCAGAGTCTTCAATAGGTTAAAAGTCAAATAGATTATCTCACGTAAAGATGTGTGGTATGTTAAATCCTGCCTTTTTGAGTTTTGATGAGACGACTTTATATCTCTATGAAATTGTACAAGTTGATCATTATAGGATACTTCAACATTGAAGAATAAGGAGAAATGACTAGTTGTTATGCTCAAGCAATGAAGATCAACTATTAAGAGAGTCATTGTATTTGTAAGTCTAGAAAACTTGTACATCGTCATTTGATGATACACACACAAGTATCCTTTATCGATTAAAAATGGTTTTCAAACTAAAAATTTTCAAAAAGATTCTTTTTGAATTTTTCCATAAGTTAGACATTTGAATTTTTCAAATTTAGCTTATGAACTCTCGGGATAGATCCTTGTAAAATATCAGACGTCTAGTTCAATTATCCGAATGTATAGGGAATAAAAAGCTTAGTTTATTAACACATTCAGACATCTGATTAGTTTGACCAAACATCAGATTAGGCATAAGATGCTTGTTCAAACTAACCGAGTGCATTAGTACTATAGCATATCTGTTTCTTTACTTGATCATTTATTTGGAATACATGGTGTGTTCAATGTATCTTAGATTCGCAAATGTCTTAGAGACCCCGAGTCAGTTTTAGAGCCTATGCAGATTGGGGAACGAGATTTTCACCCGACCTGACTTATGCTCAGATGTCAGTTAAGATAGTGGCAATAGAGGTTAGATGACTTAGGAACAAGGAAGTTACGTTGGTAAAGGGGCAATGGTCCAAGAATCACAAGGATTATACTTGGGAGACTGGTGTGTGTATGCAGCGGATACATCCTAAGTTATTTTATTAGGCAAGGTCTGGTAAATTTCTTTTTCTCTCCTTTTTTATAAATTTTAAGTAAATTAATCGTTAATATTAAGGTTTCTTTGAGATTTCGTCTAAATAGGAACTACGAGGATGCAATTATCTTAAGGGGGTCTATAACAATCCTGTTAATAATTAACTAATTAATAATTGATTAATAATTTTTATTTGTGAATTTAAAGATTCAATTGAGAAGTTAAATTTAAATTTGAATAATTGATTTGAATTTACTAATTTTATAAAGGTAAATTTCTTCAAAACTAAGTATTATTATTATATCAATAGAAGTCAAATTCAAAAATATGAAATAAAGTATTCTTTGGAAATTTAAGTAATTAAAATATGAGTTCTTATTTGAAATTTAAATTGGTTTAATCCTTAGGCAAAGTGAAATAAAGAAATTTGATTTTTATTTTGGTTTGGGCCTAAAGTCCTTTTAGCTCATCTATCCAACTAATGAAACCACTAAGTCCTTAACCAAATCCTAAACCTTATTCCTAAACCCAAGCCTCTCATTCTTATCTTCAAGAAAGCAAAGTTTCAAAGAGCAATTCATACTTTAGACCTAGTTTAGATCATAGGAATTTAAGGTGAATTCTGCAGATCATACGGAGATACGGTATAGAATCCTCATCCTATATTCTATGTTGTTATGTATTAAATTTGGGTTTTTGATATCCTTTCAAACTTCAAAAATTATATATTTGATTGTAAGGTGAAGAAGATGAGTTATTTTGCTTGAAGTATAGAGTAGATTGCAAATAAGGAGAGTGCTAATAGCTTCTTTGATTGTGGTGAGATAATAGTCTCACACATTTACATCTTGATGATTAGTAGAATTGAATAGTTTGTTGTTTTGGTTTCTATGATTGTTGCATTAGATATAAACTAAAATAAATTAGATTGGAGTTTTATAACAAATCAAAGTTCAGAATTTATAAAACACATAAAACAAACCTTCTTATGAATGACTTATAGGGTTTCATTGTTGATGAATTGAATGTCGAATATGCATCTTAAGTTAATGTGCTAGCTTTACAATCATCAGAAGAAAAAAGATCATCGGAGGTGGCCTGAAGGAGGTGGTGTGCTAGGTTCATGGCACCTGTACAGTGTAGAAATTAGGTATCGGTTTTTTAAACTCTGGGTATCGGTTTTGCAATTCTTGGTATTAATTTTGCATTTCTGGGTATCAATTTTGTAAATTCGAGGTATCAATTTTGTAATTCTTGGCATATTGTTGTGCTCGATTAATTTGATTCTTTCTGCTCTTCCTGCATCTAGTTCTTACTCACTGTAAATGTATTTTGCCTGAGATATGTGTTCACAGTTGTGAAGGACCGTTTCTTTAACTCCCAAAAATTGACACTAATATGTCATCGGTGTTCACATGCCGTAAATCTAATGCCTGAGAAGCGGATTCTCAAAGATAAGAAAGTAAAATAAGCCAAAACATAATCTCACATATGTTATTTCAAATAAAACTTTACAGTGGAAATTAAAATACATTTATCAAAGTTTAAACATGGACAATTATAAATTCCTGTCCTTATAATGTGGAATATAATAGTACGAGAGTGTGGTGGGAATAGGTCAAAATCTTCTGACTCCATGCTTCGAGCTCCATTCAGCTTTCTTAAACCTGACTACTAGGCTGCCCAAGGAAAATTAGGGCACCCACAGTTTAAGGAAAAGGAAAATAAACTACGGGTCAGTCATGGGACTGGGGTAAAACTCAAAATACGCGTTTTGAAAACAGAAAGGTATCTCATAAGACCACACCGCACATAAACATGGAACGTATTTTTACCTTATGACAACCAAATCATCGTTAAGTAAATTCACTTGATATTACTTTTGGTGACATATCTTTGAAAACATTTGCAAATATATTTATTAATCTTAGCCGAAATTGTTACATTATTAAATTCCAGCATACCACCTTTTAATACAAGGATTTCTACATCTAAAATCTTACGAGCTCTTGTTGGAGTATGGGTTTCCGTATAAATGACCAGGTGAAGGGACTACCTTCCGGTAGTACATCTCTAGAGGAATATACTGAGGTCAACATAACATCTGCGCCTCAACCAACACAAGACCGGCCTACCTTTCCTTAGTACCGAATATGTCATCACCCCGATCGTTACCAACCTATCCGAGAATCCTCTTAGCATACACCACAATAATTTAAACCCAAATGTCATAGCGGGTGGAAATATATCTAAAAGGGATGATCATACCCTAATTGTTGTAAATCATATAGCCTTGCTGCATCTACCTTGTTTTGGCCATTTTCAGGTGTGAGGCCTGAGGTAGTGTCTGCCTTTCACTTTGCACATCATCTATCTTTGAATGCCACACTACCATTCCATCGATCACTCTTGACTTCCACAAACATACAACCTCCGAGATATACGTCTTAGAGAATGGTGTTACGCTAAGAGAAGTTGCCTTCTCCGAGTTTAGGAGTTCTCACCTTCATTTCCACTCGAACTAGTTTTAAAATGGCTATAACTCCACTATCTCGAAATTAAACTCCACGATATCGAGCTTGGATCCTTGAAATGGCTTATCCTAGCCTTGATGCTCATGGCCTAGGTTGGGAAGGGGTGGAGCTTGCGGCTAAGGGTGGTGGATGGTAATGCCTTGGGTTTGGGAGGTGGAGAGACGAAGATTTAGCTTGTTTTAAGGTTTTTAACTATATATAACTATATATTATGATTTAGTTTCTTTTTAAAGTAAATTTTGATAATATTTCTCTTAGGATAGAAGCTATTAAAGTGGAAGCAAAATCTTGAAAATAAGAAGAAGAAGAAGAAGATGATGAATGAAAATGAAGAGAAGATGGTAGGGTATTTATAGGAAAAAGAAAGAGTACAAAAGAAGACATGTACACATCAGTTTTACCACTATTTCAAGGCTTCTCCAACACACTTCCACTCTTCACAATGCATGGCTAAAGCCCCCCTCCCATGCGCACATGACATCCGTCGTCTCATGTATACATATGTTGACTTATTTTGCTTAAGAAATAAGAAATCCTTAAAATATATTATTTATTTTATATTATTTTTCTTATACTTAATTATATTCATATGTGTATGTTTTTATGCATGTTATAATGTTTATGTAACATATATATGTATATATATGTAGGTATATAACACTTTGAACGTCTTTGAACAACTTTCGTTTGTTAAATCGTTGAAATCCGGAGAATTGATTATCAGTCACATTTTCACTTATACTCTAACGTACCTATTTTTGTAAATAAAATTTAAGAATAAATTTCTTATCATTTTAAACTAATTAAAATGGTTACATTTAATTTGTAAAACAATATAAATTAATATTAATAATTATTTACAAAAATCGCTATTATACTCATAAAGCGATATCGATTTTTTCTAATATTTTCAAATTAATTATATCTCTTTATAAAACTATTATAATTGATTTATTATCACTTTATAGTTATTCAAAATGAATTATCGTTCATTTAAAATAATTATTTGGATGATTCTAAATAATTATCATATCATTATAACTTGATTTAAATTCAAATAAGTCTATATTTAAATACGATGTCACTAATCGATAAATCCCAAGGAAAATATTCTTGTGAATACTTATTTAAAATAAGTTTATTATTACTTATTTTCACTTGAAACAGTATTTTTTGTATTGTTAACCTTTTATTTGCAAACTTTTAAAAATAAATATAATTTATTAAAGCGATAACTTTGCATGCCGTTATAGACTTCCTCTCTTAAAAGAATTTCGTCCCCGGAATCATCCAAAACAAAAACCCAAAGGTTTTCCCCAAAATATTTATTTTTAACTCATTTATGAGATCTTCCGTACACAATATCTGATTTGAGTTCACAACTTTAGTCCCGAACTAGTATTGATTCCCCGATCCTTTAGTGCTGACTCTGACCAGGCTTTCTGATCTGAAATTTAGTTCTCCTTGCATATCTCTTAACTATGATAGAAACTCAAGCATCCAACCACAAACCCTCATCGATGTTCGTCGTCAAGAATCGAGTGATAAATCCTTTTTCGGATAAGGGTCAAATATGTTAAAGTTTACTCGAATCTTAGATTAAATCGTGCGACGAAATAATCCACGTATTTCATATATTTTTATTAACCTTTCAAAAAAAATTATGAAAACATTTCATTACACTTTCATCTTTTATTCAAACTTTTGTAAAGATACTTCTTTATACACAACTATTTTACATTTTTATTTCCAATTTTTTTATTTAAAACACATTTCTTTCCAAAAGGTACATTTCTAAACATATCTTAGTGGTTAATGGAATAATTCATTGAATTAATAAATTACTGTAAACTCCCTTTAACTAATATCAAATGTTAAGACATTCTTTGTTTGATTAAAACTTCCTTTATGCATATACTTATATATATCTCCTCTGCTTATATCAGTTTTAATACTTTAAAAAGTATTTATACACTTATTCAAATGTTTTAAGTATATTCCAATTTACTTAATCAAGTTTTACTTACTTTAAAATGTAATCGAAGAGATTAAAACAACTACCACCAAAACATTGTTAAAAAGAACTTCTCTTTTCTTTTATGATTTGAACTCATAACATTTTCATCTTTATATGAAAGACTCTAATATTCGTTATTATCTATTAAAATACCTTTATTATAGATCTAAATATATTCATAAGATTTCTTCAAAGTGTCATTCAAGGGTTTAAAAACAAATTTTGTTAAAAAATCATTCACAGCAACCCCAAAACCATTTAACTTTGAATATTTAATTTAAAGAGTGGTACTAACAAAAAGTTAGGACAATCATCATAATATAAATCTTTGCATTCTTACATCATTTTGACCTTCCAACACTAGGGTCCAAAAAGAAGATTCCCTCTCCCCCTTAAACTATTACAAAATACTACATCAAAACAAACATCATACTCCTACGTAAACTACTGAGATTCTATTCCTACTCTTTTGAGTCTGAAGTTAAAGGTGGACTCCAACATCCCAAATCAATCATTACCTCCCCTTCTCCCTCTTCTTCACCATCCAACTCACCATTGGCCTCCTTATCGTCCTCCTTTTGTGCTTCTTCAAATCCCCGGGGTAACCACGGCCGATTCCATATGACCTTTCCCTAGCCTACTAGTATTCCCATTATGATTCCTCCTTTTTCCAACTCCTCTAATCCTTGCACATTTTCTTCCTATGGATTTTCAAATTCGCCGATTCCCTCCTTCTCTTCTTCTGCCATCTCCTCATTATTGCTTTTTATTGCATCCCAGTTTATGTATGCACTGGATGATGCCTCCTGCCATATAACATTCTCCTTGCTCGTATTCCATATCACATTGCAGCACTCACTCGATATATTAGCGTTCGGGTCTTCCACTGGCTCAAATTCTTACTCCATTAGTTCTTCCACTTCTTCTATAGGTTCCAATTCCTCTTCCATTGGCTCATCCTCCTCTATGGATTCCAAGATGGAACTAGCGGGATTCGCTATCCAATTTCCCTCCGAGGCTTGCCCAAGTTCTTCGTCACTGTAGATTATAGTAATTTCTGGAGCTAGCGTTGGTATAAGCATTCCGGCAGCAGGATACCTATTCTTATCCCTACGAGTATACGAGGTATACTCTTCCCTAATCGGAGATCCACCATTTCTAGGTGGACGTACTGGTTGTTCCTCTTCATCACGAGAGAGAACTATGAGGTTATCCTTTTTGCCCCAATATGCCCCAAAGGATTCCCTTTTTGCAAAACTTCTCCCATATGGTTTCTACAAAACAAACAATTGTTCTTTTAGACACAAGTAGTAGGTAATTGCTAGCATATTCATAGATAGAGAGGTTTGATCGATACTCAAAAAGTTTTTTGAGGTTCAGGTCAAAAGATAGCTTTTAAAATTCTTTGTAAAATCCTTTGAAAACATTCTTTTCTTTTCATATATATATATATATATATATATATATATATCCTTAGGAAAACTGGTTTTATATAAAACTGAATTATTTTGTATATTTTATTAACAAATACATGCTCATATTTATACTCAAACTCATTCTAGGTTGTTGCTAACCCTATCTCTAATGAGTTGCTCAACCTAGGTTATCACTAACCCTATCTTTGATGAGTCTTTTACCTCTATCAGGCTTAGATGTTCACTCAACCTAATCTTTGATACCAAATGTAATGTTCCGTTACTTCAACTTCCAGAAATCAACACTAATACATCCTCGGTATTCACGTACCATAAATTCAAGTGCCGAAGAAGCGGATTCTCAAGGGTAAGCAAGAAAAATAAGACAGAACAGGATCTAACATATGTCATTTCAAATAAAACTTTATAGTGGAAATTAAAATACATTTATTAGAGTTTAAACATGGACAGTTATAAATTCATGTCCTTACAATGCGAAATATAATAGTGTGAGAGTGTGGTGGGAATATACCAAAATCTTCTAACTCCATGCTTCGAGCTCCATTCGTCTTTCCTCTAAACAAAACCTAACTACTAGGTTGTCCGAGGAAAATTAGGGCACCCAGAGTTTAAGGAAAAGGAAAATAAACTCCGGGTCAGTCATAAGACTGGTGTGAGAACTCAAAATACGATTTTGAAAAGAAAATGGTATCTCATAAGACCACGTCGCATATAAACACGAAACAGGTTTTTACCTTATGATAACCAAATCTTCATTACATAAAATCACTTGATATTATTTTTGACGACATATCTTTGAAAACATTCGTAAGTAAATTTATTAATCTTAGCCGAAATTGTTACATTATTAAATTCCAACATACCACTTTGTAATACAAGACTTTCTAAATCAAAAATCTTATAGGCTCTTATTGAAGAATAGGTTTCCATACAAATGACCAGGTGAAGGGACTACCTTCTGGCAGTGCATCTCTAGAGGAATGCATCGAGATCAACACAACATCTGCACCTCTACTAGCACAAGACCGGCCTACGCTTCCCTAGATAGTACCAAGTATGTCATTACCTCGGTCATTACTGACCTAACTAAGGATTCTCTTAGAATACACCATAATAATTTAAACCCGAACGTCATGGCGGGTAGAAATATATCTAGAAAGGGAAGATCATATCCTAATGGTTGCGAACCACATAGCCTTGCTGCAACTACCCTGTTTTGGCCATTTTCAGGTGTAAGGCTTGAGGTAGCGATTACCTTTCACTTTGCACATCGTCTTTCATTGAATGCCACACTGTCATTCCATCGATCACTATTGACTTCCACAAATATACAACCTTCGAGCTCATACGTCTCAGAGAAGGGTGTTAAGCTAAGAGAAGTTGCCTTCTCCACCACCAAACAGATGTATGTTTTATAAAAGTCAATGATTAAATCTTAAGAATGCAATGTCGTACATTCATCCATATAACTTCGTTATGGAACTGAATGAAACCGATGGCACTCTACTAATACCATTAGTAGCGAGTAGTCATTGCAACCCAAAGAGTTTCAGAAATGAAGGGACTATTGCTGCTTTAGTATTTGGGAGCTAACCAGAATTATCAACAAGCAGTCATTTCATCTCGAAAATCTCTGGTCTTCATTCTCTTTATTAGGTCATAATCTTTCGAACGCATACATTGGTTCAAAGTGGTTTTCGGATAGAGATTACCCCAGGTCTCACCCTGGTTCCTTCAAACCAATTATCGATAAAAAGAGGTTTTTAGAATAGAGAATCGTTTTTTAATTGATTAAGTTCTTTTTATCAAAATCTCTTTTTAGAGATACACATTTCTAAACCATTCCTTTCGGTATATACAGAAATATTAAACCTCTCATATCAAAACCTTTGATTACTTAAAAAAATTAAACTTGGAATAACTCAAAATAATTTATTTTACACTTTGGAAAAAGTTACCAAAATCATTTTATTTAAATCTTAAGAATCATTTCTTAATTCAAAACTCATAATTTTGATTGAGATAAAACCATGTTATCTAGGGTGTTAATCCAAAATCGGTCAATATTAAGTGAGCAAAATCTATAGAAATCATAAAATTCTACTCAATATCAATTCCTGTATTCAACAAATACTATGGGCAGAATAACGGCGACAACACCTTTTGAATTCCAAGAATAGTACGAGTTCCCTTTTCGGGCTTTAACACCGAGTATAAGAAGATCATCTCTATAAAATCCAAGTTGTTTAAATCCTAGAAAATATATTTCTTTATTCTTTTGGAAATTTCGATCCGTGTAAATTAAATTTTCTATTCCCTCCACTGGGCCTGTCCAGATAGCCAGGGAAAGCGGGAAACTGGCTTTCCAAACCCAAGCTTGGACACTATCTCTTTGACACCCATAAGGCGGTCAAGTTATTTGATCGACTCTAAATCATTAAAACCTTTGATCATTTATTAACTCCTTTAAATCACCTTTAAGACACTTTATTAATCATTTAAAAACATTTACAAAAGATTTAGAAAAGAACGGTTGTGCTTCAAACTATACTTCAAAAGTTATAGAAAAGTGCTGCGAAAAAGTGCTACAGAAAGTGCTTTTTAAGCTATATTGATCAAAATGACATATTATCATTAGAAAATTCACATTTATTACTCAAATCACTTTTAAACTATTTCAAAACATTTACAAAATTTGTTCCATATTTTAAACGATTTTAAAATATCATTTTCAAAGAAATCCAGTTTTGGATTCCAAACTGCAAAATTGGGATTTTTCCAAAACTTGTTTTACTCATATTTCAAAATCTACTTGTTAGAATCTCTATTTTCATTCTTTGTTGGAAAAATATGGATATAATAGTTTGGAAAATTCTTATCTTAAAGAATTCTGAGCAATGTTCCAACTTTTACACTTGTTGACTTTTATAGCTCGAAATCGTGAACTACAGTTACGCGACACGCTTATTTTTAACTATATTTTTCATTTCTTTTCAATTTTCACCAAAACACTTTTAAATGTTTATAAGACATTTCAAATACATTTTAATCCATTTTTAAAAGATTTAACAATTCTATATACACCAATTCATTAATTCAAGAAAAGTGATTTCCTTTGTGTTTATCGACATGTATATTCGTGAATTGCATATAATCTCAACATTCATATGTAAACCACCAAACTTGATGATCAAAGCATATTAAACATCCACTGCAAAAATCATATCATCATCCAAAAATATCATAATAATAGTTTAGGAATTCTCACCTGCATTTCCACTCGAACTAGTTTTAAAACGGCTATAACTCCGCTATCTGGAAATTAAACTCCACAAAATCGAGCCTAGATCCTTGAAATGGCTTGTCCTAACCTTGGTGCTCACGGTCTAAGTTGGAAGGGGGTGGAGCTACGGGCCAAGGGTGGTGGATGGTGATGCCTTGGGTTTGGGAGGTAGAGAGATGGAGATTTAGCTTGTTTTGAAGTTTTTAACTGTATGTAACTATATATTATTATTTAATTTCTTTTTGAAATAAAATTTGACATTATTTCTCTTAGGATAGAAGCCATTAAAGTGGATTCAAAAGCTTGAAAATAAGAAGAAGAAGATGAATGAAAATTTGACATGTACATTTCAATTTTATCACTATTTCAAGGCTTCTCCAACGCACTTCTCCTCTTTACAATGCACGGCCAAAGCCCCCCTCCCATGTGCACCTCACTTCCATCATCTCATGTATACATATGTTGACTTATTTATGCTTAAGAAGAAAGAAATCCTTAAAATATATTATTTATTGTATATTATATTTCTTATACTTAATTATATTCATGTGTGAATGTTTATACGCATGCTATCATGTGTATGTAACATATATAAGTATGTACGTACGTGTATAACGCTTTGAACAACTTTTATTCGTTGAATCGTTGAAATCTGAAGAACCGACTATCGGTCACATTTTCACTTATACTTTAACGTACCTATATTTGTAAACAAAATTCCAAAATAAATTTCTTATCATTTTAAATTAATTAAAATGATTAAATTTCATTTGCAAAACCATATAAATTTATATTAACAATTAGTTACAAAAATTGCTATTATACTGATAAAGCGACATCGGTTTTTCCTTATATTTTCAAATTAATTATACCTCTTTGTAAAACAATTATAATTAATTTATTATCACTTTATAGTTATTCAAAATGAATTATCATTCATTTAAAACTATTATTTGGATGATTTTAAATAATTATTAAATCATTATAACTTGACAAAAATTTAAATAAATCTATATTTAAATACGATGCCACTTACCGGTTTAAATCTCGAGGAAAATATTTTTGTGAATACTTATTCAAAAACAGTTTATTATTACATATTATCACTTGAAACAATATTATTTGTATTATCAACCTTTTATTTTAAATAAATTTAAAAATAAATATAATTTATCAAATTGATAAATTTGTGGGTCGCTACAACATTTATAGACAATTTGAGGGATTTTGGTGATGATTGTTTGATGTTTAAATTACTTCTACAAATAAAGTTCTACATACACTTAAATTATATTTGAAAATGAATATGAAAAGTTGAAAACTCCTTTTTTGGGATTGAATTTGAATGCTATAATATATCATGATTTTGCGAAGTTCTATTTTAAAATTTTATATATTTTTATATACATGAACTTATAAGTACAGTTTTAATTATTTTATTAAAAAAATCCTTTGGGTTATAAAACAAATTCTATTATAAAATTATTTTTAAAAATAAACTTTTAAATTATTATTTCCAAAGGTAAAATAAATCTTAATTTTTTTAAAACTCATTTCTGTTCTTACATTTTGAATTTGAATTTTAGTGAGATTTCTATCTGAATTTTGTGCTTTTCTATGAAAGAAGAATTGTAATAAATTACTAAATCTCCGACTGGTTATGGGACTTTTTGTACGATTCTTTTGATTGTTATTATGACTTGCTATATAGAGTTTGAGTGGATTTTACAGCTTGTAGTAACTACCTGATTTTCACTATTTGGTATGGGACAGTTAGTTAAATTTTAGTGGTTACTAAAGTGAAAGTGATCTACACTTTAGAGTTTTATTTTCTTAGGGTGTCTGAATTTCAGGTCGATGATCCCAGAGACGATGACTCATTTTATTATCGATTTAAGAGTCTCTACATTTTAAGATTAGTAAGCAAGCCTCTTTTGGTAGATCTGTTTATGATGTAAATACGGTTCTCTTTCGATAGGCAGATGTTTACATGCATTACTTGACAACTACAACCCATCAGTTTATTATAACACACAGTTAGATGATGTTTACCTCTTTCGGTAGGTAAATTTTCATAGGGAAAATTATGAACATAGCTGCTCTTTTCATTGGGTAGGTGTTCCTAATTTGCAGTCTCTTTTTGTAGGATTTCTTTCTATGTAGCGGGTCTCTTTCAGTGGATTTCGCATTGCTGTATTAAACTAATATGGACTGCCATTATTTCATTAGTGATGATTGTTTCATTAGTGATGACCATTTCTTCAAAAAAGTAAGCAGCCATGGAATAAGGGCAAGAAGGGGTTTCGGGGCAAGAAGGGCAAGAGTGGTGGTTCTAGTTCTCGCTTTCCTCAAGGTGCATGCTAAAATTGTGGAGAGCGGGGTCATTTGATTAGATATTGCACTAGACCTCGCTAGACACCTGCTGCACCTTCTGGTATAGTCTGTCTCTATTGTAAGAAGCCAAGGCACACTGTTTCATCTTGTATAGTACTACGGTAGAAGCGAAAAGGTCAGATGAATGTAGTTAATTCAGCAGGTGGCACGGCTTAGCAGAACAACAGCGAGGTAGATCTCTTTTTGTTATAGAGGGCACGATTTTATTTAGAGGTTTGCATATATGGGTTATCTTCGATATGAGTGCACCATATTCATTTGTATTGAAGGGTCTCGTGGATGCTACTTTATCAGATTCAGTTTGTCTTGTTACTTCTTTGAGGATTCCAAATCCCATTGAGGGATCTGTGACTCTGATTTTGCTTTATAAGCATGTAGAGATTATTTTGGATGGTGCATCTTTCTTTACTGATCTTCATGTTGTTCAGTTTTCAGGCCTCGGTACGATATTAGTAATGCATTGGTTACCTTTATATGAGGCTCATATTTTATGTCCTAAGAGAACCATACTTCTTCGACATCCTTAGTTTGGAGAGCGAATCACTGTAGCTCTCGACGAAGCTACTTAGAATCTGTACATTTCTTTTTATGTTTTAGAATCTTCTATAGAGGAAGAAATTTCTCAGATTCTGGTTGTTTCTGGTTTTCCAGATGTCTTTGAGCCAATCTTGGGAATGCCACCTAAGAAAGCTATCGAGTTCAGGATCGACCTTGTTCTAGGAGCTCGACCTTTCAGTCGTCCTCCTATTAGAATGTTAGCTTAGAGAACGAGGAGTTGATTAAGCAGTTATTTGAGTTAGAGTCCAAACAATTGATTCAGTCCAGCAGTTCTTCATAGGGCACGGCGATAGTAATTATGAAGAAGGCAGATGGTACTCATTGGCTTTGTATTGATTATTGGAAGCTAAACGAGCTTACTATCAAAAATCGTTATCCATTACCCAAGATCGACGAAATGTTCGATTAGTTATGCAGTGTAAGGGTCTTTTCTTAGCATAACCTACCTATTAGTATTCATCAGGTTAGAGTGGTAGAGGATAGTATTTCTCTTACAGCTTTGTAGACTAGATATGGATCCAACGAATGGCTCATGATGCCTTTCGAGTTGATGGATGCGCCCGCGTATTTTGTTGACCAGATAAATCGAGTCATTCATGAGTATCTTGATAAGTTCATGCTAATATTAATTGATGATATTCTTATATATTCTAAATCTAAGGAGGAGCATGTTGAACACCTTATAATTGTTTTAAAGACGTTGGGGAGGAATGAACTGAAGGAGAAATTTTTGAAATGTCACTTCTGGCAGCAGTAGGTGAAGTTTTTAGCACATGTAGATTCTGAGGAAGGTATTTCAGTCTATCCCTCAAAGATTGAAGTAATCTAGGACCGAAAAAGACTGGAGAGCATTATTGAGATTAGAAGTTTTCTCAAATTGGCTGGTTAGTACCGTCGATTTATAAGAGAGTTTTCAAAAGTAGTTCTCCCTCTTACTAACTTGACCAGGAAGAACGTGAAATACCAGTGAATAGATAAGTGTGAATCAGCTTTTCGGAAGCTAAATGATCTTGTCACTCATGCACCTATTCTTACTGTGCCTGATGGGAATCGGGATTTGGAGATTTATACTGACGATTGTGGATCGAGAATAGGAGTAGTTCTTATGCAGGGAGATAGAGTGGTTGCCTATGCTTCTAGACAGCTTAGACCAAATGAGATTTGGTATGCTACTCACGATTTGTAGCTGGCAGCAATAGTTTTTGTAGTTAAGATTTGACGTCACTATCTTTTGGGAGAGAAATTAATCTTATATAAAGATCACAAGTCATTGAAGTATTTGTTTTCACATAAAGATCTGTATATGAAACAGTAGAGGTAGCTGGTTTTTTTGCTGCATGTTATGTGGAGATTCAATATACAGCCAAAAAAAGGAATCGTGCAGCTGATGCTCTTAGTCGTAAGAAACTACTAGTCGTTTCTATGATGGTGCTAAAGTGGAAGGATCTAGAGGCTTTATCTATATGTGATATTTATCTATCTGTGATACCCGAGATAGAAGTTCAAATTTGAGATCAAATTTGGTACTCACTAGTTTAGAAGCGTGTCCATCTATATTAGACCACACAGCAGATGCTTAAAAGCAAGATCCTTCTGTGACTGATATTTTCCAGATGTGTTAAGTGGCATTCAAGAGGATACTGAGTATGCATTTCATAATAGAGGATGTATTTGGAGGCATGGTAGATTAATAGTGTTGGATACTGATACACTTCGAAAGGGTATCATGGAGGATTGCCATCGATCCAGATATACTATCCACCCAAGAAGCAGTAAGATGTATGTAGATATGAAGAGGCTGTATTTCTGGGAAGGGATGAAGCATGATGTAAGAAACTTTGTGAAGCATTTCATGACAAGTCAGCTTGTTAAAGCTAAACATCAAAATCCCACTGGACTGCTACAACCGTTAGAGGTTCCATTATGGAAGTGGGATTAGGTATCCATGGATTTTGTGGATGGATTACCTCGTTCGAGGGTTGGACAGGATATTCTTTGGGTAATTGTTGATAGGTTGACTAAATTGCCCCATTTCATACCAGTGAAGTCAACTAGAACGCCTCCTTATCTGGCAAAGCTGTATATTATGGAAGTGGTCGGACTATATGGCATTCCAATGCCACATTGAGTGATCAGAACCGTTATTCACTACCGGTTTCTAGAAGAGTCTTCAGACTGCATTGGGTATGAAGTTGAACCTTTGTATTGTCTACCATCCTCAGACAGATGGTCAAACAGAGCGAGTGAACTGAGTAGTAGAGGATTTTCTCTGTGCTTGCATACCGTATTTTGATGGTAGTTGGGTAGACCACATCTATTTAGTGGAATTTGCCTACAACAATAGTTTTCAGTCAAGTATTGGCATGGCTCCTTTCAAGAAAATATACGAAAGGTCATGTCGTTCTCCATCTTGCTGGTTAGAAGCAGGAGACGAATATGTTCTTGGAAAAGATTTTATTTGGGAAGCTTCGGAGAAGATAGAAGACATCAAACAGTGGATGAAGGAAGCCCAAAGCAGGCAGAAGTCCTATGCAGATCATAGGAGAAAGGATTTGGAGTTTTTTTATTAAGGACCATGTCTTCATATGAGTATCTCCATTGAAGGGAGTGATGCGATTCGGTAGATCAGGAAAGTTGGCTTCACATTTTATTAGACCATATTACATTAATGAGCGCATACATACTATAGCATATCATGTTGCTTTACCCGATCATTTATCTGGAATACACTATGTGTTCCATATATCTCAGCTTCGCAAAGTCTTAGAGATCCTGAGTCAATTTTAGAGCCTACGTAGATAGAGGAAACCGAGATTTCAGTCGACTTGACTTATGCTCAGATCCAGTTATGATAATGGCAACAGAGGTTAGACGACTTAGGAACAAGGAACTTCCATTGGTAAAGGTGAAGTAGTCCGAGAATCCTAAGGATTGTACTTGAGAGAGGAGCGGGTATAGGCAGCAGATCCATCCTAAGTTATTTTCTGAGGCATGAGTTAGGTAAATTTCTTTCTATCTTTGTTTGTTTGTTAAATTTTAATTTGATTGTTCATCAATAGTAAGGCTTATTGGAGACTAGATAGGAATTGTGAGGACGCAAGCATCTTGAATGGGGAGTTTGTAACAATCCTGTTAATAATTATCTAATTAATAATTTATTAATAAATTTTAATTGTGAATGTAAAGATTTAAGTGAGAAGTTAAATTTAAATTTGAATAATTGTTTTGGATTTACTAATTTAAAAAGGGAAGTTTACACAGAACCGAGATACTATTATAATATCAATAAAAGTCGATTTCAAAAACATCAAACAAAGTATTCTTTGGAAATTTGAATAACTAAAATTTGAATTCTTGTCTAAAATGTAAATTGGTTTAATCCTTAAGCAAAGTGAAATAAATAGATTTGACTTTTATTTTGGGCCTAAAGTCTTTTAGCCCATCTATCCAACTAATGAAACTACTAAGTCCTTAATCAAATCCTAAACCTTATCCCTAAATCCAAGCCTCTCATTCTTATCTTTAGGGAATCAAAGTTTCAAAGGGAAATTCATACCTCAGACCATTTCAAATCATAGGAATTCAAGGTAAAAATTCTGCAAATCATAAGGTGATAAAGTATAAAATCCTCGTCCTCTATTCTATGTTCTTATGTATTAAATTTGGGTGTTTTATATCCTTTTTAATTTTGAAAATTCTATCTATGATTTTATGGTGAAGAAGAGAAGTTGTTTTGCTTGAAGCATATAGTAGATTGCAAAGAAGAAGGAGAGTGCTAATAGCTTCTTTGATTGTGTCAGACATCTATATCTTGATGATTAGTAGAATTGAATATTTTGCTATTTTGTGGCTATGATTGTTGCATTAGATATAAACTGAAATAAATTAGATTAGAATTTGATAACAAATCAAAGTTTTGAATTTTATAAAATACATACAACAAACCATATTAGGAATGACATACAGGGTTGCATTGTGGATGAATTGAATGTTGGATATGCATCTTAAGTTAATATGCTAGCTTTACAATCACCTAAAATAAAAGATCGCCTGAGGTAGCCAAAAGGAGGCAGTGTGCTAGGTTCATGGTGCATGCATAGTACATGAATTTGGTGTTAGTTTTTGCAAATTCTGGGTATCATTTTCGCAATTCTGGGCAATAGTATCACTACAGGAACTATGAATCGGTTTTGCAAATTTTGGGTGTCGATTTTGGAATTTTTGGTATAATGTTGTGCTCGAATCATTTGATTCTTTATATTCTTCTATCATTCAATTCTTGCATGCTTTAAATGTAATTTTCCTGAGATATATGTTCACAGTTGCGGACAATTCGAGGGATTTGGTGATGATTATTTGATGCCTAAATCCTTTCTAAAAATTAAGTTCTACATACACTAAAGTATATTTGAAAATGAATATGCAAAGTTGAAACTCTTCTTTTTCTGGATTGAATTTGAATGCTATGTTTTCCATGATTTCATGAAGTTCTATTTTGAAATTTTCATATATTTATATATACATGAATTTATAAGTAGAGTTTTAACTATTTTATTAAGAAAATCCTTTGGTTATAAAACAAATTCTATTATAAAATTCTTTTCAAAAATAAAATTTTAAATTATAATTTCAAAAGGTAAAACAAATATTTTTTAAATAAACTCTTTTCTTTTCTTATATTTTGAATTTGAATTTTAATGAGATTTCTATCTAAATTTCATGCTTTTCCATGATAGAGGAATTCTAATAGATTGAATCGTTTGACTGGTCATGGGACTTTCTGTACGATTCTTTTGATTATCATTATGACTTGTTAAAAAGAGTTGAATGGATTTTATGGGCATATAGTAAATAGCTGAATTTCACTATCTGGTATAAGATAGTTAAATTCTAATGACTACTAAAGTGAAAGTGATCTACACTTTAGAGTTGTATCATCTTAGGGTGTTCGGATTTTAAGCCGATGGACCCCGAGAGAAGATGACTCATTTTATTATTGATTTGAGAGTCAATACATTTTCAGATTTGGTAGGCATGTCTCTTTCGGTGGATCTGTTAAGGGTGTAAATATAGTTGTCTCTTTCGAAAGGCAGATATTTACACGCATCGTAGTCTATATACTAGATGACTACGACCCATCAGTTTATTTTAGCCCACAGCTAGATGATATTTACCTCTTTCCGTAGAAAAATTTTCATAGGACAAATTATGAACATGGGTGCTCTTTTCCTTGGGCAGGTGTTCCTGATTTGCAGTCTCTTTCGGTAGGCTTCCTTTCTACGTAGCGGGTCTCTTATGGTAGATTCCGCATAGCTGTATTAAATTGATGTGGACTACCATTATTATTTCATTAGTAGTGATTATTTCTTCAGTACTTTTACGATTAGATCTTTTGGTATCTTTTAGGTTTGGAGAATTTTATTTTTTTATCACCATACTTTTAGATGATAGTCCATTGTGACTTGATATGGATTTATAAAATGGTGATTTGGGTTGATATGCCTCTTATTTATTATTTGAGCTTATTTATATTTGAGATGACTGATTTTACGGTTAAGTCATATAATTATGATACCAGTATCTCACCCTTTTTGTTAAATATAGTCTGACCCGTTTATTATTTTAATACTCGGGTCAGGCCGAGATTCTATAGGTACAGGGACTCACTGACTTATGGATTTTGCGATAGCACTAGAGTAGACTATTTTGACTGTTTCATTTTACTTTATTATTATAAATATATTTACATTTAGGATGATATGTCATGCATATTATTTAGCAGTAGGCTTGTACCGGATACAGTATTTTGGATGTGATGTATATATTTATGCAGGTCTAGTACGAATATTTTATAAACACAAATTTTATTATGTTATATGATGTATATAGTTCTACCGTGATTTGTGACTTTGATATTGTTATTTACATTATATACTATTATGAGTATTTTAAAGCGGTGGGCTTATTACTTTGTATTAATATTGTACATGTCAAATTTTTAGTTTAGCTCCTCATAACGATAATAAGACGTGTTAGTATTAGTTCAAAGATATATTCATATTTGATCACCCTTAACCAGCCGTATTCTCCGTGTTATTAGATCACGTTACTTGTATGTTCTTTAGAAATATGGGTATAGTAATGGTGTCGTTACAATTCTCCTCTTTGGATAAATTTTTACCTAATGATACTAAAGATTGAAATATATCTTGAAATCTAGAATACGTATCAGAAATAGACTCGTTTTGTTTTGCAGTGTTCTCAAGATTTCATATGCAAACTTATAAATAGAACCTCTATTAAATTCATTTTTATCTAATGAACTAAATAAAATACTCACGACCTTAGAATTATTAAGTGCTTGTGTCTTTTGGTCTGATGTCCATGTTGAATATTCAGTTAGGGGTTAATGTAACGACACAGAATTTTCGATCCCGAAAATCCCAGATAATTAAGGAAAAAAAGAAAAGGGATAGAAGAAGGAACAGAAAACAAGCCATAGAATCTCACATTCGCAGCGGATAAAATATATTATCAAATAAATATTCTTTACATAGAGAATGTTGTATTAGTCAATTACATTTTAATACATCAGAGTTACAACATTTCACAATCACTGGACAGTTAAAATAACTTGTCCCAGATAAATAACAATATATCACAGCGGATTACACTCCATACGTTTCTACCATTCAGCTCGCCTCCTGAGCTCTAGAACGTCCTTACCTGGAAATCTGTAATACTCGGTCTGACCCGAGCATTACATCGGGTCAGACCGAGTATTATAGATTTTCAGGTAAGGATGTTTGGAGCTCAGGGGGCGAGCTGGATGGTAGGAACGTATGGAGTACATTCTGCTGTGATATATTGTAGTTTTCTGGACAGGTTGATTGAATCATGCTCGGGTCAGACCGAGTATTACAGATTTTCAGGTAAGGATGTTTGGAGCTCAGGGGGCGAGCTGGATGGTAGGAACGTATGGAGTACATTCTGCTGTGATATATTGTAGTTGTCTGGACAGGTTGATTGAATCTATCCAGTGTGTTCTGTATATGTTGTAACTCTAATATTCTAATGTAAATTAACCTATACGGTTTTTTCTTTGTATAACTGCTATTTTATTTGATATTATACTTTGATCCGCTGCGAATGTGAGATTCTGTGTTTCATTTCTGTCTCTTCTTCCATCTCTTCTCTTCTTTTTCTAACTATTTGGAAATTCGGGATCAAAAATTTCGGATCGTTACATTTGGTATCAGAGCGATACCAAATGAGACAACCCGCCTTTCTCTCCACAGAAAGATGCATCATGATTAAGAAAGAAAGGGACAGAAAAAGAAAAGATAGAGAATGAGAACAAAAACAACATCAGAATCTCAACAGCGGAACGAATAAATTATATTAATCACATAAGATATTACATAGTATACAACATCTATCAGAGTTACACAGCTTATACATCACATACTAGACAATTATAAACACTTGTCTAGTTATTACAACTCAATACAACACAAACAATCGACTCAGAAATCACATGGCGGAACACTATATATATCTACAACCGCTGAAGCCTCCTGCTCCATTGCTCCTCCAGAATTCATCAAAGTTAACCTGAATCCCTTGGCTACTCATAAAAATTTGAGTACCCAAGAGTTTAAGAAAACAGAAGATAAACTCCGGGTCAGACATGGGTCTGGTGTGAGTAACAGGTTAAAGTTGCTTAACTTTGAAAAACCTTTGAAAAGAAAAGGTATCACGTAAGACTTCACACATATAAACATGGGTAAGTTTTTACCTTACGCTAACCAAAACATTTAATAGGAAATCTAGTGATATTATAATAGGGTCTAGGGTTTTCAAGTAAATAAGAAATAGCTGAAATTGTTACATGAATAAATTCTAGCATACTAGCCACAAAGTGGGTAATACAATCAAAACCGTAAGGGCACGTAGGAAGAATGGGTTTCTATCATTGGCAGGGCTATTGAGGTATTGTCCGTCATGGTACGTGGTCTAGATCACCGTATCGATATTCCACCTTAAATCCCCTGCAACACAAGGCTGGAACCATTCGTTACTGGACAGTCCCGAACAAGACAACCCCGGCAGTTGTTGCAATCAACTGCCCTACACAACGAATATAAAGGGACTACTAGACAGAAGAAGATCTTGTCCTGCTAGGGTGCTACCTACTTTGCCTTGCTGCACCTCCTCTGTTTTTGCCATTCCTGGTTGATGAGGCTTGAGGCTACGATTACCTTTATAGAACACCATCTATCTTAGAATGCTCATCGTCCACCTGACGATGTTCTGAAAGCATTCAATCCATACAAGTTCGTTTTGGGTTCGAATGAAACCGAAGGCATTATTTTGTTACACTCATTTTGGAATCACCCTTAGAGTTAACGACATAACCCTTGCACTCTGAATCTTCATCTTCACTTGAGATTCACGACCTATCATTAATTTGGATCAATGTGGTTTTCGGATAGTCAAACCGAGTATTACTGATTTTCAACTAAGGACGTTCTGGAGTTCAGGAGGCGAGCTGGATGGCAGGAACGTATGGAGTGTATCCGCTGTGATATTGTAGTTTATCTGGGACATGTGGATTGTATCTGTCCAGTGTTTGTGTACATTGTAACTCTGATGTATTAAAGTGTAATTTGACAAGTACAGTTTTCCTTTGTAAACTGATATTATTGATATTATATTCTATCTGCTGCGAATGTGAGATTGTGCTTTGGTTTTTCTGTTCTTCTTCTTCTATCTCTATTCTTCTTTTCTCTAACTATCTGAAATTTTTGGGATCGAAAATTCCAGGTCGTTACATTTGGTATCAGAGCCTACAGAGGCATTTGAGTTATGCTATGACGATAGTTTAACTCGATGTCACTGCGGTCTACTGCAGACCATAGCGAAAGTCGTGTGTGCCGCTCTGATACCAAAAGTAACAACCCAGAAATTTTGATCCCGAAAATTCCAAATAGTTAGGAAAAGAAGAGAAGGGAAGAGATAGAAGAAGAAAACAGTAAACAAGACATAGAATCTCACATTCGCAGCGGTTCAAAATATAATATCATAAAATAACATTTATACAAAGAAGCTGTAACACTTAAATTACATACAATACATCAGAGTTATAACATTTACGCAATCACTGACAGTTAAGATTAACTTGTCCCAAATACTAACAATAATACACATAGCGGAATACTCCATACGTCCTGCCATCCAGCTCGCCTCCTGAGCTCTAGAACGTCCTTACCTGAAAATCTATAATACACGGTCTGACCCGAGTCCGAGCATTACATCAAAGTAAGGACGTTCTGGAGCTCAGGGGGTGAGCTGGATGGCCGGAACGTATGGAGTGTATTCCACTGTGATATATTGTTTGTATTTCTAGTACAAGTTATTTTAATTGCCCAGTGATTATGAAATATTGTAACTCTGATGTATTAAAATGTAATTGACTGATTCAGCTTTTTTTGTGTAAAGAATATTGTTTGATATTATATTTTATCCGCTGCGAAGGTGAGATGTTGGTGTTTCTGTTTCTTCTATCTTTTTTCTTCTTTTCCTAACTATCTGGAGTTTTCGGGATCGAAAATTTCGGGTCGTTACATTTGGTTCAGGTAAGGACGTTCTGAAGCTCAGGAGGCGAGCTGGATGGCAGGAACATATGGAGTGTATTCCGCTGTGATATATTATTTGTATTTCTGGGACAAGTTATTTTAATTTCCCAGTGATTGTGAAATATTGTAACTCTGATGTATTAAAATGTAATTGACTGATTCAGTTATCTTTGTGTAAAGAATATTATTTGATATTATATTTCATCCGCTGCGAATGTGAGATGTTGGTGTTTCTGTTTCTTCTTTTCTTCTATCTCTTTTCTTCTTTTCCTAACTATCTGGAGTTTTCGAAATTGAAAATTCCGGATCGTTACATTTTGTCGTGGGTCAGATCGAGTATTACAGCTTTTCAGGTAAGGACGTTTTGGAGTTCAGGTGGCGAGCTGGATGGCAGGAACGTATGGAGTGTATTTCCACTGTGAGATATTATAGTTTACCTGGGACATGTTGATTGTATCTGTCCAGTGTTTGTGAATGTTGTAACTCCGATGTATTAAAATGTAATTGACTGATACAGCTTTCTTTGTGTGAAGAATATTATTTGATGTTATATTTTATCCGCTGCGAATGTGAGATTCTGAGTTTGGTTTTCTGTTTCTTCTTCTTCTATCTCTTTTCTTCTTTTCCTAACTATCTAGAATTTTCGGGATCAAAAATTACGAGTCGTTACATTGTGTATTCGCTCTATGTAATATTCCAAACATCTAAATCACTAGACTGTAAATAAATCTTCATCCTATAAGACTAATAAGTTTAATTACTACTATTAAATAGTGGAGGCCTAGCAATTGATTGTCTTTCAACAAAAGTGTTAAAAGTTGAACTACCAATGTTATGAGCTATTTATACTTTCAAAAATCAAATTACGAATTTTTGAAAACCTAACACTTTGACACAAAATGTGGGTTGCGGTGTAATGGATCTTAAGGCTACTTTAACACTAGAAGGGGGTGTATAGTTTCTTATAATTTTTATAAATCTTTTTAACTTTGTCTCAAAATTTAAATCAAAGCACACCTTATCAACGCGGATATATACTAATCAAGTAGTCACATATGCAATCATAGATAAATATAAAAGCAATAAAAAAAGTAAAGTAAGGGAGATGACACAAGGAATTTTTTACTGGTTCAGATTAACTAATCCTACATCTAATCTCATACAATATTGTGCAAGTTTCTTTTCAATCGGTTACTTTAACCAGGTAGTAAGCAAACCATAATATAATCTCGATTTCAAGGCTATGAGATACACCCTTCTATCTCACAAGTTTGGGTAAGGTCTCCTGATTTACCGGGCAATAAGATCACCCATTAGATTTAGATGGGCTACTAAGCACACTCACTTGATTTGAACGAGCAACAAGCACTCTCAAACAAATAAGAGTAAAGTTGTTAATTTTCAAGTACAAACAATTGTACTTGGGATACAAGATATCATATAGCCCTTCTGATAGCGGTTTGATCTTTGAATTTGTAGTGAGAATGCTTCCAAAATAGTAAATAATTTGTAGAGAATCAATCTAGTAGTGTATTGATTGATTCTATATAGTTTTGAAGAATACAGTAGGTATTTTTCAAGAAATATATCAAAGGAGTAGGCAGTAAGGAGTAAGAAGAAAGTAAGAGAAATTAGTTAGAATTTTTTTTTACAATCCCTTTATATAATGAATGAAAAATGTATCCATTCACAAAAAGGTGCGTGCAAAATTCACTTCTTTTTAAATTTTAAAAACAAACCAACGGTCACTATGTTGACAAATCTATGAGGGGTATGTCGACATGATCTTTAAATTTTGAAAAATGATTTTCTTTTTAAACTTCTATATTATTGTAAAATAATTTAAACATAGTATTTTGAATACTTTGAAAACATAAATTTTTTGTAAAATATTTGTAAAAATATATTTTAAATGGTTTATTTTGAAAAAATTTCAAAGATCATAATTTTGTGATAAAGATCAGAATCTGCTATCAGAGACTTTATTTTATTCTAATGACTCATAACTATACACTAAAGTCGTTAGCTCTTCAAGTCTTTGTCTTTAAACTTATGAGTTTAAATCATCTCTGAATCTTGAACTTTGGCCTTTATACTGATCAGTTTTCAAGTTTATTCACTCTGTACCTATGTAATATTCTATAATATATACTATACGACTTGGCAAAATATTAGTATCTATAGCTATATGGTTTTTGTCATCAAAATCAATATTTGAGGTATTAACAGCTATGCCTAGGATGAAGGATATAAATAAAAAAATAGCTATGTCATTTGCATCTCATGACACAACAATATTGAATAGGTATATAATCAAAATTGCTAAGGTAAGCATATGGAGTTGATATACCATTGGGCTAGCCAAACCAATTAGCTTTGCCCTTACTCTGTTTATAGTCATTACCGATGTGAAGTCACGTTTAGCATCTCAACACATGAACCACAACTCAAACAGATCACAAATCCCCAAATAGACTCCAATATCTCAAATAGATCACAAACCACTACACACAGGTTCAAGCATCTTGGACAGATCTCGAATCTCTACATAGATTCCAACATCTCGAACAGATCACATCCAAGAGATAGAACAAGTATCTCAGTCTTATAGTGGTTTTAGATAAGTACTACCTAAGTATACTTATCTGATCTCAGTCTCTTTAAGACTAAATCGATGAATTTCCTAGTTAACTTAACCCCAGTTCTTTTAAATAAATAGACAACGGTAAGGGTGGAGATCATCTCCGATCTGGATAGATTTCCTTATCACTTGTCCTAGAAGATCAAGATGAGTTTATACGTAGGTTATATCACCACCGAGTGAATAGCCATACCATATAATTCATGTGTTTCTTTTAAGCATTTCGTTAGTTAATTTGGTCAATTCAATAATGATGAGAATGGTCGCATATGCAAACCAATTCTCATACATTTATCATGTTTCCAACCTTTTCCACTTACACCATCCCTCAGCCAAGAGAGAAGTCCATTAGGTTAGAGCACTATTGCTTCTACACCCTACTTGAATCATCTATTTTAACTCTCACAAACAGGGCAAGCCTACTTCGTCAACTTTTAGTGCTAAGTACACAACTAAGTACTTTCCACAAACAAGTAAACAAACAAAGCACGATTAACTCACACAAAGCAAGATTAAGTCACATAAACGACTTTTACTCCCTTTTATTTGACTAATCCTTTTTTGTTAATTTAAATCACTTTTATTAGCAAAAGCCCTTTTTCCTAATAAAATTTCTTTCATTAAATAAATTTTCACTTTTTTAATTAAACTCCTTTATTAATTAAACTCCTTTATTAATCAAACTTCTTTTATGTTACTCAAACTTCTTTATTAATTAAACTCCTTTATTAATTAAACTCATTTATTTGTCTTTATTAATTAAACGCCTTTATTAATTACTACTTCCTCCAGAAGTAGGCGAATTATAAATAGGAGGCATCCTCAGGGATCTCATATATATAAGTTCTTAAAGTTAGAGGCATTTCATAAGAATGCTCTTCCCTGGGGGTTCTCAAATCGTATGAAGCCGTGAAGCTTTTAGACACTTCCTTTTTATAATTGTATATATATTTAATTTACCTTTATAAAAGATGTATGCTTGTACCGTGCTATTTCACTATTCATTTATACTCTTTTCAATACTTTGAAAGTATTCATATACTTATCTCAAAGTCTATAAGCATATTCACAAATCATTAATGGATTTGCTTACTTTAAATATAATCAAAGAGGTATAAAATTTTGCTAAAACATTATTTACTATAAAACCTTTCTTATTTTACACTTTAAACATATATGTTTTCTATCTTTATTCCAAAAGTTTCTATACTTGTAATTATCTTTAAAATATCCATTATTAAATATCTAAGCATATTTATAAGGTTAAAGATAATTGTCACTTTAACATTGATCACTAAAAATCAATAACCATTTTACTTATAATTATCTTTAAAACATTCTCTTAAAAGATCTAGTGATAATCCTAAGTATAATCAATAAGGGTTAAAAACAAATGTTGTTTAAACATTGTTTACTACAACCTAAAACTATTTTATACATGTCATTAATTAACTTTAAAACATTCATTTAAATATCTAAGCATATGCACACCTACTGATTAAGGTAATACACTTTTATTTAACTTCTCAAAACCATTTGTTTTAACTCAAGTGTTAAAATCCAAAATTTTCTTTACTATATTTATAAAATAATTAGCTTGCCTTTTTTTTTAAAAACACACATATATATACACACAGATACTTATAAACATGTTAAAATACTAATAAACTACTTAGAAATATATTATAATTATCTATATAGAATATTATAAAAAACAAAAAAAAATTGAAATAAATGGAAAAACAAAAAATAAACACGTTTTATTCTAAAATCCTCTTACTTTAAAGATTCATAACTATTATTAAAAATATATTTAAACCTGAAACTAATTTGAAAACACTCTAATGTAAGTTAGAAAACAATCTCAAAATATTGAAGAAAATACTTAATTTAAATATGATTATTATACAATTTAAAGTTTCAAATAGAAACGATGGAATTTTCATAATGCTGTAAAAAGTCTCTGCAGTAGTTTAAAAAAGTTTCAAAACAATTAGAGTTAAGAAAACAGATACTGCAGTAGTTACAAAGTGTTGTGAAACGCCACTAAAACTCCTTAAAATGTTTCAAAGAAAAATGCCATCTTAAACATTTAAAATTTTAAATAGAAACGGTAGCATTTCAGGAAATGGTATCTAAACAATTCGCAATAGGAAAAATGTATTTATAAAGAAAAGATGGCATTCTTCCAAATGCTAGCTCGGCCAGTTTTGATATTATTTTGCATGAACTTTGAGACTAGTTTTCGACACTTGAACAAAAGATTCTTGACCCAATTTTTTACAGTAGTTAGTATACATAGTAACTAAAACATGGAAAGAAATCCCAAAGGATATCTTTTTATTAATTTATAAAAATTCTTGACAACAAGGTATTTTTATCGAAGTACTCATATAGCGACCTTTTACCTCAAACTTTCTTAACTTTATTTGACCAATTTTATACCTTTTCAAAACTTGATATTTTTACACTAGTAAGTACTTATATTTTAATTATTAAAAATCATAAAGAAACCCTTAAGGATGTCTTCCAAATTTAGCTTAAAAATCACTGAACATAAAATGATTTCAAAGTGCATCCATAGCACCTTTTCGCTTCTCAACTTTGTTCTGTTATTTCCAAAACTTTCCAAACCAATTCCTTGCTATCAAATACACTTTAATAAGCGTAGAGAACAACCAAAACATATATTTTTAGAATATTTTCATTTTCAACCATTTTAACATATGTCAAATACAAGGGATTTAAAAGTGCATTTATAGCGACTATTTCGCTTCAAACATTCACGACATGCTTCAACCATTCACGACATAGTTCAACTTCACATAAAACATTATCAAACATGTAACAACAAGACATGGTCATGATACATGTTTTAGAGGGCTACAAGAGAGATTATTCTGCATATAATGTTGTCACTTGCTTTTCTAACCAACGAGGGTTTCAAAAGAAATAACTTGCATTGTTCTATATTTACACAAAAAATATTATATACACAACATATACAATTCAATGGTGAGTAAACTCGCTCTAAAACCAAGTATACAACAAGCACAAACCTCTAGAATCAAGAAATAACTTCCTACCATCACCCAAAGCCTAAAAATCCACGCTTCCTTCATCCCAAGCCAAGCCAAGCTCCTTCCATCCTCAAAATAGCTCACGGTCCTTGGAAGCTCCATCTTTTTTCTTCTCTTTTTCAACTTTTAAGATGATAATACGTGTTGTAGTGATGTTCTAAGCTCTTTGTGAAAGTTGGGAAGAGAAAGTAGTTGGTTTGATATCATTTTAAGAAAGTTGGAGAGGAGAAAGACATGAAAAGGGTGATTTTTCTTCAAAATAAATTAGCAACCAAATAAGAGAGTAAAGGGATGTGTTTATATAGAGTTGTATAAGCGGGAAAATTACCTAAACTACCCCTCCTAAATCAATACAAAATGAAGCTTCCCCCTACCTTCCTCTCCTTTGAACATGCCATGAAACATGCTATGTTTCTCTCCACCTTTCATGCCTTGAATCGTGGCTTTTTATCCCCTTAGTTATATCTTAGGTTTTAATTAATTTGATTATGAAAAAAGGTGTGTTCATACTTTGTTACCGTCTTCTTATGTTAACACAAATTCAAAATATTTCGAACAACTTTTACTGAGCAAAAAGTCATTTTTTGGAAAAAGAATTTGGTCACATTATCGATATTTCTTTGAACTATTCATTTTTGTGAAGAAATTTCAAAAATATTTTCAACAGTGGTTATTATTTAAAAGGGGTTAATGGTTATAAAATCATATTTATCCACATTAAATCCAAATTTTGGATATTTAAATAATTCAGATTTTTAAATACGAAGTGTTCGAAATTCCATGTCATTACAAGCATAATATGCATGTGTTTATATGTACATATATATACATATAATTATTTAGTCAACATACATACATACGTACATACATATATATATATAATTTTAAAAATGGTTCTAATAGAAATAATAATAATATTTTACCTACCTAATTTCCAATCGCCGATATTTATATTAAATTTATGGATTATTACCTTAATGATGCACAGTTATCACCTTGAATATCAAAGCTTCTTTCTCATAACAATTTCGATCTTGGATAAAGAGATGTGATCTTCTTCCAAATTTTCTTATTATTGGAGTTTTCTCCCTTTTCATTATGTCGAATAATGAATGGATGAGGCTCTATGATAAGAAAAGACGGATACAAATATCCTTAATATCTCCTTAACATGTAGACAATGCCCTTTACCACTTTATATATATATATATCAATATATATATATATATATATATGTACATGTATGTATGTATGTGTGTGTGCGTGTGTAATTATCACTTCAATTATGTTGTATGCATGTATGTATATTAATATTTTGGTCGAAATTAATCAAAATCAATTAAATATTATATGGGATAATATTTTTGAATATATATAAACACATATTTAACACAACTACATAAATACATTTTTTATTTTTTATTTTATGGCCTTATTTAATTGAACAAATATATAAAAATTATAAGTTAAATTAAATAAATATTTTATCCTCAAAAAATATTATTAATATAAGTTTAAATTAATACTACCCCATTTATTTTATTTATAACATTTAGAAATCATATTTAAATTATGTTGGAACACGTTGGAAATTATATTATGAGACTCTCAGATGTGAACTCAGTAGTTAATATTTAAAAAAATTAAATATTAAATCTTGTACGAACTTTGCTAAAGTATAGCATTTGGCACAAGTCGGATACTTATAGATCATTTAGGTAAAATCATTATTATTAACTTATTTAAAGCATCGCCCTTAAGCAATGATATTTTGTATGTTTTCTTTTCGTCGCATTATGCTACCGAGAAATCTAGAGTTTAGGTCATTTCAATACTCTAATAAAAATCATAGCTACTTCTGAAGTCCAAACTTCAAAAGTCATTAGGTTAAATTAATAACTTTAATGATTGACCAAAAATCGCTTTGGCCAAAGACTTTGACTTTGAGTTGATTCCCAATTATAGTAGAACTAACCATCTATATTGAAGGAGATGAATCCTCTATGAGTAGTGCTTCACTTCTTACACTTTAACACATACCCAAAAATCATAACTCGAACTAGTAACGAGTGAATTTCCCTAATCAAAGTAAGATGTTCGTATAGAACATCCACAATACCCTCAAGTCAAAAGAGCACTAAACATCATCATGTGAGATCCTCAATTTGAGTTAGATATAATAGCCTATAGAAATCTCTCGGTGGGTCTATCTATAATTGTACAAAACAATTACACATACGTAACATCGTGATGCCCCATGCAGTCATGAGTAACTCACTGTCCATCCTATGGTAAGCATTATGAACAGTAGTATTGGCAGGTGCATTAATATCCATTTCTCAATATATATTAACTAGGAATGTTTAAGGATAAATGTTTTTAATGATTCTTATCAATAATCATATTTATGAACTCATTTGTAACTACAATCAATCAAACACTTTTCCTTGGAGTTTCTATCTATACGTTTTTTAATGTGTTCACGACATTACATATAAATTGTAGTAATATATAAGAGAATTAAAACCAAACAGCGTACCATTATTTTGAACAAGATTCTCTATAAGAGATAAGTGTATACATATACATAATATAATTACATAATTTTTCCTATGGTATACATCATAACTCTAACATATTTAAATGCCTCGGTTGGTCATAATTGAAGCAACTGGTTGCACCCAAATCAATCTACAATCCTCTTCTTGGTGCCCTTTGAAATTGCATGTTTGGCGGAGGACTTACAACCTCCGTACCATTCCTTTATTGTTATTCAAATTACCCTTCCACTTTGCCACGGACTCGGTCTTACCCAAAGCCTTCGCCTACTTAACCCTGGTAATTGTGTGTAAACTCTCACACATGAATTTCATCTCTACAAGATTCGAGACATAGCTCATGTGAGAAGGTGACTACTAACATGGTCTGTGAGTGTTGGATCGGTCTTTAGGAGAACCTACCCACCTTCTTGGCCAGAGTACTAACCATATGCATCGCAAACTTGGCCAATAGATTGAACTGACTTACATAAGCTTATACGAATAAATTACATATCTTTGTATACATGAACTTTCCTAGTTGTGCGTCCCTCTCTATCACAAAGGTAAACCATTGCTTGAAGTCCTCCTATGCGTCTCATCCACTGGCACCTCCTCTATAACTACCTTCCACTTAGTCAATACATCACCCCAAAGGTGACGAGAAGCAACCCTTCTCTGGGTCATGCCCACTAACTCTATATCACTAAAGATTGGGTCACAGGTATGGATCTATGTTTGTATAGCCACAAAGGTCTCGGTACCATCAAAAGACTTACCCATAGACCGAGGAAGTCTCATCATAAATTTAAGGAAATAAACAGTTGGTTGTGCTATTAGTATAAGAGCCACACCTACTCGATCACCTTCCACAACCTCTAAAGTACCCATAGATGGCATAGTACCCCATGTTATAGCCTACAAATACTTGTGGAACCATGCAGATATTTCTGCCCTATCGGTGGCCTCTTGTGCACATTTGGTTGTCGCTGCTCTACGACCTCTACCACTCATAGTAGAGAACCAATAATGGAGATACATTTAGCATCTTTTCAAGAGTAGTTTGAAGTTCATGTATTATATAAGGCTCTATATTATGTAACTGAAAATATACTAGTATGCACTCTCAGTGATTCCTAGTTCCTACAGGTTCGCTTAACCTTGGGCTTTAGTACCAAGTTTAACGTCCCGCCTTTTATGATGTTCTAAATATATGTTAACCAACACATATATTTAAAATACCATGGTAGGCATACCATTAGATAAATTAGAAAAATTTAAAGTCTAAATTTTTGCATAACCGCTATGCATACTCATTGTAAAAAGACAATATTTAATATGAAAAGTATGATAGTGCATGAAGGCACAATCACTAGACAAAGGCATGATAGTCTAATGCTCGAAGGCATGACAGATATTATATATATATAAGACAAGGTATGAATACCAAATTGATAAAGTCATAATAGAAATAAATCAGTGTACATTGACTTTATATCTATAGAGTAAAAATAGATGCTTCAAGTAAAATATATAGTCTTATATAGGAAAAGGATATCTAGTAAACATAGTCATAGCTGGATAAATATAAATAAATAAGTCATGCCTCTGTATCTCCAAAAGTCTAGCTCTCCAGCCAATGCACCCTAAAAATAAACTATCACTCAAACTACTCATAGAAGTAATAAAAAATTCATATAGGAAATACAATGCAGAAAATAAGGGTCGGATGGAATTTTGGTAAGGGAAACCGGCTTGGTAATGCTGTAATTAAATACAGATATACATCCTAGCATGAAATGGGTATATATGGAAATCATAAGTTAAAATAACACATGTCCTAACCATATAGAGTATCAAAAATATGAATAGACGAGTGCAGGGGTAGTACCACACTTCATGTTCAAAGATATCATAGTTCGCCCAACCTCGGTCAAACTTGTAATGTAAAATAGATACAATGATACACAACGCTACACCCAAGTGTTCCAATTCTGAACCACCCTAAGAATCATATATGAGTAGTCTAACACTATTTGAATATCTAAAACCAATACCTGTGTGATGAAATTCAATTAGCAACGCAAACAGACTCACCTTGGAGCAACTAATATCCGTTGAATTGGAGTTAGCACCAATGTTATTGACTCATGTAGATACTGTAGCAACACCTAATGTTTTGCATGGTATAAGACCTACTCTAGCGTCCTAATCTCTCTCTGCCCCTGCTCTGAGATCATACCTTTGGGTCATGCCTTCTTCGGTGGTACAATGGTTTCATTGACTAACGTCATATCTTACTAGTTGCCTCTAATTAAACAAATCAAAACCGTATGTAACCACCAAATATCGCGTATAAACTACCCACACGTAGACACAACACTGAAGCCTTGTCATTCCAATTTTGACACATCAAACATTCCTTGAATTGCCTTGAACTCTGTTGAATTACCCAGACTCCATTGGATCTTGTTATTAACCTTGACTTGCCCTGACTAAGTCTGGGACGTCATCGTACTCCAACCATGAATAAAGCATGGTTTAATCTAAGCACGACACATGTGGTAGTGCAACACTACTGTGCTTTAGTATGGTAATGCCTCGTTGTTGTGCCTGAAGCACAACAATGTTGCTTGGCTATGTAAACATGGCAGCACAAGCACAAATTCGCCCTACCTCATTGCCTCTAAACAATCGCATAATCCTTACCGTCTAGCTTTGTTTGAGCATTGATTTATAAGGGTAATTTCATGAGGTTGGTTCTTAGTTTCATTTTGCATTCCGGTGCTTTGCATGAAATCTCAAACCATTCCCATCAGTCAGCCTTACTTCAAAGTCTCTACTTTGTTTACTGACTTAAATATCATTATTTTTCTTCAAATTAGCTAATGGTTTATATCATTCAATTATAGCTTTATAGACTTTTTACATCATATATCAACAACTAGTAATCATATATCAAGTTGTTAAACATTTCAATATTTACTACCTTACACAAATGTCTCGCTTTTATTAATATTACTTCATTTTAACTTCAACCGCATGTTTGTCAATGCAAATTAACTTATTCCATAAGCCATTAAATTTCTGGCCCCTTAATTGCTTACTAGATTCTACATAAGTCAAAAATTGTCACAAAAACAAGTATTTCCCTCTTACTTACTTATCCAGAACCATGCCAAATCAAATACAACTTAAATGAAAACTCAATGTAAAACCTTCATTAACGTAGAAAAGCATATATCTTTATATAAAATTCAAGCTAGAAGTTTCATGATCCTCACATAAATCAAGCTCAAGAGCAAGCAGAAGTTCTAATCTCTTTCTTCCAAGCCTTGGCCAATTTTTCAGTAATCATTTTCTTCTCTAAATGACTTGAGATAAAAGTGGCTTTCTCAAGATCTTCCAACAAAATTTATATGAGTTTATTAGAGTATGTTATGATAGATTCAAGAGAGAGGGTCTGAGTAGACTTATAAATAAATGAGAAAAGTAATGACATGAGTTTGATAGAGATGAAGGAGTGGTGGCCGGCTCTTCATATGCACGAGGAGACTTTGAAAAGTCAAAGTCCACTCTTCTCATTTCCACAAAGTTCATTTTGTTCATAAAATTCTAAACACCTTGTTGTTTATTTAAAGACTCAGAACGACATTCCAAAATGTAAGTGATCTCAAGCTAATGTGCAAATGTAAACATTTTTAATCTCTTATGGATCAAATCCTAACTCTTGACCCAAAATTCGTAAATCCAAATATAACAGAGCTTATACCTAAAAGACTCGGAAATGACATTACAGAAACAAAGAAAGTATTCTCTGGCCTTGTTTCCATCATCTCTACAATTTGAATTTTTTAGTGCTTTTATGTTGACTTATCGTATATAATTTACTTTTCTAATATTCATTATCGTTAAAAATATAGGTCGTTATTCATAGATTTTGGGGCATGCCTTATGAAAAATTATGTAATTTGTTATATATATCTAAATCAATAACCAAACTTGTTTGAAATAAAAGGTATTTTCTTTCTATTACATACTTGATATAGTGTGTTATATTAATTAATTAATTAAATTAAAAGTATATATAATAGAATGGTATGTTTAGTGACAGTAATTACAAAGTGTTGTAACCGTGAGTAATATGTCACAATAAAAATAAATATGTTATTTTAAATATTCCTAGTCAAGATGTATCGAGTTTGGATATCGATACATCCGTTGAGACTAGAGTACGTAACGCTCTCCAAATGATAGAAAGTGCATTATTCATGACTGCAGTCGACACCAAGGGGTTAGATACTGGTAGTTATTGGATAACTAGGGAATGACTCGCTCAATAGTTTTATGTTGGTTAATATAACTAAAGTTAAAAGAATAATATCAATGTGACTGATTTACGCAGTTCTCTCGACTTGAAAACACTGTTAGTCTTCAATATAAAAGCTTCACTTTGATTATAATCGAATCATGACACGACATCCATCAAGTGACTATAGTTGGGTCGAGTTGAAGTATTGGAAGTAAAACACTATTCGAGATAGGATTCATCTTCTTAGTTATATAGGGTAATATCACGGCCAACTGAAGTCAATTCAAAGTCAAAGTCTCTGGTCGGAACATTTCGATTACAAAGCTCATATGTGATAGGACCAGATTCGGAAGCGCTTCAATTTTCAGGCTGAAGCAAACATGAGGTTGACCCGAAGTAAACCATAGAGCGGTTGACCTAAGGAAAACCTAAAGGGAAGACCAAAGTAACTATAAGTTGATCCTGAATTAAATTTCTAAGTGATGAAACAACATTATTTTGTTCGAAATGACTTAAAGAAGCCATAAAATCATTTTAAGAGTAAAAAGAGTTTTAATTAATGGTTGAATTTCTAATGATATTTGTAAATTAATAAATTAATTTTTGTAAATATGAAAATAGTAAACTAGCTATATTTGAGCTAATAAATTGACAATGAGCGATAAATTATATTTGATTCTTTTTTGAATGATAAAAGATATGAAAATTGATCTTGATTATTACTATGTGAACATCTAGGATCAACCCTTAGTGAAAACTGGCTTACGTTTCCTTTTTCATTTGTCATGACCATTGGAATGCTCTGGGTGGTGATGGAAATGTCAAGAAGAGTTGGTGACTACAACATGTTTGTTAAAATATCTTTGAAGCTAATATTCAACAACTCGTTTGCTGAAATGCCTTTCAAGCTAACAAATTCTCGCATAAAGCTACCACATCATGACCAAAAATTGAACCCAACTTCCATTTCTACGACCTCTTCAATGTCATAGATTGCTTGACACTAGCTAGTACCTATACTTGTGCCTTTGTTTTTTAGCTACCTGATGATCTACAGATCAGAGATAATGGAGCGGAGGAGTTATTTTGGGAAATGGAGGATGGTTTGATCATGAAGAAAATGAGGGATGAGGTTATTTAGGGTCGGCTTCAGTAGATGATTTGTTTATTAGGAAGGAAAGTTAGGGTCTTAATTATTTGATTATTCAATTAGTTCGCATACATGTTATGTGGTTGTATGACTTGTAAGGATTGCGATGTTTATTCAATCCTAAACTACATCATGATTTTCTCTTTCTAATGATCGTCAAGCCATTGGATCATCCAATCTTAGAATTCTTCATTTGTGCATCTTTTAATATATTTCTTATTCCGAAAATTTAAACTTCTGGTCTAGATCCTACCAATCCTGACTGTGCACGTATATACATAAAATACGTATAACTATATAAAGTCCGAAAATACAATACATAAAAATTTGGTTGTGACATATTTTAGGAAACATTTTAAGAATGAATGCCAACATATTTTTGAAAGAAGAAATATTTTTACAATACGACTAAATGTTTTAGCAAATATTTGGAAAATGAATGTATTAAACATATTTTAGGAAATTATAAATAGTTTTTGCGACATGATTTGAAATATTTACAATTTGAACGGACGTTAACATCTTTAAAAAACAATAAAGTTTTCTTGCAAATATTGCGTAATTCTGCAAATATTTGCAAAATGAATGGATATATAGTTCAAGTAGAACTGGAGATATTTGCAAAATATATTCATATTTTCTCAAAAAGTTCCAAAAATCTTAATCTACTTATCTAGGCTGGCATTGGATACCCAAGAAATCCGGAATCAGTATTCGGAAATATGAAAAATATCCGTTATCCGAAAAGCGGATACGGATATCCGATATCCGAAAAGCTTTCCGGATACGGATATGATTATTGTGGTATCCGTATCCGAAAAATATCCATCCGATTAACTGACGCATATATATGTGTGTGTGTAATTAAAATTATATTTAATTAATATATGATTTTTCAACTATTTCATAACCATTGGATATTACTATGATATGCTTTTTTGCTCATTTTTAGTGAAAACAGACAGTTTTAGCGTTTATTTTCCAATATTTTTGGATACATATGCGGATATTGGTATAAAACAGAAACGGTTTTATGTTGATCCAAATCTTTTCATTTATACTTTTAAATTTATTGATTATGGGTGGAGCGGGCCCTATCCAAATCCGAAGTATCCGTTGACAGTCTTCAATTATCATGTTCTTTCAAGATCCCATAAGCTTATTTTTTGAGGAACAATTTTGCACTGTTCTTCCATTTTTTGCATATTTTCCAGATTACAAAGTAATATCCAAGCGCAATGCGGACTTTGTTGTGTTTGAATTGCTTTCTTTTTTTTTCTTTTTTTTTTGTGAATGAGAACATTTTGCAATCTTTGAAATTGTGATGTATTTGGAAGAAATTAAAATTTTGAAAATTGCACATTTGGACTGTAGTAGGTGTTCCAAACATGCGCGAATAAAACAAAGATGGTGATGACAGCACTTAGATGGTAGTGCCCAGTTATAGTGTATATAACATATTGTAGGTCAATATATGTTACGTGGTTTAAATCGCTTTATACGGCTTGCATTAGTTATTTTACAATCATTTCAAACTTGAAACGCTGAAAATTTGACAAATGTCTCTGTTACCGTATAACTAACGGATGCCACCGATAACATGCTTTCCAAGTATACATCCCCAAAGGCTATCTTTACCAAGTTATAAATAGCAAGAGTTATTGGTTGAGTATGAGTGCTCCAGCAAGAATATTCAAATAACAGCTAAAGCGGATGCAGTCATAAATTACAAAATTACTAAATGCATCCCAAAGAGTAGAAAATTGAGTTTTGTGATTTCAACGTGAATTTATAAATGGATTAATACATAAAGGATGAAAAATGATTTTAACTAGTAGCAAAAATGACTTTTTCTTTTACCGATTTTTGAAAATCATAACAAACTATCTTGCATTTTGCACTTTCAATAGCTAAGGGAATGTTTGATTTAAAAACGAATTTTGGATTTTTTTTGTTTTCAAATATGCATATCGAATATGAAAGGAGTGATAACGGAAATGATAAAGAAAAATGGAGGAACGCCAAAGGAATGAAAGAACAACAAAAGATTGAATTGTATCTCGTGTTTCTGTATTTTTCAAAACATGGAAAATAAAAAATAATTGATTTCTGTTTTGTAAGTTAATTTCGTTTCTAAATTGATTGTCTAGAACGAAAACTAAAAACTAAAAATGACAACCAAACACAGCTTAAGATTATTGAATCCTTCCTCCTTTTCAACACCATTTGAATTACATATTAAAAAAGCAAAACACAAAACTCTATTTTTCAATAAAAACAAACTCATCTTTCCAAACAATTGGTTTTGCCATCTGCGTCATGAAGCCACGCAGAAATTTGCAACTTAGCAAGACAATACATGCAAGAAACTAAACTTGTTAAGATCAAGTGCTCAACCATGTTTAAAAGAACCAATGCTACGGTGAATTCAACAATTCACCCGACAATGAAGTTGAACATGGTTTAATTTTCTGAATATATAAACCTTTAATCACCAAAGAAAATGACCATTAAACACAAAAGTTGGAAAATCCTATCCACAACTCATATGAATATAACGTTCTCTCCCTATATAAATCAAGTGAAAAGGGTAACAACATCTCTTCTATACCCTCTAACTATAAGCATTCTCGGCACATTCTCAACAAGCAAATCCATGTACTCCATGTAAAAATAAGCAGGGTGATTCAAAGGCGGTGGCGGCAAACTCACAAATACGACCGCTGCCATTCTTGAATATCTCAATATAGTCGAGTTCAGCTTCAGCATCGTGTACAGAAACTTATCAACTTGCTGTTCATTGACCACTACTTGCTTCCCATCCGCCATCATCGGCTTCCCTTCCCTTCTAGCAGTCTCTTTCATATCCTCAAGGTAAGAAGCAATCCTCCTCTGTGCACTGGTAAAAGCCTCTATCGAATCATCCTGCTGAAGCCCTTCTTCAACATGAGCTTCCCACGACTTCATGGTAACCACAATCACCTCCGCCTGCATTCTCAAATCGTACAAAAACTTCTTCACATCGGCTTTCAGTTCCTCAGCTTCCGTATCCTCTTCCGCAATGCAGAAGACTTGTATTTTGCAGCTTTCGAAGCTCTCTTTGGTAAGCAGAAGCTGAGACAAAAGAAGCATCAATCCGCCATCTCTAACTATCCAGTACAAATCGATAGTCCCATACTGCCTTTGATACTCTCCGGGCCATTCGTCGAGGCCTTTGACAATGACGACTGCTTTGTTAGCTATGATACAGTCATTTATGATGCTTACAAATGTGGAAGGGATTTGGTAAAGATTTTCACGTCTCCATATTTCAGGGTAACGCATGACAACAATGTTGGGCTTGAGGTTTCCAAGGCCCATGGTTTGAACTATGCCACGAAAGCCTTCGGACATGGAGGAGGCTACAATGATTTCCGCCACACCTTCGCATTTTTTGTAGTCTATGTAGGTTGAAAGATTGCGACATGCGATTTTGGCATCCTCGGCTAGCTCGTGGTAGTCTCCGTCTATTATTGAAACGAATATGGACATTCCTCTTCCTTTCTTTTTCATGCAGTTGGCGAAGTCTGCAAGCTTTGGATGACATGGAACGTTTTCGGGTAATTTGCCCCATGGTCGACAGAAGACAAGGGGGATAGGGTACCAGTTTTTTGGATGAACTTGGTTTGCTGCAAAAGAGAGAAATGATGATGACATTAACAGATGTATAAGTGATGCTTAAGGATTGATTGCATGTGATTTTAGGAGGGTTATAAACTAGATTCGAACATCTCAACAGTAGAAATATTGCAGCATCAGGATGAACTTTTGCACCAAAAAATTGAACTCATAATGAGATGATGTGCATTGAACATACCGCCTAATGATCGAAGACTTCTTAACGCTAACTGAAAATATGCACTTTTGAATCCATCACCCCAGTCTCCTGCCTTCCCTTTCAGACTCACATAGTAATATATAAGGCTAGCAAGCGCCAGAGAAACCACAGTGAATGACCAGGAAATCAAAAACATGATCACTGAATAATGAAAAGCAAGACCATCAGCTTATCTATATCAACTTTTATAAAAGTAAAGGAATAAACTTTATTAGATTCAATATAACAGCAAGAAAAAACCATTGTTCTTTTTGGCTTCATTTTTTTCTTTTTCAATTATCTGCGCCCTTAGGTGCATCAAATATAGCTGCATATTCTGTTTTAGGTTAAGACTGTATATAAAAATAACGGACCTATCTATTCGCATTAAACACGGTTTAGTGTTATAGTTAAATTTGAAAGCAAAGTATAATATTTTATATAGAGAAATATACATACGTGATTTATTTATTTATTTATTTTTGAAATGGTACTTTATATACAACAAATCACTATGACAACATATCACATGTCAAAAAACGTTCGAATTATGCTACGCAAGTTTCGAATTTGTGATCTTTCGCACCAAAGCCACTGAGACAATGGTGCTTGTCTACGTACATATGTGATTTTCCAAATAAAAAAGTGAATATATGCATATAGTTAGCATAGTACGCACCAATACACAATGAAGCTCCAAGAAGCGAAAGACTCCAATGATGGAATTTCCAACGAGGTCGCCAACTAGGAGCATCCAAAAGGTCAAGAAGAAAACAAGATAAATTTACACCAGTATAGCATAGAAGAAAAAACATAGTTATAGTTGGTGTTATCAGATCGAGATTCCCGATAACTACACAGCATATACATATGAATGCCGTGAATAGAGTTGCTAGATGAGGCTCGCTTCCATCACTCACTTTAAAATATTTAAGAACAGGCAGAATGTCATCATTGGCTATTGCAGCAAGCAAACGTGGGGCTCCAGTCATACTTTGAAGTGCTGCACCTAATGTAGAGAGAATAATCCCAACATAAATGATTGCAGGAACAGGCCAAGCCACTGAAGCAGTAAGCAGCCTGGGAAAAAAAATACTCAAGCTTGTAAATAATAGATGCTATAGCAGAGGTGTAGCTTTTGAATTATAAACATCAACATAATGCTAATTATAGCATACCTCTACTTCTATCTACTACAAATAAAGAAAATTTGTTGTATGGAATTCACTAGTGTGCGTTTCAAGTTTCAACCGTCTTTCAAGTTACGTAGATCCCTTTTATACATTTCATATTCTCACACATCTATATTACATGACATGGTGCGTGTCATGTGTCTCATGTGCTTTTACATTTAATGAGAATTGTGTACATTGAAAGCAAATCCGAAATTAGGTTTGTATGCGTTAATTTTATTCCTTTTAACTTTTTTGTTTACCGCTTTTTCCTTCATTTACTTGCGGATGACTTTACAAATTGAGTGAAATATCAAGTTCTAAATACATTTCCATAGGAAATGTATGCTAGGTATATATTCAGGATTCAAGAGCAGATCCTCTCTCTGAATTAAATATAAGAAAAATACATGTCATTCACAATTTTTGATGGGATCGCAAAATGTTGAAAATGCTCCTGATTAACACAAATGCGACAAAAAGTTCACATATCTTCTTCTAATTTTTTATTTTTTATATATACCTAAAAATACATGCTATAAATTCATTACATATATTTTTCATGGATATATTTGTGCACACGTGCATCAGACATGCCAAAGTGCAGGTTTCAGAACTTTACACAACTACTGTGAAGTGACCATTTTTTCAAGTAAAGCCATCAATAATAAATTTGTCGGCCCTTTGGGATTCAGCATATAAGTACTTCTCAACAGATCGTCTTCTATATCAATTTAGAACAAACAGTAATATTGAAGTGTTCTCAAGTATATTGGCTTGCAGAACAAGATTTGCCAAGCATTAGGCCTTAACTGGATTATAAGGAATAAACATAGTTATTAATGGCGCACGGCGAAAAAGGTGCAAAGCCTCTCCGAAGCCTTGGCGCATGGCGCGTGCCTTTTTAGTTTACTGTGCATCGCACCCATACCTGTTAACTATCCACACAGCTCAACTATTACCAATATGGAATTATTCTCATTTCAAACCTCCCCAACCCCACCCCCCAGCCACTCCTCCCCTCCATAAACCTTTTCAAACAACAAGATGTTTGCGTCAAAATTGTTCACAAACCCCGAATATCATGAAAGCACCAGTGTATGAATATAGATCAGTAATATTCTAACACAAATCTCAAATCCAGACGAAATAATTGAAAAATAACAAACATAAACACAAGATTTATAGTGGTTCGGCTATCTCCAGTCTACGTCCACTTCGAATGATAATCTTTCATTGATGTTCTTGCTGGTTACATTGAATTACGGCAGTTATATTCAAGTACAACAGCGAAGTTTGAGTGCAATCGAGATTTTGATAGAGTCTGGACGTCACAGGATCCAAAAATCACCTTTTCGTAGGCTCTAGGGTGCTATTTATAGACGCTCCATGCAAATATCCGGCTCAAACTTCAGGAGACCTCTTCTGGCACGTGAGCGGACCCACACGATCGATCCCATGAAGTTTCGGCTCGATCTGTGATCGATACGAACCAATTTCGTATAGATCAAGATTTGGTCCAACCGAGTTGAAATTTGGCATGAACCTTCCTTAGCTTGTGCGTAAGCTCCTGTGAAAATTTCATAGCATTTGGACTTATGGATTGCGGGATATGATCGATACAAATTAGGGTTTTCGGTTGGCTGTTTTGTTCGACTCGACCTAAAGCACGTGCGCGCGAGATGACGTGGCACGAAATTCGTAGATCGATCCACCCTTCTCGCCGAGTTGACCGAGTCTTATTTGCACCTTGTTCGTATCGATGGTTCGTGTTCTATTTCGTATCAATGAAAGATGCATTGATTTCATATCGATGACTTATAGCTCTGTTCGCATCAATGTTTTCAGGTTACTTCGCATCGATGGCTGAGGGTCATTTCGTACCGATATCTGGGGGTACTGTTTCGTATTGATCGTTCGATGGTCCATTCGTATCGATCGATAATCAATCGATACGAACTGCTCAATTGGGACCGATACGAATTGACTCCGAGTGATGGATGCGAAGTAGAACCAAGTCGAGTGGATTCGAAGCAGAGTGTTCATGATGGATGGATATTGCTGATCGATTCGAAACTACGGATAAACGATGGATTTCACTCTGATCGATACGAACTCAATGGATTCGAACAGCGCGACCATAGACCGATTCGAACAGGATGGATTCGAAATCAGATGTTCCTTGATGAATACGAACAGGACGTATGTATCGATTCGAACGACGTGTTTTCCTTAACTTGTATCGATCATATCTCGATCATACGAACTGCGATTGACCTGAAATATGAAATGTCGGCTTTCATAGCTTTGTTTGTCATGTCTTGTCAATTGTAGCTCAATCCGGACTCGGACGAAATTCATGGTAAACCTGTGATGTATAATCGATATTTGGGATGAGTAATCATTGATTTACAGTCAATTTCTTGATATCTCGGCCTTGCTAAAAGGTGGAATAATACAAGATATCCCCTAGCTGTTGAAATCATGAGATGAAAAGTATTCAATATTTATTTTTTTGGTTAAATGATTTTTCAATGATATTTTCCATAACCTGTGGTTTAATTTAGGATTAATAAACTGTGGGGATGAATGTAATTTTATGTCAAGCAAAATGAAATATGAAGAAAGCAAATCATGCTCCCTGAGGGATTGTCAGATATTGGTATTAAAATTATAAAACGAAAGAACAATTTATACTATCAGTGGGCTAGAGACATATATCCTACAAACACACACACATGCACGCGCGCTCATAGATATAGAGTTAGGATTAATAAACCCTTTTATTTGGCATCCAGCCTCAACCTCTGATTTCATCCACGAGTTTGTTTAAATATTTATTGTCTCTCTCTTAACACATCATACTAATATACTTATGGCTTCTACCCCACGTAAAGACAAAAAAATCCAAATGGTCAATACTTACTATCTTTTATTTTGTGACTCAATGGTCACTCCCTATAGACATACATACATACACAAACGCATATATGGGGTTGCGTGCACAAACACACGCTCCTATTGCCCAAACTTAGGAAAAAAAGGGAACAGGTTTCATCATTTCAGGCCTCAATTCCTAATAATATGGCCAGCCAAAATATACGACCAGGGTATCCTTAACTCTGGCAGTTAAGATGATCATACTAGTATAGAGTCAACCGTAAGTTATATCCACATCAAAATGACAATAAAAAGTTGCAAATTATGTCCATGAGTCCATAGATATAGCAAGCAACAAGAGTTAAGATATCCATGAACCTAAGAAGAGAGAATATGCTATTGCCTCAGTACATAAAAAAATTCGAGTACCTATTAGTCAAAAGCTCTTTTCTAGTAGCCAAAGCTCCAAAGAGTAATGCTGAAATAAGATATAAAAAGGTGGTTGTTAGTGTTGCGGCTAGGGTTCCAACCGGTATAGAACGTTGTGTGTCTTTTAGTGATGCAGATCGATTGGAGCCAGCCATAATTCCTGTTACCGCAGGAAAAAATAGTCCTACCAAATCGCTGTGAATAATGAAAAAAATTGTCAGAATGCATGAATTAACCACTGTCAGCAGACATTCACTTTGATACATGCAGATGCAACAACTCATACCCACAAATAAAACAGAAAGTACACCAAACTTAACCACATCTATCACAATAGTTTTTGTCAAGGTGCGAGTTCTTCTGTTTGTTAAAAAAGCTTGGTACTGTTCGGAGTGAAAAAGTTGTATTTATATGCCAAAATTGATGCTCAATTCAATGATGTGGAGCTCTAATTTAAAAATACATGCAAGATTGGAGTAATTATGACCACATGTCCAAATATTTTCCACACACAAAAATCAGTTTATCATTCCTATACCCTCCCCACTTCCTAGTATAATTAGATTCAGGTACTGCTATGTCAGTTAACTATTTTCCTTCCCAATTATGGATGATATACTGTGGTCGAGATTGTAACTGATTTCTTTCTCATCTTTGCTCCCTTCCTATCAAACATAGCAAAATTCCAAAGGAAATACAAACTATGTAGCAAAAAGTACATTTTTAACTATCAAACAGTGGAATTGGCCCTTCACCTGCATTCAGTGATTTAAAAAACCAGATGGAAAGGCTTTCTGCTGGAGTCAGAGTTGATACAAAGAGGAATTTATATGTTTCTAATTGGTAATATTGGGAATAAACAAACGAAAAGGAATCCCACATCAATGTAAGCAAACAATTATGCATTGATATAGAAAACAACTTTAATTAAGAAAGTACTTGAAACTCCAGTAAATGGGTCCAGTAGGTGAAGGTATTCCAGCATTTGTAGTCCGTTGATATTCTGAACCCCAATTATCTTTAAATGTGCTTGCCTTTAATCCTGTAATTTCACCTGCTCCAAATATTTTGAGATCAAACAACTTATTGTATCAAAAAACATTTGAAATATAAAAAACAAAACATACACCAGCGTATTATATAGCATTGTTCATAAATACTTACTTGAAGCATTATGTTTTGGAGCGACAAAGATCCCAATGAATATGCAGATCAAAGAAAAGATTACAGGAATCAAGAAAGCTGGTGCCACTTTATTTATCATTTTTACACCACCAAAAACAATAAAGCAGAGTAGGATGGTCGCAATAACTCCATAGATTTGTATATCATGCAAGCTTGGAGTGGTAACATGAACTGGCAGGGCTGTTGTGCCATTCACAGTAACATTGGTAGAGATGGTGTCTGTCATATGGGAACATTTTTAGTTTCACTGTTACATCTTAATATAATGATTCATTAAATAGAAAAACATGCAAGGCAAATTGTGAGAATGTCAAATTCCTTTAAAAGACTTTGTTGACACTACTACTCAAGAGATTATATGATGATAAATAGTATAAACCAAGGTTCGAGATTCCGATTTCGGTCTTCTGTAATTTTAGGAATGTCGATCTAATTCGTAAATTACAAAAATTTCGGTTCCAGTTTCGGATTTCATCATTTATTTTTCATATAATTACACGTGTTTATTTAATCTATTGAAACAAAATGTATAGTTTATCTTCAATTGAAAATATGATATAAACGAACAATATTGATTAATGTTTATTCATTACTTCATTTACTTATTTTGATGTCTCGGGGTTTGAACTCGTGACCTCTAGAACCTAAACCTAGAATGTCATACCACTATCCAATTGAGCTAGTGACCCTTGACATCCATATGTGTTTTTTAATGCGATATCACGAAAATCATAATAATTGAACTACTACAAATTCCAAAACCTTAATGACTGTTCTGTAATACAGAATGATTCATTTTATAAGATGATGAATGAATGTGCTTGTTAGGTTTAAAAAATCGCTTGATTATTTATCCATGTGACGATCTTCAGACATGTAGTGAGGTAGAGTGGTTGAATTAGCACATTCCAATATCCACAGCAGTACATCACTGTCTTTACAAAGTTGGCCTTAGGACAACTCTTCCCAACAACAAAGTGGTAAGGAATTACCATCATGCTGACACACTTGAACCAAACAAAAAGTACATTAGCCACCATTACCGCATGTCCATATAACCAGTATACATCTACAATAGTACGCTATCGACTCAATTTTGCAGATTAAGCAACTAATACCTACTTATATAGATACATGTGAATAGTTAAGTCCAACTTGACTATTGTATTTTTATTAGTAACCTAATTAGTAGTTTTCACAGCTCCATTTCTTGAATATATGTGGTCGTTATGTGCAGCTAACACCAATATAAGGGTTACAGGTAACTTATTCTGTTATTTTGCTTCTTGGCTTCACATGTTAACAAAGGAAAATTAGCCAAGTTCAGTGCGATTACTGTGTGATTCAACAACAAACCATCTTCATCATGGATGTTAGTACTATAATTATAATTCTCGCTGACTGTATAGAATAGAAGAGTTTCAACAGAATCATAACTACATTTAATACAGAACAAAACTTGATAAATGTCATGAAACCAATTGCATTATAAATTAATGCCCAGAAAAGCTAAGTGCACACAATTGGTCAACCACCAGAATGAGTATGTAATAAACAGTGCAAGTACAAACTACCATTAGCATGTTAAATAAGACTATCCCAATGAAATAAAGTAGGGCTGGATTCGGTCAGGTGCCGAAAATTTATATTCAAAACCATTATCATACTGATTTATGTGGTAATATAAAAATCATACCATTACCAATCATAGTAATCGGAAAACCGATACTTCGGTTTGTGGTTGGTAATGGTTGGTACAGGTCGGTAATAAACTTTTACCGTTTACAAGTATACTATATATTTGTTTACAATATTTCATGTTAAAAGAGTAAATATTAAGAGTTATTATTTTTTATTATATGATGATTATTTATCAGTTTTATTTTGTGCAGTCAAACATGCAAGTAAACCGTTGTGCAAGAAGCTAAAATATTGTATAAAATCATATTATTTTTAAAAAATAGACATGATAAGAATTGCATTCAATCTGATGTCATGATAGTATTTTGTTAGATTTTTTATTAAATCATTACATTAAATGTGATATATAATTGATATATATATATATATATATAGTATGTGGTAGGTATGGTAATTACCACATTTAATAGTTAATTACCATTACAGACATTTTCACGCAGTTCGGCAAACCGTATCAATCAAATTGGTTACCATTTTAGTTGGTAGCAGTTGGTAATGGTTGGTAAATGGTGATATGGTAAAAATGTCTAGCCCTAAAATAAAGTATACCGTGCTTAGGAATACTGCTAAATGATTAAAAGTTTATGATTGGAATTCGCCGATCTAGTGAATCACAATGACCAACAAAGAAAATCAGGCTATAATATTACTATGTTTCATTTAGGTACCTTAATTTAATAGTACACATAGTTCTCCTTGTTTTTCTTTACTTGTCTTTCTAGCATCTAGATTTCATCATAGTTGTTAAGAGAGCAATTTATGTTCATTCTTGAGGTAAGGGAGCTGATATAACACGTATTCTCGATTGGTTATGCATAACCAAAAAAATCATGGATCTAATGTGTGATAGTGCATAAATTAATCAATGATTAGCAGCATTGCAGCCCACATTCTTAAGGGACGGTGAACAATGTGAACTCTTAGAATATAGAAAAGAATGAATATGGTTATACTTTCTAGGAATTGATGCCAACCATAACCTTGCTTTTTATTTTAAAATCTTAACATGATATTTGAACTTCGGGAAGTAACCGAATTGTTGTGATTATTATTTAAGGAACTTATGCAACTAGTTATGCTTACTACCATTGGGTGAGCATTAGGCTAGAAAGACAATGAACAGGATGAAATCCAATGTATAAATATCCCTATCATGCCTATCATGCTGGAGAGCTTGGAAGGGATCGTCTTTAGAAACTAACCTTAATCTTTTGAAAAGAGATTGCAGTTCGTACTTGAACCCAATACTGTTAAATTAGATAGGTTCGCCGATACCGTACAACCAGGTCTACCTTCAAATGAAGAAACAAATTGCATGGACTAAGACACAAATTTTCAAGATGAAAACATAATTAGATATTTCGGGGTATTATTATACATACATTAGATCATCGCATTAGGAGGAGAAGATAGAATGCAAACAGAAAAGAAACTGCAACATCTCCATCTACAAATAATATTGCCATCTAACTTAGTTGTTTATGAGATCAAGTTAAGGTGTGAGCATCACTTAGATCAAGGGAGGTGAGACAAAAAAGCTTTGATGTTGTTTCAGAGGAAGAAAGGGTATTTATATTAGCTATTGTATTTATTTACTCATCGTCATCATCCTAGCATTTTTCCCAAATGAACATGATCGGCTACATGCATTCTCATTCTCCACAAGGTTTTATCCTGAGTCTTTGTATATGATTTAGTAAAACAATAATATTTCTTCTAGGATGCTAAAACCAACATCCATAAGAGATCAATGCCTCGTTGATAGAATACATGAATGGATCCAGGCTTTGTGTTTGCAACACCCTATATAGTCGACCAACTGTTAGTATGTATTTTATACCCACTAATGCACTTCTAAAATGTACTGCAGTTTATGATTTCAACCGGACACGATAGCATTAGCATCAGTAAGGATCCACATCTGCAAACCAGGCAAATTTTTTCTAACTAAGCCTAGTGTTTGACAAGAGCCAAGCCATGGATGAAATTTTGTTGCTCACTAAATCTCAATGATTTTTAATAGAGATATTGATATTCATATATCAAATTTTGGTAACATGTCGCCAAAGTGGGACTATATTATTCTATGGCTTAAATAAATGAATGCAGCAAAACCATAGTCTCCCTTATGCAAATGGAACCTTATTATAATTTGTTGGGGCGTAACCCTCTTAGCGACGTGCCACATCGAGGCTCGGTTATGGTAATAAATAAACAAGGGTCGGTCGTTATTCCTTAGTGGCGCGGTATATCGAGGCTCGGTTATGGTAATAAATATGCAAGGGCTGGGTCGTCACTCCCTTAGTGGCGCGCTACATCGACGCCCCGATATAGTGATAAATGAGGATCTTCGCACTTTAATCGGCAGACCCGAGGGGCAAGGAAGCAAGTCGATGAAAGTAGAATTCAGTTAGGTAGTTGAAATGCAGGGTCCTTAACAGGAAAGTAAAGAGAGATGGTTGATACTATGATTAGAAGACGTGTAAATATCTTATGCGTTAAGGAGACCAAATGGACGGACCAGAAGGCAAAGGAGGTGGAGAATACAGACTTCAAGTTATAGTACATGAAAAAAGAACGTAACAAGAATGTGGTAGACATCTTAATTGACAAGAGCCTTAAAAACGGAGTGGTCGACGTTAGGAGACAAGGGGACAGGATCATCCTAGTTAAGCTGGTAAATGGTGATATGGTTCTGAACATCATTAGTAACTACGCTCCACAAATAGGTCTAAGTGAAACCGCCAAGAGAAATTTCTGAAAAGATATATATGTCACGGTTAGATATGTGTCTAGTATAGAGAAACTTTTCATAGAAGAAGATTTCAACGGCTATGTTGGTACAACTAGTGGGAGTTTGAGAGAGTGCATGGTGGTTTTGGATATAACGATGGGAACCAAAAAGGAGAATAAATATTAAATTTCGTTATTGCTTATGATATCACGATAGCTAATAAATTCTTTCGAAAAAGACAATCGCATTTAGTTATTTTCGATAGTGGCCAACAGTCTAACCAGATTGACTTTGTCCTTACTAGAAGAGATGACAAACAAGCTTGTGTAGATTGCAAAGTCATACATGAAGAATGTGTCGTCTCACAACATCAGCTTTTGACATCCAAGTTTCTTCTTTGCATACGTGTCCGATAGGATAAAGGAACCAAGATTAGTAGGACGAAATAGTAGAAGCTCAAAGGAGACGCCTCACGGTGTTTAAGGATAAAGTGGTAGGAGAAGGGCATAGAATATGGAAGGAGAAGCAAATGACATGTGTGATGAGATGACAGCGCGCATTCGAAAAACGGCTACTGAGGTGTTTGGGATAAATGAAGAAAATAAATGCGGACCTAAAGATTTGTGGCGGTGGAACAGTGATGTGCAAAAGGCCATCAAAGAGAAGGAATGCTACAAATGCTTGCATCATCACAGGAGTGAGGACAACATGCAAAAGTTTAAAGCGGCAAAGAAGAATGTAAAGAAAGCGGTGAGTGAAGTAAGAGATCTGACGTATAAAAATTTATATCAAAAAGTACGAAGGAGGGTAAAAAAACGTCTATAGCATAGCTAAGCTCAACGAGAAGAAAACGAGAGACTTCAACCAAGTTAAATGCATCAAGAATGAGAATAATAGACATTTAGTGGGATGATGAGATTAAAAATAGATGGAGAGAATATTTCGACAAGTTATTCAATGAAGAAGGCGATAATACTACGATCGAGTTGGACACCCTTTTGATGGCACTAGCAGACATTTTGTTCGGAGAATTCAAGAGTCCAAGATAAAGAAGGCGCTAAAACGGATGAAAGCAGGCAAGGCGTTGGGGCCTGATGGCATCCCATTGAGGTGCGGAGATGCCTTGAAGATGTAGAAGTAGCCTGGCTAACTAAGTTGTTCAATAATATTTTCAAATCAACAAGATACCAGATGAGTGAAAGAGAAGCATATTAGTTCCAATCTTCAAGAATAAAGTAGATATTTAAAGTTGCACAATCTACAGAGAAATTAAGCTTATGAGTAGAGTCATTGAATATTGATTGAGAAAGATGACAAACGTTTTACAAAAACCAATTTGGTTTCATGCTTGAAAAGTCGACCTCAGAGACAATTTTCTTGATAAATAACTTATGAAGAGATTTAGGAAGCAAAAGAAGGATCTACACATAGTATCTATCGATTTGGATAAAATTTTGACAAAGTACCAAGAAAGATTATGTGGCAAACTCTGGAAAAAAAGTCCCAACAAAGTACATTATCTTTATCAAGGACATGTACGATGTTATGACTAGTGTCAGAGCATGTGATGGTGAAATCAGTGATTTTTCCATTAACATAGGATTACATCAAGGGTCGAGTTTGAACCCCTACAATTTTGTCCTAGTGATAGATGATGTTATGAATAGTATACAATGTGAGATTCTTGATGTATGCTTTTTGTTGATGATGTGCTGATTGAGAAAAGTAAGATAGAGGTTGATAAACAACAGAGTTGTGGATGTAACTTGAAATCAAAGGGTTTAAATCTTAGCAGAACTAAAACAGAGTATATGAAGTGCGAGTTCGGCGCTGTCGGGTAAGAGGATGGAGATGTCACTCTGGCTGGGTAAGTAGTGTCCAAGAAGGAATACTTCAATATTTAGAGTCAATGTTGCAGTATGATGGTGAGATTGACGAAATTGTTAATTATAGAATTCGAGCGAGATGGATGAAATGACGACCAACGTCTAGCATTCCCTGCGACATGAAAGTCTCATAAAAGCTGAAAGGAAAGTTCTACAGAACGGCAATCGAACATGCGATATTGTATGGTGCAGAATGTGGGCCCGCTAAAAAGATAACACGTTCAGAAGATAAGTGTAGCAGAGATGCGTATGCTGTGTTAAAACTGAGGTCATACAAGATGAGACCTAATTGGAAATGATGATATATGGGACAAACTTGAAATCGCACCAATTGATGAGAAGCTAGTCCAACACCGTTTAAGATGGTTTGAACATCTCCAACGGAGACCTCCCGAGACACATGTGCGCATTGGAATTATAGGTTGTATTGAATGCTCAAAGAGAGGTAGAGGTCGACCAAAGTTGACATAGAAGGGGGTAGTAAAAAGGAACTTAAAGGATTGGAATATATCCGAAAAGCTGGTGTCAGACAGAAGCGCGTGGAAGTTAAAGATTCACATACCAGAACCCTGAGATGAGAGTTTTTACTCGGGATTAGTTTAGGGATAGTGTTATAAGTTTTAAATTATAGGATTAGTGAAAAGAAGCCTAAGATGTAGTGTTTGATCTTCGGTCCCTATTACTATTAGCATCATTATTACTATTAGTATTATTATCATGGTTTTTTAAATCTATTTTTATTTTTATTCTTTTATTTTTTTATAATTATTTGTTTAAATATTTTGCTTTATTTTATTTTTTATCTTTATTTCTATTTTCGCCTTTTTAAAAAAATCTATTATTGTTATTATTAGTTTTAAATTGACTTTGTTATTTAGTTTTGAGTTTCATCTCTAACCGACCCCAACTTGTTTGGAAATAGTGGTTTAGTTGTTGTTGTATCTGTCGCGTACATTTTAAAAGGACCAAATGCTATGGTGTTTTATAAGCTCCACCGATCTGTAATATTGTAACTTCTCTGTAGCGTATCCTAATCAACTGGCATTGCTTTGTGCATCAATGCAGTATAGTTTTCTTCAACATTGTTGCCAATATGACTCTTTAAACTTCCTTAACTTGTGTTTTTGGATCTATAAGCATTGTTGCCAACATAGTTTATCTAGACTGCAGCCAGAAGTGTTCTACTAATCCAAATGAAATATCGCAGCACAAAAAATTTTGATAGATAAGAAACTTACCATATTGTAAATGAAGAGCAATCTAGAGTTGAGAGCTAAATATTTACGGATAGTCCCCTCTCCCTTCAAGAATTATCATTATTATTTTGTTACGCTGCCCTTCCTAGGTCCTAAACAACTGATCGTGATAACAAATGATGACAAGAACCATAACAAATTTATTAAATTTGCACAGACTGCACAGATAAGATGGTAGAAACTTCTAAAATAATTGTCACGCAGGTTATCACCCGTAAGAAAGGAGAGAAAACTAGCACTTTCGAGTGGAATAATTCAACTTTGTTAACAAAAGAGATGTGAAGTAACAGCAATATCAAAAACAGCTTGAAATATTCCATAACTAAAAACAGTTACCTGTAAAAAATCCAGCAGCTGGCACAGCATCTAAAAAAGTTTCTATAGCTCCCAAGATGTACCTAAATATGGGTCATAAAAGCACTTATTTATTAAAACTTCTCTCTCACAAAAGGAAGATTCCTGCCAATGTACAAAATACAGAATAAATGCAGCCACTCAGAAGCATCTTCCATATTATTCACCAATTGTTCATGTCAACTTACTGATGCAAACAGAATCATTCGTCATCTTGCCAAAAACATATAGCATTTATTATGTTTTCTTTTAGGAGGTCATTATATGATGCATCTTTTAAGAGGTCATTATATGATATAGATGTTTCATACGTTTTTCCCCACAAAAAAGAATTTAATGCTGGTAGCAATAAGAAGTTAAAATAGTGATTTGAACAATGCTAGTATTCCAATTAGCATGTCAGGTTCATGTTAATAGTCGCTGTCAGGCTCATGTTAAAAATTGCTTTAAGATTTTAGCAGAATATATACAATGTACAACACGATATAATACATTTCAAAATATCTGTTTTAACTCTTTGACGATGAACTCTTTTTAAGAAACCGCAAGTAAAAAAAACTTTTACAGTTCATAAACAATAAACATAGACAAATGGGCTGTCATTAGGAAAAGAAAATCTAAAACAGCTCAAAAATATGTCAAGGACCACTAGCTCAACTAGTTAGTGGTATGGTGCTCTAGCCTTAGGTGCTGAACGTAATGGGTTCAAACCCCGGAGACATCAAAATGAGTGTTCTGCTTGAATAATGTATCACTCTTACTATATAAAAAAACAGCTAACTAGGCTAATTTTCTGTCGAAATTCACAAAAGTAAAAGTACAATACTCTAATGTTGAATAGGGGGTGTAGCTCACATAGAACCAGCAACAGCATTCCCAAGAAAAAAACATAATCCAATGCTAACCCCAACTTCTGGCCCAAGGGCTCGACCAATGAGGTAATATGGACCGCCACCCTGAAAGCATACATTGGGATATGTGGTGAATGTTAGTCCAAATGTTGATTGAATTTTTTTATACAATAAGTGTGCATAAACAATCAATCAAATCCTCAATTTATAGGTAAATATCTGGTTGATCACAAATGTTCAACTTTGCTGTTGCTCAATGGATTGTTTGCGAGTACTAAAATATGAATTTCAAGATAACTAATAAAGATGATTTTTTGTAAGAGCATGGTACAATGGTATTATGAGCCTACCCTTGAGCACTCAGCACATGACAGCTACTATCACACCACATGGATGGCAGAGACATTCAGATAAATTATATGTAAATTTTATTTTCATGTTGCATCCTAATTGCCATCTTGCCTTGATAGACAGTTTAGCATTAACTAGAACCGTCGGGTTGGACCCAACCTGGCAAATCTATAGTGTAATCGGATAGGTATTGTTGGGTCCAAACTATGTGTTTTAAAATCTGAACTGGTTCCAATCCAATATTCGGCTTGAATCGATTCAAATTGAATTTGATCGGGCCTTTATGAAACTTTTCATTATCCATACCGACCCGATGAATCAATCCAATTTGAGTTCACAGATTTCAATTCTAATTGCGAATCCCACTTTCTTTCAAACTACTTTTTTATAATGAAATCTTCTTCACAAGTGTTTATTTTGTCGAGGACAAGTTAATAGCACAAAAACTTCAATTTTATGTATGTTCACAACTGAAACCTATATTTGAAGAAACAAAGATCATTATTATAAAATGTCTAACAAAAACATCACATAAACCATGCTAACATAAATGAATGAATGAATTCTCTACCCTGCCATGAAAAGGGTGGGATCTGGTAACAGATACCTCGCTATACAAGGGTCAGGAGTCATATGACAATCAGATGTCTTTCTAAAATATTCCAAAAGTAGTCCGAAGACTTGAATCCATAAACAGAACTGGTATGAACACATTGGTTAATCATATTGTGACCAACCCATGATTAATCATACGGTGGCAAACCCATCCCTTTTAGTCAAAGATATACAGGGTCGTGAGATGGTGAATATACTTCTCAAAAAAAAGTAGGCTGCTAAAGGCATCTTGATTTCCTCTAACTAATACCATCACTAAAAAATAACAGAAAATTCTCCTGCTGTACCTCATAATATCGTTAATAATCTTGGGGCTACCAATACTTAAAAATTTATCAAAAAGTCACAAATATTCAAAAAAACGGTGAATAGTGAGATTGATCTACTCAATTGCTAATTAGTCAATCAAGTCAATGTAAGCATAATCACGAATAAGACGCTTCAAAAAATCCTCCGAATTATATTTTTTTTTCCAAAAAATTTAAGAAATTCAGCAATAATAAAATAAATAAATAAATAATTGCAATTTTCAGAAAAATCTAGTTTCGAAGATGTTAGGATTGACGAATATTTATATAGAATTCATTTCTATTTTTATTTTTTAAAGGTGAAAATTGCTAAGCAGTGATATTGTTATGCCGAAGCATGCTGAACCTCATCATGGTGTTCTCTTGTTCAACAAAAATTAATCGATGAATATGATCTGCAGGGTTATATCTCATGTTTTGTAATTAATTGTTGAAATTACACACACTCTTGTGGTATTAGGAAGAGTAACACTTAACAGATTGTAACTAAACAAGAACGGTATTAGTAATTAAACTAGAATGGTTTTAGTAAGAGGAAATTATGGTGCCCATAGCATCACACGAGAAAAATTCATACGCAATGCAACTGCAGCATAACATCATCAATTAGCAAATTATGTTACTTTTTAAATTAAATGGGTTTTAAACACCTGGTTCTAACTCAATACAGTTTTACAGAAAAAATAAAAGGGCATTTTGATTTAGGTCTCTGTTTAAAAAAAGTTCAGTCATACATCACTTCAATAAAAATCACGTAAACCATGTTTCTTTTTTATTATAAAATTGTTATTCAAAATGATGTTAAATTCGATTTCCTGAGTTTCTCCTCAATCATTATCCAAACTATTTTTTTTGTAAGTTAATACCGAATGAAATGTACTCAAAAATTGTTATATGTCCAAATAAATACTATTTTTTTACAGTTGAAGACTACCATACAAAATAATTATGGTGTAATTAATTGCAGCCCAAAAAAATTGTAGTGCAATTATATACAATCATATTGCAATTATTTACAGCGTCAATAGTTTTTGTTGTGCAACACATAATAAGTGGAAATATAATGCATAGCACTTGCACTATAAAACGTACAAGTATTGTTGGTAAAACCACTAGTATCTCCATAGAAAATGTTGCATTGCAACTATTTGCACTGTAGTTATTTGCATTGCAACTATTTGCACTGCAACTATTTGCACTGCAAATAATTGTTAGGAAATCAAATCTACGGTTTCGATGACAACAACTATAAAATGGAGATCGAATATGCATATATATTTCTATATACAGGTACTTGCTAGAGCAACATCACTAGAAAGACAAGAACAAGGCTCAAAGAACGTTACATGAGACTACAAGTCGATAGGATCAAAGAAGCAACAGAAAAGGATGCACAAAACAGACATGCACAAGTTTCAGACGTCTGGGTGCACAAGCCAAACGTTTGAATAAGTCCTCTGCAACAAACAGACAGACTAAACCAGACGTCTGTTAGTTGCACTCAGACGTCTGAAAATCTATTATGTACAAAAAATATATAGTATTTGAACTCGAATTTTAAATTTAAACTTCAACTGCCACATTCGAATAGACATCTTCGCTTCTCTTCGCTGCAATTCTTCATCATCAACAGAAGCAACTGTATAGCACTTGTTAATGGATGTAACTACTCAAAGAATCTCTCAACAACTATATATATCATCAAGAATCAAGAGATCAAATTACTTTTACTCACTCTTACTTTCTTTTACTTACCTTACTTACTTGCACTCTCCAATTACATACTATTATATTCTTAATCTCTAGCAATCTATACTTGTATTTCATTCTTCCAAATATTCAGTTCTTCATAGAAAATACTCTCTAGATATATATTGGAAGCATTTGTACTAATTATTCGATATCCGTGTTATAGAACACACATTTGACAAGAAAACCTTATTGTAACAAAACATATTCCTTTGAGAGAAGCGAGGGTGTTTGATAGTCGAATCCTGAAGGGGAGCTTGGGGACTGGACGTAGGACGAAAGGTCTGAAGCAGTATAAATTCCACGTGTGTTTATTCTATATTTACTTGGATTAATATTGTTTTAGTTGCATCATATATTTTGTCACATATACTTGCATCTACACTATACGATCCACCCTGTAGACTTTCAATTGGTATCGGAGCAAGGTTAGATCAAAGTACAGTAACACGTTTTTGAATCACTATAATATGACAAGTATTTTTCAAGAAGGTCAATCCACAGCACGACCACCACTTTTTAATGATTCTAACTATGCATATTGGTCAACACGTATGAGAATTTTTATGGAAGCTAATGGAATGGAAATTTGGTCAGCCACTCAAAATAAATATGAAGCACCTAACACTGCTATGAACACATGGAATGATGCACAAAATACCGCAGCTTCTAATAATGCCAAAGCTATGAATGTTCTATTTTGTTCACTAGATAAGAATGAATTTTCACGTGTTACGTTATGTAACACTGCATATGATATTTGGCGTACCTTACAAGTTACACATGAAGGCACAAACAAAATTGAACAAACTAAGATTTCAATTTTACAAAATCAATTTTCATCATTTAAAATGAAACAAAATGAACCTATAGTAGACATGTACTCTAGATTCCAAACCATTCAACACGATTTAATGGCACTTGGAGTCAAATTCACAAATTTTGACTTAGTATTTACAATACTCAATTTTTTAACTTCAGAGTGGGAAAGAAAAGTATTAGCTATCGAATAAGCTAATGATCTCTCAACACTCTTAGTTGAAGAATTAATAGAAAATTTAATGTCCTATGAAGCTAATTTGCAGACACGAAAAGAACAAAATTCGAAAAAGAAGAACATAGCATTCCCAGCAACAAATAAAGACTCTGACTTAGACGAAGAAGAAATTGCATTTATTGCTAAAAACTAAAACAAATTCAAGAAGTTTAAGAGAATGACTAGATTTCAAAAAGGAGAAAAATCAAGCTCAACAAATCATACATCAATCAAATGCTATGAATGTGACCAATTTGGACATATGAAGAAAGATTGTTTCAAGGTCAACAATGATAAAAAGAAGAACAAATTTGTAAAATTCAAAAAGAAGAAAGCTTTCAAAATAACATGTGATGACTCGGATTCTTCATCATCATCAGACAGTGACAGCGACAGTGACGGAGAACAAGCTAATATATGCTTTATGGCACAAACTGATGAGGTATGTTCTGAACGTAGCTATGATGAATTATTAGAACTTAGCATGGAATTAGATAATAAATTTAGACAAATTAAAAAATTGAACAAAAAAATATAGCCAAAATAAATAGATTAGAACTTGAAGTAGGAATGTTAAAAGATGAAAAAATTATTTTAGAGGAGGAACTAGAATTATCTCGAGAAAAAATTAAAAATAGTTTGGTTAAAAAGGAGACTATAGTTATAGATTTTGGTAAAAACTAAACTAGAAAAAGATGACCTGTTAAAAGAAAATATCAACTTGAAAAGTAATTTTGAAACATTGAAAATTGAAAATTTAGAATTAAAAGAAAATTTAGATAAAATTACAAATAATGTTTCAAAATTTAATAAAGAAAAACAACATTTGGAAAATCTTATCAAAACTTCAGAACCATCAGATAATAGAAATGCAATAGGATTTAAAAATATTTCTAAAAAAAAAGGGAATAATATCAAGAAATATAGTTGTATTTATCAAAAAAATTAAAAGATCACCTAAGTCAAAATACGAATACCAGAAATATAAAAAATTTGATTCCTAAGACAAATAATAATTTGATTAGACAAAAACATATTAATAATCTTTTTTAAAATGTAGTCTATAATAAAAATTATGTTCATAAAAGTATCAAACCTTCTCGGATATGGCTACCTACTCCTCCTAACATCTAGGACCCTAACAAAGTATATGGGTACCAATTAAATCATCTTTTATCTTGTAGGTACCCAAAATAAAAAATAATGAGAAATAGATACTTGATAGTTGATGCTCCAAGCATATGACCGGAAATTCAAATATAACATACATGAACGGTAACTTTTGGAGATAACTCAAAAGGATACGTCGTGGTCATTGGAGAAGTCATCAACTCTGGTATTTCTAACTCTCCTATTATTACAAATGTTTAGTTAGTAGAGAATTTAAAACACAATACACTTAGTATTAGTCAATTATACGATAAAGGTTTTCAAATCAATTTCGAAAAAGATAGATGTAATATTTTCGACGATAACAAACAACTTATATTTGAGGGTTTTATAAACAAAAATATTTATGTCTTAAACACGAATTTAAATCGAAATTCATATTTGTGTTTAACCGCCAAACATGATGATCCATGATTGAGGCATAAACGATTTTGTCATATTAATTTTAAATATATTAATAAGTTAGCAAAATATGAGCTAGTTAAATGATTGCCTAAAATAAATTACCAAGTAGAAAATTTATGTGACGATTGTCAAATTGAAAAACTAAAGAAAATCTTTTTTAAATCTAAAAATAATATTTCTACAAAACAACCATTAGAATTATTACATTTAGATTCATTTGGTCCAACTCAAGTACGATCTATAAATCAAAACAAATATGTTTTCGTAATAGTTGATGATTTTTCAAGATATACATTGACTTTATTTTTAAAACATAAAAGATACACCTTTGGTATGTGTAAAAATTTTGCTAAAAGAATTAAAACACAAATGGACCTGAAATTACCTCTGCCTAATAAAAAAAATGAAAACCAGTCTATTTCAGACGTTTAACTATGAATTAGACGTATGAACAAAGTCTCTGCCTCCATATTATAAAAACTCAGCTCATTTTCAGACGTCTGATATTAAAACCAGACGTCTGAGAAAACTATCTGTCATATGCAAATAAAATTTCGACCTATTTCAGACGTCTGATAATACTCTCTGACTATCACAATTTACAAATCGATCAAATCCAGACGTCTAACTCAACCAACCAGACGTCCGGTTCTATTTACTGTCTTCAAACTAGGTTAAATTAGACGTCTGAATTACCTTCCAGACGTTTGAAATTCAATCGACGCTTTAAAAACCATATAACGTCTATTTTTTTACTTCTCTCACTTAAATTTTAATTCGTTTCTACAGCATGGACGGTTTTTCAATTCTAAAAAATACTTCCGTCTTCAAATATCTCTCAAATTCAATGGCTCCTAAAACAAAAAACCCTAAGATCTCTAAACGAAAGCAAGACCAGGCAACTTCATCCAATCCTCAAGTTTGCTCTGATGATCAAATAAAACGATGGATGAATCGTGTACCGCATTCGCTTAAGAGATACGACGACATTCAAAAGAAGAAGCTCCATACAGGTCCATTTTATAATTTACTCAAATTCCCAATGTACAATTTAGATGAAATGTGCGAAAGTGCTGGTTTAGAAACTTTGATATCTTTTAACCTCAATAACATCCAAATTGATCAGTTAGCTATGTTTCTCTTCTACGCTAATTTGGATAGCACGGCAGTTTGGAACACTGAAAACGACGATAATTGGTTATGGTCTAGCGTTTATGGCAACACAATTAGGCTCACTTCAGTAATCATAGGCAGAACTCTCGGATGTTCTGACACCGGTAAAGATTTATATAATATTCCCGGTATGCGTTTCAAACCGAGAGACAATATCACACATCAAATATGGAATGATGAAATGCCTAAGTTCGCATCTAAATACCTAAGACCTAAGGCAAGACTTATAACTCGAATGATTATCAACTCTATCATTCCTCGTCTTAGTAGTCATGGGCAGATAACGGAGTTAGAGCACAAGGCCATGTATGCTATATTCAACGGAACAAGGGTTAATTGGGCTAAATTTATATTTGACGAGCTCAAACATTTTTGGACTCAATCATGCCCATCGATTATCTACCTCACATACATCATGAGACTTCTACGTGCTCACAACATCTCCTTCTATTTATCCACTTTTGAAGAAATTTCTCTAAAATATGCTTCCACAAAAATTTTCTCACTGATGCACCTACCAAAAATCCTCCGGAGTTTATATCATTCGACGAGTGGACGCAACGTCGTCAAGCCAAACAAGCTGGGCCTCCACCTCAAACACAACCTCAACCATCACAAGAGGCGGAGCAACATCGCGAATATACTCCTCCTCCTGCACCCTTTGATTATACATCGCAGGACGACATTTTGAAGACTCGCACAGAGACGAATCCAAATGAGAGTATTCGCGACTTGACTCTTCAAAATCAGCTTATTTGTCTCGGAATCAAAAAGCATTGGCTAAGCGTATTGGTAGTTTTTAAACATCTTTTGCTACACGCATGACCATAATTGAAACATCACTTTCAATTGTATTATCGGTTCTAAAAGAGGTTCTTCAAAGGGTTTGTGGCCCTACACCGCCTCCAGAAGATTGGTCAACCCCATTGTCCTCTCCTCCTTCGAAGCATACCAAACTTTTTGAGGAGAACGAACCTCTAGAACAAACTCCGACATCTCCTAAAAAGCAATCTATCTCTTCCACAAATGACAATGAAGGAGATGATCAGGAAAAAGCTTCCCCAAAAGACTCTTAGATTTTTAGGACTTCATCTTATGTATAAAAATTATAAAAATCTATGAATGTAATCGATTAATGTAATTAATGAAATTCATCTTTTTGGTGTGTTATTTTTTTATTTCTGATTGGTAAATATTAAATGGAATAGAAATAATGTCTACAATTAAAAAGTTATGAATCCACTTTTATAATGCAAAAGGGGGAGAAATAATAAAGATCACAATAAATTATGAAAAGCACATATTCAGGGGGAGATTTATGAAATAATATATAAGTACATTATATAGTTGTCATCATCAAAAATGTGGAGATTGTTAAGAAATCAAATCTACAGTTTCGATGACAACAACTATACAATGGAGATCGAATATGCATATATATTTCTATATACAGGTACTTGCTAGAGCAACATCACTAGAAAGACAAGAACAAGGCTCAAAAAACGTTACATGAAACTACAAGTCGATAGGATCAAAGAAGCATCTGAAAAGGATGCATAAAAAAATGCACAAGTTTCAGACGTCTGGGTGCACAAGCCAGATGTCTGGAAAAGTCCTTTGGAACAAACAGACAGACTAAACCAAACGTTTGGCAGTTGCTCTCAGACGTCTGAAAATCTACTATGTACAAAATATATATAGTATCATACGTCTGATACAAATATCAGACGTCTGATTTCGAACTCGAATTTTAAATTTAAACTTCAACTGCCACATTCGAATAGACATCTTCACTTCTCTTCGCTGCAATTATTCATCAACAGAAGCAACTGTAGAGCACTTGTTAATGGATGCAACTACTCAAGGAACCTCTCTACAACTATATATATCATCAAAAATCAAGAGATCAAATTACTTTTACTCACTCTTACTTTCTTTTACTTACCTTACTTACGCTCTCCAATTACATACTCTATTATATTCTTGATCTCTAACAATCTATACTTGTATTTCATTCTTCCAAATATTCAGTTCTTCATAGAAAATACTCTCTAGATATATATTGGAAGCATTTGTACTAATTAGTCAATATCTGTGTTATAGAACACACATTTAACAAGAAATTCTTATTGTAACAAAGCCTATTCCTCCGGACGAAACGAGGGTGTTTGATAGTCGAATTCTGTATGGGAGCTTGGGGACTGGACGTAGGACGGAAGGTCCGAACAAGTATAAAATCCTAGTGTGCTTATTCTATATTTACTTAGATTAATATTTTTTTAGTTGCATCATATATTTTATCACATATACTTGCATATACACTACGATCCACCCTGTAGAATTTCAATAATTGCATCATCATCCTAGCTTTGGCTATTACTAGACTTCATCGCGGTTACAACAACAACCACCTCCTCTGACTACCACCAATCAACTCTAACATCAAGATTCGCACTTAACGGTCTCAAACTCACATCCTCCGATTGCTTCTACAGTAAATCCTAATTTTTTTGTCAATTAAAACCAAGGTTCCAACTTCCGACCGGCCACTTCGGAATTTCGGCCACTTCGGTCTGGTTCCGACAATGATCGAACCGAAATTGAAAGAAAACATCGTTTTCGGTTTTGGCAAGTACAAAGAAGAAATCTGTCATAAAATCATATCATCGCTCCGAAATCATACAGGAAAAGTTTAAATAAACATAATCAAACACAACAATTTTCGTACTGCCAAAATCACACCTGAAATCAGCTTATTTTACTATCGAGAATCCGAAAAGTGGAGAGAAACGACGATTTTGAGTTAAATGAGTGGTTGGGATTGATTGAGAATTCGAGAGCTGGAATAACATATGTATCCGGGTTTAGATCGGGCATTGTTTCTGAAGCGAATGGTAAAAGAAAACGAATTAGGGCTAAATGTATGGAAGGAGAAGAAGGGGGAACGAGCAATTTACCTGTTAATTTCAAGTGGGCTTGTGCTGTAATCATAAGTTTGTTAATGACTTGGGTTATTAATTGGTTTAAATTAAGGTGGGCTTAGCTATAATTGTAATCTTTTATACATTTTGAAAAGTGTAGTATAGTATAAATGTATATTGGGGGTAAAAAAAAATTTATAAAAATATTTAAAAGTAACGGGTTTAGTAAACCGGAATTAGAACGGAATTTTTGAAATTTTCGAAATGGAATCGAAATTTTCAAACTCAACAATGTCCAGAACGGAAACGGAAAAACAAACTTTGAACCTTGATTAAAACCATAATCTCGATCACCAAAGATGAGCTTTCGACCAAGCTCTAGCATCAATCTCTCCTCCCATCGAGCAGTACTCATCTACAACAAAATTGATGCCTTTCATCATCATCGATGTTTCAATATTTGGTAGATCCAAGAATTTGTAGTGGAGATATGTAATGGAAGGATGCAAAAAAATATTTTTTGTAGAAATAAGAATGTGCAGCAAATTTCCACAAAATGACAACCAACAATCATGAATATTCGTGGCTTCTATGATTTTAAGTGTTAAATATTACCAACCATTTCAACTATAGCATGACATCATTGAAGCTATTTACAATGGAGCTCTCAACAAAATATGTCCTGGGTCATTTCAGTTTCTATTAATGGGAAGCTATTTTCGTTGTCATTTTTATTTACGTATCGGTTGTTACAATGTCAAATAATTTTCGATTTGTTCCGTAAGGTGTTAGGTCAAGTCTCACAACGAGTGCAATCTTCATGTTTAGTTGCAACCATTGAGCATGGAATCCAAAACCACCTACCAGTGATAGGATGGAGGAAAGTGAAGATGGATTAATGTTGTTATGCCGCTTATCCCTGAGCAACACACATGCTACAGTGAGCAAGATAGAAGATCGTGATCCTACAAGTGTGAGCTAACTTTAGGTCAATTATTTTAAACAAAAATAATTGGCAGTATAAATCAAAACAAACATTACTAACATCCTTAGATAGTTTGGTCAATTTTGAACATAATCAAAGAACCATGTCAGAAATGATAAAAGAACAGAAAAAAAATCTCAAAAATGAAAAACAAAACGCTATCCCTCATGTTCAGTTGTTTATAGCTTAATGGGATTTAAGCATTGTTCAAATTCCAACTTTGACGAAGATGATTGTAAATAAATGTTTTCATATAAACAATAAATTAGGAGAGGAGTCCACTACGCTACCGCTGTTATGTTATTCAAGGCGGAGCAGGAGTCCAAGCAAAGCATGGGCGAATATAGAAGTTTGCTACGTACATGTGATAAAAATAATTTTGCATATAATGAAAAAATGATAGGTTTCATACGAAATGAAATGGCACAATATTTGTAGTATATGTGCCCAAATAAAGGATAATAATCTCATTAACTAATTTATCAATTTTTCAGAAATGATAGAGCGAACAAATTTCTATCTACACTATAGAGAACAACACCATGAAGACATATAAAATTATTGGATATCTATAATAATGAACAAAAAGAATATACTGCTTTAGGAACAAATTTATAAGTAAAATAAAAAAAGGTTAAAAAGAAAAAGGTGGTTTTAAACATCCTAGAAAAGAGAACCAGATTTTGTGATGATGAGCATGTACAAGAATACTTACCCAAAATGTAAGATAACTATAAAAACAATAACTATATATTGTATGAAATTCAATTGGTTTTTGTTAAAGCATTGTCCATTTATTATTTTACTAGAAGTGATAAACACACACATACGCATAATTGTTTCAGCGATAAAAAATGACAATAAGTGAAACAATACTAGTAGTCTACAGAAGTTACGCAATTCATATATTATAATACTTATACCATAGTTATAATAAAATACTATTATATTAAATCATCGTAACGTAAATTTAGTGAACTATCAATGATGCGCTTTTATCCCAAAACGAATGGGGTGTAAAGACTATAGAGAGTTATTTATTGTGGTTATCTTCTAGGTTCAAAGTGCAATGTAATATGTGGGAAAATGTGTGCTACGGTAACAGCTATTTTAAATATTATTGACAACATTTTATCTTTAATCAATTTTTCCATCACTGAATATGTTAGGATACTTTATTTTTTGGTAAAATGGATGATTGTATGCTGTTAATGAACTACATTAAAGTCCGAAGAAATAAACCCTAAGAGATGTTTGAGGATGTCTCTACATAAATTAGTGCTCAATCATCCGACCACTCTTTGAGGACTATTTTGTAAATTGGTAATTGATTTTCGAGGATTGAAACCAAGACCTCTATATCTCTACTGTGGAATCCTTACACTTAGACTACTGGTTCGTTTTTAATAACACTTGGTTACTATTTATAGTATTGTTAATTTAATGCTATTAATAATAACCAAGTTACTATCGATAATATCCCCATACTCCTGTACATGTCGATCAAATTACTACGATTATAATTCAGTCCGCTGAATTGTCATCTGTTATATAAGTATCAACTTTACATATAACAGAAATCGATCTACTGTTTCATAATATATGTATCCATGCATCTGTTTAATATTTATTTTAAGTTAGTAATTAAGCATGTTTAACAAAAAAAATTGGGCATTAAAATATACAGTTTCTTTAAAAGCTGATGAACATGAAGCAATCAGAATATAAGTTATAATGAGTTCCAACTAATCTTAGTCCCTTAAAATTTATCTTGGTAGCATAATCACGTTGAATAAAAAAGTATAAAGTAGTTTTTTTTCCCCTCTAAAAGGTAATGGATAATCTTGTCATTAAATGAAGACTATGAAGTTTGCATGAGTGTAAAACCGTTGAATTTCAAATTTTACATTTTTTGGTTATGTAGAAATTTGGATTTGAAAATCCCCCAAATTTCAAACAATATATGAAACTAGAAACCACTATTTCAAAAATCCTTAATCAAAATTTTAAACTATTTTGTTTATATACTAGCATATGACACGCACAATGTGCGCATGCATACACGTGATGTAGAGAATGCACGTGATGTAGAGATGCCATATAATTGGAAAAGTTTAGATGATATTAGTGTAACTTTGACAGACAATAGTTGAAATATTGACGCAACTGTGAATCCCGTACATCAATTCTCTCTATTGTAGTAAACATATGTGTATGCACGCATGTGTGCCTACATATGTGTATGCATATGTGTGTGTCCGTATACGTATATCTCATTTTCGAATTCCGGCCGGCACGCTGGAATTTCGTCGGTTCCGTCCCAATTCCGGCGTTGACCGGATCGGAATTGGATTAAAATCTCATTCCGGTTACACTAAAAATAAAATCTTTACTTTGCTTTTACCTCTAATGTCCTTTGTCGAGCATGCCATTCATTGTCGAGCAGATCTCGAGCTTGAATAAGCATTTTTATATGTTTATAGGTGTACCAATTTAGGGTTTTTTTTATTTAGGAATTCATATTTCATGTCGAGCTGAATGAATGAGGTAACGATGAAATATTAGGGCTTTTGTTTTCCGATTCAATTTGAGCGGCTTATGAAACTATTGGATAACTAAAGTGTCGGGCTTTATTATTGTAGACTGGGCTTTATAATGGCTTTGTTAGTTAAAACACTACTTTGTATGTAACATTTAAACTATTAATAAATTTGTGTTAATATTTATAAATTCAATACATAAAAAATAAGAAAACAATACCGAAATTTATGAACCGGAATTAAAACGGAATCGTCGGAATTTCCGAAGCGGAACCGAAAATTTTGAAATCTCAACCGACTGAAACGAAACCGGAATACAGAACTTTGAACCTTGGTGTATATATATATATATATATATATATATATATATATATATATATATATATATATATATATATACGTATATGTATGCATATGTATATGCATGTGTGTGCATTTTATGGTTATTTAGCAAATTAGATTTGAAACTCCTTTAAATTCAAGCATCATTTGGAATCAAAACTGCCATTATAGAAAAATTATCAAGCAAACATTTTTTATTATTAGGTTTACTGACTAATTTAAAAGTATGTTCATTGTATATATTTATCGATTATATAGTGATTTAGACTTGTTAATCATTGAAACTAAAGCAGTGTTTAAAACTACAACGGTCATAGATAAAAGTTTTAACAAGTACTGCTACATTTACTATTTACCCGGTCATTTTATAAAAAGTGTTGCATTTTTTTTTTACATAGTTAATAAACTTATGCACATTTATCACCTATTGTAAAAAAAATGTATTCAATTTGATAGAACAAGCATCTCATCTTATTCAAGCTTTTGAATTTAATGAAGGCATGCCACATGTTTCCTCGTTGAATGATGAATTCATATTCATAATATGCTTTTATAAAACCAAATTTAATCAGTTTGTGAAGTCTTCAGCTTTGTAGTTTGACTATTAAGTGCTAATCCAGTATGGATGAAAAATAGCCTAATAGTTATAAAAAAAATCGATATATGTAATATATATTTTATCAATATTCCCCTTTTAGAGACATGACTACCATGCTGTTAGGGGTGCCGTGGTGCGTTGTTTTAGCGTAACTTTGCAATTTTAACGTCCACACCTTGTTCTGTTCTGTGCTCGAGATGCTGTCGGAATGCTATATTTCATTTGGTTTCTTGGGATGCTAAGAAAATAGATGTTTTTGACAGTTTTCTTCAATTTTGTTTTACAGGTTTGACGAAATCGAATACAATCACAATACAAGCATTTAAATACTTTTTATTTGTTTAAGCTCTTCATATTCTCATAGTATTTTAATCAATTTCTATTTCTGTATTTCACTTAAAATTATACATGCAATTAACCAAGAACTATTCTTCTTCATAATTGAAAATAAAGGTAAATCAAAATTTACTCTTTAATTTCTTACTACTTCCAAATTCGTTTTTAATGATTTCTTCGTTTGCTATCTCACTTCTAATTATATTTTATGATTCTTTTTTTTTTAATTTTGTAAATACCATAAAGTGGCCCGTTACAGAGGAAAAATTGAACTGCTCACCATCACCTAGATTCTTGTTTGAAGCTTTCATTATATCTAATACATAGTTTTCATGGATTTTCTAATTCGATACTGACCCATCACTAAATCTAAGCTTACCACAAGATCAATATCAGCACCTCAAGCATCATCAATATGAAGACCTATGCAGAAAGTATGATCATCAACAAGATCATCACAAACAATGCATATACTAACTTCTGTGCCTAATGGTGGACTGGTTTCATCAACTGTTATTCCCTTCTTATTATCGACCATGCAACCAAGTGTTGAGAAAATATTTCCCTCATCCAACTCCTCTCGTCGTGGCACGAACATCTTTCATTACTCTCGATACTACACCTTAATTTTCATAATGCAACCACGATGTTTTACTTTTTTTGGCGAAGCTAACCGGTTTTATAACCATCCACACTTTTATTAAAACAAAAAAAGCAAGACAAGTACAACCAAAAAAGAATACCAAAAACGAAGGACGGCAAACAAAAGCCCCAACGCAAACCAAAAATAGAGCCGAGAGACCTCACTAAGTACCACCCAAACCCTAGAATATTCTCTAAGCAATTAAGAGTTCCATCTCACTTTGGTTAATATTGAATTTGGCCACCTTTCTTTTGATACAATACGTACTAGCAGCAATGATTCTTCTTGCTACTACCTCTACTTGATAAGAACTAGTCAAATTATATGCTATGTCGTTCCTTTCCCTCCAAACCTCATTTGCAACCTTCTTAAGTGTCGTAATAACCGCAAAGCTTTGAAGACCTATCCATCTTGTTCTATTATGAATTTCAAACCAGATATTCTCACTTAAGAGTGAGGACAAAATAACTATATAAGCTTGACATCACTTGTTTCCAAACCTCATGTACAAGTAGGTATATGTCGCACGTCCAAATTTTTCACAATCAAAGTTGTCAAGGCGAAATAGTCCTAAAAAGCACAACACTAGTGCCTAGCGCTTTTTTGGACGCTTTGAGTGTGTTTTCTTCTATTTCAGCAACAAAAAATGCACTTCAAAACCATTAAAATTGATGTTTGAAGAGTAGAAATCAAAACGGCAATAGGCAACAGTTTGAGAGTTGAAATCAATAGCTTTAATTTTTTCTTCTCTTTGTTACTTTTTTGCTCTAACACGAGATTGAGATAGAAGTGACATCAGGTTTGTGTTAAATGCAGTGTTTTAAAAAACGGCAAGCGGGCGCAATTGAAAATGCACCGAGGTGCAAGTCAAAATGCGTTTTACCCCAAAGGCTTACGCCTCAAACGGTTGAGACGCAAAAAATACACGCCTCTGCTTAAAAACGCAGTGAGGCTCAAGCTTCTCAAGCAAAAAAAAAATTTGTGTTGCTCCTAGTAGTTAAGGCGCTAAGGCACAAAAATGCACAACGTTTGAGCCTTGGGCTTTTATGTTTGTCTTTTATACACGTTTGATGTACTGTTTTACTAACTGCAAATTAATTTTAAACCATATTTTATAATTTATTCAACTATTTAATATGTTATTAACTAAAATTTAAATTTTAAACCATGTTTTATAAATCATTTAACAATTTAAAATTTTTATTTAATTATTTTGTAAACTAAAATTTGAATTTTGCAAAAATGCGCTTCAAACTGCAAAAAGACGCACTCAAACTGAAAAATGACGCAAACCTTGAGTCCTGACTTTTTTGACGCACTCAAACTGAAAAAGCTCGATTCCAGAGCAAAAGGAGGATTTTTTTTTACCTCATGCAAATGCAACTGGATTCTGTTACTGAAATCGAGCTCCATTCTGTAATTGAGTTCAAATTCGATTATGAAATCGAATCGATTCCAGCATCTGGAATCAAACTCGATTCCACTAACTGAAAACGAGTAGATTCCACTTGCTAGAAGAATCGACGGCAATCTTTATTTTTTATTTTTTTTATTTTTAGTTTAAAAAACCTGTTTACTGAATGATTTTTGTTTCCCCGTGCATAGTGTAAACTATTGTGCATAGCGTAAACCGAGGAGATGAGCAAGAAAATATTGCGTGGAAGTGAGTTAAAGATTTTTCGGATTCCACCAATTCAAAATACTTCCTTCGTGGATTTTGTGATCATACATGCACCGAAGGAATTGCTCGTTTTGCGTTTTTCTTTTATCCAAAAAGCTTACGCATCAACATTTCGAGGTTTACGCCTCGCCTCACGGACCCGAAAACACGAAATGCCTTTTAAAAAAATCTTAATGGTTCAACTTTGGGCTCAATTTGGAGTTGAACCTAAAAATATTTTATATCCCACAAATCAACAAAAAAATGCTTTGTTAATGCTTTAGGCATGTGCTTTGATGCTTTCCTTGCCCTTATGGTGCCTTAAGCATGAGCAACGTCTCGGTAAACAAAAAAGCCCAAAGTTGACGCGTAGCGGTTTTGGTATCAAGGCGAGCACCTTGACATTACTGTTTTTAACTATATCATGATGCATACGAAACCCAAAAGATCAAATACCATAAATTGGTAGCTCATCCCAATTAGCAATTCTAATCAGGCACGGCCAAGTAGGAAGTCCACTAAGCCAGTGGACGACTAGGGCAACTCTTGGGTCAAGTGCGGCATGAAGGACTAATGTCATAGTAATTGATTACAAAGGAAAACTTGAATGAGATTGGTGAATAATGATGTACTCAAGTGGTAAGAACATTGATGTTTGATCTTGAAGTGCATAATTCAATCACGGCTTGCGGCAACATTTTTTCCTTCCAACAACTGGATCCACTAATAAATTAAACAAATGGGTCAGGGCAGCGTTTGATTAGGACCTGTTCTAATCCTATTAATGCTAGTTTTTTCTTGTAAAAAAGCATCATATCATCGCATATATGAAAACTAACATCCAAATCCATTTTCCAATGTTTGAAATCATTGTTAATGAGGACATCACAAGAAGTATTTGTATCCTCAACTATGTTAGAGCGTGTAGCTATCTCTATCATTAATCATTATCCCTGTCACTATCCACAACCTTCTAATCTAACTTATAAGCATAAGATTTGTTGAACATATTGAATGTTCATGTCTATGCAACGAAAATATATGGTACATTCAAAATTCTATTTTGCATATGAATTTTAGAAAGAATTATTTATCTTTATCATTATGAATGTATATGTCTGAGAAAAAAAATGATATTTTATTCCAGCAGATCACACATTTTAATATCTCAGAATGCGAACCAAAGACCTCTGAGATCTCACTCTTGTGGTAACTCTCTTGCATTGAGGAAGGCGAACAGTTTTTCCTATAATGACTTATTTTATATATTTTAACACATCCAACCATAGGCGTAACACGATCTAGTCAAGTGATTGTCTGTAATGAAAGCATGTTCTCCACACATAAGTTTAATTGTGCTCTTATATCAAAAGATTACTGCACATTGTTACGTACAGACGTAGATACAATTACCTATAAAAGCATCTCGGTAGGTAGTTCTATGTTTGTTCTCTATCGCACACTTGTATGTAGCACCATAGTGTATCTACACCTCCAATCATTAGTAATACATTGTTCGTCATTTCATAAAGCATTAGATACACTAATCTATCCGGTACATTGATGTCATTTTCTTAATATATTTTTGGAATATTTAGGAATTTTGCTCAAATGTTTGATCTAACATTCATGAGTACAAACTCAAGGTAATTACAAGTTGGGGTGTAAATTTCATACGAGCGTCCGACGTCCTGCTCGATCTGAAGCTATAAAATGTTCAATCCGTGTCCGTCTGATTCTCATTTAGGATATGAATTAGAACAAAAAAATATGTCCGTCCGAAGTTATCCGATGTTTTTCTATTGTTCGTACATTATCTGTCCATTGTCCGACTCGTACAAACAATGTTCGAATATAAACCTTATCTGGTTCGTGTTCGTTGGCATCTCTTATAAGACAAAACATGGACACACCTTCATTCGGTCCAATCTAAACCGTTTATACCCCGAATTACAATCAACAACAAGAACTTTAGGGAATTTTATCGACACATGACAATGTAATTTTTTTACGTTCATTACATGAAGATGTATCGATATGTCGATAGTATTATTATTCCAAATCAGATTTGTTATGAACTCAATTATACAATCAAAATTATATAATGGCCTTACGAACCCTCATAACTGTATCATGTAAGACCTTTCTTTCTACAGCAATTTCTCTTCACATAATTCTACCATTAGAGACATTCTTTCATCGCGTATCCCTTCACGTTCCTTGCTACCACAACATCATCTTGAAGTAATTTCTCAACTTTCAATTTTCTTCTAAGTTGTTCATTTAAGAGACAATTTTGAATTGTATTCGATAAGACAACCCCATTTGCATTGGAGTTATTCAAATGACAACTAAAATTTCCTAACTTTTAAAAAGCGAACTCATCAACAAAAGAGCATGTACATCGTCATCAAATTTGAAGCTCATATTTGCGAACTAATTTATTACATCTTCAAAATTATTCATATGGTCATTCACATATTCTTCTTCGTTCGACCTCAACTAAACTAATTTTCGAACCAGAAAAATTACATACATCACTTTCTAGCTTTTTGACTCGTACAGAAATATCAACTTGTCCAAGAAATCCTTACGAGTTCACAACTAACTAAATGGTGGAAAACTGAATCATCAAAGTATCGATGAATCAACATGTTCATTTTATTATTCATCTTCTTTCATTTTTCCTTTATACTTGAGGAGAAGGTTTTCAAAACGTTATTCAAATAGCAAATCATCAAGTTCAAACTTTATATTAAAACGAGATTCAAATCACAAACCATAGATCAAAAATTCATATTTTAAGATTTGTGCAACTTTGAAATTTTATTTTGATGTTTGAACTTCTACACATAAACCTAAAACTCACATTTCTCTCTTGTTCCATTTTCTTTATTTAGAAAATATTACAACTGGAATTTGTGGATTTAAATAAGTATATTGAATATACTAGTATGGATTGGACGATTTTTCTTAATTATGTTATTAATAGACTTTGAATGGACAAGTAAACCAAATCGTAAAATGCAAGTTCTAATTTGAAACAGAAATTTAATTATAAGATTTCAAGTGTTTGATAATAATGTTTGAGGGTTTCTCCCGATGACCTTCGCTCATAAAGATCATCGAGATAGAAAATATCCTACATCGTAAACTTTCAAATGTCCTAACTCTTTCCATTAAAAATTCAATCTTCATGCAAGAAACTAAGTTTGGCATCTTAAAAAATTTCTTGATCCAACATTAACCTAAAAATCATGATGTTCTAATGTCGACATCGCATATTAGGATTTAATTGTGCAAAACCTAACAAATGGTAAAACGGTTGTGGAAGCTATTTCACAAGATCCAATATCACTCAAGTCACAAATGACTGATTTCAGATAGAAGATATACCAGTGATCAAAACAGTGATAACCATTTCTCATATATACCAACAAATAAAACTAATACAACCTAAATTTCATATAATCATCACCTTTATTGATTCATAGGGACAATGTACAATTAGCCCAACACAAACAAAACTATGGGGTTCCTAAAATTAATGTCGACGGCATGGAAGGGCACGATATAATTGAAACTGAGCGGAAGGACTTTGTGTTTTTGAGTTGTTTACTATTTTATCATCGCACATTTCTTCACTAACATAATGAAAATGCAACTGGTTCGTCTTTTTATTGAAACTGCACAGAAAATGCATAAGATCTGTATTTTCTTTCTAAAATTTACTTCTATATTTTAATGATAAAAAATTATGCTTGCATTTTTTAACATGTATAATATGTGATTTGTTAACTATACTAAAAAAGTTGAATTAATTTTCATATTTACATAATTTTGATATAAGTGAAAAAAGTTTCCTTGTTCAAACATGTGCAAAAATTGTTCATTTTACATGAAAGTGTTAGAATTATATTTAATAGTTAATTTTGCAATTGCATGTATTCTGCACTTTGAATTTATATTTTATATGCAATTTCAAATAATGCATAACACATACACTTTTAAGAATATGACTTTTTTGCATTATTATTATATATTTAGTATATAGTTTATGCAACTACTTATTCCACACTTCGTTTTTTATTGCACTTTTGAAAATGCATAACATATGTGTCGCTTAAAATATGACTTTTTTGCATTTTTATATTGTATATAAATTATGCGACTTTTAGTAATACCGAATCTTTGTAGACAATTTGCACTTTCTTATTATTTTTTGTATGTTTCAACGAAGTCAACGATATCTACACTTTTTCTTAAACTGTTTTTGTTTTAATTTTATGTTCTCTGGACGTGCAAGATGCAAATTTTTAACTACATTTCAATTCATTGGTGGTAATTTCCACTTTTGCATATTATTTATTGTTTTCCGAAATCTGTAGAAGTAAAACTTCATATAAAAATGTCCAAAGCATGTTTATTTTGTAGAAAAAAAAATTGTTGCAAAATAGCGTAGTAGATCCATTTTAGCTGCATTTTTTATTTTCATAGTTTACATGCGTTTTAAAAAGTGCATATTTTGCATTTTCTTAAAATATGTTATTTTTTACAATACATAATACATACATACATTCATATATATGTGCATATATATATAACATAAAAGTGTCCACATTTATCCGTACTCCAGGTCTTTCTACATGATTTGTGATTTTCGAATAATGGATAACGTTTATATTTTTTGTTTTCGAAACTGCCATAGCTGTTATTGTACTTTTTATAATAGTTTGCATAATCATGATTTATGATGTTTTCAGTAATTGATTTAACTGATGTCTGAACATTTAGATGGAAAACTAAGATCAGATGTGTGAGTTGCTGAATGTGAAAAATATGCCCTTGGCATCTAGGGAAGACCACCTAAGTAGTGTAAACCAGAGGCTTAAGCCCCTAGTGAAATTTTGGATTTAAATCATCGCTATGTCCAATGATTAAAATTATGCTATGCGGTATTCAAACCTGTGACATCATGAGTCAGAGCCGAAGCGCCTAACTATTGGGACAATAGTCTTGAACAATTATTTTTTATTTTTATTTTGTTTTATATCAATTGTTTGCGCCTATTTATGAAAAAGAAGAAAAAGGTCACATATGAACATGTGGAATGGAGGAATCAATTGATTATTGCTTATATTTTCAACATAATGTTATCATTTTTATCAAAAGAAAAGGTCAAATGTAAAAAGAAAATCTTCAACAAAAAGTGCAACAAGTTTGACAATAAATGTTGAGGCTGTATAAAATATTGTATGAATTCATATCCATGAACAAGCTTTATGAATTATGTACCAAGCTTTTGTGAAAAGTTTCTTAGAGAATACTATTTAAGGTTCACATATCAAACTTCTAAGCATGATAATCAACAAGTGACAACAATGGTGACAACTGCAACTCAAAAGCTAGTGACAACAATAAACTTTTGTTCGACTGTTATAATATATTTTTTGACATCATAGGAAAGTAGTGAGCAATAAATCGATGTTGTTATTATTGATAAATTGAATAAACAAAGCACAAACCAAGACTCGAATTAGTGAAGCTGGTAAAAGGTAAAAGAAAGTCACCTTATATGATGAAACCATATAGGCATAAAGGGCGTTCATGCTTAATTAATATGAAAGCGAAACCATTGTAATTTGTAATAATATTATCATGTTCTATAATGTAGAAATAATAATATTATGACAAATATGAAACCATATTAAACACAAGTGCCCAGTCTCATATAGCAAAAATGTACCTTCATTGCTCCGTTGGTTGCAATTGCACTTAACGATATTGAGGTTAGAAATGTGCAGGAGCCACAAAAAGCAACTAGCATGAGGGATTCACCAATGCCAGCCATACCAACGATCCTACAAGGAAAAGGGGATACGCATTTAAAGTAGCATGGCGATAAGGCTAAAGAAAGGAATGATAAAATGACTGATTTTGAAGTGGAATCCCCACAATTCCTCTAATTCTTGATGCATGAACCGTGATTTCTACAAAATGGAAGTATGTTTTGGCAATTGACAAGTTGTTGGAGCAGAAAATTCACTTTGCATATATAAGATAACATGAGATATGATGCAACAGATCCAATTTCATTTCAAACTTTTTCTATCGGAAAAGCATTACATATCGGTTTGCAAAATTATCAAATGATTTATCATTTTGTTATTTGTAGTGTATAATGGCATGTAGAGTAAGATCCTTGTAAAAGACATCATAAGACGTAGGAGACACAGTTTGGTGTTTGCATCTTTACCAAAGATCACATAGTGAATAAAAAGGTGTCAACTGCATAATGACATTTTTTAATATTGCAGAAAACACTGTTTGCATATACAAAACTTAGTTATATTGCATTTACCGACCCATGGGGTATAAATCAATTATGTAAGTATCGTTATTCACATAGTAAACATATAAATATTCGATTTTGATTGATGAAAATGATGGTTTCTAGACACATGTGAAGGAATTCTGTACAGGTTTTCTTTCGAAAATAATGTTTATATTTTTAAAACCTAATGGGTACCATTAGCAACTTCCCGAGAAAACTGAGATGCATATGTAGAAGTAGACATTAAACTATTGTCACGTTTAAAGAAATTGATATGTGCTATATGGGAAGAAAGAATGGGAGATATTCAACAATGGTTTCAATTCCGATTCCGGCCAGGCCACAATCCATAAATGCAGGGACAGAATCACTTTTCATTTAATTGTAATCTTCAGCATTTTAAACTTGGTAACACTCTCAGTATGGACTTGAACAGATGGGGGGACTAAGTGTACTGGTGTTATTTCTGTGCTGTCTTGTCTTGCTGTGCTTTTATGTGTTACTTTAGGTTGGTGATTGTATTTTTGAGTAGTTAGGTTGTAATTACTACTTCATACACACGTGTTTGGTAGGGGCCAACTAACCATGCTTGCCTTTCAGGCACAAAAAAAGAGTAGTAGATACATAAAATTAAGAAGCCAGCTGTACATAAACATTAAGGTGTTACATAAAATAGCATGCAGCCACAGACACAAACAACCAAACAAATATTGGTGAATCGATTGAAAACATCTTATGCTTATAACTTTAAAATTCCAGGAACCGAGCTTGGGCCAAAAATGAGCATAGCCTATTCCACAGTGCAATCTTCAGCCATTTGGACTCTCGGTTTAGTAACGACAACAACAATGACACCAGGAGATGTAGTCACGCCTATGGTCAAATATCGGAAGATACAACACTAAGTTGAAGTGATGATTCGGTGATATTAACAAACTCAATATGCCGAATTAGTTATACACTAATCTGGAAAGCATGCAATGTAAGAACCATTCAAGAAATTTATTCATGCAAAAGAACATGTGAGCAAAAGTAAACTCGGGGAAAAGATGATTCACGAGTCCATGTAACTCAATTGATAAATTATCTAAATTAGGCAACGTTGGGCATTTGCCATAAATAAACTGTATGCTACATGAAAATTGGAGCTTAAGACTGACAAACTCTATACTTTCAAGAAGGATGGCTAATATTGTATTAGAGAGCTGAGAATACATGTGCACCTTTACTATTGGTTATAATTTACTGTTGTAACTAACCACTTGAAGTTATCATGTCAGCAGAATGATGAAAATTATTACCAAGAGAAACGGATGAAGTAGATTATACCCATGATGTTTTGCAAGCATGGGACAAAGACACCCATCATAGTACCCAACTTCAAACCAGTTTCCTGAACATCAAAACTCACAAATATTAAACAAATCAACATGTAAATTAATATAGTATGTAGTCATAAGGTACAAAGTGAACAATCAAGGATAAATTATAAAATTAAGATAAATGTGCATGAGCTTTTTAATTTCTCTGTCCAAGAAAGAACCAAAGTGACAATATCAGCTCAAGCTAATTATATAAAAAAAAATCACAAAAGTAATTCTTAATCTACACTGTTATTGCTTACTGATAAAAGAATCCATCAACAGATACACATGTATAACGGTCAGTGGTAAACGGATTTTGTCCTTTTATGTAAAAACACAAGTTATGCCAAAAAAAGAACAGAGAGACAGCTTCTACTCGCAATGATGGTACCCATTAATCTATTTAGTGTTAGCACATAAAAGCTCTCTTTGCATGTATCAACTCAACTGATAAGGACATAATTGACACTAGACTATAGTTGTAAATTTAAATATATTAGCAAGATTATTTTAAAACATTCAGTTCTTTAACAACTCCACCACCATTGATTTTTTTGACAACCATGTCGAGATCAGTCGGGTGAAGTTAGTGAACTACTGATACTTAGGCCAGATTTAGTTAGGGAAACTTTAGAGAATATACGAATACATGATACATCATAACAAATTGAAATATGCATGCAATGGAGAGATATGTATCTGCAATTCACAATATACTAGTTCTTAAACACACTTGGCTATAGCACAACCAGATATTGTATAAATAAGAAAAGTAACGGTGAGGAATACCTTGGGGCGTCCTAGAGTAATAGATACATCCTCACCCTCTCTAGGACTAGAAGGAGCTGCAACTTGTTCCCCTGTCATACTGTAGTTGCTTAATCGATTAATATATTGCAGCAAAAATACAATGTGAAGTAACTCAGCTCACATGGATAACTGTCAAAGTACCTTTTAAGACCCAATATGTTAACAAGTGAATCAAAACCAAACAGCTCTAATTTTGATTCTCTGCGAGTTTCATCAGATCCATCTTGGGCTTCGGAAGAACCCTCCACCCCATTGGCAGTGTTTTTTTCATGAGAATTGACTTTAATATTCCTACAATCATAAACATGGTTGCAGAATGTTGTTAGCATGATATTAGCATTGGCTTAGAAAGACATGAATGATATTTAAATTTGCTGGATTTTTTTTATAAAAAAATAATAAACAAATAAAAACACTAATATCTAACCAGATTAAACAATGCTTGGTGACAATTAATTTAACTCTGTTAAAAAGATCAGATTAAATTACAACCAACTGTGAATCCAAAATTTTAAGTTGAAATCCATCCAGTGTTATTAAGCAATTTCCAAGACTAACAGGCCAACTTATGCATTTACAGATAATTGTTGCTTTGCTCAGCTTTGAATGACGTGTTAACCCCATTTCTATTTGTTGGCACAAGCTTTATGCAAGTATCAATATCATATGCAGTGCAATATTTTTCAACTTGTGCTCGTCGCCTTTCTCTTTCTTTTTCCATCATTCAACTGCTAGGATATTTTGGATATAAGAAAATTATGCTATTTTCTTAGACGTATGAGTAAAAGCGTGGTTTTCAATTAGTTGGCAAATAAAATTTCCATTTACACATTGAAAAGTAATATAAAAATAATTTCAAAACTTTAAGTGGAACCCAAGAGGAGTATGAAGATGTTCGAGTTGCCAATTTGATTGAATTGGCTGTAACATTGTTCTGCGATTCTGTTTATATGTTACTGACTATCTGCCCCTTGGCCATGTAATTAGGTTTATTATAACCGGTATAGGTTTATCATAACTTCAACAACAAAAAAAGAGAAGGCTTATTGTTATCCTCAAAGTACATTAGGATTAAGTAGAGAACCTGATTGGAATTTCTGGAGTGGAGTCTATCTCTAACGTAGACATTTCAATAACTGGTTGTTCATAAGATGTTACTGGCCTGTATTTTCGTCCTTGATGTGAAGGCATTTCCTCATCTGCACTCTCAATTTCTCCACTATCCATAATTGATTGCTTAGTAAACCAGAAGCTGCAAAAAATATTAGTCATTTTGAGCGTGCCAAATTAGAAAGAAAAAAAAAGTACAAGGCATACACACAACAGGTTTAATCAAGGTTTGAAGATTTGGTTTCAATATCGTTCTCAGTGCTTCAAATATTCAAAAACGAAATCCAGCAAGACAGTTAAATTTGGAGGTTCCAACCAGAACCTTAACTTTGCATTTCACATTACTTCAGAAATCAAGACTGAAAAATTCACAATAGTTTCAAATTAAAACTCTCAGAACAGGCTTGAAACATCTGTAACATTCAAATTTTGACCAAACTTTAAAATATGAACTTATCTCTACAACTTGTACATTGACAAAGCAATAAATTGTAAATTAACATGATTAATAAATATATGATCATCCAGCCTTGATGCTTGATGATTTACACTTTACAGTGAGAGCAGCACTACAGCGAGAGCAGCGCTACAGCGAGAGCAGTGCAAAATCAGGATTTATGTTTGCAGTCGGCAAAATTATACTTATAACTAAATATATTACCAAAAAACAATATTCAGGTAAATTGCATAAATATAGTCAGTTTAAGAAAAATGACATACACGTGAAAAGAAAAGAGCTTAACTAAACTGCATTGATATAGATAATGTAGAAAATTTGCATACAGATAAACATGGATAATCAAAAACATTTCTTAAATTGTAATCTAGGGACATCATGGATTTATAATCCCTTCATGATTATGATTTCAGCTATTTCTCTTTCAATTTATATTATATTTGCTTTCCAAGCAAATCCTCACCTGTTTTACTGCAGAGTGATGTTTTGATTCTTCAAAACTGAAAATGTATGCTATGTCATCTGTGGTTGCAATCGACATAGAAAGAGTTTATGCAGGACAAATCAATCTATGCATGAAAGGGTATCTTTAAATTTTTATCTTTATTTTCATCTAATTTTCGACTGAACTCTAAAGGTTTGGTAGTATTATGAATGTGAGGATTGAGACAAAAGGCTTGCTCATAATGCTGCAAATGCTTTCACAATTGAAAACCAATATCCCACTCACTACAACCATCAGGATGAGGTTATTTATTTTGCTGCATCGTGATTTTTAGTGATTGAAAGTTATTTCTTTTGCTGCTGACGTTCCAATTGCATCGTTATTTTATAAAATGGGAACGTAATTTTTTTATGGTTATCAGGACAAAACTTCAGACAATATTAAAAATTGATTCAATACCAATGAAATGACTAATTATTTGAAATATTACTTTATTTTGTTGTTCAAATCAGCAAGCAAATTACTGATTAAATTATAAATTTATTTGATAATTAAATAACTAATTTATCTATCAATTATCCACTATGCAAGCTTGCTTTCTTAACTTGCAAGCTTGTATAAGGACCATTATTCTATAATATGCAAGTTTGTAATTTTATAGCATCACAGTTTGAATGCCAATTCCAAATTATAAATTACAAAAAAATTATTTCAAACTTATCAATTTTATATTTGAGTATACTTACTCACGCACGTCATGTTAAAAAGTGTTAGGGAAAATTTGTGGGGCACAAATCCCTAATCGTGCGGAAAATATAAACATCAATATCCAGAATCACCAATTGGAAGATCAACAAATCTAACACAATGAATCATTGACAATATAAACAAAAATAAAGGAAAAAACAAACAGTCGACTCAACTTTTCTTACTGCCTTAATTTGAGGAGAAACAGGAGTAAAACAATTAGATAGAGATTTAATATTGTGGAAAAATTAAATATCTAATCGCTAATTACAAGATAATTTATTTCAATCTGAATAAAAAACTAATTTTGTAAACATTCTTAGATGTTTATAGATTATTTCTCTATAGCTTTTGCCTTTTGCTGCAGCTATAGGATAATTTGATTGTAGAAGAAATTTTAAAATATTCTTTATAGGATAACTTTTGACCAAGTTTCGTAAATAATAAACTCAGAGTTGGAACACTGAAATTTTGGAATGCTTCTGGGGTGATCCAAATCTGTCCTGATCTATTCCAAATCTGGAATAACACCTTACTCATTTTCAGACTACAATATCTCCCTCATACGGACTTCAAATTGCAAACCGCTTGAACTATCCAAAAGTTAATTCAATTCTCTTAGATTTAATATATATTCTATGTCAAAATTTAATGCTCAAGCTCAACGCAATATATAAAGTATCAATCTCTCTCCAAAAACCTCAACTCGCCACCCAAGAATAAAGGAAACAGGATATGTGCCCAAAGGTGTCATTACTTTAGACCAAGCTAATCAAGTTTTGACATATCGCTCTAATTGAAGTGAACTATCCAAAAGCTAATCAACCCACAAAAAAAAACATGCACAAGCACCATGCAAGAATCACAAAACTATTCGCTCTAATTGAAGTAGAAGACTCTCCTTTCGATGGAATAAAACAAGAACTCAGTGGAGAACTATGTGATACCAACTTCTTCATCATATATCATGCGAGGAAATATCTGATATGACATCCATCTTTCAGTCTCCCTCTCAAGAGTTTTATCCGACTTCCAAATCTACATCGTCAAACTCACCTCGCAACCTAAGTGTGAATGTTGTCAAATCACCAACATGATCATGCTCACAACTGAAGCCCACGGAATCAGCAAACCATCTAGGCATCATCCGTTTTCAACCGACTTTGACTGATCTCGAGCTCTACCTTAAGTCTGAACCTTCGCAATATCTTTGGCCAACCATGGTGCCATCGGCAATACGGGAATATTCTGCCACCCTATCATCTGCCATATCTACAACTTCTCCATGCTACATATGGGAAGAAATTGATGACACGCTTCGTGCTTGGTAATTTTCTGTGATCACCCTATCATCACTAAATAGAAGCTCAACCTTCAACAAAGTCTCCTCACCGGTCCACACTCGCATCCTAATCACAATACACTCGATTGTTAAACACCACACAACTTGTACCTTTGCACTTCCTTTACTACAACCTAGCAAAATGCGCTTGCTACCCCTAAGCTGCATTTTGTCACTGCTCTTGTCTACATATGTTGGATAATCAAACACTCCAAAGGATGAAAATCTCACAGAATTCCCTTTCCGTAACTCCTTCGGGATCTTCATAAACAAAATTTCATCTTTATAACAGCAGTTTGATAGAGCTAGTGGTATGTGCTATGGGCAATTCTGTAATTTATTGTAAATTATTAACTCTATAATGATAAAATCTCATTCGAAATAAAATAGTGCTTGTTTTCTAATAATATGTTTGTTATATTATAATATATTAAGTAAATAATTGATCTATCAAGGACTTCTCGCTCAAATGGTTAGAGTATAACATTGTAGACAGAGGTTTTGATGGTCATGGGTTCGAACCTCCGAGATATCAAAAATAGTGCTTTGCTTGAATAGAGTATTACTCATGTAATCAAAAAAAAAGTAAATAATTGATTTAAATATATTTAATACAAAATATTTAAATAATATGTTCTGTGATAGTAAATACAAGATATCATTGTAATCATGAAAATTTTATTACATTGTATAATAACATATTATTTTAAATATTCCTGGACAAGATGTTTCAAGGAAAAATTATCGATGCATCCCTCGGGACCAGAGTACACGATGCTTTTCAAATGTTAACCGGTGTATTACTCATAACTACTGGGACACAAGAGACTACATACCGATAGTTTTCGAACAACTATGGAATGACACGTCCGAGAGTTGCATGTTGATTAATAACAACTATGTTAAACAGAAAATTTCGAAGTAATGATATTATACAGTTGTCTCGACTTGATAACACTGCTGAACTTCAATATGAAAACTTTACTTTGATTATAGTAAAATCGTGGTAAGGCTACCATGAAATGACTATAATTGGATCTGAATTGAAGCATTGGATCGATAGAGAAATCATCTTTTCCATTGTATGAGATTAGTATCATGATCAACTGTAGTCAATTCAAAATCAAAATCTCTTGTCAAAGTAGTACGGTTAATCTATTAAATAATAGTAAAGCAAAAGATTTTTCACTTTCTTATTAATTGTAGGACTTTTCTCCGCTCTCCTTAATTCTCTCCGGATATTTTATTTTTTAACTTTTATAATTTATACAGTTATTCTACTAAACTTCTCTTACCAATTTACATTCAAATACATTCTTTTACAATTTTCTACGATTATTCACAAATGTATTCTTATTTCTTTCCAAATATTTTACATTTAAGTCCATACAGTTAAATTAATTACATAATTCAAAATTTACACCATTTGATAAACTCAGTTAACTGATATTTAATAAATATAACAATTTCAATAGTATGTCATAGTCGCATCAACAAATTGGTAAAACTAAACTTTCATTAGAATACGAAGATATGTAAATCACATAGCATAAAGTATATACATCAACAATGATAACAAACTTGTTTTATAATTCGTTTATCTTGATAAAGTATCATGCATTCAATAAAAAATTATACTTTTAGCTTTAAATACCTATATTTTAATTTTCCATAATTGTTTACAGACTCGTCTCAACTCTCTTCTAATATTTCATATTTAAGTCCATATATTTAACTAATTATGTAACCTTTAATTTAACCTATTTAAATAAATTCAATTAATTATTATTCATTGATTCATCTAATAAATTCATCTAATAAATGCTAAGATAAGCTGATTTAAGCATGTATACAATACTCATATATACATGCAAAGATAATAAATTATTACTTTTATTCTTATGTATAAAAAAATATAACTTTTATAACATAAAATGTATACATAAATAATAATAATTTATAATTTATAATTCATCTAAAAATAAAATCATGCATTGCACTACAAATTTTCATTTTTTTTTACAACTTTTAAAGGGTATATTTACACTTTACAACTATGTCTGTTATAGTAACGGTAAATATACCAGTCCATACCATTACCACTCTTGATAGCCAATATTGAGCTTTATCGGTATATCAGTATTATTGGTATAGTAACGGTAACTTTACCAATAATGATGGTAAATTCAACGGTAAAGAGATGTCAAAACCAGTGGTAACAGTAAATTTACCAATGGTTTCAATCCTAATATTTTATTATAAAATTAATCCAAATAATGGACATTATTGAAGTTTATCAAATTTTACGCAAATATTTGTGGTCTAGTTTATGATAATTTCCCCATTTAATTTATTTTTCAACTTTGATTTTTGAGATGAGCCAAACTATTCTTTCATTTAGCCATAAATAACTTGTGATGAATCAAATAATTTCATGATGACTAAAAAATTAATGCGTTGAAATATGTATGTATGTGTATGCGCTTATATATATGCATTACTGGACTTAGTATCAATAACTTAGTTTTTATCATTATCAAAGAAATAATACAACATACTTTTGATATCTTTATTTATTGGTAGATTTACCATTACCGGCCATCGGTATACCAATTTATCGATATACCAGTGGCGAGGGTAAGGTAACGATATACATTTTCAGTTTACCAGTAGTACCGATATGGTAAAGGTTTCCCCATATCGGTAATGGTAACCGTTACCATAACAGCCATATTTACAACATTACAATGTTAAAGCACACGTATCACACATATAAATTAGGTTATGTACATTCTCATTTTCTACACGATATTAAAACTTACTCAACTAATAACTCAACTAAGTGTTGTATGATATTTTTTGTAGTTATCGAATTTGAAAACATGACTTTCCTACAACAACATGAAATTTATGATTAACTACAAAGTTAAAATGGTTTAATAATTGAAATCTCAGATGATGAGTAAAAGTTCATGCGTAGATAATTTGACCATAAGATGTTCTCAACGACTACATACAAAGCTCTTCTCGTTTTTCTCTTACTTTCTGACATTCAACTCCTTACATTCAAGAAGTTAAGCCAATAATTGATTTAAAATGTTTAAATACATTCAATTACGTAAAATTAATTAATTCATTTATAAATCCTTAAAATATATTTACAACATTCATACTAACAGAAATGATAAAGTTATTTTTTCATCCGTGTGTGTATTGAGTTAGGACATTAATTACCACAAGAATATGAAGATGGCAAGGATTGAACCCTCTACTTCACATTTGAGCATCACGTGTCATTTTAAATTATAATTCCTCTATTTCAATAAATTTATCATATATTTCTTAAAAATCCATTTTTAACAATAATTAAAATTTAAACACTATTTTTAACAACATTACCGTATGCAATGCATAGGTTCCATACTAGTAATGAATGTATTATTGAACCATGGACTTCATTTATAAACTAACCAAGTTGAATGTAGACGATATTGGAATTTTGATCAAAACCAAATTCCTTAAGTCCTAAAGTGATATAATGGTAACAAAGAGAATTGATGTAAATAATCGTTATTAAACGGTACCACTTGAATTTGTAATATTGAATTTTACCGATGAGATTTATAAACGATGAATTAAATCAAATTGTCACACCATTAGCAAACGTGACGTGTGGGTATTGGTATTTAAATTGTTCAAATATTAATCGCTGACTGAATTCACACCTATGAGTCGCAAAACTTAATCTATTCAGTCAACGAAACAACGCTTGATTTATTTGATAATATTGATAAAATATTAATTATTATATTTATATTTATTGTATGGGGTGTATTTAACAAAATGGAGTTGTATCTAGAAATGTTTGGGGTGTTATTAGTAATTTAATGGGTGTGTATATAAAGTCATATATGTACCTATCGATCTACGATTCGATAACAATTTAAATTAGGTTTAAATTGTTAACAGGTTAAGTGGGTATCATAGTCCATTAAGAGCCTAATCCATGCTACTAGAAGCGAGGAAAACAGATGGCTTAGTGGTTTGAATTAATAAGAGAGAATGGTGCATGCTCTCTATACCACACCATACATTAAAACTTTAGCCACTATTTTTCAGTTGGACTTTTTACTCCCTCATCTTTCCCATTAGGCCGCAAGCTCCTCTCCTCATCTCTTCATTTTTCTTACCTCAAATACATCCATTCAATCAAATATAAATAAACCAGGTGTTGTACACCTATCTCTTGCAAAGAATGGTGCATATTTGAGAGATATAAGAAGCCTGTTTGGATCAACGAGAAGGTATAATTTATTTAACTAATTCAATTATATATTGATTATTGTATATAAATATATATATATATATCGTCTTTTTCAGACATGCTACAATTTTTTTATTTTATATTAGTAAAATATTTAATAATTGATTTATATGTAATGTATCTTTAATATAATTAGTTGATAAAAAAATTATATATATATATACACACACAATATGCTTTCGACGGTATTAAAAATTTGATTTGAATATATATAATCATTTTTTTCATTGTTCTAAAAGGCGAAAGCGTACACGAAACGTTTTCGGATCCGTGAGGCGAGACGTAAGTCTCGAAACATTGAGGCGTAAGCTTTTCAAGTTAAAAAAACGCAAAACATATAATGAAATTTGATATAAAATAACATTTAAATGTTATTCGAGCTTTAATCTACACAAAAAAAAAATCAAATCATTCAGACTTTCTACAATATGCAATTTTTCTTATATAAAAATATAAAATATATTAATAGCCTAATCAATTCCAAAACTGGAATCGACTTACTGGAATAATCGTACTAGTTAAAAAAAAGGGAAAAAGAAGAGAAATTACATGTATTTTAGCTCTCATATTCGCTGGAAGATAAAATGAGGAATGAGACATGGAAGCAGGGTTTGTGAAATACACAGTACAGTAACAAAAAAATTACCTAAAAGGCCTCACTGGATTGAGGATCTGAGGCGCATGTTTTTTGCGTTTTTTGCGCCTCAAGCATACGAGGAGTTAGCCCAGTGGGTAAAACGCATTTTGATTTGTGTTTCGACGCGTTTTTGCTTGCACCTCATGCACGTTTTTTAAAACTCTGATTCTTGTTAATACTGGCTGAAAACATATTGTGTGTATTAAATCAATTTATATATATACATACATATATTACTAAATTCTAAAACATTGTTTAATAATTTAAATTGCATATTTGTAAATTTCCTATAGAAAATATTAAACGTTTTATTTTAAGGAACACTTCTTTTGTTTTCCAAATTTTAAAAAAAGGGCTCTCGATCGAAATAAGATAAAAAGCAGTTGTGTTAATTCTATTAATTTCGTCTTTTAGAGAGAGAGAGAAAACCATGGCTGAAACACACACACACTATATATATAATATAGTGTGTGTGTGTGTGTGTATAATATAGTATATTGCTAAGTCAAATAAGATGTTTAAATTTTTGAATTTCAAATATTAGATCTAGCTTTTGATTTGAATTTTGTTTGCTAAATCTAATTTAGATATTTTAAATTTGAATTTTGAAACTAAAAACTTAGTCAACTTTATTTTAAATATCTTTTAGTGAAATAAATTTATTTTCGAAGTGTGTGTGTAATTTAAAAAAAACAAGCAAATAACGTATATGTAAAAGCCAAGTATATATACAGTGATGTAAATTCCAACATCCATCTATGTATGTATTTAGCCGTGTGCGCCATATGCTATGTTGCATGCGCATGTTATACACACATGAGTATATATAAATTTTCTCTTAAACTATGCATAATATATTTAATTCAATTCTTTAATTAAATTAGAAAAATTAAATAAAACATGCTTTTATTTATTAAATTGGATCTAACTCAACCTTATACTTCAAGATCCAATAGTTCCAAAAATATGAGAAAGTTTTGAAATCTACCTGTTTCACCTTCTTACGACGGGCTCAGATCCAACACAGTCAACCATAAGCTACTAGCCCTCTCCAACAATGTTCGAACCTTCAGCTCAACGACTAGCTGCTCATCATGAGTAGTAACATTACTCAAAACTCCTTTGGACTCACAATAATCGATGAATTATAATGACTCAAATTCATTGCTATTGTCCAAACTGCAAACCTTCAATTGCTTCTCCGACCGCCTCTCTACCAAGGTCTTTTATTTACAAAATCAGATAAATGTTTCGTCTTTGTCTCCAACTCTCCATGAAATAGGTAAAAACCTTTCACAAGGAATTCCTACAAACACAATAAAGTATCTAACTCCACCTAATGATGACACCAATACGGGCCCTCAAACATCTGTAAGGACGCGCTCTACAATATCTGTAGTTGTATGTCCCTCATCAAATGAAACTTATCCTTGCTTCCCAAAATTACAGCCTCTACAAAAGCTTAACTCTGACTAAAATACAACAACAATCAAACCTTGTTTCTAATAACATTTTAAGACTGTTCATCGACATGGCCTAATCGAAGATGTCAAAACCGAGTACAATACCAGAATTAGAAACAATTGTTGACTCTTCTTTGACTATCTCTCCATGAAGCAAATAAACAATACAAGCTCTGACACCCTTCATCACTGCTATTGAACCTTTCATTAGTCTCGATCCCTTTCGATTTACAACACATTTCAATCATCTTCTACTCAAAGCTCTTATTGACAGCAAACTCTTGCACAATTGTGAAGCATATCTAACTTTTGTGACAGTCTTAACAACACTATCAAACATCTAAATCACAACACTTCCTACGCACATCATGCGACAAGATCTATCATTTCCCTTAAAATTGCTCCTTCGTCACTCTATATGTAAGAAAGCAACTCCTAGTTGATGTCATATGGTATCATGCACCCGAATCAATCACTCGTCAAGTACAATTAGAAGAACGTGTACTGGTTGAAGACATAAATGTACCACTGTCACTTACAAACTATCTTCAACCACGATTGATGTTGAAGTTTTCTTTCCCGTCACTTTTTCCTGAGTGCCACTCACTCATGCCTATAGCGCTCTCCCCTTCTCGTGATAACGATAACAAGCACCATCCTTTGGGCTAAGGTCTTCCGATTTATCCGGATCTGAAACTACCAGAAAAGTCCTTACCTTCTTCAACACCGTTTCCATGCCCCCAAAATCTTCTCGTTGAATTCGTTTATAGCATAAATATTTGTCTCCTTAAATCCAGTCGCCTACCAATCTCGAACGATTTCCTTATTTTAATACCAATTGTTAGGGAAAATTTATAGGGCACAAATCTCTGATTGTGAATATTGAAGATTAAATAAAGAGAAAAACAAGTTTTAGGCTCAAATGTACAACCTTAAGCATCAACTCTATTTTTAATATACAAATTATTACTATGGATAGAAAAATCGATGCTTGTATTTACTTAAATGTCATATAATAATCTATGTGTGCAAAAAAATTAGCATACAAGTATTAGTGTACAATAAAATACATTTTTCGAATCTACAATTTACGATTTAAATCCAACCCAAATTTAAAAGTTAAATTATGATTTAAATCCCGTTTTGAAAACCTTGTTCTTCCTTAGCTAGCCATTGCAAGTTTAAGGCCAACCTCTAGCTCGATAGGTAAACTTGCAGCCAAAAGCCATTAGATTAGCTTGTATAGTCACACTACCTTAGCTCAACATTTTTTTTGAGCAAGTACACTTGCAATGTTTTTGCTAAATTTTGGCAATATAACATATGTCAAGTCAAAGAAAATTGAACTAACTTTCCATCGACTTAAGCGATTTGCAATTTGAAGTTCTTAGGTGGAAGATATTTAGCTCGAAGACAACTAAGGTGGTTATCCACATTTAAAACATCCTAGAAGCATTTCCATATCCGAGCTTTCCAAATCCGAGCCTATTATTTAAGAAACTTGGTCAAATCTTATCATTTTAAGGATATTTCAAAATTTCTTCTGCAACCAATTTTTCATTATAAATTACAGTAGAAACCTATAGAAAATCAATCTACAAACATCTACAAAGTTAGTTTTTTAGATCAAAATTAATTCTTTTGTAATTAGTAATTAGAGATATAATTTTTCCAATTTATTAAATCTCTGTCTAGTTGTACCTTCTTGTACCTCTTCAAATTAGAGCAATAAAAGAAAGTTGGGTCCAATTTATTTGTTTTTTCCTTTATTTTTGTTTCCGTTGTTAATTACTCATTGTGTTAGATGTATTAGTCTCCCAATTGGTGATGCTAGATCTTAATGTTTGTATTGCACAACTGAAAAAATTATTGAAACATACATTCAAGTTTAAAGTTTTAAAACATAAAAGCGTACACAAGACTTTTTTGCTTGCGATGTGAGGCGAAGCCTCAAACCGTTGAGGTGTAAGTTTTTCGAGTAAACATTGAGGCATAAGTTATTATGCTTTGTTATTATTAATTTTGATTAATGGATAGAAGTTAACAATTAATCATATAAAACTATAAACAAATAACAATATAAACTCTTAACTTTAAAGAATTCAATCCTAAGCATTTTTTATTATTCATTCAAAAAAGTATAAATAATCAAAACTATAAATAAAATTTAAGCACTTGATGATATATATAAATGATTCAATCCTTATTAGTATGTTTGAATAATTCTCATATAGTTTTTAGCTCTGCAATTGTACGTATTTTATTTATTTTCTTCCTCCCTCTGTTTCTCTTCAAAAAAATTCTAGATTTTCGAAAATGATATTTGATCGACTAACGGAATCGATGTCTATTACAAGCAGAAGCAAATCATGCAAGTTATTATTTTATTTATTTTTACTTCAACCAGTTTAAGTAAAATCGAAAATTTTATTCGGATGTTCAATAATGACAATTCATTAATTTTCTTTAAATAGCAATTGAGAAAAAGCATCACATGGCTTTTGATCATTATATCAAAAACAATCTTACTTAATCATGTTGATATTGAAACTGAAAAGTAAAAACACTTATTTTCGTTTTCTTAAAAAAAATCTTCTTTTGCTTGCTATTAAATAATTAAACTTTAATAACTTCTGTTAACGTCAATATTTACAATTGGAGGTTAAAAAATTGTTGAATCGCATACCTCGGCAGCAAGGCATATATTTAAAATTAGTTTTAAATCAAAATTTGAGGAATGAATAATAATGGGAGAGATTTAATTCGAAGCAGGATTCAAACCATAGGATTTTCAACAACGGTGAAGAAGAATTGGCAAACAACGATACAAATTCATATTTAATTAAACAGATATACATATTGTTGTTAGATTTTTCCCAGTTTGTTCTATTTATCGAAGCCACACTCCACCCAAGTTAAGTATTGCATTTGTAGTGCAGCCAAGCAACCCCATTAACAAGCCAAAAACCAGAATTCTAGAGTTCTTGTACGTTGGAAGTAATAATAGCCTATTAGCAAAAGAAATATGTAAACCAAATGGAAAAAATGATGTCATACCCTTCTTAGTTTGAATTCTTGTAAATTAAGGATGATTATTGTTGTTGAAAACTCTTATTCATGTGTTCTTACATTGGATGCCATGTCGCAACTATAGTAGTTTAACACTCTAAACTTTATTTTCAATGATCTATGTTTCCCTAATATTTTTCAGTTATTTTCCCTTCTTTTTTCTACTGGTTTATAGCACTCTTATGTGTTTTATTGTTTTTTCATAACTTGAGTGATACTAATTCAAGTATAGCACTCATTTTGATGTCTTAGAGGATCAAACCTAAGACCATTAGAACCACTGTCTACAGATTTTACCACTTGGGTTAGTGGTCCTTAGACGTTATAAATTTATTGTTATTTATTGGTTTTCCAAGCATTGGACATTGGACTCAAAAGCTACATTCAATTGTTTTATTTTGATGTTATACAATGTTTATCACTAAACCATGTCTATATCAGGGTTTGAGGTATCGGACGGTACCCTGAAATTTCGGTGGTACCGTACCGGTATCGACTATAACCGAACGAAACCGAGCATAAATTTCGGTTCCGGCCAGAGTTAAGAAAAAAAATCGAAACCAAATGCACAAAGCAAATCAAAGGAAATCAAACCCAAATCAAAGGAAAAAGAAATCGATTGAAAAACTTACACATGCAAAATCAAACTTCGACATCATCTCGAATTTGAAAGAAATTGATGATTTTTTTGTTTTTTAGCTTCCGACATCTGCTTTGGCTTTTTTCCGCATGCCCTAGAAGTCGATTTTTTTATACAGCTTTCGGCATCCATTGTCTTTTTCCTCGTGCCCTAGAAGTTGACGTCGAAGGTTTAGATGATTGTGAAACAATGTTTCTACTGGGTTGCAGCTGGAGTGTTTATTTTTATATAATTTGGGCTTGGGCTGACTTGGGCTGCCAAGTCATTTTCTGTTTTAATTGAGTAATGTTATTTAGAACAATAAAATAACTAGGATTTAGCTTAATTTATTATTAAGTTTAATTTGATTAGGGTTTGGTATAATTTAATTTACGAAAGATCGTTATTCCATTTTTATTAACCATTGAAAATCAAAACCGAAACCGAAACTCTCGAAATCGTCCGAAATTAAGGAAAATTCAAATGACCGAAACCGAGTTCTCGAACTTTGGTCTATATATATTTTCATTATATGTGTGTTGCACCCTTTAACTTTTTGGCCGAAAAAATCTAATAAGCTATGAAGAATACGATATAATATCTTATATAATTTGGAATCATTTACATAGAATTTTGATTAGGTAGAATATAACACAATTAAACTGATATTTTAGAAAAACCATTGGACAATATCTATAAACAGCTTCAAGGAAACTAGAATTTATTAAAGGAGTTCTCATTTGTAAAGATGATATTTAGTATTCTTAAAATATTGTTATACAATTATACAAAATATGTAAATGATAAAGATGTTACAAAGCCCACATATAAAAACAGTGCACGATCTGCATATGATTGCATTCATAAATTTAGCCTACCATTCAAAAACATACATACATGTGTGTATGTATGTATACATACATACATATGAAGAACCAAAGAACCAATTTTTATTTTAACTCCAAAAAGTATGCACGGTGCTTACAAGTTTCGACAAATGGTGAGTCGGTGTAAATGAATCGTTGACTTCCTCCGACATTCTCAACCAACCACATACCCATGAGATTTTATATATATACATATATACACACATATATATACGTACACGCACATATATACATATAAATATATAATCCTTTAAATTTATTACATCCAAGACCATTAATAAAGCTAACATGGCTATTTTAGTAAGGGTGCAACTATATACAATTTCACCTTTAATTACCCAGATGATTATTAAACCCTCCCTGCATTCACTCTACACCCACTGAAAAAACAAAACAAAATTTTATTTAAGTGATGTTAGCAAGTCAATTATCGAATGATATAGTGGTAACCTAAAGAAATAAACTTCCAATTAAAATTATCAACATGTCATCGTAAATAAAATCAACCTAATGAATTGCATTTAAATGCAAACGAAATGTTAGATTTTAAATATGTAATCAAATCTAGCTTACTTTTATACTATACTGAAATGATTCACTTAAATATATCAAGCATAACATGATCTGTGAAAGCAACATCTACCAAAACTTATTTCCACTATACGGTGTAGAAATGTAGCAAATCAATTTTTTCAGTGTTATTTATTTAAGACCATGATTTCAAAACATCAATATTTGTACAAAATAAAACTTGATCCTTAAACTACACTCATCAAAGATAGCTCTAGAAAATTTGGTATATATGAGACAAATTTTCAAATAGTGGTATTATTTTACTTACATCATTACTACATTTTATTAAATTTTGTAGATTTTCTCTTTTTTAATGGTAAAGGAAATTGAAATTCAAACATCACTTCACATAACTTTTGAAAAGCGAGGGAAGTTAGAACGGATTTTAGTCTCAGTATATATATTGTACTATATAAAAATTATCAAACATGCACTAAGGAGATAACATGTGCCGTAAGATATATGTTGATAAAGAAGATATAAATCAATAAGATTTTAGAACTTAAAGTACAGTTGAGTAGCTAAGAGATTCTAAAAAAAAATTCCAAAGTATGAATTGACCTCGTTTGCTGGGTTTTACCGTGGAGAGTTTGAGAAGTAGTCATAACTTTATGGTGAGATAGATAATGAGAATCAATCATCAATCATTTAGTTAATAATTCATTTAGTTAATAATTGATACTTTAGTCGAGTCCCCAAGTCAACTCATATGTCAACTAATTGCAGTGATGCGGTTTACCTAGAGAAATGAATCTCAAAGATTATGGGTAAAATCCAAAGAAGGTTTACTTGTACGTCCATCAACAATATTTCCTAATCCCAATACACCTATGTCGCAAAAAGTAATTGAACTAATACTTGTAGAGAACCAAGCGAGATTCTCGATCTCAAAAAGGGTACAAAGCTTACACATTAAAGGTGATGCAACCAAAGCTACACTTAGACCGAACTCATTCCCACTGGACTTCTCTAGGGAGACCTGTCAACAAATACTTTCGAATGCGGATGGTATCATATTTGCATCAACATCCGAAACCATTTTCGAATATCAAATATCTGTCGGACATGGACAGATGTTTGATATTTATTTTATATGTTAACGATTAATAAATTAAAAACATAAATATAAATTTCGGTTTTGACGTAATCTTGTTTTAGTCTCATTGATCATAGAAGTACAGAAATAAACAAATATGACGCTAATAAATAGTTTGAGCGATTAACATGCATTATAAGCATATAATATGAACCGTTAACTTAATAAAACAAAACAATAAATATATATCATTCATTTTACTAAAACACACATAACATAAACTATAATCTTAACAAAAACCAAAAGAATAATTTTCGGACGTAGATGCTTTCATATCCACGTCCACATACATTTTTCTGAATATCATATATTTATTTATTTTTCGAATATGGACGCAGATGGATTTTAGATTTTTCGAATATACATTGACAGACTTATCTTAGGAGAGTAGGGTTCACATTGCATATTCTAACACGGTTTATTTTTAATAAAAACGAATGTGCAAGATTCCCGTTCAGCTGCATAATATTATTACTTAATAAACAGAAATAAGTTAACGATGGGAGGTTCACTATGAACGACCAACATGTTTGGTCACTGGCAGTAAAAACTAGCAAAATTGTAGTCTAAGAAAGTAAATATGTGCCTCTCACATAGTTTATTAATCATGTTCGAGTATAACTAATGCTAAAGGTAATTTTTATAATACTAAAATCCTAATGTGCCCCTAGAACACATATTAACAACACCTTGTGTTTTATTAGTTAGTACATTTTGTGAGTATATGAGATGTTTGTCTATATCAGCATGTATGCAAAGTACCTATCCCTTTTTCTAAAGCAAACATTTGAATTTTGTATATGTTAGTAACAAACAATATTATGATATTTGACTAAAATATAACCATGTTCTAAATATGCAATTATATACCACAAATTATATAGTTTGTTAAGCTGTGGATGTGGTGTGATTGGTAAGGACATGCGGCGCTCACTCTAGAGGTTGAGGGTTCAATCATGCCCAACTGCACTCCCTCCATCAAAGTATACCAAGAGCTGTAGGCAAACTATGAGTTAACAGATAGTTGTTCACACCTCCCCGAAGTTTATAAGCAAAGCTTGGTTCCTTGGATCTTTGAAAAAAAACTATACAATTTGTTTCGGTACAGTATCTTGCTCAGATGACATCGAAACAAATCATTATAGCAATATTGAGTGCGCAAAATAAAATGAAAACATATACTTGGACCAAGACATTTCACAAAAGAAACTCAATTTTTACCATTGATTTACATAAGTTTTTTGTATTTTTTTGGTATCGTTCATATATGTAACAAGGTATTTAATGTATAGCTAACGTGCATGCATGAAATTTGCTACCATTAAAAATTTAATGCACCTTGGTTAAACCTAACCTGCAATAGGTCAAGGATTTAACATTTAAGAATAAGGATAGATCAATTGCTCAAGCAAACTACTCATGTACAACGAATAATGCTCTTAGTAAAGGGAAAGTAGAGCAATGTATAGACACCATGATAGAATAATCCTAGAAATTAGGAGCACTATTAAACGCTTAAACATAATCAATGTACTAGTCAAAAATGTTGGGAGCGTACAGATGCTGTGGTAGAATAATCCTAGAAATTAGAAGCATTATTGATATAATAATCCTTGGAAGTTTAAAATATAAAATCAACGTATAAACATAAGCGACGCACTATTCAAAACTAAAACAAATATTAAGTAGTGACTATAAGATAATTTATCGGAGTCTCGAAGATTGAAAATTTCATACGACTTCTATAAACTTATCATATTTTCAATCTGTAATTAAATTTGTATCGCTATGTGATTCATGAAAACACTGATAGGGGTGATAGCGTCATAGTAAGAAAATTAAACATGATCTTATTATGAATAAGAGTAAAAGTGAAACAGGAACTTCTAGAAACTACATGAAATCTCCCAGCAATGTGCGTACATCTTACTTTCCATAAAATTCATTTTGTCCATTGGAGCATACCCAAAAAGGATGGCAAATGAGTGAAAGCGCCGTTGAAGCATCCAATAGGTGGCAAGTTAGTGAGGTGTAGTCACCCAACTCAACACATAGATCGGTACACTAACATGAACAGTTAGTGAATAAAATGGAAAAGGTTATACTAATTTATCGTTTCCTCCAATCATAGAATTGCATGTTAATGTTGTGGGTTGTGATTAAATTGAAGTGCATAACATATATTTATGTTCTTTGAGTTTTGTGCACGAATAAAATAGCAAAGTTCTGGTTCTTGTTTTTTTGGGTGTTTTTTTTTTGGTTGGTCGTTTGTGTCGGATTTGGGGTGGTGAGTGAGTAAAAGCTTTTCTCAGAAAATTGCGCTTACTACCTACTTCGCGTCAATATATTTCACAGTTTACCATAATTGTTGTCATCTAACTTATAAATTAATACACGTGCCAAAACTTGTTTTTGAACACCTCTCCGACCAACTATCCGTAGAACCATACAGTTAGAAGAAGAAGAAAAAACAAGTATACCATAAACTAATAGCATGTTTGGCAACTCTTTATAAGTGGCCAAAAATACTTACAAACTTCTTATTCGAATTCTAGTGTTTGTGAACTCCTTATAACAAGCATTCAAAATAGCTTAATGTGGGAAATTCAAGAAACAACCATTTGTTGCTTACAACTATGAATTTCACAAGTAATTTTGAACTTAAGAAGGAATTTCACAAGTACTTTTGACCGAACAAATGACTAGAATGGCCGTATGGTTTCAAAAAATTTACAAAGAAAATGTCATTATTTGCACCCATAGATATTTAGATATGTCCACTTTGTAGCTTACTATACATTCATTACTCAAACCATAACAGGCCAAACAGCAAAATCAACTTATATTGACTTCAAATACAAATTACATCCAGGCACTTTTATTAAAAGTTACCATTTAAAAAACTTACAATTCAAAACTTCTTCCAATAATACTCAAATCAAAATAAATTGTTGCCAAAGGAACTGTAAACACAAACTCTTAGATCTCAGATCTGAAATCGAAGAGTTAATGGATCAGTAATGATTACTCGGCTGGAGAATGATTACTCAAATCGAGAATTGGTACTCAGATCCGAACTGGTAACTAGTGTAGTTGGATAAAGTATATTAACAAAATATTGAAATGATGAAGAGATGGTTACCTGAAACAAGGAATATTTCCAAGTAACCGGCGATGTTATTTGCGTTTGTTTGTGTAGAGGGAAAACGAGGGGGAGAGGAAAAAAAAAGTGAAAAGGAGAAGATGGAGGCAGAGATAGATCCTTCCGCATTATAACCCGGAACCGCCAAGATAGGAAAATGGAAAACGCAGCCCCTTTGAAAGAGGACGCTGCTTAAAGGCCCGAAAAATCTGTGTGCGAAAAGTACGAAATTAGGATCCAACGGAGGACATCGTGGAGGGGGGGTGCAAATTGTTAAAGGCGAGGGTGCAATTTCTGGACTTAAGAATTATTGTTTGAAACAAGGAAAATTAGAGCATCTCGAACAATTTTTCTTTAAATATTACATTTATACTAGTATAACCGCACAACGGTGGATAAACCGACCGTTGTGATATTTAATATGAAAGAAAAACATTTTTGTTTAATTTTTTTCTTTACTGCAAACTTGATAAAAAATTAAGTGCATTTAAATAAAATAATTTGAAATTGTAATCTGAAATTAGAAATCTTTATTGCATACGCTTTGTAAGTAATTTGAGATTGCAGAAATCTTGAACCATACAATGAAAAGTGGATAGATATTTTGAATTTTGAAATTTAAAATTAGAAGGAAGGTGGATAGATATTTTGAAACGCAAAGCAAAAGGAGAAAAATAGGGAAACGCACCAAGATTTGATATTTGAAATTAGAAGGAATGTGGATATATATTTTGAAACGCAAAGCATAAGGAGGAAAATAGGGAAACGAAGCAAAACATGTAGCATGTTTTTTTGGCTTCAGGAAAATTGATTTTGGCCAGTGGAAATAGGCAAACCTCTCTACGGTTGGTTTGATTACCTTTTTTGTAGTTACAAAATGTAATACGTTTGTTTTCTCAACCGTTTTGAGAATCATGTGTTTGTTAAACAAGCGTTCGGTCTTCAGACGCTTGTTTAATAAGTGTCTGAATGTCAACTTGAGAAACAAGTATATGTTGGACTTAGTTGGACGCTGGCTGAACAGACGTTTGTTGGACGGACGCTTGAAGATTCGACGTTGTTCAACAAACGCCCAAACATATTACAGATCTTCGAACCATTTGTCTTAATTTGTAATTGTTTACAATTTCTATATTCAACAGTTTAGGGTTACATATTACAAAATATGATATGTGATACACTGTTGGAGATGCTCTTAGGAATGATGTTCATAAATAAATTTTGTTTCTCCGGACAAACCCGTTCACAGCTCATATAATAGTTCGGCCCAGTTTTTTGTTTTTTTACTAAAAAAAGGCGCTTGTATAAACGGAGAATTTACCTTTCTAACGCATAAGTTGTTATTCCATAGCTTGTTAGTCTTTTTTTGAACATAAAAGTATAATGTGTTGGAAATTATTTATATATAATAGTGGAGAATAAGTTATTTGATATAACAATTTAAAAGACATTTACTAAGAAATAGAATTTATCATGCATCATAATTAACTGTAAATTCAAAATGTAAGGTAGTAATAGGTATTGCATCATCGTGCGTTTACATCACCTATTAAACATCTTACAATATTATATGTATGTTTGTATGTATGTATAAAGCATTTGATACATTATTGCTATGTTTTACATGTGTTTTGAATTATTTTTAAGCTCACCAAACATATTTATACTAATGGAAAAAGATCGACCATAGGAATTTTCATATCTAAAGGCAATTGCAAAAGCAGGGTCTTCGTACAGAAAACAAATGCTACTACTTTTAATTGAATCATCAAAGTAGTTGTGCAGTTTATAAATAACGAAAAGAGGAACAAAGAGAAATGACTTTACTCATAATGATAATTCACGTTATATGGCAAACTTTATTTTAACTACTTATGAATATTTTTCTAGCCTTTTGACTTGTGAAATTACTAATGATTTTTCAAATTCAATCTCATTGGTCATATCTTATTCAAACCATTCCATCTTTCTTATGACACGGTGGAACAAAGATGAGACTTTCGACCGAGGCAATTATAACTCTTATAGTCAGAATTATTCTAAATGCAATCCAACCATTCGACGCATTGAAAAATATTATATATTAATAATTATTCAAAAATGAATAATTAATAGGGTAGTGTTGTTTTTTCACTAAATTATATCATTTTTTATCCACGACAACAAAATTTTCCACAAATAACACTACAAATGAGTATCGAAATAAAACATCTACATACAAGAAAATGAATTTGTCAAACCATTCATAGGTCAAAACTAATATTTGAAAAGAAAAAAATAATTGATAACCTTGTCTAAGAGTTATAATTTATCAAAAACACTTGCGCGAAATGATTTGGAAAAAAAATTCTCTTTTACTAATTGATTTCGACTAATAAACATTAACCATAAATTTCTCAAACTTAGTTATTTATCAACAAAATTTATATTAACTAACCATTACAGAGAAAATTGTTAACTGTTACTTAAACATAACACTTATAGAGAAAATTATAGCTGGATCTGAGTTGAAGCACTAAAAGTGAAACAATATTCGATAAAGAATTTGTCTTCTCGATTATACGAGGTTGGTATCATGGTCAACTGTAATCAACTCAAAACCAGAGTCTCTAACTAGAGCAGTCCGGTTAATAATAATTGTTATTATTGAACCAATGATTTTTTGTTTGGATTAAACAAGTTGAAGATGGACGAAATTGGATTTTAGACCAAACCCAATTTGGTCCTAATGATATAGTTTTAACGAAGATAAGTGTAAATAATCGTTACTACCAGGTACAGTTTAAAATGGTGAAAGTATATTTTACTGAAAATGTGTAAGTGATAAATTCAGTCGAACTATCATACCACTAGCTCAGGTGATGCGTGATCATTAATATCCAAATTATTCAATTTAATCGTCAACTAAATTTACACATTCGAGTTGCACAACCACATTGACGAATAATCCGAAAAAAACACACGATTCAATTAATTTGTAATTGTTGTAAATTAATCAGACTACTTAATATTCATGAAATATTAATTAGTAAATTTTATTTGATTTTTGGAAGTCAATGGTATATAATTGGATTCGTATATAAAAGTTATATATGTGTATCGATATACGATATCGATAAAAAATTAAATTCGATTTAGAACAAATATTTGTTAAACAGGATTGGAAATTTTTGAAGGCCCGTCAAGCCCCAACCTTGGCCAGCCATAGATGTATATAGGAGAGGGTTTAAAGTGATTCGGATTGGATTTGAATTGATATGAAAGGACGGTTAAATGTAGAAGATATTCGATCCACTTTTACCTCTTCATTTTAGCTACTTAAACCATGCAACTATGAGGAGTAAGGGACTTAGGCCAAAATTTTCAAAAGCAAAAATCAAAAGCAAATTAAAACAATAAGGTAGTGTTAGCTTCATGGTCTTCTACAATTCTAGAAGTTGTTTCATTGCAAACTCGAAGATTGTTCAAATCATTCAAGGTGCTAATTTTAGGTTCACCAAGTGGTAAATTCTAAACTCTTTTTCAGTCATATATGTTTATCTATATCAGTATGGAAGTATAGATTAGACCCATGCTATTACAATGAATACACATGCACACACAAAAAAACTTCCGTATAATTTTACACACACACACACACATATATGTATAATTTTAAATTGATTAAATGTACATTATTTTGGCAAGGCCAGCCGGTTTTATAGTGGGCCGTCCACTTTTTATTACGAACGTAATAAAAACTGAAGTACAGGAGTAAGGTAGAAGCACCTTAACTACTAGAAAAAAGCAGAAAATACAGCACAGGTACTTGACAACAATGTCACAGTAACTAAACTAGCACTCCACCGAGGGAGAGACACTAACAACACCAGACAACAGAACATGAGCAGACCCAGAAAGGCCAGCAAAAGGGCGGAACCGGAGAGCAAGACAAGGGTCATACACCACATCACCAGAACAGTAGATAAAAGATCGATCCCAGGATGGATCAGCTAGCATGTCAGAATTTGAAGTCGCATATAGACCGTCCAAATCAAGAACAATAGAATCTCCTGATTGTTTATAGCGAAGGCATCTAAGGTCCTGTTGATCATCTAATGTACATTATTTACATACATATAAAACATAGATATACATTTCAACCATTTAAAAAAATTATAATTTTGAAATTTAAAAAATGCTTTTAACTAATTGTTAAAACTTAAAATATGAATTTTGTAATTAGTGTGTGTGTGTGTTATACAAAATTATATATATATATATATGCATATGTATGCATATATATATATATATACACATATAATATATATATATATTAAAAGTTATATACATTTATATTTAATTCCAAAATATAAATGATAATATATAAATATTAACAATTTAATATAAATCCGTGCGGATTTATATTTTATATATAATCTTTATACAAATTCACAAGGGCTTATATAATTAGAAAAATATACAAGTCCATACGGATTTGTATGATATAATGTTTTAGCCGAAGAAAAATAATAATTTTAACATATGTTATTTATGTTTGCTAAATAATAGTTTGTAAAATAAATATTTTTAAAACGAAACATAAAATATTTATTTATATTTAAAAAATTATACATACAAACATGTATGTAAAATAAGCATATCAATGTTTGAAATTTGAATTTGAATTTAAAATAGATCATTTTTTTCTTAGATCTTGATCTACTTTTTAAAATATCTTAAGATATTTTAGATAAGTCTATATGAAGAAATGAGAATTTTTTTTATACTAAATTCAAATAATTGCAAATAACACGTATAATAAATATTTTTATTTTTCATGCTCGGTAAAATTCGCGTAAAAGAAAAAAAGAAAATTTTGTTTTTATGGTCAAAAATTCATTCATTTCGGCTATTCGACAAGAAAAGGAAAAGGTTTAAAATGTTTTGAATTGGTCAGCATTTTAAAATAAATAAAATTCAATATAGAAATGTTTTAGATACATAAATTCACTTGTGTGTGTAAATGTATATAAATAATAAATCAATTATAGACAACAAATATGTATATAAAGGGATAAATGTGTTCGTTGCATTATAAATCTCAGCACTTGTATATGGACACATTAAACTAAGTACATTTTCTATATGTTACACGTGCACTATATACTTGTACGTATATCTGATACACATACACATTACATATTGTGTAAATAAATTCATTACTTAAATATGAAAAAATAAAATAAATATTTTATTTAAATTATTTAGATTGGGTCTAAATTAATTAAGACCTTGTAGGCCCATAAGATCTAAAAATGGAAAAGGTTAAAAAAATTATCCTGCTGCGACCCAGCGCAGATCCTTCATAAATTGCATAGTTCAAACATGTAAAACAAATTAATTTCTAGCATCACTATCAAGAAAATAGTTTATTTAGTTTGAGATAACCATATGGAAATTATGTTGCGTATGTATTTGGATAAGACATGAACATGTCCATAATTTGAATGAATTGCCTTAAGTTGTGTCTCCTAAAAATTCATGTGATGCTCAAAGAAAATGCTACACACATGCATAACAAAATAAAGAAATTGAGTACCATATCATTTTTGTATATTAAGACTAACAATTTGAATGGACAACTATTTAAAAGGATAATTAACAATATGAAAAAATTCTCGACATATAAAATATTAATAACTTTCCCATACAATCAGATGTGTGTGTGAATATATATATATATATATATATATATATATGTATGTATGTATGTATATGTATATGTGTGTGTGTATGTATGTATGTATGTGTGTGTGTATGAGAAAATCTACTAGGATAAAAAAATATTGTCATAATTGGTAACACAATGAATCTCAACCACTAGATTGCCCTTTGATTTCAACCACATCTGTGAAGCAATGAGATATAGTATTATGATCTATTGTGTCATATTTATATTTCATTTTGTATTCAAATAGTTGTGTTATATATACATATACATGTGTGTGTGTAACAAACACACAAACATACACACCTGCATCAATTGAGACATAATTAGTGACATGGGATTCAGCTCGTGTTTATCCATCAATTTTAAAATATAACTAAAACACTAAGAAGACGGTTGAGATTTGTCGTATCACTAATTTATGCCCTATAGACTTTATGTGTGTGTATGCCATGTTCAAGAGCACCACGCTTTGGAACACCCAAAAGATCCATTGATTTCAGCTATTGGATTCAACAAATCCATTCATCAGTAAAAGTAAGTGGAAATTAGGGACATATCCCTCTTTTCTAAACTTATTTGTTTTACATCTCTCCCTTTTATAAAATATTTTCTACATCCCTCTTTTTGAATTTCTTTCTTTTTTACTTTTCCCATTTTTAAATTTAAAAGTGGCTGTTACGACGTGTATTTCGACGACTGTGAGTTATGGACATATACGCTAAGAGCACATGTTAAGGTTAGTAAAATTACTCAAGCATCCTCTTGAAGTTCACCAATTTTTTTGAGTCGGGATGTAATTTATAAAAGAAAATTGGAAGGGACCTAAGGCTAATTTTTTATAATCATCAGGATGTATGCCAAAATTTCTCGTAAGTGGAATTAGAAAATGTCATATGCATGAAAGAACCTTTTGCCTTTATCCACTTTTGCCTAGGGCTGTTAATTGATAAACGAAAAATCCAAAATTCGTCTGGAACTGTATCTGAAAAAATGGATATTATCTGACAACCGAAAAGCGGATGCAGATATTCGATATTCTAAAAAAATTCAAATGCGGATACAGATATAGGCATATCCATATCTGAAAAATATCCGTCCGATTCGAATTTAATACATTTATTATTGTTGTTGTATTTATTTTAAAGCGACAGCTAATCAAAATTTATTTCTAGTTTCAACTTTATTTTTAAAGAGAATTCACTATACCCTTGGATTTTAAAACCTATAGCTGAAATTTCTTTGGATATTTTCAAAACCCTACATTAACGTTAGCAACCTTCACATTCATTTTCATTTTTTCACAGCCGCAGTTTCTATTTTGTCAAGCAAAAATCCTAAATCTAAACAACAAACGATCTCAAGCTCTCATCTCCCCTATATCCAAGCGCGCCTCAATCAACCAATGATGAATGACGAAAGATCTCAGCTCCGCTTAAAGTTTGCACGTAGCCTCTCGTCTCTCCCATATCCAAGCGCGCAAGCGAACCAATGATTAGCACTTCTCTTAGAATCACGCATTTGTAGGATCGATTTCACCGTAGAGGGGGGTGAATAAGGTGATGCTGTTAATTATAAAAATTGTTGCGGAAGCTTATAAAATTATTTCAACACAGATATATTAAAGTTACAGCAGCACGGATAATAGCAGAATAATAAATGCAGAAATAAAACGACACAGAATTTACCCAGCTTCGGCAAAACCCTGCCTACGTGCTGCCCCCAAGGTTTCTAATAGAAGTTAAGTAGTCACACGCTTACGCACGTAAACTCGCGACACCCGCTACTGACCAACATAACTCTATGCTCAAAACCCTGCCATAACTCAGTCACTGAGTTGCGAATTCTCAAACTACGCCACGTAGTTTGTCCCCTAGTCACACGACTAGAAATTACAACTGTTTAAAAGCAAAATACAAATTAAAAGATAATTAAAAAACAAAAACCCCTAATTTTATAAACCAAAATCCTTTGTTAATATAACCGGCCCAAAGATATATCCCTCTTTAATATATGTCGGCCCACTTTCTTCTTTTTCTATTTGCTCTGTAAAAATAATGTCAGCTCATTCCTTTTTCCTTTGCTTGCAAATTAGGGCTTCTAATTTGAAGCTGCCGACAATGGTTGCTCGATCGAATGATGATTTAGGTCCTTGCTTTGTCGATCGACTATCTCTTTGAGTTGCTCACGGCAGCTTCTATTTGCGTCGAGTTCGAATCAGATTTCAGTATATAATTTACTCTTTTTTGCTTTTCTGGTTTTGGCTTACTTAAACTCGATGATGTTGTAGCCGATGATGATTGGGTTTTTATATAGGATTCGAACCCCTTGATTTTCGTTCGTATATATTTGTTTGAATTCGTCTGTAATTCTCCTTGGCCATTCGATATTGATTGAATGTTGACGATGATTTCTGACTTTGTCAATTCATATATTTTTGGCTTGGTTAACACGGCTTTGATTTTGACTTTGCTTGGCCACCGCGGTATCGAATTTGAACTGTTCGTTTCCGTTCTTTTTGACTTCGGCTTGTGATATTGTTTATGTGATGATTTCTGACCTTCGTGGTTGAACTTGCTACTGTTGGTTTCTGACTTGTTCTAATTTTTGTTTTCTGCATCAACTTGTTTTTCAACATCACCTGACTTCGGCTTTGACTTCTGGTAGCACTGGCTTTGAATCGACTTGATAATTGTAGTTGTCTTCACTATACATGTATATGCTGCACCACTGTTATCCCTGTTTCATATCTAAACTTGTCTAAATTTCTTGTGTTTCATTTGCACTTGGTCACTGTGTATCACTACATGTTGTATTTGCATCGACTTCTTGTAGCATTTGAGGTTGCTATAGCATTTGAGGTTGCTATAGCATTTGAGGTTGCTGTGCACTGTGTATTTGATAGTCTTGTGTCTTTGTACTTCTGTGTAGACTTGTTTGCTGGTGCATACGTTTCACTTGTTGCCAGACCTTCATATACATGTTGAGTCGTGTTGACATCACTGGTGTGCTGTTTGGTTCATGTGAAGTTCATTTGATCTGTGTTTGTATTGTTACTTGTAATGTTCATTTGAAGTTGTAGCCTTTGTGCTTGAGTCTGATAATTGCACTGTCCAGTTTCACTGTTGCATTTCATATATATGTTTCCTGAGTTCACATGTATTGAGCTCTGGTTTCATTTTCATGTGCAGTTTAGCTTGTTGATGATTTGATGTTGAATTTATAGTGATGCATTGTGGTGAGTTCGATGTGCATGCTTTGCTCTTGTAGTCTTGTATATTGCACACTCTGGCCTTCATGCATACTTGATGTGCATTTGTAGTTGAAGTATTCCTCTGTTTAGTATTGGTGCACTTGGTTTGCATACAGTTTTCACTGTGCAACCTTGCTCATTGATCATTTGATCCACTGTTGCATTTGTTTTGGTTGCTGCATTGAGTTGTTTTCATGTGTGACTTGAACTTGGTTTGGATTTTTGCTTCTTTGAGTTTGGTAGTTTGTATACTTCATGTGTACTTCCAGTTAGAGTTGTGCACTGACTTGAGTTCGAGCCTTTTACTTGTGTACCATCTAGAGCTTGCTGTCTTGAATCGAACTCTTCTGGTTTATGTGTACACTTTGACTGGCTTGCTCCTGACCATTTTATTAAACTTGTATATTCGAACTGCACCTGTGTTGAATCCAGCTTGGAGCTCGGGTTTGACCTTGTGCTGATATTGTAACATTATTTTTACCGCACTTGAGGTGAACCCGGTGTTTTGGGTTTGACCCGTGCTCACCTGTCCCTGTAATTTTATCAAGTGTATATATCAGTGTGCACGGCCTTGTGGCATATACAGTGATACACTGTGTATGTCACAAGCCGTTCGTGAATGATGAATTCAAAATTAAATAATGACGAACAACCCAAATAACCGAGGCAAATATTATTTTCAAAATCCACATTTTATTTTATACTGCAAAAATATTTTATTTTCAATTTTACTGCGTCAATGTATATTTCTGCAGATTGCTCAGATGCTGGATTCACATTGGAATGAAGTTGAAAATCAGTACGAGTTGAGTGAATGAGTGATATGTAGTGAGGTGCAATGTAAATGTGAATTGTATTGTAATTGAAATTGTATATAGTGAGAGCTTGAAATTTGTACTATTTAAAAATTGTAATAAATATTTGTTTGAATAAAATTTCTGTTTGAATTCAAATTCTGTGTTATTTAATTTATTCAGCAAATATTTATTTAGTCTATGAAAAATAAATAGTACATTAACAAATACATTTAAATGAATATATATATATATATATGTTTATTATCATCAAACAAAAATCATAGCAATCGCATATTCAACAATCTCCCCCTTTTGATGATAACAAACATATATTTAAGATTTTGAACATATTAAATATATTTGATGATTCCATTTGCTCTCCCTATTTGAATGCTTCCTCTCTACACAAAGCTCCCCCTTCATATATGCATGCAATTAAAAATATGCAAATGAGCCTAGATGCAAATAGAAAATATTTGACCTTTGCTTGATTTTATTTGACAAAATCTTAACTTTTCTCTCCCCCTTTTGTTATCATCAAAAGAGTAATAGTGTTAGAGAAAGTAGAGATAAAGTGATCAATATTAATCCAACATTAAAAATCAATTGAATATAAATATTAAATTTCAATAAAAAAATCAAACAAAAATCATAAATACTTTGTTGTGCGCATATTCCACTTTTAGAATGATGGGAATGATGTCGTCATATAAAACCATACAGTTGTGTCTATTTGTGGTATATTTATATCAGAAATTTGAATATCTACCAACCATGCATAACCGTTAGGACTTTTAAATGAGATTAGTAGTATTCCAATTTTATTTTTTAAAAATATGAATTCAAGTATCTTCTAACCACGCATAACCGTGAGGACTTTTAAATGAAATTAGAATCAACTTGTTTATTTAATAAATCAATTTTGATATGCGTTCCATACATGCATAACCGTGAGGACTTTTAAATGAGCATGGAAGCACATAATAAATTCCAAGTAATTCACCCATGCATAACCGCGAGGGCATTTAAATGAGAGTGAATACTTTGGATTTTATTTTTTTATTATTATTGTTGCTGTTGTTGTTTATATTTTTTCTTTTTTTATTAAAAATAAAACGAAAAACGAATGATTCATGTTTAAAGTACCACATATTGACAAACTATATTGAATTTTGATGAGTGATGATAGATATAGAGATGGTCATGGAATTTTTTACCAACAAAAAGTTTTATAACTCTTGTTTAAATTTCTAAATAAATTTACTAATTATACCGTCTCGAGTCATAATATATGATAAATATCAACACTCATCACTTTTTCGATCACTATTTATCTTTTTTTTTGGTAATTAGTAGGGAGAAAAAAATGTTAAATATTTAGAAAATCAAATTTCTAAAACACCTAAGCTGAGACGTAGTTTACAAAAACTATTTTCTGGTAGGGGTTTTGTAAAAATGTCTGCCAATTGAGAATCGGTTGAAACGAAATTTATGCAGATATTTTCCTTGGAAATATGATCTCTAATAAAATGATGTCTAACATCTATATGTTTTGTTCGTGAGTGATGTACAAGATTATTTGTGAGATCAATTGCGCTTTTTCTATCACACATTAGTGGTACACGTTTAAAATTTAGACCATAGTCTTGCAAAGTTTGTATCATCCATAAGATTTGAGCAGAGCAACCACTCAAAGCAATATATTCTGCCTCTGTGGTAGATAACGCAATACAATTCTGTTTTCTACTCGACCATGCAACTAATGAATGTCCTAACATAAAGCATGCACCATTGGTACTTTTTCTATCAACTAGACTTACAGCATAGTCCGCATCTGAAAATCATTTTAATTTAAGATTATCATTGTTGGATACCAAAGACTAAATCGTGGGGTGTGCAACAAATATTTTATAATTCTTTTAACGGCTTTTAAATGAGATTCTTTTGGGTTAGATTGAAATCGTGCACACAAGCAGACAGAAAACATGATGTCAGGTCTAGAAGCAGTAAGATAAAGGAGTGATCCAATCATACCTTTATATTGCTTTTGATCAACTGCCTTACATTTTTCATCATTGTCAAGTTTAATTGTTGTGCTCATGGGGGTTCTAGCTGGTTTAGCATCTTTTAATCCAAATTTGTTGACAAGTTCCCTAATATATTTTGTTTGAGAAATGAATGTACCTTTATCGCTTTGTTTGACTTAAAATCCTAAAAAGAATTTCAACTCTCCAACCAAGCTCATTTCAAAATTTTCCTGCATAACTTTTTCAAATTTCTCATACAACAATTTGTTAGTAGCACCATAAATAATGTCATCAACATATATTTGAACAATTAAAAGATCATCGTTTTCATGCAACAGAAATAGTGTGGTGTCTACACAGCCCTTTTTGAACCCATTTTCAAGAAGATAAGTACCGAGGCATTCATACCAAGCTCTAGGAGCTTGTTTAAATCCATATAATGCCTTTTTAAGCTTATATACATGGTTAGTATATTCATGACTTTCAAAACCTTCTGGTTGTTCAACAAATACATCTTCTTTTAAAATTCCGTTAAGAAATGCACTTTTAATATCCACTTGTCTTAACTTAAATCCTTTGTGGCAAGCAAAAGCTAACAATATCCTAATTGATTCTAGTCTAGCTACTGGTGCAAAAGTTTCATCAAAGTCAACTCCTTCAATTTGATTATATCCTTTAGCGACTAATCTAGCTTTATTTCTAATCACATTTCCAAATTCATCATATTTATTTTTGAAAATCCATTTTGTTCCTACGACTGGATAATCCTTAGGTCTAGGTGCTAGACTCCAAACATCATTTCGCTCAAATTGATTTAACTCTTCTTACATAGCCATAAACCAATTTTCATCATTAAGAGCTGTATCTATGTCTTTGGGTTCTATTTCTGAAATAAATCCACTATATAGACACATATCACATAAATTTCTAAAGGAAGAACGAGTTTGAACACATGTGATTGGATTTCCTATTATCAATTCTAGAGGATGATCTGCTTTGAATTTCAATCTCTCTGAATCTAGATTCCTTTGGACTTCTTTTGTTGTTGCAGTTTCTTTTGATTTTTTATTCTCATCTTTTTCGTTCTCCTCTTCAACATTTCTTTTGACCATTTCCTGTTCATTAATGCCTTCGTCAAACTTCACATTGATTGACTCCACGATTGTTTTATTCCTTTTGTTGTAGACTCTATAAGCTTTGCTTCTAGAAGAGTATCCCATGAATATGCCTTCATCAGCTTTTGCTTCGAATTTTCTTAATTGATCACTTGTATTGAGAATATAGCACAGACACCCAAATACTTTGAAGTAGGCAATGTTTGATTTATTTTTGAACCATAGCTCATAGGGTGTTTTGTTAAGAATCGGTCTAATCATAACTCTATTCATTACATAACAAGCTGTATTTACTGCTTCTGCCCAAAAATGCAAAGGTAGCTTATACTCATTTATCATAGACCTAGCCAACTCTTGCAATGTTCGATTCTTTCTTTCAACTACTCCATTTTGTTGTGGAGTACGTGGTGTAGAAAATTCTTGTTTAAAACCATTTTCATCACAAAAGTTTTCAAATTCTCCACCATGATCACTTCTTAACGAAACAATAGGAACTCCTTTTTCATTTTGAACTAATTTTGTGAATTTTGTGAATTTTGTGAAGTATGAAAAAGTTTCTAATTTTTTAGCCAAGAAATATACCCATGTATATCTTGAGTAATCATTAACTAACACAAAGCAATATTTCTTACCACCTAAGCTAGCAAGGTCGTTAGGTCCAAACAGATCCATATGAACTAGTTCAAGAACTCTAGAAGTGCTTACATTGTCTTTGGCATGAATTGATGATTTTTTAAGTTTTCCTAAGGTACATGCTTTACATAAATTTTCTGTTTCGAAATCATGTGATGGTAACCCTCTTACCAAATTTTTCCTTTTTAATTTGTTTAACAAATTCATGCTAGCATACCCTAAACGTCTATGCCATAAATTTACTTCTATATCCTTAGCTACCAAACATTTAGAAAGGGTGAGATCATTAAAAGATAGAGAATATATATTACCTTTCCTCTTACCTGAAAATAAGATTTCTTTTGATGATTTGTCAACAATTTTGCACAAGTCAGAATCAAAAATAACATTCATACCTTTATCACATAGCTGGCCGATTGATATCAAATTGTGGTGCAGATTTTCAACATATAGTACGTCATTCAAGGTAAATGTACTGTTACCCACTTTACCTTTACCGACAATTTTTTACACTTGTCATTGTTACCCACTGTGACTCTGCCACCCCTGTACTTTTCTACGCTAAGGAACTTTGATTTATCGCCTGTCATGTGCCTGGAATATCCAGAATCCAAGTACCATTGTCGTTGTTCCTTAGCCTGCCAGCATACCTACACAAGAAGAGAATTTAGTGACCTGTTTGTTTTTATAGGTCCATGATTGTTAGTGGTAATTGATTTTGAAAAATAATTTTGTGGAGACCCAAAACTATTTATGTATGTTCCTTTCGGCATCCAAATTTGTTTAACCTTGAGAGATTTTATATTTGTGCCTTTTGGAACCCAAATTGAAATTGTTTTCACGTGTTTGGGTCTGTACCAGCAATTGTTTTGATCGTGTCCAAATTTTCTACAACTTGTGCACATTGAATTTACTTGATTAATCTTATTTCTAAATTTTTAGATTTATACCCAAGTCCTTGTCTAACCGTATTCATAGTTTGTTTTCTAATAGCATGTTCAACGATATCTCACTTTTTGAAAATTTATTTAAGGTCGTTGATAGTTGTTGGACTTGTGTTTTGAGAGATTCATTTTTGTTTAACAATTGTGTGCACCTTTTAATAGAATTTTCTCGTCTTGTATTTTCACTTTCTTTCAAAATTAGAATTTCATTTTCAAGTGATTTTATATTAATTTCTGATTTTTAAATTTCTTCTTCAAACAATGGGCACTTGTCACACTTAGGGCACTTATTTTGATAGTTTTTAACTAATTGTTCAAGTTGATCATTTAAATATATCAAAGTATCTTTTTGTGATTCATGTTTAGCATATTTCTACCTAAGTCGTTCAAAATACCCATTTACCTTGTGAAAATATATAAGTAATTCTGAATGAGTAAGTTTTGATACCTCACTTGGCTCGTCATCATCACTGTCAGTTATTTCACCATGAAGACACAAATTTGCTTTTTCACTTTCACTGCCAGTGCTATCACTTCCATCTTCATCGCTTTCATCCCAAGTAGCTGCAAAACTTCTTCTTTTCAGTTTCTTTCCTTGACTGAGTCGATTTTGGGGACAATTTGGCTTGATATGACCGGGTTTGTTGCATTTGTGACAAATGATTTTCTGTTCTTCTGGATTGTCTAGTGCTTTGTTTAATCTACTCTTTACTTGTTGATTTTTGACCGGATTGCCGTATTTGCGATTCCACCTTTTGAATCTTCTTATTAATAGTGCTAGTTCTGCTTCACCATCATCATCATCATCATCTTCACTTTCAGTTGTCCCTTTAAGAGCTATTGATTTCTTTCGAGTGTCTCCTCCTTCACGTTGTTCCTTGAATTTCATCTCCAGCTCGTAAGTTGTGAGGTTTCCGATGAGTTCTTCGACTTTCATTTGTTTCAAATCTTTTGATTCTTGAATGGCAGTTACTTTGGCTTCAAAACTTCATGGAAGGACTCTGAGGATTTTCGGACTATCTCCAATTATGTGTATAATTTTCCAAGAGCCTTTGATTTGTATATGATATTGGAAAGTCGTCCGTTCATTTCTTTGACATTTTCTTCCTTTGTCATTATGAAATTCTCGTATTCTCTACTTAGCATGGCAAGACGAGATTCTTTGACTTGAGATGTTCCTTCGTGAGTCACTTCAAGTGTATGCCATATTTCCTGCGCAGTTAGACAATGTGAGACACGATTAAATTCTACCTGATCTAATGAACAAATAATCGAATTCATAGCTTTGGCATTAGTAATTTGTAACTTATTTTCTAGATCTGTCCATTGATCCTTCGTTTTTTTATTACCTGATTATTTACAATTATAGTTGGTGCTCTATACCCTGTCTCAACAATATCTCAAGCGTAATGGTTTTCAGAAAAATTTCCATCCTATTTTTCCAGTAAGCATATTCACATTGAACATTGGTGGTCTAACAATAGATTGACCCTCAGCAAAAGCAGTATTAAAAGAAGCCATTTTAAAATTTTAACTTTTTAAAACAAAAATTGGTTTTTGAAAAACGAATTTTTTAAGAACAAAAGTTGACTTCTATTCCTAGCTTTAATACCACATGTAGGATCGATTTCACCCTAGAGGAGGGTGGATAGGGTGATGCTGTTAATTATAAAAATTATTGCAGAAGCTTATAAAATTATTTCAACACGGACATATCAAAATTATAGCAGCACAGATAATAGCAGAATAATAAATGCAGAAATAGAACGACACAGAATTTACCCAGCTTCGGCAAAACCCTGCCTACGTGCTGCCCCCAAGGTTTCTACTAGAAGTTAAGTGTCACACGCTTACACACGTAAACTCGCGACACCCGCTACTGATCAACCTAACTCTACGCTCAAAACCCTTTCACAACTCAGTCACTGAGTAGCGAATTCTCAAACTACGCCACGTAGTTTGTCCCCTAGTCACACGACTAGAAATTACAACTGTTTAAAAGCAAAATACAAATTAAAAATAAATCATCATTTAAGGTTGCTATAGCATTTGAGGTTGCTATGCACTGTGTGTTTGATAGTCTTGTGTCTTTGTACTTCTGTGTAGACTTGTTGCTGGTGCATACGTTTCATTTGTTGCCAGACCTTCATATACATGTTGAGTCGTGTTGACATCACCAGTGCACTGTTTGGTTCATGTGAAGTTCATTTGATCTGTGTTTGTATTGTTACTCATAATGTTCATTTGAAGTTGTAGCTTTGTGCTCGAGTCTGATAATTGTACTGTCCAGTTTCACTGTTGCATTTCATATATATGTTTCATGAGTTCACATGTATTGAGCTCTGGTTTCATTTTCATGTGCAGTTTAGCTTGTTGATGATTTGATGTTGAATTTATAGTGATGCATTGTGGTGAGTTCGATGTGCATGCTTTGTTCTTGTAGTCTTGTATATTGCACACTCTGGCCTTCATGTATACTTGCTGTGCATTTGTAGTTGAAGTATTCCTCTATTTAGTATTGGTGCACTTGGTTTGCATATAGTTTTCACTGTGCAGTCTTGCTCATTGATCATTTGATCCACTGTTGCATTTGTTTTGGTTGCTGCATTGAGTTGTTTTCATATGTGACTTGAACTTGGTTTGGATTTTTGCTTCTTTGATTTTGGTAGTTTGTATACTTCATGTGTACTTCCAGTTAGAGTTGTGCACTGACTTGAGTTCGAGCCTTTTACTTGTGTACCATCTGGAGCTTGCTGTCTTGAATCGAACTCTTCTGGTTTATGTGTGCACTTTGACTGGCTTGCTCCTGACCATTTTATTAAACTTGTATATTCGAACTACGCCTGTGTTGAATCCAGCTTGTTGCTCGGGTTTGACCTTGTGCTGATATTGTAACATTATTTTTACTGCACTTGAGTTGAACCCGGCGTTTTGGGTTTGACCTGTGCTCATCTGTCCCTGTAATTTTATCAAGTGTATATATCGGTGTGCACGACCTTGTGGCATATACAGTGATACACTGTGTATGTCACAAGCTGTTCGTGAATGATGAATTCAAAATTAAATGACGACGAACAACTCAAATAACCGAGGCAAATATTATTTTCAAAATCCACATTTTATTTTATACTGCAAAAATATTTTATTTTCAATTTTACTGCGTCAATGTATATTTCTGTAGATTGCTCAGATGCTGGATTCACATTGGAATGAAGTTGAAGATCAATACGAGTTGAGTGAATGAGTGATATGTAGTGAGGTGCAATGTAAATGTGAATTGTATTGTAATTGAAATTGTATATAGTGAGAGCTTGAAAAACTTTTTAAAAAATTGTAGTAAATATTTATTTGAGTAAAATTTCTGTTTGAATTCAAATTCTGCTTTATTTATTTTATTCAGCAAATATTTATTTAATCTATGAAAAATAAAATAGTACGTTAACAAATACATTTAAATGAATATATATATATATATGTTTATTATCATCAAACAAAAATCATAGCAATCGCATATTCAACAGCATTCGACGACGACGAACAATCTAGTCTCACGCCTTGCCCTCATAGTTCTTTCTTCTTTGGTACATTATTTAGACTTAATTTTGTTGCAACCACTATTATTTTATTATATGTTTCGACTATTAGTACTGTTATAATGTGTTTTAGCTAGAATCTTTTGATGTAAATAGTGTTATTTTGTTTCAGCTAATAATCTTTTATGGTATCATCAATCTTTAGGTAAGCTGATGAATGGTAAGAGATCTCAAGGTTAGGTGGTACAGTTGTTATAAAAGGTTTCGGCTAATAACAATATAAAAGGTTACATGTCACATACAATAACAGTATTTTATTCTCTTTATTATTTGTTTTAGATGCAAATATAGTTATACTGTCAACCTTATTTTTCTATCATGTTTCAGTAATTGGTTAGGATAAATAAAAAAATATATAAGTTAAGATGAAACCAAGTTATAGTAATTATTATAGTTAATAATTATAAAATTTTATTTTATTTGATATGTTGATGCTCATTGCATTCAGGCATAGTAGATCATTAACTGTATTAAGGATTGGTACCATTGGGCATAAGTTAGTTGTGTTTACATACTATAAGGATTTTAGTATGATAACCATTTAATATAATTGGTTAGTTTTTTCATCTAACATTCCAAGATATAGAGCTTGTAGATGAATCATCTACCCAGTTATAGATGGTAACACAAGGTAATTTTTTAAGTTTAATTATAACGTGCAATGAGCTTGTCGCTATTATCAATAAGTTATGCTATTGTTACAGCAGCACTTGGTGCTATTACCAACGACACCCAGTGCACCTAATACAGCAGCAATAATGCTGCTGTAAACAGCAGCGACCGTGTTGAGTTAATTCACAAAATTTGAAAGTTAATTATGACAATTTTAAACATTGAAATAGAATGTTAATTATGAAATGAGCATTGGAATTATAGGGCTGATGTTTACTAGTCACGGAGTATAATTCTTCAAGAAGTAATCTTTGTTTAATATTATTTACTAAATTATGTTTTGTTATACATGAGTTATTGTGAAGAAGCTATGGTGGGTTAGATGAAAGAATGAAAAAGTTGCAAGCTTGTTCTACCTACTTTGCTATATTTGTTTATTTAAATTGTAATATTGTATGAACTTATTTAATATTATGTGTAAATCTATTTTTTACTTGAAAAATGATGAACTGTTGTATTTTGCATGTCTGACTGTTATCTGAAGAAAAAAAAAGTATTTTAGTTGTAATGTTTTAGTTTTAAATTTTCAATGTAACAAAATCCTTTTTCATCTTTCGGATGCGGATTTTTGAATATTTTCAGATATCGTGGAATATCAACATCCTCTTTTCGGATGTGGATTTTTTTTATATCTAAAAAAAATCCACAGATGCGGTTATGAATATTGATTCATGGATATCCATAGATATCGAATGCGGGTACGGATATGGATGCGGATTTTAATTTTCGGTTGCGGATGCAGATATAGTCATATCCGCATCCGTTTGCATCCGTTGGCAGGCCTTCTTTTGCCTTTACTCTGTCTTATCCATGGATTTGTTGAATTTAATGGGTGAAATATAGAGGATTTCAAGGATCCAAAAAAGAGATGCTCTTTTAAATATCTATATACACGCATACGCGTGTGAAAAATATATTGGACATAAGTAACTAACACGTAGATTTCGGTCGATAGACTTAGCCGTTACGTCTCGCCATATGTATGGATGTGATGGAGATACATCATTATGTTTGCATTAGTGTGCTTTAAGCTTACAAATACACTTGGCAAAACCAAATTAAATTTCGCTGAGAAATTGGATGAGGCTTCAAAGATAAGGAAACTCTAGATATTGATATTAATAATATAAATATATTTTGGTCACTAAAGTATTTACAAATATATACATTTGCAAACTGCTTTATCAAAAGTGTATGGCGGTGATAAGCTTATAAGTTGAGAAAATATGAAGCTGATTAAATCTATTGATTGAAATACTAATGTTTGACTATTTATATGAAAATTTATAATACTTTACTGATTTACCAATAAACACATGTTAACCTTAAGTCCTTAACTATAGTAGGTACTTGCTTATTAGAATAAACTAAAGGAATTGCAGTTAACCACAGGACAAACGATAATCCATTTTTAAAATAAATGTAAAGATATTGCCTTTTTAGTTATACGTAGTTATTCTAAGATAAGAAAGTTATTGTTTATTTGTTATATAACATGTATTGTAGAAGCTTTGTATGCTTATGTTGATGATGAAATTTTATGTAAATAAAGCTCTAACGTATATTGTGTCTAGATACTTGAGAATTAATAAAATTATTGACATGACCAAGAGATAATTGTCCAGAATAAGGATTGCTTTTCTAATTAGTTAGTAATGTTGCAGTGTTATTGCACTTACTATATATAAAATAAATAGAAGGGAGAGAAAAGAAAGTGGAAATATGAAAAGAGAGATGAAGATAAATCATTTTTGCATTATAATCGGAATGTCAAAATCAAAATGAAAAATGCAGGCCCCTTTAAAATATTCACGAAACATGTCTATAGAACTTCATTCAGATATAAAATTTAAGGGAAACTCTTTCTCTTCTTTTTTCTACTATTCTGTATCCAGTATAAGTCTATAAAGGTTGTTTAGGAAATATTAGCAAATTGCTTTTATCAAAAGTATATAAATCCCATAAGCTATGCAAATATAATAGTGTTTGCGTCGATTTATCGAAAAATTTATGTTTTTTGGTTTCTTATATGAAATTTTACAATATTCCGTTGATTTAGTGATAAAGGTATAATTACTGTAACTGTATTGTAACAAATATTTGCTTGTTGGAAATAAAATAGAAGAATTGTAAGTAATTACATAACAAATTATTATTATAGTTATTAGAAAAGTGCAAGATTCTACATTTCTAATCAAATATGTTTATTCTAATATAAAAAAGTTATTGTTTTACTTGTTATGAAATATGTATTTGCAGGTGTTTAAACTGTTTATGTAAGCGAGGGCTTTATAAATTTTCTTTCATCTTGAATCTAAAAAATAGAGGTTAAAAGTATTTTGTTTACATATTTGAGCTTGAACAAAATTTATTTCAGTTCTCTAACATTTTCTTCTATTCTTTGTTATAACACATTATCAGCATGAATATACGATTTTCGAGCATTATTTTCATGTTCTTGTATATGTTTCAAGAGAATAAGCATTGTACTTCTCATAATTTACGTCAATAATCATTGTACTTCTCGATTCCCAGTCTGTTATACATCGGTCATTTTAAGTTGTTCACATGTTAATCCTATTATTTCTAATGGTTGAGACCGACATGTAAACATTTTCACAATATTTACCATTAAGGTGCTGGGAACAATGGTGTGCACATGGTCATGGATCAAAAAATTCTTGAAATTTTTTGATAACAAGAATGATACTTGGTTTTAAGTAGAGCGCACATTTGACATCTCGGGAGATCGAATCAAAGACCTCTAGAACACAATCTAGAGATCTTATCACTTGGGCAAGGGCTCATTGACAAAAGATTCTTGATACGACTCCTGTGTTTACTCTAAGTCTCCCAGTTACGGCCATTTTTGTTTAAACTCAATTGAACCATAACTACTTTGATCGACTTACTCCTTAATTGCTTGGTGTCCTTAATGATAATTCATATAGGTTTCATTATAATGTAAATTAAGGTTAGGTTGCTTCAGCCTCAAAATAGTGCTTAACTTATGCACGCACTTCCATGGGTGAGATATATAAATATGTTATGCTCTCCTGCTAACTTTTCCAACAGTTCAACTTGAGAGGCAAGACTTCCACCTCACTCCATCATCAGAAAAAGTCTAATGTGTCTTGGAGAAACTTGTTTAATCTTTGTACGATCCATATTTTACGTATTGGAGGATTGTAGAATATTACTATTATTTCTATATAAGGTCATACAATATATGATTTTGGAAAATGACTACTGAAGCCAGTTTCCATTCTTAGAATTTTTATCATATGATTTTAACCCTAAAAATTTTGTATGGCATATAACTTCTGACGGAACCGAATTGATGTCTAAAACCACTTTCATTAGATTGGTGATGACCCATGGGGGTTACATTGTCCAAATGATATGCGATCTATAGGGTTAGTCAAGAAGGGACCCATGAAGCTGCAATTTTCATGTTATTTGGTGTTCTTTTGCTTGACTTATGAGCGATTGAAGATGGATAAGTGGTGACTTGGAGGATGTGGATCGGTAGAGTTGGCTTCGGGGCTTGCTCGAGTCATGGAATGGATCATTATGAGTCATATGGTAGAATGCTACAGTTGTTAGTGTGCATTGATGGATCACATGAAGAAATGGGGAAAATTCCAAGCGATGGATCATTCATGTGGTTCATTTCGAGTCTTGGACGTGTCGTTTCGAGTCACGAGAGCTTAGGAGCGTTGGCTAATGTATAAAATTAAGAGGAAAATTAGCTAAGGCATGGATTGGTAGCCATGGATCGGTACCGATCCATGGCTACATCGATCGATGGTGGTGATGGATCGATAAAAGGGAGTCTCATGTGGTGGAGCATGGCTTAGTTGAGTTGAAGTGTGGGATCAATGATGATGGATCGATGGATATGGATCAGTGGTTATGGATCGCTGGCCATGGATCAGTGGCTATGATTAGATGGTAGAGAGAGTAGGAGCTACTCCGAGTCATTTGCATGCGTGCACGATGTTTGCTTCGAGTCTTAGGTGTGTTCACTCCAAGCTTGTGCCAAACTAAACGCATAGCCAAATACGAAAAAGTGTAGGGTCGGTACCCAACCATAAGGTTCGGTGATGATTTTTGAGGCATGGTCTGACAATGATGATTCCATGATATGAAGTGACGACTTTGATGATGGATGGTTGTACTTTGGGACGTAGAGTAGAGGACTATGAGTCGAATGAGGGGACCGTTGGAGGAAGGTTATGGGACATATGATGATATTCTACAACTGATGATGAATGTAGAGAATTGTCCCAATCGCGATGACTTCATGACGGGAGTCGTAAGATCAGGTCCAGGGTGTACTCTGCTATAGATGACACGTGCAAAGGGATTGCTGAGACTCAAGGGTTTATAGGGTACTCATAAATTGGGGTATATACTAGGGACGTGATGGTACATGAAGCATGATGGCTCTTTATTTTATATGGGAGTTTGTTTACCTCAAACTGATATGATGATTAGTCTAGTTCCTAGCCTACTGAGTCGCATGTATTTGAGTACCAATGAACCAGAGTGGGGCTATCGTTATGGATTGTCTGGCCTTTGATCGTAATGTGTCAAGCGAGTGATCAAACATCCAAAGCATAGAGTGAGTGAATGTGATGATGGATGATGAATGCTATATTTGATTACTTATCGCCTTAAGGATGTCACATGATGCCAATGTTATCGACATAGAAAATTAAACACCCTTAGTACTTTGATGTATATTACACCCATGAAGACTATAATGTAGAGTAGCGTATATCTTGTCTATGTGCTAACTCTGTGGATATAGGGACATGTCAGGTATAATTTTCCACACCATTTGTCCTATTCTAGTTTTTTATTAGTATTTAGAGATTTTCTACTGCTCACACTAGACCCTTGTCTGGCTCGCAGTTTTATGTTTTGCTTCCTATTACTCTAGGTACTCTTAAATGAGTAGATTAGGACAATAGATCTTGCGAGCACGTGGAGCTGGACAGAGGATGGGGAAGAGGTCGTACTCTCGTATTACTATATTTACTTGTTATGATTTGCTATTCCAACGCATATCACTATAGAGCTTGCTACTACATTTATTACATAAAGACAATTTATTTATGAGTATTATTTGATGTATAGCTCTATCACTTATGTTGTATACTATATGGTTCTGTGTACTTTTATTCCTGTGATTCATTCGGTTATTACCCTCTTACATGTTTTATACCTGAGATGTTTATTATTATATTTTATTTTATGCACTGTGACATACATGATGGGTTCTGTGTTTGATTTACTTTACCTTACAACCTCGAAGATCGCTCCACGTCGATCGAGGACCGTTATAACGCAGGTTACTATATTATTGGGTGCCAGTGGTGTCAGGCAGTCATCATAATCCTCTAAACCAAATCACATCTTTCACTGGAGAAATCTTGATAAATGTTTAATCTCTAACAGTAAATTCTAGATCCTCTTCAATCAACTAAGTTCTTCCGTCTATATTAAGCATCCTTTATCCATGTTTGAATTAGTTCAAAATTTCTCAGTCGTGCCTCTTACTATATATGGTATAAGAATCAATCCATCTACATACTCTAACCAACGTGCTAGTGACTTGCGTGCTCTTCAATATAGAGCACGTGCTAATAATGGATTATGATTATAAAGTTAAATGGAAACAAGACTATATGTGGCTGATCTTTATAAGGACCTCCACGGTCTGATACACATGCACGAAGTAAATCCTTCATGACCTTATTCGCCCACTTTGTCAATTTATAAATGGTATCTTGTAGCTAGATTCATTTTTATTCACATAGCATGTTGAAAACTTCTCCAGATTTTACATGTAACTAGCGTATCATGATCACAAACTATGCTCTAGGGACATCATGTAATCTAACGTACTACTTCTTAATTAACCTAACTAAGTTCATCGTCATCCTCGTTGACCTTAAAGGAATAAAATGAACACTATATTTCAATGAATAATAATTACGTATATACTTCCATTCCCACTTCTTAACTTGGGTAATCCATCAATGAAATCTATATAACATATTCTTGTTTTTAGTTGGAACTTCCAATAGTTGTAATAAACCACCCGATTTATGATGCTCCACTTCTTCCTACTACCAGTTCAGACAATGCTAAAGATACCCGCGATATCCTATTCCTATTAGATAAATTATCTTTGCATGACTTGATACATTTTCGTACCCAGTGGATAAATGATATTAGTCCAACACTTCCTTTCTAAAATCTATGAAGTTTGAATACATAGTCCACCTTTCAACCTTAAATGTCCATTGAGATCTAGCTTAAAATTCTTTAAGTCACCAAAACTTATTCAATCCCTTAATATATCTATGCAATCCGCTTTGAGGATCATCTACTTAGATGTTATTTTCTCATAATAACTCGATCTTGGTTCCAAGTTGTACAATATCGCTACTGATGAATTCTAATATTAAATTTGGCTCATATTGCAATCAATAATGGTTTAGGTGTAACGACCCGTCTTTTTGATCCTCAGAAATTGACACTAATACATCCACGGTATTCACATGCCGAGCATCCGAGTACCGGAATGACAGATTGTTGGGGATAAAAGAAAAAGACGGAACATAATCTCACAGCGTGACAAGTAACATATAATGAAATAGATCTTTACAAAGAAAAGAAAACCATAATATACATACATCAACCAGAGTACAATAACTAACCATCAACATGGATAGTTATATCAACATGTGCTCACAAATGCTGATAACTAAACAACTAACAAATGCAGCATTAATAAAATATATGTGAGTATGGCTTGGAGGCATCTAGCTCGTCTTCTGAAGCTCCAAAGCATCTAAATCTATATCTAAAATATGCTCGGTCTGATCTGAGCATTATAAGAAAATAACGCCCTGATCAGTCTGATAAACCAATGTCAGAAACACACCTCAATTGGATTTTAAAGTTACAAAAAAACCTTTCAAAATAAAGGTATCTCGTAAGACCATGCCGTACATAGACACAATTACCATACGATAACCAAAACATTTTTATAAGAAATCCCCTGATATTATAATAATGTCTAGGATACAAAAACATATTAATCATAACCGAAATTATTACATTAATTAAATTCCATCATAATAAGTTTACAACTAGAACATAAAGCACATATTGGAGAATGAATTCCATCAATGATAAGGCTATTGGGGTACCGCCTGTCACAATGCACCTCTAGAAAAATGTATCGAGGTCAAAGAGAACATCTTGCACCCCTGCTCATAGGACGGCGTAACCCTTAATGGATAGTACCGAATATATCATCACCCGGTTGCTTTGCAACCTTTACCGAGACCGCTCATGAATAACAAATCCATAAAATGAATGCATACCTAGAAAGGTGATGACACACTCTAATTGGAGCAATCCACATAGCCCCATTGCATATCCTATGTTGTAGTCATTTCCGGTTGATAAGGCTAGAGGGTACGTTTACCTTTTAAATAGAAAGCCCACTTGGAATGCCAACACTGTCCTTTAGGCAGTAATGCAGTGCCAGCATTCATTCATACAAGTTGTTTAGGATATGAACAAACCGAAGGCACCACTTCTACAATGTTCATATTGGAATCATCCCCAGGATTAGTAGCATATAGACTTACACTTCAAAGGACTCTGTCTTCGATTCCATCATTTTCAAGATACTTTAAGTACATCTCTTGAGTTAGATCTAAGTGGTTTTCAAATAATTCATCTGATCCCCGTCTCTTTGAAACAACATTCGATAATTTCTAGTAAATTCAACCCTGGTTCTTTTAGAAATAAACAGACAATAGATAGGAGCCGAAATCACCCCCTAGCCATTTAAGTGGACGGATCTCCATATCATTTATCCTACGAGAATGAGACAAGATTTATACGCGTAGTACAACACCATCGAAGATGACTGTGCAATATAACTCACGTATTTCTCCTAGATGTTTTTAGAGTTATATTTGCCCAAATTTGATAGTTGGTTATTTAACTATCAAATAAACAGACAATTTCAACTAGATGGTTATAGATCCCTAAGGGAAATAACATTAGTTAAGTACAAAGAAACTTTGGGTCTCTTAAATTAATCTCTTCATTAATTTAAAACTACTTTGTAAATACTTGTATAAAATACTTTTACAAAGATATACTTACCAGTCCCCTCCACTCTTCCAAATACTTGAAAAATATTGATATACTTATCTCGACTGAATAAGTATACGCATAAACCATTCCACTTTAAAAACTTAGGAAAACTTCCTATATACTTATATTAACAGTATAAGTATGTTCCCCAATCACTGCATTTTCAATACTTAGAAAATATTCTCATATACTTTTCTCGATGGTATAATTACATTTATAAATCTTAAGAAAGACATTTATTCCAAAAATGAACTTAAAATTGGGTTAAAACTAAGTCATTTAAAACTGTGATAATAATAACCCAAACACTATTCCTTTGGTGTTAAGTAGGGAAAAAGAATATTCCCTACCCCCATAATTAAGAAGGTCATTTGGAAAATCAAATCTCTATTATAAATAACTCTATTATAACTTCCCTCTTTTATTAATATAAGCTTTAAATAAATTTTAGAATTCCTTTCACAAAATATTATTTATAAATTTCTTTATAAATATTAAAGAAAACATAATTTCAGACTCTTTTTATAAATTTCCAAATTTGTTTAACTAGTTCCTTTATAAAAACCCCTATATTATTTATAAACCCTTTTATAAACCTTCTTTTATAAAATATCATTTATAAATTCATTTTATCATTTTCTAAATATAAATACAAACCCTTTTTTAAAATGGAATTCCAAATAAAACACCAAAACCCAAATATAAAACAAACACCGGATATAATTATAAAACCCATCCTTTTATTTATTAAATAAATTCACGATTGGAGTTAATTATCCTAATTTATCAAAAAGATATCGAATTCCCTTTTCCTATCGGATATTATTTATAAAACCGTTCTTCTATTTATAATTACTATTTATAAGACTATCCTCCATTTATGAAATAATATTTATAAATATCCCTTTGTACAACAATTTATACAACGATTCACTAATATTATTCCAAAATCTCTATTTCTTTTTAACTGCAAATCCCTTTAACATACAAGATAACCTTTTCAAATTTCATTTAAAAGCAAACATTTATTATTATAATAATTTCTATAAAAACCAATACCTTTAAAATCATTATTTAAAACCATTTACTTTAATATATGTAGTATATTAGAAAGAATTAGTAAAAAAGTTGAAAAATAAAAAAGTTTAAACTCATTTAATTTTAAATATCATAGAAATTCCAAATAGTTGGGTTAACAATCTTTTTCCCAGATTAAAAATCATTTCAAATCAAATCAACAATTATTAGTATTTCAAATATACTATATCGAGGTCAATAGTTTCTATAGCACTTAACGAATGCTATTCTACCTTTTATACTAAAAGGTTCAATTTTCACATATGTCGGTGTCACATCTAATATGGTCCAACATATAACAGCCTATATCATAGAAATATATTTGAAATAAATCAACTGGTAAATAATTGGAAGTTATAAATCACTACGGTGGGAAATCCAGAAATTTTAATACATTTTCCCGCATTTAAAATTTAAATGCATATCGCTTTTCAAAAGCGGATATTTCAACAAAACGACCAATAATTTCAGCCAAATACAAACAATAAATTTTAATCTATTATATATCTTACAGAATAACCAAAAAGGCGAGTTATACCAAAATTCCAATTGGCATCGAATCGTTCCTGTTTGAACTAAAATCAAACGACGTCTAATTTTAACCCAAATTTCAACTTGCTTCGAATTCGACCAAACCAGTTCCATTACGAAGCTTTCGTCATTACGAGAACAATGCAAAAAATTTCGTCTCGATTGGACCTCGTATGAGAAAGGTATTGTATTTACAAATTTTTAGACTTAAAAATATAATTAAATCAACTTAATTATATACTAATCACAATTTTAACCTTAATCCCGCACCTTTCTTTCCCTTCCTAAAAATGGAAAGCCTGTAAACGATGATACAGTGCACACCGTGCACAATCGTGCCCTTCCCCCGCCACCTCGGACCTCAAGATCACTCACAGCCTTCACCGACGAGCTTCTCTCCAAGCGAGCACTCAGTTCCACCCACCAACTCCAAGCCCAGCGTCCCTAACCCTATTCCGACCTAGGCATCTCAACTCGCCGGAGCACTTCCAACCACCACTGTTCAACTCGGTTCACTACCCCGACCTCAAAGCTAACCTTGATTTCCCTTCTAGCCACCTCCTCCTCCATCCGATTTTCCATCGTTCACTGCCCAAAAAAGTCGGTCACTACTCAAAATGCCAATCAAATCAAAGTCCTAACTGACACGAATTCAAAGATTCAAACCTTGCTTCTTCTTTTTTCATTAAGTAAATCAATGGATTTTGAATTTTGAATGTTTGGGGCTATTTCGTTCTTTTACCGAAACTGTGAAAACAAAGGAAGAGAGAGAGGGTTATGCGCAGTTTGAAAGAGTGAATGGGAGAATAACCAAGTGTTTTAAAGTCTTTTTCTTCTTTGATTTGATTTATACTTATATCCAAGGGTTAATATCCTTCCTCATAAGTAGATTTGATACCTTAAGCAAAACTTGTTTTCCAAGCAACGCTTCAACTCCAAATCAAATCATTCATTTGTTTAGGTTTTTAAAATTGATTTTAAAAGTTTATAGAAAGAAGTATCACATCACTACGTTACCCAACATTCCATTCGCGTACGGGCTTCAAATGCCAAAACAAAAATACGATCACGCTTAGAACAACGGGCGAACCCAAAACAATAATAATATACATTGGGTTATTGATTTTGAAAAACCACAAAACACTGCCGTTTGCCGAAAAATGGTCAAACAATAAATTTAAATATTTTTCAAACTAAAAATTATGGAAAAATCAAATAAATTAAATTTTAAAAATACGTCAATAAAAATCGAGTCATTTTAATAAAAATAATTTTCCGGATTGTTTATTTGAACTGTTATTACTACAACTAAATTAATACAAATGAATTCACCATTATTTTTTATTAATTATAATGAGTTAAACAAGCTATTTAATCCACTAAATTAATATTCAATTAAAAACCCAGTTATTTGAAACACTATTCACATATTCAAATAAATCCCTGTATTTTGAATTTTAAATTATTTAACTTTTAAAATTGATATTTCAATATTTAAAACGAATTAAATATTCAAAAACTAACGACCAAAATTCCAAGTCGTTACATTTTTCCTCCTTAAAAAATTTCGTCCCTGAAATTCCTAAAGTAAGAAAAATGCCTCCATACCCTTAAACTTTCCAAAAATCAATTGGTTGAAAATGATTATTAAAATTTATACGTCTGTAAAATTATGAAAAATTCTGGCAGCATCTCCTTTGCACGACTCGATCGAAAAAAGCTAAAAATCACAACCACGGAACCAAACCAACAAAAGAAAACCAAAATCCAAGTGGCCTCCCATACCTAGGCATAAAACCATCCAACCAAACAAAATATATATATACTTACATACATACATACATAGATACATATACATACACACATACATACATATATATGTGTATATATATATGTACGTATTTGTCAGGCAACCAAACTCTACTCATGAATCCAAATGCATCATCTAGTTGTTGCTTCCATGAAAATGCATCTTACTGACAACCAATATCCAACCATATACTCTTAGCCACATAATTTAATAAAGCCCATACGATGTACATACACCATCCATACACAATAACAAATCTGATCGTTCACTCGATCACACAATTTCACTTCCGAACTAGCATTGCTCACTCGACAGCTCTAGTGCGGACTTTGATCTGGTTCCTTGATTAGAAACCTCTGTTCCCCTTGCATAGCCATCAACTATGATAGAAAACATCGAAATCACATCAAAAATACATATGAAGTGTTTTTCGTCAAGAATTGAGTGAATAATCCTTACTCGAACTGGTGTAAATCACCTCGAAACCGTGCACTCAAATCTGGATCAACATTGGTTGTGCGAATAAAATAATCTACATACAACTTACGTATTTATCCAAATTGGTTTATTAACTATACCAATTTCTTTTTTATTCAAGTTCATTATTTTCTAATTATTTCCTTTAATACTAAATCATTTACGTTATAATTGTTCCACGAAACTCGTACTTAAGTTTATAAACATTTTCTTATACAGCCTCTTATGTTTATTTATCACTTTAAAAATTAAATTCATATTTGTATAACACTCTTCTACATCCTAAGAGTATATACAAAAACTTCATATTTGTTTTTACTTAACCTGAATGTTCAACAAATTAAAATTTGTTTAACTTACTATTTCCTCAAATTTATAATTTACAAATACTTATCCGCTTAAACTTAGCTTTAATTTCAATTTCCATTCGGAAGTTTTTGACTGTCCAAAATCGTCGAAAATTCCGTTTCATTTTAATAAATTAAAATTACCACACAGCATCCCTAAAACGAGATCTACAAACCCAACTTATCCCGAGGGATATGATGAGTCTATATAATGCCACTTAACTGAAAATTCAAGAATTAAACACCCGGTTTTTATTTCAAATCATTTTGAAATTATGAAATCCATATACCCTTTTTTTATATCGATTCATATTTTTGGAACTTAAACAAACTTTGTTTTACCGAAATAAATCTTTTATGGTAGCAAATCGTCACTTAGAAACTTGAAAATGAACACCAATGATGCTGCAGTCATCATCTGAATTATTTTCCAATGGCTGTAGTGAGTTTAGTGCTTTCTATTCTCTTTAAATCTCTTTTATGTATTTCTAGTCAAAAATACAACTAAAACGATACTATTATTATTTCCCAAATACTTTGAAAATAATTTCCCAAAACAACTGGGTTTAAGTTCTCAAATTCTCAGCTTAAATACTTTTTATTATAAACAAACTTTACAATTCACATTTTACAAATTCACTTCTTATATAAGATAATTTCACAATTGCCTATCTTTATTTTGATCTTAATAAACAACTTTATTAAATTTTAATCCAACCTTAATAACCAACGCCTTATAGTCAAATTTTGAAACTGAATTCAAAAGGTGTTCGCAGTCAATTCAACCAAACCATAAAGGCTCATAAACTACCTGAGCACCAACAATAAACAATAAACGATTATAATTAAAAATTATCATTTCCTAATAACCAAACACACCATATATAACTATAATAATTTGTGAATTTTTTCTTTTCATATTTAAAATATGATTTAGGTAAAATTATTCACTTACCCAATTTTCAAAACAATACTTTGTTAATTTGCCTTGTTCAAATGTTTAGAAACTCCTATCGATACAGTTGTTCCTTCTATACCGACCAGAATTCATTACCACTCAACCGATAAATCAATACAATGCAAAACATTTTATATTACTAACAAATACGTGCTCATATATATACACACTCAAACTCAACTTAGGGTCTCAATTACCTTATGTCAAATGAGCAATCCCCACCAAAGCCTAGGAGTTTGCTCAGCCTACGCTCTGGTACCACGTGTAACGACCCACCTTTTTGTCCTCAAAAACCGACATTAATACATCCACAGTATTCACGTGTCGAGCATCTGAGTTTCGAAAAGATAGATTGTTGGGGAAAAGAAAGAAAAACACAGAACACAATCTCACAACGTGACGAGTAACATATAATATGAAATATATCTTTACGAAGAAACGAAAACTATAATATACATACATCAGTCAGAGTACAGTAACCAACCATTAGCCTGGTTGTTTATATCAACTTGTCATCTCAAATGCTAATAATTAAACAACTAACAAATGCAAAACAAATATATGTGAGTATGTCTTTGAGGCATCCAGCTGGTCTCCTAAACCTCCAAAGCATCCAAATCTACATCCGGATATGCTTGGTCTATCCTGAGCATTATAACAAACAACGCCTGGATTAGTCTTGTAAACCAGCGTGAGAAGCACGCCTCAATTGGATTTTAAAGTTATAAAAAACCTTTAAAATAAAGGTATCTTATAAGATCACACCGCACATAAGCACAAACGGGTTTTTACCCTATGATAACTAAAACATATTTATAAGAACTTATCTGATATTATAATAATGTCTAGGATAAAAACACATATTAATCATGGTCAAAATTATTTCATTAATTAAATTCCAGCATAATAAGTTTACAACTAAAACTGTAAAGGCACGTATTGGAGAATGGATTCCATCAATGACAAGACTACCGGGGTACCGCCTGTCGTAGTACACCTCTAGAAAAATGTACCGATGTTAACAAGAATGTCTTACACCCCAGCTCACAGGACCAGCCTATCCCTTACTAGATAATACCGAATATATCATCACCCCAGTTTCTTTGCAACCTTTATCGAGAGCGCTCATGCACAACCAATCTATAAAATGAATGCATATCAAGAAAGGTGATGATACAACCTAATGGAAGCGGCCCACTTAACCCCGCTGCATATCCCCTATTTTAGTCATTTCCGGTTGATGAGGCTAGAGGCTACATTTTACCTTTTAAATATCAACCCCACTTGGAATGCTAACACTGCCCTCCAAGCAGTAATGTAGTGCCAACATTCATTCATACAAGTTGTTCATGACATGAACAAACCGAAGGCGCCACTTCTGCAATATCCATAATTGAATCACCCTTAGAATCAGTAGCAAGTTGCCCATGTACTTCAAAGGACTCCGTCTTCTATCCCATCATCTTTAAGATACTTTAAATACGTCGCTCGAGTTGGATCGAAGTGGTTTCCGGATAATTCATCCAATCACGGTCTCTTCGAAACAACATTTTATAGTTTCTAGTAAACTCAATCCCAATTTATTTAGAAATAAACAAATAATAGATAGGAGCGAGGATCACCACCTAACTTTTTAAGTGGACAGATCTCCTCATCATTTATCCTAAGAGAACGAGACAAGATTTATATACACAGTACACCATCATCAAAGATGACTACACCATATAACTCATGTATTTCTCCTAGATATTTCCAAAGTTATATTTTTTTACCAAGATTTGATAATCAGTTATTTAATATCAAATAAAAAGACAACATTAACCAGATGGTTGTAGATACTTAGGGGAAATAACACCGGTTAAGCACAAAGCAACTCTGGGTCTCTTTAATTAATCTCTTCATTAATTTAAAACTATTTTGTAAATACATGTATAAAAATACTTTTACAAAGATATATTTACTAGCCCCCTCTACTCTTTTAACTACATGAAAAATATTGATATGCTTATCTTAAATGAATAAGCATATCCATAAACCATTCCGCTTTAAAAATTTAGAAAAACTTCATATATACTTATATTAATAATATAAGTATGTTCGCCAATCACTGCATTTTCAATACTTAGAAAATATTCTCATATACTTCTCTTAATGGTTGTTATCCGACATTTTGACCCGACGATAATGAATTGATTGCACAAGTTAGATTCGACTGCTATCAAGACCGATGAGTCCAGAGTGATGATTATGGGGCCCAAAAGTCAAATATAGATAATAACATGAAGTCGAGGTTGAATGGAATTAATAGATATGCAAGACATAATGTTCGAAGTATGGAATATGGTTCAACACATAGGAGGGATCAACATGAATTAACTTCCATAATAGGGATCGGTATGTTTCAGGGAGTAAGAGCATTTCAATAGAAAACAATCAATATCTCAAGATCCACAAGTCTAATGCATATAAAAATTTATGAGAAAGATATGAGGACCCTAGAGGCCTATCCTAGGGATCGCACCTCAAGAAGATCAATTCAGAGAGATTGGTACTCTTCCTTTGGTAGGGATTGGTAGGAATTAGCAAGCAACCCATATTGAAGCAAAGATCATGCAATAACTCAAGTTCCACTGATTCAACTAGCATGAAATTTGGAGGTTAAGCATATTTTAGCATGAGGTAGCCACCATCGGGTTCGCCCTCCCAAATTCCACCAAAGTGGAGATCGATACTGATCCTCTTCTTTGGAAATTGGGTCATGTGATCCCTCTTGTAAGTCGATATGGTTTTGAAGGTCCTTATATCGAATTTTCTGGAAGATATTTGACCATCTTCGTCTATAAATACAGAAATACAGGCATGGTTGTTCATTTTCAAGACCTTTACGCTGCTAGTTGCTTTATATTCTTTTGTAACTAAGGATTTTCATCCTATCTATATTGTACTTAGTTTATAAAGTGATTAATAAATCAATCTGTTTAAAGTGGACATAAGCAAACAACGCCGAACCACTATAAATCGTTGTGTGCGTGTTATTATTTCAATTTAATGTTATTTCTTTGTTATTTCCTCTGTTTTAATTTTATATTCTTCATTTACTTCTCTTCAAAACTTCTATTGGGTGTTTGTGCTAACTTTTGATGCAAACATTTTAGTGCTTTCATTAGGAGCCTTGATTTTTAGCTTATTAGGAACCTATTGTTGCTACTGGATTACATAAATCCCTTAAAGGAGATCCACAGTTATCTTTAAGAAGTTTGCTTGTTCTGTTCAAATTTGCAAAAATTTAAGTAAAGTTATCAATGATGGTGAGGAACACTAGATTTACTTCTTAGAATGTAGAAGGAAACGAAAATGCTAGCATTCAGTAAGGAGGCCTGAGCTGTCAACCAATGGATGTGAATGCTAATCTAGTTGAAGTCTAGAATCTAGCTGATTCCATTACAGCTGAATTCGAGAATCTGGTGAGAAAGCTAGTGGATAGCCGTCGACAATTAAATCAGCAGATTCAAGCTAATATCAACCTAATAAACCAACTCAATCAGCAATAGCAAGGGAAAGCTAGGAGGAACCCTACCCCTTACTCAACATCGGATAGTTCTGGTTCGTCAAACGAGTATCATAAACATTAGCATGTAGAATGGATAGATATCGCACAGAAACTTCTGGGCTTCAACAAGCAGACTTGCCTGGTCTGCCAGGATCGATTGGTGCCGATCCTTCCATAGAGGTCGGTACCGATCCCTCCTCCAGAGGAGGGAACTTGCTTGTACATGTTGGGATCTAAGCTGGAGCTGCTGCGGTTGATGTGGATGATGGATTTCAGTTGAATGTTGACCAATTGCTTCCCCGAAATGATGATGAAGCGAATGTACGTAGTATACATTGGGAGGATGGTGAACCAAGAAGGCTTGGAACGACCTGTAGACATTGACCGAATCATTCGCGTGAGGAGGTACACGACCACTACTTGGCACCAACAATGCAAATGCTAGACCTGTCGGCTATGGCTAAACAGTTGGTGAGAGAGAGCCAAGGCTTGACCAATGATGACTGGAGAATGTCGAGAAGCCATACCCCATTCACTGACATTGTCCTACATCTAGAGTATCTAAGGAGGTTCAACATGTCGTCGATGCATACCTACAAGGACACCTACCCCAGGCAACACATCATGAGATATGAATGGCTAATGGATTTCGCACGAGCAAATGATGCAACTAAGTGTAGATGTTTTCCTATTACTCTCTCTGTAATAATGATGATGTGGTTTACATGGCTACCCCCAAGGTCGATCTCTAAATATGATGATTTGGCAATAAGGTTCGTGGAGCAGTTCCATATGCATGCAACTCTCCCCAAAGATGTAATGTCCCTATCCAGCGTGATCCATGCTTCGGAAGAATCGCTGAAAGATTACTTGGAGAGATTCCATACAGGTGTCACAGAAATCAGTAATCCGAATGACCAAGTAATATTGATAGTCGTAACAAGTGGGTTGATCTAGAGTTTGAATTTGGCGATTGATTGGCAAGTCACGTGCAACATTGGAGTGCTTTTATGTAAAGGCGGCTCAATATTTGAGGAAGGAGGAAGCCAAATGGTCTAGGAAGATGAATGGTGTGGGACTAAGTGGACATGAAGTAGGGTAATGTTGTAATGAAGCAATCTGATGGTAGTTCTGGAAAAGTTTAAGTGAATGTCCAGAACATACCGAATCAAGAAAAGAAAGGCAGAGATAGGAGCCGAGAACGAAAGAGAGATTCTGGAAGAGGAAAGCTTAGGATTTTGATATATGATACTTACACGCCACTGAATATATCTTTAGAGAATATCTATTTGTCTACCTACAATACTATGCAGTACAAAAAGCCACCTCCAAAAGAATCAATGGAGAAGCAGAAATAGATCGAAAAATATTGTTGGTTTCATGAATGTTATGGTCATAACACAAATGAATGTCGGCATCTCCACGATATTATCGAAAAGATGATTCGAGGAAGAAAGATACAACAGTTTATAAAAACCCCGCAATATGGCGGGCATAGGACATCCGACCCTAACCGAGGACAAGCACCGAACAGCGCTGAGGAGCCTACGCGCATAGCGGAAGTTTGGTAATCAATACAATAGTCGAAGGACTGCATCCGGCTGATAAGAGTTGGCAAGAGATGGAGTGCTACGCTAGCGTGATTAAGCATGTAAATTTTGAATGTTGTTCGAGTGCAGAAGATGGAGTCCCAATGAAATAGCAACGTACAATGGCAGATGATATTATGGTTAGAAGCAAAGATGCAAACAAGGTGGAGGCTTCAACAATCAACCCAATGTTCATTTCAGCCATGATCAGCCCCGCTTTAGTGGGAAGGATATTGGTTGATTATGGAAGTTCTACAAATATAATTTTCAAAAAATCTTATGATCGAAAAAGGATGGAAGCCAAGGAGTTGAAACCATCTAAAGCCTGCGTTCATGCTTTAACGGTGCTGCAACTGAAGTTGTTAATTACGTTGAATTGCTCATCAAGTTGGGAGAATGTGACTGCATAAGAGTGCGAATTTTGTCATTTGTTATTTTGGATGCTGACTCTCCATATAATACTTTTCTGGGCCGATCGACCCTAGCTGAGTTCCAAACAGCTCTTGCCCAATGGTGTTGGACTTTGAAGTTTTCGACAGATAATGGTGTTGGAGTTATTCATCGTGATCAGACGACCGGACATGCCTGTTATGTATTTTAATTGAGGGATGCTCAACAAAAGGAAAAGGGTAAGGCATGGACAAGTTTGTTCACATCCAAGCCACTAAAGATTGACAACCAACACCTGGGCCTTGGGCTCCACAGTAGGTTCTACAAAGACATAGATCCCAGAGATGATGAGGAGTGCCTAAAGAGAACAAGGCTGCATCAGCTAAGAAAATGATTTACATCACAGTTAGCTACAATGGCCTATCACGGGTCCTAAAGATTGGATCATAGCTTAGACTCTCGATGATGAAAGAACTTACTAGATTTTTTCGAGTGAATCTCGACGTGTTCGCTTGGACCCACTCTGACATGTGTGGGATCTCTCCTGACATCGCGAGCCATGCGTTGAATATCGACCCAAGGCATATCCTGGTGAAACAAACAAGGTGTGGCATGTATCCGAAGAGATCTACCGCTCTTAAAGAGGAGATAGGTAGGCTTGGGTTTATTCATGACACCCTCTACCCTAAGTGGGTACCTAATCCTATACTTATGAGAAAGGCAAATGGGAAATGGCGGGCGTGCGTTGATTACTCGGACTTGAACAGGGCATGCCCAAAAGATAGCTTTCCCCTTCCAAGAATCGACCAGCTAGTAGACTCAACCGTGGAACATGAATTTCTATCTTTTATAGATGCGTACTCAGGATGTAACCAAATCCCAATACATATTCCCGATCAAGAGCACACCAGTTTCATTACCGATGTTGGATTATATTGCTATGCGGTAATGCCGTTTGGATTAAAGAATGCAAGAGCGACCTACCAATGCCTAGTCAACATAATGTTTAAAGATCAGATTGGAAAAACAATGGAGGTATATATGGATGATATGTTCATGAAGTCACGACGGTCTAGCAACCACATTAGGGACCTGGCATAAATATTCGATATCCTTCGATACTACAAAATGAAGATTAATCCTTTGAAGTATTTTTTTGGCATAGCATCAAGAAATTTCTTGGGTTCCATCATTAATGCTAGTGGAATCAAAGCTAATCCCGAGAAGATCCAAGCTATTTACAATATCCAAGCACTAAAGAGTATCAAACAAGTACAGAGCCTAAATGGGAAGGTTACTACCCTAAGCCGATTTATTTCCAGAGCTACAGATAAACGCTTTCCTTTCTTTGACTTGATTAGGAGAGGAAAATGGAATTTTGAATGGACATAGGATTGTAAAGACGCATTCCAAGCTTTGGTGAACCATATAGAAAGACCTCCCATCTTGTTAAAGCTGGTGGATCATGAAGATTTATATATCTACTTCATCGTGTCGGTACATGCTATAAGTGCCATGCTGCTTTGCGAAGGGAAGCGAACCCAGAGATTGGTCTATTATGTTAGCAAGCGATTAACAGAAGCCGAAAGAAACTATCTGAAGATAAAGAAACTGGCATACTGCTTGTTGATTGCATCACGAAAGCTCTGCCCTTACTTTCAAGCACATCCTATCAATGTTTACACCGACCAGCCGTTATGACAGGTCCTGCAGTGACCTAGGATGTCTGTAAGGTTACTCAAGTGGAATATTGAACTTAGCCAATTCGACATCACTTATCTTATTCGGAGGGCTATCCAAGGTCTGGCATTGGCAGACTTTATAGCAGAATTTACTGCGTAGGATGATTTTCCAAAGATCAGTGAAACCCCTACCGTAGGGTGGAAGTTATATATGGATGGAGCATCTAATGATCATTGTTCCAGAGCTGGAATTATGCTTGTAACTCTCGAAGATTGGTCAATTTGCTATGCTTTAAAGCTCGATTTCCTTGTAACAAAGAATGAAGCCGAGTTTGTAGCTCTGGTTGCTGGACTTAAACTTGCCAAAGAACTGGGGATAAAGTCTCTTGAAATCTTTTGCGACTCACAATTGGTAGTATACCAAGTCAAGGGATAATACCAAGCTAAAAGCCAATGACTTTCTCCGTACCTTACCTAAGTCCAAGGGTTGTTTACCGACTTTGAGTACTATGATATTACGCACATTCTTTGGGATCAAAACAAAGAGGCCGATTCATTAACAGAGTTTGCTAGCATCGGGGAAGCACCATAGATGGGCTTATATAACGACCCTGAGACGACCTTCGAAAATCGGCACCGAATACGACACTCGTATTCAAATGCCGCAGATCCAAACGTCAAATCTGGTTCGCCGAAGCTTATAACACATTAAGTACAACAACACAGTGGAAGAAACGAATACATCAATATACAACATTTGATACAATATCTGATACAATATGATACAACAGAATGATATAATGAATATACATTAGAGATATGATACATGATAATAGCAGCGGAAAGAAAAGATAACACTAGCAGCGGAACAAAAACTCCAATAGTCTTTAAGGAAGAAACTCCAGCATCGGTAATCTCCATCTCCAAAGCACCAATCCAGAAATAGCTCGAACTCCCAATCAATATGAACAGAAGCAACTCGATCCAAATGCGATTGCCAAATCCTAAGGCTGAAAGCTATCGAATCTACACCTACTATTCGATTATCTGAAAAACCCAACTCTAAACTGCCCGTGTGGGAAAATAGTGGGCACCCAGAGTTTAGGAAATGAACAACAAACTTCAGGTCAGTCGTGGGACTGGTGTGAGCAAACAAAAACATTTGTCTTTTAAAACAAGCAGAAGAATTCAAATTTGAAAACCGCAATGCTTTTTAGAAAATGAAACTACCATAAGGCCTCCCGCTACACACACAATGCAAACGCAGAATTGGAGGAGATTTCTCCTTATGATAGTCGAATATGCTTGATACGAGAAAATTTCTTGAATATTATTGCTATAAGTGCAAAGTGTGGGAAAACCATATCGAAAGTATAATATAAATCCTAGCCAGCATAGACATTCCGAACTATGCCTACTATAGCTACCATCTAAATAGTGGGGCGCCACCATAAGTAAATGGCAGGTTCTACAACTAAAACCGTATAAGGCACGTATTAGATGAATGGATTTCCAACAAATGGTCAGGCTAAGTAACTTTCTACTGTCCATGGGATCGCCTCTGGCGGGACGTCCCGAGAACCTAACCGGATCTCTGCCAACACAAGGCCGGGTTACCTCTGTAACTAGGTAACTACTACTCGAGCATGCCATTCCCCGGTCCTTTGGGACCTTTATCCGAGCGCTCGACACCAACAACCACAAAGTATCACAAAGTAATAGATCTGCAGTATCCACATGAGTAAGTATCTGGGCTCCATACCATGATACCACCCTTTACCAGAAGGGAATGACACACCCTAAAGGGCGCGACCCTCATAACCTTGCTGCATCTTTCCTGTTTCGACCATTTCCGGGGTGTGAGGTCCTGATGCAGTCTCGTCCACAAAGCTACGCTTTATACAAAAGCCATGCTTTGATCACAAATGATCAACAAATGATCATCAACACACAGCAGCACTTAGCATGTCACACTACCAAATTGGGAATATATCACTGATAAATATCAACTACATAACCTCTGAGCTCGTACGTCTCAGAGAAGGGTGTTAAGCTAAGAGAATAAATTCTCCGCCACCAAGCAGAAATGTATTTGATAGAGATCAGTTTAATATCTCAAAGTGTAGTGTCAGACACATAACCATACAAGTCTGTCCCGGGTTCGAACAGAACCGAAGGCACTTCCGAAGAAGCCCTTGCAAATCCGGGCGCCCACAATCCTGATCGGACTTCCCATCACTTAGGGAATCTCTATACCGTAGCTACTCGGTGCAGAGACAATCGAAAGGTTATCCTAACGTTCTCAAAGACACCCGGTCTTCAACACCGATCTTCAAATGTTATCCATAACGTCGTATCACTATTCGGAATGGGCTATATGACACAAAGGTACTCTCCCGGCTAAACCGAATAGTGAGTGCCATATTTAAAAACATATGGATAAGGGTTTTTAGTTAAGTCACAACTTAAAAATCCAAATCTTTTCTTTCAAATGGGTAAACAAATTACCATTCTAAATCTTTAAACAAAAAGATTTATTTCACAGAGTTTCACCCAGTTTCACAAAGATCCATTCATAGATTTCCAAAACAATTCCCATTTCAATTGGATTAACACATTAAATCTTTAAATTAAAGATTTAATTTATAGCTTTCAAAACACGTTTCCAAAGATTTATTCATTGCTTGGAAGACTGTTTTTATTTTAGACTTGAAATCCTTCTTACACAAATTAGAAGTTTATTTCTTATGTGAAAGCTTTTATTAGTTGAAAGCAAACAGTTTTTGTTTCGGAAAAATCCAATTATATCTATACAAGTTAAAATCTTGGGTTAAATTTAAATTCCAAAACATCACTTTAAAAATGATTTAAAAACCCATATAAACCCATTTATAAGTTGAATAACCTTTTTAAACCTTAGTTCCCCAAATCATAGAATTCAATTTCAAATATTGAATTCAAATTTAAATCAAATTATTTAAATTCAAAAACTCAATCAAGTTATCCAAAATAACTTTTATTTTAGAAATTCATCTTCAAAAGCTTTCGATTCTAATCCCAAAACTATTTTGGATTCAAAAATTCAATTTTAATATTTTTCAAAAATCTGTGACTTAACCCATTTCCACGTGCAATCCATATTTGTGTGTGTATAGTGTGGTCCAAGGGTTTTACACAATAGTGCACAACATCAATCATATCAATATCGATAAGCGGTATAACTCATAACGCTTATCTTCATCCATAGATTCATAGATAAAGTAAATTTATCAATCATAGAAATTCACTATTATGATTCGATGTGGGTTTCGGATAACCAACTGGAATCTGACTCCCTGTCGCATCGAAATTCAAATGTCGTTCTACAGGTCAAGGGTTTGCATAACAATACATACATCACATATATACAGCTTGGTACAAAGTATTACATAGGATCACATCACATATCAAATATATCAATCCATCACATAGCATTCAATAACAATCAAACATCTTTGATTAAGGTGAATAAATCGTGTGGTTATAGATTTATTACTCACATAATTACCTTCATTAGTAATCTTAAATCAATGATTAATTATCATTGATTAAGTCTTAACCACCTTCATTAATCATTTCTTTAATTAATTATCTTAATTAATTAACCCTTAATTGTAATTAATTAAACCTTAATTACTTTTATTAATCAACCTTTAATTAATTACTTTAATTAATAAATCCTTAATTATTAATTAAATCTTAATTATAATTAATTATCCTTAATTTATTTATTAATAGATTTATTATTCCTTAATTAATTACAAAAATTAATTGCTCCTTAATTAATAATGATTTCCTAATCACTTTAAGTAATTAACCTTAACTAGTTATTCTTAATTTAATTATCTTAATTAATTAACCACATTAATTAATTATGCTTTAAGGTAATTAACCCTTAATATTTGATAAATCAATCTTTAATTATCTACTCTTAATTACTTTCACTAAGTAATTATTATTTTTATTTAATCATTCATTAATTACTTGATTAATTAACTTAATAATTTAATGAATCCAAATCACTAAATTCTATTTATCTTTAAGAGAAAAAAAAACATTTCTTACTTAATCAAAGCATTTAAAAACAATTTTCTTTCAAATTTATTTTAAATTTCATTTTAAATTTAAGAATTAAAATGAAAACAAATTTAACTTAAACAAAGTTTTAAAAACAATTCAAAAACCTTTTTATCTCACAAGTTAAAGAAATATTCATTGTATAAAGAAGTTTAAACTTCATTTTAAATTTCACATCATTTATCCATTTTTAAAGTAGTTATAACAATTTAAATTTAAAAAACTTAATTTTTTTTTAAAAAAAACTGAGGTTCAAACTCACATTCCAGATTTTATACCTTATATTCAAACTTATTTAAACCTTTACTTTACAACTCAACTTTCAGTTTTAAATTCCTGCCAAATTCACTTTAAATACTTAAAGGTGTTAAAACAAATTTAAATTTCAAAAAAACTTAAATTATTTCAAAAATGAAAATCAACTTACTTGAATTCAGATTCAAACTTAGGTTTCATACTTAGATTAAAACTTTGATTTTCATTTTTTTTTTCAAACTTCAGTTTAAATTTCAAAACAAAAATACTACAGGTTTCTGTTAAAACCTGTGACATTTATTTTAACCTGAGGCGAACCTAATTTACTTCGAGCAAAAATCAGTCTTCCCCGAGAAAAACACTACAACACCCCGAGTCAAAAATCAATTCACACGAGCATAAACCAAATTCATCTTCACTCGAACAACAGTGCACCGTGCACATGCACGGTGCCGTTGATCACCTCAGATCATCGACGATGATCGTCCCATGCCACTCTTCATCCATACACTCCAATGCGATCATCAGATCGTCCCTCAAATCTCGAAGTCGAATTCGAGATGACGAGCTCAACCTGGAACAGCTGAAATCACCCTCAACCAAACCTGTCAATGTCACGCTCCTTCAACTCCGGCCACCTTAGCATCAGCGACTTCGGCCACGTTTTCGCAAACTACCCAACTATCGTTCCCCGAAAATTCGTAACGCTCGATCAACCAGGGCAGATGAATGAAGTGAAGTACTGGACCTAGTTGAAACTAGGGTTCCAAACAAGAATCAACTATCGCGAATTCCTCAATGAATTAATCCCCTTCCTGATAATTTTTCCATCATCCTCGATCGCTCTACTACCTTCAGAAAGAATCGCGACACCCAAAATCACAGAAATGACTAAAAAACTCCCCAAAACCCATTTCTGGTTAAACCAGAAATGCCCACTCAATCCCAAATTAAAAATTATGATTTTAGTATTAAAAATCATGTTTAAGTCTACGAATTCCAATTATAATCCTGAATTTATGAATTTCAAAGTTTTGGTTTTGACACATTTTTTTTTTAGGTCAGTCATTTTTGATTTCCAGACAATCTCCAGAGACACTTCACTAATTTTAACTTAAGTATACTTTCAATCTGAATTTTGAGATGAAACAACAAGTTTTGTTTATAACTTAAGTTTAAACAAAGATTAACTCAGGAGTTTTTTTTTAGTTTAAATTAAAACCAGAATCTGGAAAACATGAACAGAAAGGACTCAAACCATGCAACCATAATTTTACTTTGAGTTTAAAGAGTGAAGTTACTGAAATTTCACATGCAAACACATCACAACAAAATTCTTTCAAGTATCATCAAACTGTAACAGAATCTAGTTTTTAAGTTTTAAAAGTTTTGCCCACATTAGATTAAAGACAGAGGAGCCAGTTAGCATCAACCAGGCATACAAGATTTAGTTTAAAAGATGCAGGCTTGCACACAGATTCTTCAAGCATTGGATTCAAAGAAATGGGTTTAAAAATTAAAGTTTCTCACCTGATAATTTTGATGAAGAAAGGCAGAGAACAGGAACAGAGAGGAAGTAAAGCCTAGCAACTTCTCTTCTTCCCTTTCTACTTTAATATCTTTTTTTTTAGTTTAGATCTGCAAGTTGTAGATGAAAATTCTTGCTTACTCTTGTTGTATTTATTTATTTACTTCAACCATAACTAACAAATTTGATGTTTTTTTTACTTACAGTTTTGAATCCTTTCTCATATGACAGAGAATATGGTCTGCTGTTTGAAAAAAAAATATTTTGCCTTGCACTCTATTTTCTTCCTGCAACTGATAAATAGAGTTGTTTAAATGTTTGTTTTATCTACTGATTACTAACATCAAATTCAAAAAAAAAAAAAATCACTTGCCCTTATCTATTTACCTCTAGGTTTTCATTTTTCTTCCAGATTTCCTTTCATGTTTTCCTTTGCGTTCATCTTAATTTGTCTTTGAACTTGCATGCTTTGGTTTGATTGCTTTCTTTGATTTGTAACAGTGAATCGTTGATCTTTTCTTTGTTTTTAAAAACTATGATGCTTTGCTTGATCAGGTTTTAGATTTTGAATAGAGGCAGTTTGTTCGAGATCTTTGGTTTTCAGACATGAACATGAAGATGAGAGAAAATGTTGAGATTGTGATATCAAATTTATTTTTTTACTACATACTTTTCAGATTTGCTGAAAAGCTATTATAATTGCATATGGGGGAGCTCAAAAGTTTTCTTGTAAATTTTTTTTCTTATTGAATTATTTTATTTAAACAATTAAATTGAATGCCATTTGTAACAAAATAATTATGAGATCTAACACTTGTACAAATTCAAACTTACATATGTATGTTTACTTCTTCACTTCCTTACGTAAATGTTTACATTTACAATTTTCAAAGACAATCCTTTTATATCATATTTATTTTATAAATGAACACACCTCTTAATTCATTTGTATGTGTGTATACACATATACAATGTTAAAAGAATTTTTTCTTAGCCAATATTTACATTATATACATTATATCCCAATGAATTTTAAATTCCATTTATTTTTAAAGCATTAATCTTAAATTCAAATTCAACTTTCAATTCAACTTGAATTATAATTCATTTTTTGTCCATTTATATATATACATACCTCTTGAATAAATCTAAATTAAATCTCAATATATATACAAATTTACTCATATATGCAATATACATATACATACATATATATATATATATATATATATATAATTTTAAACTTAATTGACTTTTTAAAACTCTCATTATTTCAATATTTTTAATCTCAAAATAAATTGGAATTCATTTATGTATAATTTATTTACTCATTTTATTTGTTTTGAGATTTTCTTAATATATTTTCAAATTAAATTCCAAAGGTATAAAATATATTATTTATTTTAATTGATAAATTTTTGGGATATTACTTTTTATTTATAAGATATTAAATATAGAATTTGAAAGCCCTAATTAAATTTTAAAATCAATGTCAAATTTAACAAATATCCTATTTAAATTTGGAAAATTCAAATTGATCTACAAATTTTTCCAAAAAATTATTTTAATTATCAATTTAAATTTAAATCAAAAATCGGGATCGTTACAGATTCCCCCCTTAAAAAATTTCGTCCTCGAAATTGCAAGGAAGACGAGAAAGAAAAGATAATAGATAAAGAAATGATTGATCAGATCAGAATCAAAATATATACTCTGCATTCGGTTTACCAAATCAGAATATCAATAATATGAGAATAAACTCATACAATTATTTCACAAGATACTCGTGTTATCCGGTCTACGAATATGCAAGGGCATTGATTAGTTCGAAGGGATAACTAATCATTCATAGAATATATCGGATCCCAGAGAATAGATAGATGGATTTAATCTTCTACAATTTCTCAAACACTAGGTATGGATTCAAAATTCGGGTCCGAATACCCCAATGTATATATATCTTGTCCTTCATCGGACTTTGATATACACAAGAAATTACGATAGAATTTGGTTTTAATCGATATCGTTTTATTGATACAATTCAAATTTAACATTATATTTAAGTTAACCAATTTATTTCAATTTATTTAAAATTTTCAATTTCAAATTTCAAATTCATTAAAGTTTAGATCGAAAAGCTGATAAGAAACCGATGAAGATACGAAGGAAGGATTTTCTACAACGATTCGTAGGGCCACCATCACACCGAAACTTCTTCTCGAGCTGACACGAAGTAATCAAAAGAATTTGAAATCGAATCAAAGGAGATTGAGAAGAAAGTTGTTTCCACTGTTGTAGGGTATTGACCATTTGTAGTGGTATTCCCCTCACCCCTATCCCGTCCTCTTCTCGCACTCATACTTACTATCAGTGAATAGTAAGAGAATTTACTGAGGCATTCGAACAGATATCTTAGGGATTATACTCATTCTAGGGTATACTTCACCCTATCTCTAATGAGCTACTTAATGTGTTATACTCCTGAGCTAAAGTTTTAACCCTCAGCTCTGATACCAATTTATAACAACCCTGAGACGACCTTCGAAAATCGGCACCGAATACGACACTCGTATTCAAATGCCGCAGATCCAAACGTCAAATCTGGTTCGCCGAAGCTTATAACACATTAAGTACAACAACACAGTGGAAGAAACGAATACATCAATATACAACATTTGATACAATATCTGATACAATATGATACAACAGAATGATATAATGAATATACATTAGAGATATGATACATGATAATAGCAGCGGAAAGAAAAGATAACACTAGCAGCGGAACAAAAACTCCAATAGTCTTTAAGGAAGAAACTCCAGCATCGGTAATCTCCATCTTCAAAGCACCAATCCAGAAATAGTTCGAACTCCCAATCAATATGAACAGAAGCAACTCGATCCAAATGCGATTGCCAAATCCTAAGGCTGAAAGCTATCGAATCTACACCTACTATTCGATTATCTGAAAAACCCAACTCTAAACTGTCCGTGTGGGAAAATAGTGGGCGCCCAGAGTTTAGGAAATGAACAATAAACTCCAGGTCAGTCGTGGGACTGGTGTGAGCAAACAAAAACATTTGTCTTTTAAAACAAGCAGAAGAATTCAAATTTGAAAACCGCAATGCTTTTTAGAAAATGAAACTACCATAAGGCCTCCCGCCACACACACAATGCAAACACAGAATTGGAGAAGATTTCTCCTTATGATAGTCAAATATGCTTGATACGAGAAAATTTCTTGAATATTATTGCTATAAGTGCAAAGTGTGGGAAAACCATATCGAAAGTATAATATAAATCCTAGCCAGCATAGACATTCCGAACTATGCCTACTATAGCTACCATCTAAACAGTGGGGCGCCACCATAAGTAAATGGTAGGTTCTACAACTAAAACCGTATAAGGCACGTATTGGATGAATGGATTTCCAACAAATGGTCAGGCTAAGGAACTTCCTACTATCCATGGGATCGCCTCTGGCGAGACGTTCCGAGAACCTAACCGGATCTCTACCAACACAAGGCCGGGTTACCTCTGTAACTAGGTAACTACTAATCGAGCATGCCATTCCCCGGTCCTTTGGGACCTTTATCCGAGCGCTCGACACCAACAACCACAAAGTATCACAAAGTAATAGATCTGCAGTATCCACATGAGTAAGTATCTGGGCTCCATACCATGATACCACCCTTTACCAGAAGGGAATGACACACCCTAAAGGGTGCGATCCTCATAACCTTGCCGCATCTTTCCTGTTTCGACCATTTCCGGGGTGTGAGGTCCTGATGCAGTCTCGTTCACAAAGCTACGCTTTATACAAAAGCCATGCTTTGATCACAAATGATCATCAACACACAGCAGCACTTAGCATGTCACACTACCAAATTGGGAATATATCACTGATAAATATCAACTACATAACCTCTGAGCTCGTACGTCTCAGAGAAGGGTGTTAAGCTAAGAGAATAAATTCTCCGCCACCAAGCAGAAATGTATTTGATAGAGATCAGTTTAATATCTCAAAGTGTAGTGTCAGACACACAATCATACAAGTCTGTCCCGGGTTCGAACAGAACCGAAGGCACTTCCGAAGAAGCCCTTGCAAATCCGGGCGCCCACAATCCTGATCGGACTTCCCATCACTTAGGGAATCTCTATACCGTAGCTACTCGGTGCAGAGACAATCGATAGGTTATCCTAACGTTCTCGAAGACACCCGGTCTTCTACACCGATCTTCAAATGTTATCCATAACGTCGTATCACTATTCGGAATGGGCTATATGACACAAAGGTCCTCTCCCGGCTAAACCGAATAGTGAGCGCCATATTTAAAAACATATGGATAAAGGATTTTAGTTAAGTCACAACTTAAAAATCCAAAGCTTTTCTTTCAAATGGGTAAATTACCATTCTAAATCTTTAAACAAAAAGATTTATTTCACAAAGTTTCACCCAGTTTCACAAAGATCCATTCATAGATTTCCAAAACAATTCCCATTTCAATTGGATTAACACATTAAATCTTTAAAATAAAGATTTAATTTATAGCTTTCAAAACACATTTCCAAAGATTTATTCATTGCTTGGAAGAACGTTTTTATTTTAGACTTGAAATCCTTCTTACATAAATTAGAAGTTTATTTCTTATGTGAAAGCTTTTATTAGTTGAAAGCAAACAGTTTTTGTTTCGGAAAAATCCAATTATATCTATACAAGTTAAAATCTTGGGTTAAATTTAAATTCCAAAACATCACTTTAAAAATGATTTAAAAACCCATATAAACCCATTTATAAGTTGAATAACCTTTTTAAACCTTAGTTCGCCACATCATAGAATTCAATTTCAAATATTGAATTCAAATTTAAATCAAATTATTTAAATTCAAAAACTCAATCAAGTTATCCAAAATAACTTTTATTTTAGAAATTCATTTTCAAAAGCTTTCGATTCTAATCCCAAAACTATTTTGGATTCAAAAATTCAATTTTAATATTTTTCAAAAATCTGTGACTTAACCCATTTCCACGTGCAATCCATATTTGTGTGTGTGTATAGTGTGGTCCAGGGGTTTTACACAATAGTGAACAACATCAATCATATCAATATCGATAAGCGGTATAACTCATAACGCTTATCTTCATCCACAGATTCATAGATAAAGTAAATTTATCAATCACAGAAATTCACTATTATGATTCGATGTGGGTTTCGGATAACCAACTGGAATCCGACTCCCTGTCGCATCGAAATTCAAATATCGTTCTACAGGTCAAGGGTTTGCATAACAATACATACATCATAGATATACAGCTTGGTACAAAGTATTACATAGGATCACATCACATATCAAATATATCAATCCATCACATAGCATTCAATAACAATCAAACATCTTTGATTAAGGTGAATAAATCGTGTGGTTATAGATTTATTACTCACATAATTACCTTCATTAGTAATCTTAAATCAATGATTAATTATCATTGATTAAGTCTTAACCACCTTCATTAATCATTTCTTTAATTAATTATCTTAATTAATTAACCCTTAATTGTAATTAATTAAACCTTAATTACTTTTATTAATCAACCTTTAATTAATTACTTTAATTAATAAATCCTTAATTATTAATTAAATCTTAATTATAATTAATTATCCTTAATTTATTTATTAATAGATTTATTATTCCTTAATTAATTACAAAAATTAATTGCTCCTTAATTAATAATGATTTCCAAATCACTTTAAGTAATTAACCTTAACTAGTTATTCTTAATTTAATTATCTTAATTAATTAACCACATTAATTAATTATGCTTTAAGGTAATTAACCCTTAATATTTGATAAATAAATCTTTAATTATCTACTCTTAATTACTTTCACTAAGTAATTATTATTTTTATTTAATCATTCATTAATTACTTGATTAATTAACTTAATAATTTAATGAATCCAAATCACTAAATTCTATTTATCTTTAAGAGAAAAAAAAATTTCTTACTTAATCAAAGCATTTAAAAACAATTTTCTTTCAAATTTATTTTAAATTTCATTTTAAATTTAAGAATTAAAATGAATACAAATTTCACTTAAACGAAGTTTTAGAAACAATTCAAAAACCTTTTTAACTCACAAGTTAAAGAAATATTCATTGTATAAAGAAGTTTAAACTTCATTTCAAATTTCACATCATTTATCCATTTTTAAAGTAGTTATAACAATTTAAATTTAAAAAACTTAATTTTTTTTTAAAAAAAAAACTGAGGTTCAAACTCACATTCCAGATTTTATAACTTATATTCAAACTTATTTAAACCTTTACTTTACAACTCAACTTTCAGTTTTAAATTCCTGCCAAATTCACTTTAAATACTTAAAGGTGTTAAAACAAATTTAAATTTCAAAAAAACTTAAATTATTTCAAAACTGAAAATCAACTTACTTGAATTCAGATTCAAACTTAGGTTTCATACTTAGATTAAAACTTTGATTTTCATTTTTTTTTCAAACTTCAGTTTAAATTTCACAACAAAAATACTACAGGTTTCTGTTAAAACCTGTGACATTTATTTTAACCTGAGGTGAACCTAATTTACTTCGAGCAAAAATCAGTCTTCCCCGAGAAAAACACTACAACACCCCGAGTCAAAAATCAATTCACACGAGCACAAACCAAATTCATCTTCACTCGAACAACAGTGCACCGTGCACATGCACGGTGTCGTTGATCACCTCAGATCATCAACGATGATCGTCCCATGCCACTCTTCATCCATACACTCCAATGTGATCATCAGATCGTCCTCAAATTTCGAAGTCGAATTCGACATGACGAGCTCAACCTAGAATTGCTGAAATCCCCCTCAACCAAACCTGTCAACGTCACGCTCCTTCAACTCCGGCCACCTTAGCATCAGTGACTTCGGCCACGTTTTCGCAAACTACCCAACTATCGTTCCCCGAAAATTCGTAACGCTCGATCAACCAGGGCAGATTAATGAAGTAAAGTACTGGACCTAGTTGAAACTAGGGTTCCAAACAAGAATCAACTATCGCGAATTCCTCAATGATTTAATCACCTTCCTGATAATTTTTCCATCATCCTCGATCGCTCTACTACCTTCAGAAAGAACCGCGACACCCAAAATCAAAGAAATGACTAGAAAACTCCCCAAAACCCATTTCTGGTTAAACCAGAAATACCCACTCAATCCCAAATTAAAAACTATGATTTTAGTGTTAAAAATCATGTTTAAGTCTACGAATTCCAATTATAATCCTGAATTTATGAATTTCAAAGTTTTGGTTTTGACACATTTTTATTCTTTTTAGGTCAGTCATTTTTGATTTCCAGACAATCTCCAGAGACACTTCACTAATTTTAACTTAAGTATACTTTCAATCTGAATTTTGAGATGAAACAACAAGTTTTGTTTATAACTTAAGTTTAAACAAAGATTAACTCAAGAGTTTTTTTTTAGTTTAAATTAAAACCAGAATCTGGAAAACATGAACAGAAAGGACTCAAACCATGCAACCATAATTTTACTTTGAGTTTAAAGAGTGAAGTTACTCAAATTTCACATGCAAACACATCACAACAAAATTCTTTCAAGTATCATCAAACTGTAACAGATTCTAGTTTTTAAGTTTTAAAAGTTTTGCCCACATTAGATTAAAGACAGAGGAGCCAGTTAGCATCAACCAGGCATACAAGATTTAGTTTAAAAGATGCAGGCTTGCACACAGATTCTTCAAGCATTGGATTCAAAGAAATGGGTTTAAAAATTAAAGTTGCTCACCTGATGATTTTGATGAAGAAAGACAGAGAACAGGAACAGAGAGGAAGTAAAGCCTGGCAACTTCTCTTCTTCCCTTTCTACTTTAATATCTTTTTTTTAGTTTAGATCTGCAAGTTGTAGATGAAAATTCTTGCTTACTCTTGTTGTATTTATTTATTTACTTCAACCATAACTAAAAAATTTGATTTTTTTTTACTTACAGTTTTGAATCCTTTCTCATATGACAGAGAATATGGTCTGCTGTTTGAAAAAAAATATTTTGCCTTGCACTCTATTTTCTTCCTGCAACTGATAAATGGAGTTGTTTAAATGTTTGTTTTATCTACTGATTACTAACATCAAATTCAAAAAAAAATAAATAGAAATTTCACTTGCCCTTATCTATTTACCTCCAGGTTTTCATTTTTCTTCCAGATTTCCTTTCCTGTTTTCCTTTGCGTTCATCTTAATTTGTCTTTGAACTTGCATGCTTTGGTTTGATTGCTTTCTTTGATTTGTAACAGTGAATCGTTGATCTTTTCTTTGTTTTTAAAAACTGTGATGCTTTGCTTGATCAGGTTTTAGATTTTGAATAGAGGCAGTTTGTTTGAGATCTTTGGTTTTCAGACATGAACATGAAGATGAGAGAAAATGTTGAGATTGTGATATCAAATTTATTTTTTTACTACATACTTTTCAGATTTGCTGAAAAGGTATTATAATTGCATATGGGGGAGCTCAAAAGTTTTCTTGTAAATTTTTTTTATTGAATTATTTTATTTAAACAATTAAATTGAATGCCATTTGTAACAAAATAATCATGAGATCTAACACTTGTACAAATTCAAACTTACATATGTATGTTTACTTCTTCACTTCCTTATGTAAATGTTTACATTTACAATTTTCAAAGACAATCCTTTTATATCATAGTTATTTTATAAATGAACACACCTCTTAATTCATTTGTATGTGTGTATACACATATACAATGTTAAAAGAATTTTTTCTTAGCCAATATTTACATTATATACATTATATCTCAATGAATTTTAAATTCCATTTATTTTTAAATCATTAATCTTAAATTCAAATTCAAATTTCAATTCAACTTGAATTATAATTTATTTTTTTGTCCATTTATATATATACATACCTCTTGAATAAATCTAAATTAAATCTCAATATATATACAAATTTACTCATATATGCAATATACATACATACATAGATATATATATATATATATATATATATATATATATAATTTTAAACCTAATTGACTTTTTAAAACTCTCATTATTTCAATATTTTTAATCTCAAAATAAATTGGAATTCATTTATGTATAATTTATTTACTCATTTTATTTGTTTTGAGATTTTCTTAATATATTTTCAAATTAAATTCCAAAGGTATAAAATATATTATTTATTTTAACAGGTAAATAGGCATAAGGAAGAAGTTGCAAAGAAATTTAGTTTCAGGGACAACAAGTTTGCTTTTTAGTTTGAAGGACGCTTTTTAGTTTGAAGGACACTTTTTAGTGTAAACTGAAAATGATAGTTACAACTATCATTCTGCGATTTACACTAAAAAATGTCCTTCAGGCTAAAAAACAAACTTCTTGTCCCTGAAACTAAATTTTTCTCTAACTTTTTCCTTTAGCCTAAAAACCCCTTATTTTAATTGATAATTTTTTTGGATATTACTTTTTATTTATAAGATATTAAATATAGAATTTGAAAGCCCTAATTAAATTTTAAAATCAATGTCAAATTTAACAAATATCCTATTTAAATTTGGAAAATTCAAATTGATCTACAAATTTTTCCAAAAATTTATTTTAATTATCAATTTAAATTTAAATAAAAAATCGGGATCGTTACAGCTTGGTTCCAGTCGAAGTATTAAACGCTCTGAGCGTAAGCCCGATGGAAATCGACCGAGTACTAGAGATGGAGCTTGAGAAGAAGCTGTGGATGACTCCAATTAAAGATTATTTGCTATAGGGAGTTCTTCTTGAATGAAAGAATGAAAAACGACAAGTCCTTTGTAAAGCTTCACAATATATCATACAGGAAGCAGTTACGTATAGAAAGGGTTTTTCCGTTCCTCTACTTCGGTGTATTTCTCATGATGAAATAAAGCGAATCCTAAAGGAGGTTCATGAATGGGAATGTGGCGATCACACTGGGGCAAACTCTAGCAAAGAAAATACTCCGCTATGGGTATTATTGGCTTACCGTCAATCGAGATGCTGCTGATTATATAAGGCGATGTGACAAGTGCCAGGTATATGCAAAAGTTCCAAGAGCTCCACCGATGGAAATTATACAGATGGTTAGTCTATGGCCGGTTTCCATATGAGGCATAGATACTATCGATTCCTTACCAATCTCTAAAGGAGTTGCGAAGTTTGTCACCGTCGTAGTTGATTACTTCACCAAGTGGGCCGAAGCGGAACTGATTAGCCATGATCATAATAAAGAAAGTAATCAACTTCATCGTTCGAAACACCATCTGTCATTTTACTCTTCCACAAACTATTATAACAGATAAAGGGACTCAATTCGACTGTGTTGAATCCAAAGACTTCTATTATTGGCATCATATTGAAAAGAGATTCAGGACAGTCCTCACCCTAAGGCCAATAGACAAGTTGAAGCTATGAACAAAAGCGTAAAGTCTATTCTAAAGAAGCATTTGGAAAAGGGTAGAGGCAAGTGGGTGGATGAACTTCCGATAGCACTATGGGCTTATTGGACCACTCACAAGTCCGCGACTGGCCATACTCCATTCGCCTTTACTTACAGTTTTGAAGCCATTATTCCTATTGAGCTTGAAGTTCCTTCTCATCGAGTGACCTACTATGATCCTAGAATTAATAAAGATATCCTCTTGGAATCTCTAGACTTTATAGATGGGGAGCGCAAAGAAGGTGATTTGAGGGCAGTTGCATATTGACACCGAGTCACCCAGTACTACAACACTAAAGTCCGACCTAGAACCTTTGAAATTGGTGATCTCGTCTTGAAATTGGTTTTTCCTACCCCATTGCATATGAATCCTACTTAGGAAAGACCATATGTAATTGAAAAAAGGCTTGAGAGAGAACTTTCAAGCTAGTGACTACTGATGGCATCACACTCTCAAGGACATGAAATAGCGAGCATTCATGACGCACTTAGTTTATTTCTTTTTCATTCAATTGCATTTAATTTCAGGATTTTCTTTAGAATTTCATTTTCAAAGGTATGCAATAAGAAAAATTATGTCATTTTTTTCCGTTTGGCAAATAAAGTTTTGAATTTCCTTCGTGTCTGTGTTTGCTGTAGCCTTAGTGTTAGTTATGATACCAGACTAACTAGTATTGACATGTCCGAGAAGGCTCTTAGAGCTTGGATCTTGCCTATTACATAAGTTCATGACTGAACTAAACGAAAGGGGAATGGTTCGACTGTTCATTTGATGATTCGCACTCACAACTTGATGGATGAAATACCCAACGAGGAATTGATGTGATTTGACCATCCAATGACCAACTTGTAGGATCTAGATTAACCCTAGGAGGTGGGGGGGTGAATAGGGTTATAGCAAATTTTCTCGATTTAAACACAGAAACAAACTGCAGAAATAAATATCCTGAAAAGTAAATCACACACAAAATTTACCCAGCTACGGCAACCCCTGCCTACTACTGCATTCTCAGATTTCTATTAGAATTAAACAGTCTCCCGCTTACAAACACTCTAACAGACTCGCAAACCCTGCTCCCTCTTACAAACACTCTAATAGACTCGCAACCCCTGCTCCCGCCTATAGAGTTTTGCAAACTCGCAAACCCTTGCTCCCGCCTATAGAGTTTTGCAAACTCGCACACCCTGCTCACTGAACTAATTCTAACTAGACAATCTGACACTACCTACAACCTAGGTGGTGATTTACCAATACTTTGACTCGAAAAGTAAAAACAACAAATAAAAAACAATTAAACCCAAAACCCTAATAGTCAAAAGCCTTTAAAATATAACCGGCCCAAAGTATTATCACTCAAGAAAAAAATGCGGCCCTTTTATTTTCTTTTATCAATGTCGGCTCTCTATTCTTGTTCGTTCCTCTTCAACAATTAGGGTTTTCTGCTATCGATCCAAATTGGGGCTTTCTTCAAATTCAATTCTCTGGTGTTTCTCTTGCTCGCGGCTTCTCTGATGATCGATTCTCTGGTTTGTGTTGCTTGCGCTCGTTCGCAGCTGCTGCTTTGATCGAGTTCACTGTTGCTTCGATATGTAATTTCCTATTTGTGCTTTTATGATTTCTCGTATTCGAACTCGATGCTGATGATGAATTTGGGGTTTTGTATTTATATGAATTCGAGACACTTGAATTTGCTCGTATCAATTCGATACTTTCCTAATTTTCGATTGCCTAATGCACACGACTTTGATTATGAAACGATCGATTTTTACTTGAGTGATACGGCAGAAACTTTCCTCTTTTATCTTTGATTTTTGAATTTTGACTTTTTCCATTTTTTTATACTGCGTTGATTTCTGACTTGGTCAATTTGTTACCTTGATCATCACGACACTGTTATGATTCGAAACACAGTATTGAATTCTTTGTTGACATCGGCTTTGACTTGAATTTGCAAATTTACTTCGGCACTGGATATTGTGTATGCGACTCCATGACTCTGTACTAACCTCGGCCATTACCATTGCTTTGATATTGTCTTTGCTGTAGCATGGTTGTGGTTTTGAAGTCTCTGTCATTATCATGTTGTAACTGGACCTGGTCATTGCTTGCATCACTGGTCTTTGCATCCATTCATGTTGATTTTTGAAATTTCACTTGCGTTGAATCCAGTTTCAAAAACTTGGGTTTGACCTTGTGCTCGTGTCGTTATTTTAAATATATTGCACGTGAGTTGAACCCGGCTTTTCATTTGGGTTTGACCTGTGCTCACCTGTCCCTATAGCATTATCAAGTGTATATCGATGTGCACGGCCTTATGGCATGTACAACATGTCACATTGTTCGTGTATGATGAATTCAAATGTGAATGATGACGAACAACCCAAATAACTGAAGCAAATAATATTTTCAAAAATCCATATTTTATTTTATATTGCAAAAATATTTCTTTTTCAATTTTACTGCGTTAGTGAATATTTTTGTAGATTGCTCAAATGCTGGATTCTAACTGAAATAAAGTTGAAGATAAACTACTAGTGTGAGTGATATGTAGTGAGGAAATTATGTAAACTGAATTGTGATGTAATTAGAATCAAAATTGTATATGTATAGTGAGAGCTTGAATTTGTACTATTCAAGATTGTAATAAATATTTGTTTGAATAAAATTTCTGTTTGAATTCAAATTCTGTGTAACTTATTCTGTTTGAATTCAAATTCTGTGTAATTTATTTTATTCAACAAATATTTATTTAATCTATGAAAGAATAAAATAGTACATTAACAAACACATTTAAATGAATGTATATATGTTTATTATCATCAAACAAAAATCATATAAGCGCATAGCGCATATTCAACAATCTCCCCCTTTTGATGATAACAAACATATATTTAAGATTTTGATTGTGTTAAATGTATTTGATCAATGATATACTCTAATTTCTCCCCCTATTTAAATGCTTCCCCTCTACACGATGCTCCCCCTACATATATGCATATAAATAGAAATATATAAATAAGCCTAGATGCAAATGGAAAATTATTTGACCTTTGCTTGATTCTATTTGACAAAATCTTAACTTTTCTCTCCCCCTTTTGTTATCAGCAAAAGAATAATAGTGTTAGAGAAAATAGAGATAAGGTGATCAATATTTATCCAACATTAAACTCAAAATGAATATAAATATTAAACTTCAATAAAAATCAAACAAAAATCATAACTATCCTTGTTAGGCGCATATTCCACTTTTAGAAAGAATGGAAATGATGTTCTAATATAAAATCATACAATTATATCAACTTGTGGTGCATTTATATCAGGAATTTGAATATCTACTAATCATGCATAACCGTTAGGACTTTTAAATGAGATTAGTAATATTCCGATTTAATTTTAAAAAATGAAATCAAGTATCTTCTAACCACGCATGACCGTGAGGACTTTTAAATGGGATTAGAATCAACTTGTCTATTTAATCAATTAATTTTGATATGCGTTCCATACATGCATAATCGTAAGGACTTTTAAATGAGCATGGAAGCACATAATCAAAAATCCAAGTAATTCACCCATGCATAACTGTGAGGACTTTTAAATGAGAGTGAATACTTTGGATATTTATTTATTTTTATAAAAAAAATGTGAAATGAAAAACAAACGATCCCTGATTATAGTACCACATATCGACAAACTATATTGAATTTTTGAAAAACAATGGTCGATAGAAATATGATAGATATAGAAATGGTCATGGAATCTTTACCCAACAAAAAGTTTTATAACTCTTGTTTGAATTCCTAAAGAAATTTTCCAAATATACTTTCTTGAGTAATGTATGTTAAATATCAACACTTATCATCTTTTCAATCACTATTTGTCTTTTTGATAATTAGTAGGGAGTCGGATCAGTCAAAATTTGTCATTTAAAATCAAATAAAAATGACTAATCTGAAAATATGGTCAACAATGATTTTCTCGAAGGGGTTATATGAGAAAAAAAATTCTGCTATTTGAAAATTATTTGTAATGAAAAAATATGCAGATATTTTCTTTGAAAAACGATGCAGTTACTAAATGTCTCACCATAAATCACGTTCAACTAGTAAATTTTCGATCAACTAGATTACCAGTATGATCTGCATCTGAGTTTCCCCTTCACTCCAAAATATCACTAACTAAATTTGATAGACCAGACCATGAAGTGTGCATGAAAACTCAAACTCACAAATTTTTACAGCATTCTTGAATTTTGGATTGAAGCTGTGTAAATAATCAAACAAACCGTGAATATAGAGTTAGCCGAATTATAACCAAACAAAACACAATGTTTAATCCAAACAAATATGTATGAAGTAATTCAAAGAATAGTGTTTTTTGCATAAATATTATTGGCTAACTATGTTGAACAAGACAGAAAAAAATCATCTCTTTACAACATCTCAATATTGGCCGATTTCATTCAGAATACGGTGCAGATTATCACATTTAATATACCTTCATCTATTTTACCTTTACGATAATTTTTCATGGTTGCCCATTGTGATTCTGTCACCTTTGTACTAGGCTAAGGAACTTTGCTTTGTTGCCCGTTGTGTTTCTGGAACAGCCAAAATCCAGCGAACACTGTTGTTGTTCCTTAGCCTGCCACCATACCTACACGATGAAAGATTTTTGTGACCTATTTGTTTTTATAAGTCCATGATTGTTAGTGGCTGAAGCATTGTGAATAAACAAACCCTTTGGAACCCAAACTTGTTTAGTCTTTTTATTCTTGTTACAATAGACATGAAATTTGATTGTAGTATTCTTAAGAACCCAAACTTGTATAAATTTTGTGTTCTTGTTCCTATGTCTACAATTTTCAACACGATGCCCAATTATTTCAGATCTAGCAAAGACACTCTTACTTATTGCAACATCATCAGCTTGTGTTTTCCCAAAACCTAGTCCTTTTCGGTTGTTAGCAAAAATTTGATGTCCCAATAACATGTTGAATGATTTTTCTCCTCTTGAAAAGTTATCAGAGATTTCTCAAGATTTTGGACTTTGGTTTTTAGTGTTGTGTTTTCAGTTACAAGTGAGGTGCATCTATTTATAAAATCCTTTTTTCTAGTGTCAATGGTTTCCTTAAGACTCAAGTTTTCTTTTTCAAGATTCTCAAAGCTATTCTTAAGTCTTGATAATTCTGAATCTAAAATTTTACATTTTTTACATTCTAGGTTTTGAATATTTTCAAGTTCAGTTTCTAACCTAAAATTTTCATGAGCAAGTTCTCTCCTATCAGATTTCAGTTTTTCAATTTTAGATTCAAGAGTATCAACCATTTTAGTAAGATCAAGACACATAAAAACAAGTTCTTTATAAGAATAGTTACCTCCCTCACTAGATTCCTCTGAGCTTGCTTCTGAATCTGATTTTGCCATAAGACACAAGTTATCCTCCTCTGAGCTACTATTCAAAACTTCCTCTCCTTCTTCATCATCCCAAGTCGCTGCAAAGGCCTTCTTTTTCTTTTTCTTTCCTTTGTTGTTTTTGAGAAGTGGGCATTGTTGTTTGAAGTGGCCAGGCTTGTTGCAGTTAAAGGACGTCGGTTCATTATCGGAATTGTCAGAATCTTTTGATCTATTACCACTTGTTTTCTTCTTGCGTGGCTTGAATCTTGACCATTTTCTAAGATTATTGACAGCCATTGCTAGCTCTTCAATTGGATCTTCTTCTTCTTCATCGCTCTCTTCTTTGCTCTTGAAGGCAATCGTCTTCTTCTTTGGTTCGGAGTTGTTGCGTACCTCCTTTGCTTTTAGCTCAAGCTCATATGTCATCAAGTTGCCAATCAACTCCTCCATGCTCAGTTTACTCAGATCTTTCGATTCTTGTATTGCCGTGACTTTTGCCTCAAAGTTCATCGGTAAGACTCGTAGCACCTTCCTCACAAGTTCTACCTCGGTGAATACCTTCCCAAGCGCTCTAGCGTTGTACACCAAAGTTGAAAAGCGTCCAAACATGTCCTTTATGCTCTCGCCTTTGTCCATCACAAAGTTCTCATATTCATTGCTGAATAGGGCTAGACGAGACTCCTTGACTTGAGAAGTTCCTTCATGTGTCACCTCCAAGGTATGCCAGATTTCCTGTGCAGTTTTACAATGAGAAATTCTATTAAATTCAGACTTATCAAGAGCACAAATCAAAGCATTCATGGATTTAGCATTTGTAGTTTTTAATTTCTTATCGTTAGCATCCCACCTATCCTTAGGTTTAGGAATCTCAGTATCACCAAAAGTTATAGTGGGAGATTTATAGCCAGTGTCAATAATGTCCCAAACATCATAATCAACAGAACTAAGATAAATGCCCATCCTAACTTTCCAATAAGCATAATCATTCCCATTAAACATGGGTGGCCTAGCAATAGATTGCCCTTCAGAAAATGCATTATTTGATGGATTCATGACTCTAGAGTTAAAAAAAAATACCGTGCTCTGATACCACTTGTAGGATCTACATTAACCCTAGAGGGGGGGGTGAATAGGGTTATAGCAAATTTTCTCGATTTAAACATAGAAACAAACTGCAGAAATAAATATGCTGAAAAGTAAATCACACACAAAATTTACCCAGCTTCGGCAACCCCTGCCTACTGCTGCATTCCCAGATTTCTATTAGAATTAAACAGTCTCCCGCTTACAAACATTCTAACAGACTCGCAAACCCTACTCCCGCTTACAAACACTCTAGTAGACTCGCAACCCCTGCTCCCGCCTATAGATTTTTGCAAACTCGCAAACCCTTGCTCTCGCCTATAGAGTTTTGCAAACTCGCACACCCTGCTCACTGAACTAATTCTAGCTAGACAATCTGACACTACCTACAACCTAGGTGGTGATTTACCAATACTTTGACTCGAAAAGTAAAAACAACAAATAAAAAACAATTAAACCCAAAACCCTAATAGTCAAAAGCCTTTAAAATATAACCGGCCCAAAGTATTATCACTCAAGAAAAAAATGCGGCCCTGTTATTTTCTTTTATCAATGTCGGCTCTCTATTCTTGTTCGTTCCTCTTCAACAATTAGGGTTTTGTGCTATCGATCCAAATTGGGGCTTTCTTCAAATTCGATTCTCTGGTGTTGCTCTTGCTCGCGACTTCTCTGATGATCGATTCTCTGGTTTGTGTTGCTTGCGCTCGTTCGCAACTGCTCCTTTGATCGAGTTCACTGTTGCTTCGGTATGTAATTTCCTATTTGTGCTTTTATGATTTCTCGTATTCGAACTCGATGCTGATGATGAATTTGGGGTTTTGTATTTATATGAATTCGAGACACTTGAATTTGCTCATATCAATTCGATACTTTCCTAATTTTCGATTGCCTGATGCACACGACTTTGATTATGAAACGTTCGATTTTTACTTGAGTGATACGGTAGAAACTTTCCTCTTTTATCTTTGATTTTTGATTTTTGAATTTTTCCATTTTTTATACTGCGTTGATTTCTGACTTGGTCAATTTGTTGCCTTGATCATCACGACACTGTTTTGATTCGAAACACAGTATTGAATTCTCTGTTGACATCGGCTTTGACTTGAATTTGCAAATTTACTTCGGCACTGGATATTGTGTATGCGACTCCATGACTCTGTACTAACCTCAGCCATCACCATTGCTTTGATATTGTCTTTGCTGTAGCATGGTTGTGGTTTTGAAGTCTCTGTCATTATCATGTTGTATACTCTCTGTATACATACTTGAGTCCTGTTCCATGCATCACTGTATATTCATACTGTTGGCATTCTTCATGTTGTTCAACACATGATGCTTTGTTCTTTGTTATTGGTACATGTTTGAACTGACTTGTGTACATTGTGTTATTTGAATTGCTGTGTTGTTTTGTCTCTGATCTTTTGATCATGTTGCCTTCAGTTGCTTCATTTGCACACTGCTACTTGTCTGTAGCCTTTGTTGAGTCTTTTGTCGTCTGCACTTGCATTTGTTGTTCACTGAGTCTTGATAGTCAAGTTGCACTCATGTCCACTGCATAGTGGTCTTCATTGTTGCTGCTTATGTTGGTGGCAATCTTCGAGTCAGTTTGCATCAACTTCTATTCACTGTTGCATAATTGATTCTGTTGCTCGGCTCTTGACTTTGGTTGTTGCAGTATTCATGTACACTACTGTGTTCATAATGTGGTTTCGTGCTTGTGACATTCATGCTGTTTGCATTCATTTGTTTGTTGCAGTCCATGTTGCATGCATGTTTTCTTCATGTAGCTGTTGGTCTGACTTGAACTTTTCACTTGGTCATCTTGTACTTCTGGATGCACTTGTCTGATTGTCTGGATAATTGTTTTATCACTTTGGCTTTACTGAGTTTGTTGTGCACTTGCTTGAGTTTCACTGCCATACTTGATCGTGCTGTTCATCCATGTATATGTCTGGTGTATGTCCTTTTGTGGCTTTTCCACTGTGTTGCATTGAATAGCTGAACTTGTTGTCTTGTGCACTGAATCTTGATGATCAAGTTGCATTCATTTTGTCACACTGAACTATTTACTGACTTGATTTTCTGTTGTAACTGGACCTGGTCATTGCTTGCATCACTGGTCTTTGCATCCATTCATGTTGATTTTTGAAATTTCACTTGCGTTGAATCCAGTTTCAAAAACTTGGGTTTGACCTTGTGCTCGTGTCGTTATTTTAAATATATTGCACGTGAGTTGAACCCGGCTTTTCATTTGGGTTTGACCTGTGCTCACCTGTCCCTATAGCATTATCAAGTGTATATCGATGTGCACGGCCTTATGGCATGTACAACATGTCACATTGTTCGTGTATGATGAATTCAAATGTGAATGATGACGAACAACCCAAATAACCGAGGCAAATAATATTTTCAAAAATCCATATTTTATTTTATATTGCAAAAATATTTCTTTTTCAATTTTACCGCGTTAGTGAATATTTTTGCAGATTGCTCAGATGCTGGATTCTAACTGGAATGAAGTTGAAGATAAACTACTAGTGTGAGTGACATGTAGTGAGGAAATTATGTAAACTGAATTGTGATGTAATTAGAATCAAAATTGTATATGTATAGTGAGAGCTTGAATTTTTACTATTCAAGATTGCAATAAATATTTGTTTGAATAAAATTTCTGTTTGAATTCAAATTGTGTGTAACTTATTCTATTTGAATTCAAATTCTGTGTAATTTATTTTATTCAACAAATATTTATTTAATCTATGAAAGAATAAAATAGTACATTAACAAACACATTTAAACCAATGTATATATGTTTATTATCATCAAACAAAAATCATATAAGCGCATAGCGCATATTCAACACAACTTAATCCTATCAAGTGATGGGTCAAATATGAATCAAAGGTGATCATGATACGATCAATCACTCGCTAAGTTAACCCCCTGACTTGAGGGCAAATAAATCAATTAAGGAAAGTATGATCCAACTATTTTTCGAATAACTCTAAGAAACTATAGTGTGGACTGGAGTATAAACGCAAGCAGAGTACGATTCAACCATCCGCTGACTAACTCTTATCCTCAGAGGGTGGATATGAGTATAAATGTATAGACGAGTGCGGTTTGACCATTTACTATTCGGTGAAGTTCGGCCTGAAATCGACAGGAGGAGTATGAACTCGCAAAGGATGGAGTTCGACCATCCACCGTCTAACTTTGCTAACCCAGGACTGGGGGAAGGAGTATAATCGTTCGAATCACTGAATTAGACAGCGTAACATTAAGGCTTGAGCCCCATGTTTGGTATGACTCAAGACCACGACCATATGGAGGCCTTGGAGTATAATTAACGGATTATCATCCAAAGCAACAAGCAACGAATTACAAGTACATTGAGTGGAAAGTAATAGCTCGACTAATTAAATAAAAAATTCACATAAGAGTTCGACATAAAACTAAGAACTTTATTTACATAATAAACTTCAAAAATCATGGTATAAGTTTATTCAAAAATGGAGGCTGTACCTGCACATCATAGCCAACAAAATGGAAAACAGCTATGCAAACTATATACAAACTAAGCCGGGGTATGACTATTTCTTCTACCCTTTCTCCTTTTTGGATCTCTTAGGAGTGTCACTACCCAAACTTTCGCCCTTGACAGGAGAGCTTTCAAAAGCTGGAGGAAGTTACTAGGGAACCGACCCACCAGGTGGGATGAATTGTAATGGAACGAGATTTGGGTCATCAATGTTCGTATTGGTGGGTTTAACCTTATCTTTTTTCTTCAATAATTCCTCTCTCTCGATGCACCCTTTTAAGCTGAACTTGTCAATATGTTCAAGGCGGCAGTAACTACAACATCATCCGACTCATTTGGCAATGACGAGTCTTCAACTTTATCATCATCAAATGCTCTGATAACTTGAGCGTCGAGTCCTGGAGCGTCGGTGGCCGCCGAAATCTCAGTAGATGTCGATTGTTGCTCCATGGCGACACCACTTTTTGGAGTTTGGCCGGCACCTGGAAGATCTATAAATTCATAGGAACAAGAAGATAAGCCTATGACTATTGGGATGAATAACGAAATTGCTCAAAAAGTTGAGAATAAAGCGGAATACCTACGTCCAGCTGACTCTCAGTTGTCACTGGAGTGCCCCCTTTTAGGATAGGGGTTAGCACCTTAGATTGGTAACTGGATTTGTGTGGATCGTAGCTTAGATCCTGTCCTGGGCTGAGAGAAACTGACGCTCCGGCTTCTTAAAGAAAAGAGGGGCCTTTGGGATCAGACTCCGAAGACTTGGTAGTGTTTTTCCTATTGCTAGAGGTTGCAAGAATGTCAAAATATCGAAGTCTCGGGGCTGCAAGGTCTAAAGGTTCGCCCCCGTGGAGAATCTCCTAAACTAGTTTCTTTTCGTCTAAATCAGCTTCGCCAAGGGTTCTATTTTCGTTTCAACAATATATTCTTAAGCCTTGGTGATCGACTCAAGTTAACACTCATCAAAAAAGCTAAAATCGTGATGGATAAGGACTTTAGCATTGTATTCAATGATCAGGGATCGAACATGTCCTTAATTCCATTTCAACCGACTTCTTTGTCATCCTCTATCTAAACCCTTGATCTCTTCTCTCGTCTCATTACGGCCTACTTCTTTCACCTCTTCTTTGAGGACTTAAATTTAAGCAAGTTGCTCATCAAGCTTAATCTTCAAATTTCAGGCTTCAACGGCCTCTACGCAATATCTTTGCGATTCCTCTTGAGCTTTAATTTTCTCTTCCCTCTTCTACTTAAGAAGTTCTTGGAGATCCTCAATGTGGTGGGCCAACATATTTATCTCCTTTTGCAATATATCTTTTTCCAAGGCAAGCACACCTCTGTGGTTGACAGCTCCATCAAGTTCTTTTTTATGGGCAGCTTCTAGACAACTTACAGCCTCAAATGTTTCCTTAGCACTTTTTTCTACCTCGGTCGGCTTCACAATCAAATTTGGGATCTCAATATCTTTACGTTTAGTTATATCTTTATCATGGATTGCCTCTAGCTTGAGATAATTGATTTCATGCTCTCTTTCGATAGAAACCTCGAAGATCTTCTCTGTTAAGTACTGGAATGATTCATGTTACATAAAAACATCAATGACGCATGCGAAAGAACATTCCTAAGCATTTCTTGGGATGGTGTGAATGGAGGGGAGGAACTTTAGCCCGTCGAAACAAATCTTTGGAAAATTGACCATAAGTTCGGCCAATTTTTCTATTGTGGAAGCTTCAGGAGCCGCAGTCAGCAAAGATGGTTCAGATGCAATGATTGGACGTTTGCTAGACCTGCGGTCATAAGACTGGTTGGAGTTAGATGAACCAGAATACTGATCAGGCGATACGACAACTTAAGGACCATGGAAAGAGGTTTGGCAATATGCACAGGAAGATTAGGTTGAACTTCCTGATAAGATAACTAAGATTGGGACTTATGTTTGGAAGATAAAGATTCCCTCGAATGATGACTTCTTTCTTGGCCATCATCCTTCTCTCTACGCGTACTCGATTCTGAATCACGGTTGGATCCGAATTGCGTTGAGGAGTCCCTCAAGCGATCAAAAGCTCAGGATTAGATATCTCTCCTGCAAAAGCCAAACAAAAGTGTATAAATGGCCATCACGCAAAAGGTAGATGGAGATTGTGTGGTGAAGTGCACGTGATTGTGAGTGTCCTAGTGTCCCCCTGATGGACCAGTAGCTACAGCCTTACTCATAGGAGTTTTCTCTCCTTTTCCATTGGGAAGAATGCTGTTACCACTTCTAGTGGGAGAATTAAGCCCCTTTATACCGATGTTGGGGAAACCAAGAGTCATGATGTCATCAGGGATTTGGAAATTTGAAAAGCCTTTCATCGAGCTTTCTAAACGTTGGGAAAACGACTCTTCGTCGATGGAAGTGAAAAAAAACTCCGGCTCCTTAGTAGTTTTTCTCCTATGGAGCTTATATGCAAGCTTCTTTCATGTCCTAGCTGGCGTGTGAGGTTGAATGCTTTGTGACGGTTCGACCACAGGCACATTACCTGGACCTGCATCTACATCTCTAAGCTCATTAGTCTTGTCAACCCTAATTTCGCCCACTTCAGCGTCATCCCAAGTCCCTTCAATTAGGGGCATGAAAGGGTTATTGATATCACCTTCTTATTCTGCAACATATCCTGGTAGTGCAGCGCATCCTGGAAGCCCAATGCCACAACCTTCCTCCAACAATCCGAACAGAGATAATCATTCATCGGTTACAAGAAGTTTAATGTCCCCGTCTTCGATTGGAGTGGCACGAATCATAGAAATTACTGTTGAAAAATTATCATCTTCTGGATGTAAATGGACACCAGTAGATTTTTAGAATGTTAGTTGATACAAGATATGACCTGGGTTAAAAATTTTGAAAATAGAGCAAAGATGACACTTACGTCCTTCCAACCATCGCCTTGCAAATCCAGGCGGACATCGGACGTAAAACCATTTGTGTTTGAAGAGGTTGAGCTTGTTCCAAGCATCCGTTAAAATTTGACAATTGGGCGAAGGCTCGAGGAAGATGGAGGAAAGGCTCCATGTCTGTATTTTGAAGTTGTAAATAAACTTGATTCCCTCGGGAGTTGGCAAGGGAAACAGTATGTTTAAAATAGTAAGAAAGTGACGTGGAGAAAGGCATAGCTGTTCGGGTGTAGTTAAGTAGGAGCTATTCCAAGATATTTTAGCATCTCCCAGATAAAAGAAGTAAAGGGCGACATGCATCCAACCTAACACATGAACTTATTGCATGCTGTATACCCCTCTGAGGGCGAGTGAATCCTGTCGTTCATCGAAAGAACCAGAACGTCTTCGAAGGGAATCCCGTGTCTAGAACATAGTCTGCGAAGAGCGGCCTCACCAATCCTAGAGGCTTGAGAATCTGTTGGGTTATCTAACAATATAGCACCTTCTACAACGTTGGGGGCAAGACTTATATCTACCGCCGAGAGGATGGGAACATCAAAGAAATGGTCGGCCAACGGGCTAGAAACTTCGTTTATTCAGTTTGATGACCTGGGGAAAGCCTACCGGATATAGTTGCGTAACTCGACTTAGCTTTAGGAGTACTATGTTGTGAAGTAAGTCTAGAAAACATCGTAGCTAGATGTTCTAAATGTTCGAAGTCCATTTCAACTATACTCAATAGATAATCGAGATTAGAAAAGGTTATCTGTCCCCTCGTGCTAAGTGTAAGCTAGTGTGGTGTAGTGCAGGGATAAGTAGCTCAAAATAAAACAAAACAAGGTAAATGACGAGATTTTGGATTCCAACCAGAGTGACCATTATCGTCGACCGTCTCAGCTGGCGAAAATATTGATCAATTGTGTAAGCTTTGGGATCGATCATCGGCACATCAAAGTGTGAAATCCATTATTAAAGTCCATATGTTAAGTTTTAGTTCATGTTCAAAGTCCCAAGAATCAACTTCGAGTTCAATAGTGAATATGCAAGTCCCGTTGTTCATCATCGTCATATGTTCAAATTCATTAAGATGAGATTGGTTATAATTGCTCAAATACGTGATTATGGAGTGGTTTTCGAGTTCAATTCAAAGCCTAGAATTAGCCAAGTACATATATGTCTGTCCCTATAGTTGTTCCCTATTCCAGAGCAGAAAACAACCGATCCCTTTCCCCACACTATCTTTGCCGATCCCTTTGCATGGCTAAAACTACTGATCCCTCCATGCTAACCAACATTACTGATCCCTTCACTATACTATCGATCCCTCCATGCAAGCTGGAAAATACAGACCCCTTTATGCGAATCAAAGGCGACCGATCCCTTCCTTCCACGTTATCGTGCTATCCTTCAAACTATTTGACCAAACCCTATGTCCTATGCTCCTTTCTTCCTCCTTATTCATTATTCCGTCGAACCCTACTTTATCCTACATCTCATCACCCCCAAGTAGCTTCGGCCACCATCTCTCCATCACGTCAAACTCAAAACCGTCGCCAATGGAATAGAATCCACCGTTTCATCATAAAGTCAAAAATTAAACGTAAACAAACATATCTAAATATATCACAGACGAGCTTTACGAGAAGAAAGGTTGAATTATTATTCGAATGGAAGACAAAACGATAATCTAAAGCCAAATAGGGAGGCTGATTTATAGATGAAGGCGCTGTTTGAGTAGAACGGAAGGAATTGGATTTTTCAAGGCAAGGTAGGGTTCGGCCGTGGGAAAGTAAACAGAAAGAAGATGGAACGTGAAGTTGGAAGGGAGAAGCGTTAGTTTATATATGGGGACGAGGGTTCGACAAATTGTTTCGATTCGAAGAAAAGGGGGGAGGGATCGGCTAAAAAGATGGCGATCCCTATAAGCATGTATATATATAAAAGGAGGAGGAGGGATAGGCTAAAAATACGCCGATCTCTGCAAACGTTAAAAAAAACAAGAAAGGGATCGGTTAAGAATATGCCGATTCATGTAAAAAGAAAAAGAAGAAGGAGGAATCGGTTAAACATATGTCAATCCCGCCAAATGCTCTAAAAAAGAAGGGATCGACTATGAGCATGTATGCAAACAAACATACGCATCGAAATTATTCGAAGCACATACGTACAAATTCAATGAAATTACATCTTACTCAATAAAAGTTGGCAACAAATCGTGAGCATACGAACGCGTCCGTGAGCCAATAATAAGAACGTGTATCTAAACATACACGCGTATAGTCTAAAAGTTCAATTTTTGAAATCGATAGAAATTGAAATCAAACTTGAAGCCTTCAAGTTCGAGGCCGGAACAGATAACCAAAGCTTATTAGTCTCGTGGAACCAGACTTAGATATAAATTGATGGAATATAACCCTGAATTTATACTATCGAAAATCGACCAAGCGTCATGACGATAAAAGAGAGATACAATACTCTGGGAAAATAATTCGATAGAGAGATATTGACTATTCAAAAAACTGGACAGATTTCTTTCTGACGACTCTAACTTACTTCAATTCAAAGCATGTCATGTTCATCACAAGACGTTCTTTGGGGGGCAAGTGTTGTTTGGCATTTTGACCTGGCTATATTGAAAAGATTCCACAAGTTAGATTCGATTACTATCAAGGTCGTCTCACGAGTGATGATTGTGAGGCCAAGAAGTCAATTACAGATAATAACACGAAGTCGAGGTTGATTTGAAATTGATATATATGCAAGGAAGAATGTTCGAAGTATGGAATATGGTTCAACACATAGGACGAATCGACATAAATTAATTTCCATAACAAGGATCAATATGTTTTAGGGAGTAAGTGCATTTTAATAGAAACACAATCAATATCTCCATATCCACAAGTCTATTGCATATGAAATTTGTGAGCAAGATATGGGGACCCTAAAGGGCCTACCCTAGGGATCACACCTCAAGAAAATGAAGTCAGAGGGCTCGACACTCTTTCCTTGGTAGGGATCGACAGGGATCAACAAGCAATCCATATTGAAGCAAAGATCAAGAAATAACTCAATTTCTACTGATCCAACTGGCATGAAATTTGAAGGTTAAGCGTATTTCAGCATGAGGAAGCTACCATAGGGACCGTGGACTAAAATTCCACCAAATTAGGGATCGATAATGATCCCTCTTCTTTGGGAATTGGGCCATGCGATCCCTCTTGTAGGCCCATATTGTTCTGAAGGTCCTTCTACCGAATTTTCAAGGAGATATTTGGTCATCTTCGTCTATGTATACAGGCTTGGTTGTTCATTTTCGGGACCTTTATAGAGGCTTGTTGTTTTATATTCTTTTGTAACTAAGGATTTTCATCTGATCCCTTTGTATTCAGTTTATAAAGTGATTAATAAAGAAATCTGTTCGAAGTGGACGTAGGAAAACAACGTGGAACCGCTATAAATCGTTGTGTGCGTGATATTATTTCCATTTACTGTTATTTCTTTGTTATTATCCTCTATTTTTGATTATATTCTTGCTTTATTTCTCTTCAAAACTTCTATTGGGTGTTTGTGCCAATCTTTGGTGCAAATAACGGTATAAGTACATTTATAAATCTTAGGAAGGATATTTATTCCAAAACTGTGCTTAAAATTGGGTTAAAACCGAGTCATTTAAAATAGTGATAATAATAGCCCAAACACCATTCCTTTGGTGTTAAGTAGAGAAAAAGAATATTCCCTACCACCATAATTAAGAAGGTCATTTGAGAAATCAAATCCTATTATAACATCTCCCTTTTATAAATATAAACCCTAAATAAATTTAAGAATTTATTTCACAAAATATTTGTTTTTAAATTTATTTATAAATATTAAAGAAAACATAATTTAAGACTCCTTTTATAAATTTCCCAATTTTTTTAACTAACTCCTTTGTAAAATCCCTTATATTATTTATAAACCCTTTTATAAACCTTCTTTTATAAATATCATTTATAAATTCCTTTTATAATTTTCTAAATATAAACACAAAACCCTTTTTAAAACAAAATTCCAATAAAACAAAAAAGCCTAAATAAAAAACAAACACTAGACATAATTATAAAAATCATCCTTTTATATATTAAATAAATTCACGACTGGAATTAATTATCCTAATTTATCAAAAAGATATTTATTTCCCTTTTTCTATAGGATATATTTATAAAATCATTCTTCTATTTACAAATACTATTTATAACACTATCCTCCATTTGTGAAATAATATTTAAAAATATATCCCTTTGTACAACAATTTATATAATGACTCGCTAGTATTAGTCCAAAATCTCTATTTCTTTTAAACCGCAAAATCCTTTAAAATAAAAGATTCCTTTAACAAATAAACATTTATTATTGTAATAATTTCTATAAAAACCAATATCCTTAAAACAATTATTTAAAACTAGTTGCTTATATATATATATATATGTGTGTGTGTGTGTGTGTGTGTGTGTGTGTGTCTATTAGAAAGAATAAATAAAAACGTTGAGAAATAAAAAAGTCTAAAAATCATTTAAATTAAAATATCATAGAAATTCCAAACAGTCGAATTAAAAATCTTTTTCCCAAATCAAAAATCATTTTTAAATCAAATCAACAATCATTAGTATTTCAAATGTACTAAATCGAAGCCAATAGTTGTTGTAGCACTTAAAAAATGCTATTCTGCTTTTTAAACTAAAAAGGTTCAATTTTCACATATGGCGTGTTACATCCAATATGGCCAAATAGTCAAATTTCCAACATTTAACAATATATATCACATATGTATATCTGAAATAAATCAAATGGTAAATAACTGGAAGTTATAAATCACTACGGTGAGAAATCTGGATTTCTCAAAAAAGTTCCTATATTTAAATTTTAAATCCTTATCGCTTTTCAAAAGTGGGTATTTCACCAAAACAGTCGACAATACAAACACAAATGGTAAATTTTAATCTACTATATATCTTACTGATTGACCGAAAAAGTGAGTATAACTCAACAAAATTCCAATTGGTACCGAAGCGTTCCGCTTTGTAGCCTAAATTTCTATTTGCTTCAAATTCGACTCAACCAATTCTGAGACGACCCGACTTTCTTACCACAGAAAATCGCATTATCATTAAGAAAGAAAGGGATAGAAAAGAGAAAAGAAGAAGATAAAGAAGAAAAAACACTAGAATCTCAAACAGCGGAACGAATAAATTATATTAATAACATAAATATTACATAGTATACAATAATTATCAGAGTTACACAGACAATACAACGCATACTAGACAGTTATGAACACCTGTCTAGTTATTACAACTCAAAAACAGAATACAGAGAAAACACTCAGAGATACCAACACAGTGGAAAACTATATATCTATACGCGGAAGCCTCCTGCTCCATTGCTCCTCCACAATTCGTCAAAGCTAACCTGAATCCCTTGGCTACTCGTAAAAATTTGAGTACCCAAGAGTTTAAGAAAAACAGTAATAAACTCCGGGTCAGACATGGGTCTGATGTGAGTAACAGGTTAAAGTTGCTTAACTTTTGAAAAAAGCTTTGGAAAGAGAAGGTATCACGTAAGACTTCCCACACATAAACATGGAAAAGTTTTTACCTTACGCTAACCAAAACATTTGGTAGAAAATCTAGTGATATTATAATATGTCTAGGGTTTTCAAGTAAATATGAAATAGCCAAAATTGTTACATCTATTAAATTCCAGCTACTAGCCACAAAAGTGGGTAATACAATCAAAACCGAGGGCACTTATTGGATTTTGGATTCCGTACAATGGCAGGGCTAGCGGGGTACCGCCCGTCACAGTACGTGTCCTAGATCACCGTACCGAGGATCACTCCCAATCCCCTGCAACACAAAGCCGGAACCATTCCTTACTGAACGGTTCCGAACAAGACCACCCCGCTGTTGTGATCAGCAACCGCACCACAAAGCCGAAATAAAGGGACATCTAGACAGGGTTAAATCTCGTCCTACTTGGGCATGACCCACTTACCCTTACTGCACCTCCCCTGTTTTAGCCATTCCCGGTTGATGAGGCTTGAGGCTACGATTACCTTTATAGGACATATCACTTAGAATGCTCATCGTCCACCTGACGATGTTCTGAAAGCATTCAATCCATACAAGTTCGTTCCGGGTTCGAACGAAACCGAAGGCATTATCTCGTTACACTCATTTTGGAATCACCCTCAGAGTTAACGACGATAACCCTTGCACTCTGAATCTTCATCTTCACTTTAGATTCACGACCTATCGTTAATTTGGATCGATGTGGTTTTCGAATATCCAAATATGGAAACCCGATTTCGGTCTCATCGAAATCCAAAACGTGTCTTTTAAGGCCAAGTTGTTTTAAAGTTTAAAACAATTCAATTCATTATCTATATATACACAGATATATAATTCACAACATAACAATGAATAATCAACATTACCATCACAACAGATAATCCATATCATTTTAAACAGATAATCCATATCTTCATCACAATGCAACCAATGCATCCATATCATATAACATTACTCATCTCATAACTGAGATCACAAACCATTCAAGGCAACCAATATCATCCATTCATACATAAGCAATGATTTAATGATCACACAATTTATAATTAATTTAAAATGAATTAAATTAATTACCTTATCTCTAATTAATTTAAAATGAATTAAATTAATTACTTCATCATTATAATCCTTCTTAACTTAACCATTAATTGATTACAGATCAATTAAATAATCACCATCTCATTAGTCCTTTCAATTAATCATTACTAATTAACAATTCCCTAATTATAATAAGTAATTAGCCTTAAAATTAATTACACAATTTAATTATACTTAATAATTAGGGGGATTTCACCAGAAAGACAAACTTTGCAGTCCAATTAGTTTATAGGACACACATTCAAAGAAATTACTTTCAAGGCCAAAGTCAGCAGAATAATTACTTTCAAGGACAAAGTCAGCAGTCCAATTACTTTCAAGGACAAAATTTCATAGGTTTATAGGCCTTAGAAACTAGTTATTTTGTGTTTTGTCCTTGAAAGTAATTATTTCAGTTTTGTGTCTTAGAAACTAATTCAACTTGCTAAAGTGGCCCTTATGGCTAATTTCCACTAATAAGTAACTTTTAATTACCTAATCAATTAATTAACTAAAATTAATTACATTAATCCTTTATTAATTTATACATTTATTCCTTAATTCATCAATTCTAAATTACATCATTAATTTTATTAATTAATGATTTCTAATTACATTTAATCAATCTCTCTATATAAATTAATTACATTAAGTAATTAATCTTCAATTAAACCACACATATATTAATCACCCTTGATTAATAATATCCAGTAATTAACTTCCCTTAATTACTTCATTAATAAATTACTCCTTAATTTATTATCTCAATTAATCCCTTGATTGATTTCAAAGTAATTTAATCTAAATTACTTTCATAAATAAACAACTTTAATTACATCCAGTAAATTATCAATAAATTACTTCCTTAAGTAATTACAATCCCATTAATTACATGAAGTAATTATTCATCAAACCATCAAGTGTTTAAATTAATTAAACTTAATTAATTAACCTAAACAAATCACATTAACCCAATTTAATTAATTCATTAATTACTTCTATAAAGTAATTAAACTTAAACAATTCAAACATGATTATTATTAATTAATTAATCTAATTAATTATTAAAATTAATCACATTAATTAATTTTTAAATAATTTTAAGTTAATCACCTTCATTAACAATTCTTAATTACTTTACCTAAGAAATTAATTCAGATTAACTATCATTAATTACAAATTAATTAATATTTAATTACCAATTAATTAATAACTAATTATTAAATTAATTAAGTGTTAACTGCAACTTGATTAATTCTTAATCACTTGATTAATTAATCTTTAATCATTAATTAAAATTTATTTAATAATTCCTAATTACAGATTAATTAACCTTAATTAATAAACTTAAGACTTAATTAATCAATTTAAAAACTCTTAATTATTTAATTAATCATCCTGTCATTAATTAATTAAATAATTAATTACCCATTTAAATTAACTTAATAATTTAAATGAATCCAAATTCTTAAATTCTAACTTAATTTAAGAAAACATTTCTTACTTATATAAAGTATTTAAAAACACTTTGTTTTCAAATTTACTTTAAATTTCATTTTAAAATTTTAAGATTTTAAAATGAATACAATTTTATCTAAACAAAGTTTAAAACAAATTAAAATCTTTTTATCTCTTATGTTAAAAGAATAACCATTTTATAAAATAAGTTTAAAAGAATATAAAGTTCAAATCAATTTAAACATATACTTTAAACATTCCAAGTTATTCTAAAACAAATTCAATTTTTTTTTTAATTTCAAATCTGAAACACAGCTTGAATCTTTATTCCAGATTTAAACTTAAATATTTAAAGCTTTATTCAAATCATTTAACCCTTTCAATGTAATTAAACAATTTAAATTTAAACTTATGTTATTTTAGAAACTGAAATGTAAGCCCAATTCCAGATTTCAAAAACTCAGTTTTAAACTTATTTTAAGTTTCTAATTTACAATTTTAAACTTCCAATTCAAATTCAAAAACACATACGCTTTTACACTTATAAGTTTTAAAACCAAATTTAAATTTTAAACTTAAATTATTTCAAATCTCAGATTCAAACTAATTTGAATTCATATTCAATTTCAGATTTCAAAAAACTCAGTTTAAATTTCAATTTGCATTTTATACCTTTCTTTTGATTTTAAAAAAGCAGAAACAGGTTTCCTGTTTTTATTTAAAACCAAACTAGAATTTAAAAATTCAAATTATTTCAAAAACCAAGATTTAAACTATTTGAATTCATATTTAAATTCAGGTTTTAAACTTAGTTCAGATTTAAGTTTACATTTAAACTTTACATCTAATTTTTAAAAACTGTAACAGGTTTTCTGTTGGTTTTGTAAAACCTGAAACAAAGTTATACCCGAGTCTTCCCTGATTTACTTCGAGTCAGAAACTTATTTGCTTCGAGTCCTTCATTCGAATCACCCGTGATAAACACGAGAACTAACCCACTACAAAACAAACTTCACCAGAGTTGAAAAGGTGCACTGCGCACATGCACGGTGGCGCCGTCCAACTCCTATCACCACCGATGATCTTCTCAGGTCATCGTTCTCCGTTACATCCAAACGCGAGCATCAGAACGTTTACAAATCCACGAAATCGCACTCGAGCTCTCAACCCCCAAACCTGGAACAACGGGCAGAATTCTACTCCCAAACCTGTCAACGGCCTCGCCCTAACGCCTCCGGCCACCGTCGACTCTGTAATTCCGGCGAAGACTTCGTCAACCCTCCAACATCCCTTCCCTAAAATCCCAAGTAGCTCGATCAACAGAGGAGATCGAACTCAAATAAATACTGTAACCCAGTAAAAACTAGGGTTCAAATCTTTAAAACCCAATCACAACATCAAAAACAAATTGCAACCTAATCCAATAATTTTCCTATCCTCACTGATCTCCCCTCCACCTCCAGGAGGAAAATCACTCCATTCGATCCCATAGATTATCAATTAGAACCCAAAATGCAAAAAACAGTCAAATTAAAACTGCATTCTGGCTTTAACTCTAAAAATTGAAATATTGCTTTTAAAAATCATGCTTTTGTATTATGGTTTGATTTATAATTCTGAAACATTGAATTGTAATGTTTGAAATTTTTCCTTATACAGTTTGTTGCTCTGTTATATTTATTTGCAGGTAATACAGAAATTGATTAACTTATATAAAAATTTTAGAACTTACTTTATCTCAAAATAAACAAGTTTCATTCAAAGATTAAAACATAACAGCAAACAAATCAAAAGAAAAAGAATTTTTTAATCAACTAGAACTTATATTGTAAAAAGTCAGAACATAAGTGAAACAGACATGCACCTCATTCCAGCATATACATATACACAGCAAATTCAAATGCTTAGTCATTTCTAAATAAATGCATGAAACAACTTTTACGTACTTAATTAATTTTTTAAAAATTGAGTTACTCACCTGATTTTAATCATGCAGACATAGCACAGTTTTTGTTTGAAAAGCTTCTGAATCCTTTGCAAACTTGTTTGAATGCTTTAAGACTTGAGTTGTTTGAATGTTGTTAACATGCATGCTGATTTGCTTTTAAAAGTTTTAAACTTGAATGCTTGCTTGCTGAAAGATTGTTGTATGCAGAGGCCACTTCCCAGATTTTTGAAGAGATGCAGTTTTTCTAACATGATTTCCAGATTGAAGAGAGAAATGCAGGTTGCTTGCTTTATTTCTAGATTTTTAGAAAAATTGAATGCAGGTCTTTGTAAGCGGATCAGGGATTTGATTTTTCAGATTTGTGATTTGTATTTTTGAAGGGATGAAAATGGTTTTGCAGATTTTTGAAAATAGATCAGGGATTTGATTTTGTACTTTGAAGATAAATTCAAATTACAGAATTTGGATTCTTAGTTTAAATATGATTTGAGGATTGTTTCAGCTGAAAGAAAATTTCTTTGTTAAGAATGAAAATGAGAAAAAGAAAGAAATGGGAAAATGCAAGTTTATATAACCATATTTATGATTTATTTTAAAATCAAAGAAAAATAAAATTAAACATGACACTTGGCTTGAATTTTAAAACTTGTTAATATCTTTATTTAAACACTCAACACATGTTAAATTAGGATTTAATATACTTACACACGTCCTTTAAGTAATTAGTATTTTTAATTAAAAGTTAAATGAAAGTTTAAACTTAATTAATTAGTTAACAAATACTTAGTAATATATATAAATAATAATTAAATAATAAAACCAAGTATTATTATAAATAAAAACAATATACAAATCAATCATTTGAAAATAATATTTTTAATCATTTAAAACAAATTTATAAAAGAGATTGCAACTTATTTGTTATTTATATGAATAAATGTTTCATTTATAAGTTGTATTTTAAACTTCATATTTAATTACAATCTCATTTATTAATTAATATTTTTTAAAAAGAAATAAAACAAACATTTTTATAACTTTATTTTAATCTAAATTAATATTAAACTTAAGTTAAAATATATTTTAGACAAATAAAACATTTATCTTGTATATTTAAAATCATATGGTTATTTTATTAAATAGTTTTGAAAAGCTTAATTCAAAAATAAATCATAATTTCCCAAATTCAAAATATTAGAAAATATGTTATACTAATTAAATTTAAAACCAAACTTATCTATTTAAAATATATATAAATATATATACATATTACAAATAGAAAATAATTTATTAGCTTATTAAAAGATAAATTCAACAATTAAATATTTATTAAAGAAGATTATTAAATCAATTCAAATTTATTTACAGAAATTATCAAATCAATTTAATTTCAAATACAGATTATTAAATTTATATTATCCAAAATTCCAGGATATCACAAATTCCATCGTGAAGTTTTCGTCATTACGAGTGCAACACAGAAAATTTCATCTCGATTGACCTCGTACGAGAAAGGTATTGCATTTATAAAATTTTGGATTTAAAAATATAATTAAATCAACTTAATTATATACTAATCACAATTTTGACCTTAATCCCACACCTTTCATCCCCATGTGAGCACTCGATTCCACCGACCAACTCCAAGCCCAAGATCCCTAACCTGATTCCGATTTGGTCACCACACCATTGTACGGGAAAAAATGCGCCCATCTTAGCACTTCTAACACCACAATTCAACTCCATTCGCTACCCCGAGCTTGAAGCTAACCTTGATTTCTCCTCCAGCTACCTCCTCCTCCATCGACTTTCCATCGCTTACTGCCTAAAAATGTCGGCCCCCTTAAGCTCAACTGCACCACTCACCATCAAATTGATGTCCTAACCGACATAAATTCAAAGATTCAAACTTTGTTTTTGTTCGTTAATTGAGTCAATGTATTTTGAATTTTGAATGTTTGGGGCTATTTCGTTCTTTACTAGAATAGGGAAAACGAAGGAAGAAATGGAGGGTTATGCGCTATTTAAAAGAGTGAATGGGACAATAACCAAGTGTTTTAAAGTTTTTTCTCTTTGATTTGATTTATACTTAAACCAAGGGTTAATAGCCTTTCCCATAAGTAGATTTGATCTCCCAAGAAAACCTTATTTTCCAAGAAACACTTCAACTCCAAACCAAATCATCCATTTGTTTAGATTTTGAAAATTATTTTTAAATTGTTATGGAAAGAAGCATTCATGGTACCACCTACCCAATATTCCGTTAGCATATGGGCTGCGTATGTCAAATTAAAATATGGTCGTGCTCAGAACAACGATATGACCCTAAAACAATAATAATATACACCGGTTTACTGATTCCAGAAAACACAAAACACCGCCATTTACCCAAAAATCATCAAACGATAAATTTAAATATTTTTCAAATTAAAAATTATGGAAAAACAAATAAATTAAATTAAAAATATGTCAATAGAAATCAAGTCGTTATAATAAAATCAATTTTTCTGATTATTTATTTGAACTATTATTACTATAAACAAATTTACAAAAATGAATTCACCGTTTTTTAATTAATTAGAATGATTTAATAAGCTATTTAATCCATTAAATTAATATTCAATTAAAAACCCAATTATTTGAAACACTATTCACATATTTGAATAAATCCCTATATTTTTAATCTTAAATTATTTAACTTTTAAATTCGATATTTCTATATTTAAAACGAGTTAAATATTCAAAATCAATCGACCAAAATTCCGCTTCGTTACATCAGGTTCTAAAATCATCAACGAAATTACGAGGCAAAGTCTTCTGCATAGAGCATCAACTACACAATTTCCTATGCCCAACATATACTTTATCTCAAAGTCATAAACTACCAGAAACTCTAGCCTTGTTTACCAGCACACGTTTAACTCCTTTTTGGAGAATAATTATATCAGATGCTTATGATCCATATACAACTCAAATCTCACCACCAAAAGATAATGGTGTCAGGTTTTCAACATGAAGACCAATACGGCTAACCGTAGGTCATACTTTACATAGATAACCACCCTCGAGTGCGTTATTGAGAAGCAGATGCAACAACTCCATCTCTCTACATCGATACAACCCAAGTCCCTAACCATAAGCATAAGTACAAATACTTGAATCCCAATTGTTATCATAGGCATTAAGAACAGTGTCATTAATCAACAATCAATTCACTTCCCCAAACACTTTCTAATAGTTATAGTCCATTTAAACTTAACACTTTCCAAGTCAACTTCGTGAATGGAGATGTAATCTTGGAGAATTTTTTCGTAAATCTTCAATAATACCTAACTAGTCTCGAGAAACTTCTTATCATCGTCACTGGCTCTAATCTTTGGCAATTGTCAATTGCCTCAATCTTCAAAGGGTCCATGGCTATTCCTTCTCTTGATACAAGATGTCTAAGGGACTTCACTTTCTTTTTCTAGAACTAATACTTCATTGAATTACCTTTATATGATTTAACCTCAACGTATCTAAGACTGCTTAGGGATGAACTTCTTGATCTTGCTCATTTTACGTGCATACCAAATGTCATCTATAAATAATAGGATGAACTTATTTAGGTATATTTGGAATATCATATTCGTAAGATCAACAAAAAAGTAGTGCATTCATTAACTCATAAGATCCATATCCAACTCGAGAAGTTATTAGTAAAACATTATCCATGATTACCCTTATTTAATGGAACCACGTTGCAAAATCCAACTGGGAGAAACACTCACTCCACCTAATTGATAAAATAATTCATCCATTCTCGACATTGAATACTTACTCTTCATAATTAGCTCACTCATTTTTAGTAGTTAATGAACAATATTAGCGAGCCCCTAAAATTTTTCACAAACGTTATCGCCGCACCCCAAGGAGAACTACTAGGACGAATTGAATTTTCCTTTCTAAGTCTTCAAGTTGCGTTTATATTTCCTCAATTTCTTTAGGTGTTTACTCTACCTGGTTATCTATGTACTAGTAGCTCTTCGAGAGCCAAGTCAATTCCAAACTCAAGGGTTCTTCACAATAGAAAACCTACAACCTTTTCAAGCGCAATCACTATTATTCTACCATTGGGACTTTATTAATTTCTTCTGACTCCCGAGAATACAATGTCATGCATTCTCCTAAATTGCTGCCACTAACAAAATTTGAGTGTGCTCTTTATGAGACGAATGCTTCAAAGTTCCATTCTTTCCAAACAAACCACATGTTCCTTGTACTACACCATCCTAGCAGTATGCCAATTCCCATGTATTTGAATACATGCAAATCATATACAAATTCAAAACCATATATATCTAACTTCATAGTATTAAATTTTATCACCAAAGTTGCATATCCTCCTAATACTAGGTTCACAACTCTAAATGAAGCCAAATATAAATTTAACATATGAGTCTAACCACACAATGTTACATATTATTGTATTTTATGCGAGATCCTCATTATCATATTAAAATTTGTTTGCATTAAATCATATTTAATATGTATTGAATTAGTTTGATTTGATTTCCAATTAATACCATTATTACATTAAATAATATTAATAATATTCATATTTATTCACATAAAATTCATGAACATCAAATGTTCATAGGTTAAATCGGATATATAAGTAGATAGATATTACATTAATGTTCAATATTAGGGAATGTGTGTGCCTGAGTGAAATAATATATGTAAATATATAAGTATTTATAAAAACACACACACATGTGTGCGAGGATAAGCATATAAATATTATAATTGGCCAAGTAAATACTATATTATTATTAGTTTTTTCCGCTTAATTCTTGTTCTTGTTATATATACGTATAATTTAAAATAACAATATAGATATATTTTATTATAAAATTTGCTTTACATGCATATATAAACAATTTTGTTAAAACTGAATTATTTTGTAAAATCAAATTTTATATAAATCAGAATTGAATATATATGTGTGTGTTTGTGTATCTATATAATTTTATTTTAAAATCAAACAAATGTTAAATATTTAAAATAATATATATTTATATTTTATTTAATTGGAAAATATATAAGTATTGAATTAATTTTGCAAATAACCAAATGAAAGTATTTATATATAAATGATTTTATAATTTAAACAAATATGTAATATTATATTCAACCAATGGATACACACGTACACACATACACACATATACATACATACACACACACATTAAACCTAATTAAACACCGTTGCTTATTTTTATCGTAAGTAATTAGCAAGATGAATTAAGGTAGCATAGCCTAGTTAAAGCCAACCTAACTACTTTACAACCGACCCGCATAATCCGACCCAATCCCATGATGGTCTCAAACTATCCCTTCTATTTAGCAAGCACAAAGATGAGGCCTGGCCGCCTTAACCATATGTGTCTATCATCTTGAAGCAAGATTTAGGCCCTGCATCTCCTGGTCCTACCCGACGCGTCACAATGATGACCGACTTTTCTTTGTCAATCCACTTCCAACATAACTCCAAGTCAACATGTTCGCCCGACATCACTTGTTAACGGTCGACACCTCTCCAAGCCCACTGTAGTAGGTGACGCATCAAGTAAGATTGGCCCAAGCATGGCCCATCGTTGGCACAGCTTCAGTTCAACTTTCCTAGACCGATCCTAGGTAGCCCTTCTGGTCATCCCACCCGGCCGTGCACCATCTTCCCAAAATGGTCCTTAGCAAGATTCATAATTTCTTTTGTATGGTTGACAACCGGTCGACCGACTTAGAAAGGCTTTTCACATGAACACTCAATTAAAAACAATAAGCTGTCTATCGATTTATCTGAATCACTACTGAGCAGCCATTTACCATTAACATTAAATGCACATTTAAATCGAAGACTGCACATCAAATATGAGACCCAAGCCTGTTGCAAAGGAGCATAAGTATACTTTCATCCACCGCTCATCTCATTATACCTACTACAGCTATTGTCCCATCTACCCTTGTAGTCAAATTAATGATCAAACATTTTTCCCGCTAGTTATACAACTCAATCTCAATCGTCCATCATCCACTTCAGCTACAATAAATATCCCTTGCATTGCAACTTCAAAAGGGTTGCAATATACAAGGATTTTGAATATTATACATAATTCAAGGCTCTTGATATCGCAATTGCTTAATATTACATATATTTATTAGTCTTAAGTGCTTCATGCTTTCTTATTATTCTCTTGTAATTCCTTACTGTTGTAAGAGAAATATACAGTAAGAGAAATTCACATTAGACATAGGTAGCTTTACTGAACCAACTATATCTTTTTTATTTATCTTTCAATTGTGATTTCACTCCTCATTTTTTACTTTAATCCTAGCATTAGAAAGTAACATTTACACATTAGTCTAATTCTGAGGTTGGCTAAATATCTTGTTAACATTTTGGCGCTAGAAGGACGACCTCCCCTAAAGTTCTCACATTTCCACGCTTTTCTTAACAAAGACCCAATCTGACTTGTTACCATGGGAAATCTCCTTACATTCGTAAGTAACAATCCAATGAGCACTAAACTAATGCAAACACTCTCTCTAGTGCCGCCCAATCCAATTTGGGCATTAACGAAGAAATATGACTTACTATGATGTCATAGCCGTCGAGCACAAGTCAGCTGACCCACAAAGTGCATGGCTTGAGGGCATAGCTGGACGCTCAAGTTACCATGAACTTTGTCCCACCAGCTCCTTTGATGGTTGATTTAGTTGACCAACCCACTCACGCATCCATGCTCCCCGACGACATACCATCCTTGAGCATCCTCATTCTCGAGAACACTTAGAACCATACTAGGAACGACGATCACACTGAAATCTTAGATGGTAAGAACCCCATGCCCTTATCCACTCCCCAAAGAACTAAAGAGCTCATCACAACATGGAATGAACATGCGATGACTGCCCTACACCTCCGGTACCTAAAACCCTATAGCTCTTTCAGCCCTTCGAATCACGTCGATTCCATTGCTAAATTTAACTTTTCCTCCACCCAAAACCTTCTCTTTTCTTCTCCAAATCAAGTCTAAATCATAGATTAAGGATATATTAACAAGAGGATTCATTAGAGATCTTCACAACTACATTTTAGAGAAGAGAAAATCTCAGATCTGCTGTTCATTTTCCTATTTACATGCACAACTTGGATTTTTGGTGTTTTTGTGAGTGATTTATCATCTCCCACCTTAATATGGATGTATCTATAGGTTTTAACATGTTTTTAATCTATTTTAAAGTCAAAATTAAGTTTTAAGGATGTTTCAAAACCTAACCTGTAGTCAAAACGTGAATAAATGAATTTTTGGCGGTTTAGACTTGTTATTTGGATATGGGATTACCTTGATAGATGTTAGGCTATTTTCTATACATCTTGTGTGATGATTACTTTTACATGTCTGAATGTTGTTCGGTGCGTGTATGGTGTTTATTTATATGCTTGTATGGTTAAAAACACTCATTGGAGCGAACTAGAGGTAGGAACCTTAAAGATGCATTTCGACGGATTGGCTCTAAAGCATTTGGGTTCATATCATTGCATAGACGATGCATGAAGGTCGAAGCACTAAATGCAGTGACGGAATTGGTGCGATTCGAAGGGTTGAAAGAGCTGTAGGGTTTTTGGGTACCAGAGCTGTAGAGCCATTAAAATAGAACAAGTCACTCTTCGCTATAAGGTGGGATTGTTAAGCATAACCACTCTTTCCATCCCATCAACATTCGACTCATATGTGAAATATGGGGACATGTTCACCTCAACTCCAACACAAACATCTATCCAACCGAAGATATTATGGAACGCTTGATATACGCGCTAGACCTATGCGACTTGAAAACCAGCTCAAACCCAAAGTACCCTTGGATTCTTGCATGAGTGATTCAGGCATCGAGGGCTGACTAGCCACTCCTTTGGTGTCTGTTACTATAGACAACACTAACCCAACCAGTATTGCCCAAATTGGTATCGAACTCAACCCAGAGATCAGAGAAGGCCCAATCAGGTTCCTACAACAAAATAGAGACATCTTCACCTGGGGCACGCTGACATGACCAGCATTGATCCTAGGTTCATTTTCCATGCGCTCAATATCAATCCAAATGACATTCCCATCCACCAAAAGTGCTAACTATTCAACCCAAAAAGGTATAGGGGTATCACAGAAGAGGTAGAGAAATTGTTAGTCAACGACTTCATAAAAAAGGTGGACTATTCGGTATAGGAAGGAAACCCAACATCGGTCAAAAAGCCAAATAGGACTTGAAGAACATGCATTGACTTATCCGATCTTAACAAAGCCTACCCTAAAGATGGTTTTGCTTTGCCTTGCATAGATCGGCTAGTAGATGCAACTAGTAGACATAAGCTCCTCACCTTCATAAACTCCTATTCTACGTACAATCAAATTGCCATGCCTGATCTATACCAAGAATACAAACCTCCTTCATAACTAAAATTGGCTTGTAATGTTATCATGTCATGCCTTTAGGTTTACGTATTGCTGGAGGAACATACCAGCAGCTCATCAACCGCATGTTCTTAAAACAGATTGGTCTGTCCATGGAAGTTTATATGGACAATATGTTAATCAAGTTCAAGGAGGCAAGTGGCATGTGCAAAATCCGACCAAAACTTTCGGCATCCTTCATCAATACAACATAAATCTAAATCCTAATAAATGCTCTTTTTTCAACCAGTATGTCCTCAGCTACATTGTGAGTGCAAGGGGATTGAGGCCAACCTCGACAATATCCAAGACATCCAAGACATGCAAGTCCCCAAAACCATGAAACAAGTGCAATGCTTAAATTAATGGTGGAAGCATTAAGTCGGTTTGTGTCTAAATCCATTGACCATTATCTATCCTTTTCTGACCTCATCAAAAAGGAAAAAACATTCAGTTGGAGTAAAGGATGTGCCAAGGCATTCGAAGGACTAAAATAGCATCAAGTTGACCCTCCGATTCCATCCAAACCCATCGACGTGGCGGACCATTAACTATCCTTAGCCATGTTTGATCATGCAATAACCACCACCTTAATAAAAGTAGATGAGAAGGTCAAATGGCCGGTTTATTTTGCCAGCAAAAGGTTAACCGGTCCAGAGAGAAGATACACTAGGCTAGAAAAATTTGAGTTCTGCCTGCTTATGGTAGCCCCAAAGCTTTGACCATACTTTCAGGCTCATCCTATCAAAGTTTTGAGGAGTCAGCCTCTAAAGTAAATTCTCAGCTGGTCGGACCCTACAAACTAATTATTAAAATGGTCTATCAAGATCAGATAGCATTACATCTCATTCTAGCCTCGCACTTCCATCAAGGGTCAGGCCGTTGCCGACTTCATTGTAAAATGTTCAAGTTTAGATAGGTTGGAAGAAACCGTAACCTTAGATCTACTTGGTTCTTATATGTTGATGGAGCATCAACAAAGAAGGGGGCAAGGGACAACATGGTCTTCATTATGACAAAAGGAAAAGATTTGTACTTTTTAGTCCACCTTAACTTCAAGGCGACCAACTGTGAAGCCGAATATGAAGCTATCATGGTTCGCCTTAGGATGGAAAAGGAACTATGCATGGAGCCTGTGTAAGTTTTCACCGACTCTTCTTTAGTCGTCAACCAAATTGGAGAGCACCTCTAAGTATAAAACAAAACATTAGCATTGTATGTTACTGAGGCTATAAAGATCACCATTATTCAAGCTAGAATAAGTACCCAGTGAATAGAAATCCAAGGCTGACCGACTGGCCAAAGCATCGGGCTAACCGAAGAGGACATCACTCCTTGTTCCCATTAGAAATCCATGATACCTTGGCTATGAATCTGAGGCAATAACGATGGAAATAGATGTGCCTCTATAGATGAATGGAAGACACCCCTGATCGTATATCTAATAGACATTGAACTACCTACTAGTCATAAGGAAGTCAGATGATTTTCTACCAGGCCTTCAATTGCGCGATCGTGGATTGGAGGCTGTACAAGCCGGGGTAATCCACACCACTCCAGCGGTACATGTCTATAGGAGAAGCCGTCCAGATTCTAGAAGTGATGCATGAAGGATTCTTTAGGGATCACATCGAGGGCATAGCATAGCTAAAAAGGTTCTCGGTAGGGCAACTATTGGTTACCGTAATCAAGGACTCTACATAGTCTATAAAAAATGTGATTGATTTCAGTGGTTTACTAGGATCCCCCAGGCCTTGCCTACCATCCTTACCTTGATGACCTCCCTATGGCCTTCGGTACATGTGGAAACGACCTGGTTGATAAGTTGCTAAATGCCAAGGAAGGGTATTATCATGCTATATTGGTCATCGGCTACATCACCAAATAGATCGCGCCCAAACCTCTTACAGGGATAACCACCCTCAAAATATTGAATTTTGTAATAATAAAAAATTTCCGTCATTTTGGCCTACCTAAGAATATCGTCGTCAATAATGGCAAACAATTTGAAAGCATCCTCTTTCAAGACTTCTGCATAAGGAATAAAATTGAGAAATCCTTCTCTCTAATCGCTCATCCCCAAGCCTATGGACATATAGAGATTATCAACAGAACCATCAAGACTACCCTTAAGAAGTGCCTCACAAAAGCTAAAGTGAACTGGGCTAAAGAGCTACCATTAGTCCTTTGTTCCTATCGCACCTACAACCGTAAGTCAACTGCTCACACTCCCTTCTCACTGTCCTACGGGTATTAAGCCATGTTACCTACCAAAGTTGACATCCCCTTACGTTGGATTCAAACCTTAAAGACTAAGAAAAACAATGAGTTACTAGATCATGGGCTCGGAAGTTTGGAAGAACGAAGGTTTGATGCCAAGTTTCGCACTTAAGCTTACTAAATGAAGATCATCAAATACTACTACTCAAGGGAAAAGCTCTGATAGTTCATTGTCGATGACCTAATCCTACGTTGGGTGTTTGCTAATACAAAGGACTTGATAAAATGAGTGCTTATCCTAAACTGGGAAGGACCATATGTCATTCATGAATCCCACAAAACCGGCGCATACTATCCCTCTCACCTGGATGAAGAAGCATCTTCTGCTCTTGAAACCCCATCATTCTCCATGCCTACTACATATGAGAGCATGCCATAACTATAAGATCATGAAACCTTTTTTATGAATACATCAGAGAGTACATAAGCTTACTATCCATGATCCACTTGGCTATCCACGAGGGTGAATTACCATGCATTCACTTCCTTGTCGGGGACTGCCGACCTCTGTTACCAAGTGCATAGAGAGCAATGCTCCCTGCTTGCCGCCAGGCTATCCAATAAAGGATGAGTTTTCATGTGCTCATTTGCCTTGGTGAGGACTGCCAACCTCTGTTGCTAAGTGCAAAGCAAGCCATGCCCTCGCTTGCCGGTCGGTTATCCACGAAGGTGAATTACTGTGCATTCACTTCCTTGTTGGGAACCACCAACCTCTGCTGCTAAGTGCAAAGCCATGCTCCTCGCTTTCCAATAGGCTATCCAATAAAGGATGAGTTTTTATGTGCTCATTTGCCTTGTTAAGGACTGTAGACCTCTATCGTCAAATGCGTAGCAAGCCATGCTCCCTGCTTGTCAGTCGGTTATCCATGAAGGTGAACTACCGTGCATTCACTTTCTTGTTGGGGACCATCGAACTTACTACCAAGTGCATAGCGAGCCATGCTCCCTGTTTCCGCTAGGCTATACAATAAAGGATAAGCTTTTACGTGCTCATTTACCTTGTTGGGGATTGCCGACCACTGCCACCAAGTGCATAGGGAGCCATGCTCCGTATTTGCTAGTTGGCTATCCATGATGGTGAATTACCATGCATTCGCTTCCTCTTTACAAACCTTCAGCCTCTACCACCAAGTATGTAGCGAGCCATGCTCCCCCCTTCCCGATTGGATATCTACAAGGGTGAATTACCATGCATTCACTTCCTTGTTAGAAACCACCGACCTATGCCACTAAGTGATTATCGAGTCATGCTCCTCACTTGCCGTTATGCTATCCAATAAAGGATGAGTTATTACGTGCCCATTTGCCTTATTGAGGACTTCTAACCTAAGCCACCACTCTTGCAGCACATCAGAATCTTCAAGCCCATCATTGTTCAGTTCGATCCAGGAATGCTCAACCAAGGGATGACAAAAATAAGCCTGGTTGTAACAATTCGTATTTTTAATGATATAATATTAAATATTGAATCGTTACTGAATTGAAGGTCCAAAATTTGATTTTTCGCATACGGTTGAATTGGGACTTGAGACCGCCTCCGTAGAGTTCGGATAAATGTTGCGGATAAAAATGAGTTTAAATATCGCTATATTTGGAATCGGGTAATCCAATGGTCAAAATGACCTTGAAATATGTGAAATTATCATCATAGAGTGGTGTCCTTTTTTGGGGGAATTTTACACCATTGGGACCAGAAAAATGAGATGATGTGCATCGATGAGTTTTGCGGCGATCTGATATGCTATGTGGTCATATTAGCTTGAAACGTATAGCGGTTTATCTGAGAAATAAAATAATATATATACTTTACTATATATGAACCCCTACACTTATATTTTTATCCAATTCATGTTTCCCTCTTTCGCCCATCGCCTTTCCTCCTTATAGGAACGCACGAAAGAGCCACCTCTTTTCCAAAACAAAATCGAGAGTACGGTTCATGAAAATTGATGAGGTTGGATTTGTTATACTCAAGAAGGGAAGAGCTCCACTATGAACATTAAGGGTTGCGGCGGTGCTTGGCCAAGCACGACCATCTTGATGTCAAATTAGGGTTTGACGTTGCTGATAAACGAGGGAAGATAGGAGAAACGGAGGCAGCCATAATTTTTCTCTTCACGGCATGCTTCTTCCCATACAAAGCGCTTAAGCTATGGTTGCCCTTATAATTCATGACATATAGAGGACATGGAGGGGGCTTCAGGTTGGATTTGGCCTGAGAGGTTCGGACGTGGAGCATTGGGGATGGTCGTAGACAAAGCATGTGGTGTGACGCTTGGATTAATCAGTGCTTCAATTCGTGGCTAATGGAGCGAGAAAGGGAAGCGAGATGGTTTTCGATGATGGGTTCATGTGTGTGCACATTTATAGGAGGTACACGGTTTGATTGGGGTAAGAATATGATTTGGGAATCAATTTAGGAACTAGCTTAATTAAGTTAATTAGTTATTTTATTTATCTCGTTCCATGTTTAATTCATATCTCCTGCGTACGAGGTTCAATCGAGACGCGGTCTTCACCGTTACACTCGTAGTAAAATTCTCTACAACATAGTATGGATTTGGATTCAAACATTTGAGAATTTACAATTTAAGGGACCAGAATAATAAATTTGAATTTATATCTTAGTATAAATCCCCAAAATTTTATAATGTGTTCCATTCGCATCGAATAAACTTATATAGTGATAATATTAATTTATAACATGGTTTTAAATTAAATAAAATCTCGTTTTTCGTTAGATTAGTAATAGAAATATAATAATATAATTTACTAACTAATCGAAGGTTAAGAATATGACTTTTAAAAATAATCTAGAAGGCTTAAAAATGATTTATAAGCTAATGTTGTATTTTATAAAATAATAAAATGTTTTTTATAAAATAATAGAAAAGAGACTGTACTTTTATTAAAACGATTTAGTAAATAAAAGTAAGTTTTGATTTAAATAATAATTAAATTACTTATTCAAATATACGTGCATGTATATGTGCATGAGCGGGTATAAGTATACGTGTATTTAAAGTAGCACAATAATAAAGATTATTCTTGTATTATAGTTGGAATCATTGTATGTAGTTAGGCATATATATAAGTGAATTATATACATATATATATCTTTGTCTGTGTGTCCATACATGTATGTAAATATGTTACGGGCAATCTCATTTAGCAATAGCGACTATTGGATGCGCTAAGCTGCGTGAGAGAATACCAGATCTAGTGACCGCTCCGGTGAAGCCCAAAACATGATTTGTATTGTGTAAGTATGTTTGTGTATGTATGTGTGTATTAATGTACACAATTTAATGTATTAGCATATGCGTAAGCATCACACATGGAAAGTTGGCCGGTTGAGTTCAATTTGGCATGTTAGAGGACGCCAGGTCAAAAGAATCATCCTATGGAACTCTATGCGTATAAGAGTGGTTTTTCATATCGAAATTGGTTTTCAAATACTTTATAGACCACTTCCAAAATATCAACCAATGAACTTTGAAAGAGGTTCCACGCAGCGAAGACAGGCTTGGGGAGCTAAAGAGATCCATTTAGTGAGGCGATAGAGAAGACGAAGCTCGAATCGGTGGCTCGAGGTCTATGGTGTTGTGACGCCCCACCTCTATAATCACGCTAGCCAAGGACATTATGAGGTAATGCCGTCGGCTAGCACGAAGAATAAGGCGGTTGTGGAGCGACCATTTGTGTAATTGCTTTGTGCGAGTACCAATACGTCAGATAGTTTGGCATGGATTTCATTTCAAGAGGAAATCCGACATATCAAATACAAACTAAAAACTACTACAAGTGGCTATGTGGTCTTTGGAAACAAATATAAAATAACCATAACACAAATCAGTCACAGACATCCATATCACAAAGGCGGAAACATATATGAATATAATATATAGAAGTGCACATCAGAGTAGTGGCCATACAAGATCCACAATATCACAAAAGAATAGATACAAGTGTTAGACAAAAGAATATGTATACATCAAGGAGTCTCTTTCTCGAATGTATAATAACAAAAACTACTAAACTAGCGTAGTTAGCCAAAAGTCAAATGATGATCCCAGATAAGAAGTCAAACAGAAGCGCCTGTAACATCTCGGTCTGACCTGAGTATTATTTAATAAGAAAATAATAAACGGATTAGTCTAGCTATAAATATCAGATAAAAATGAGATAGGATAAGAGATATGATAAAAATGTATGATAACAATAATGCCATACTATGACAAATATACATTTTAAACAATAACAAAAATCATACAATATCTCAAGAATCTCATAACATCAAAAAGAATGTCATATTCTTTATTTTATTCACCAAGCCACAGATATTGACAAACATATCAATGCCAATCGTAAAAGTTGGTGAAACACAAATTCTAGAAATCATCAATTAGAAAACCAGAAATCACAAAGGGGGGGACCTATGATAAAACGGGAGCATGAAAATTCACCAACATGTGCATCACAAATGGAACGTTATTCCATGGTCGCTAACCATCAATTTGAGCCGAGGCTCCATAAACGGCCTGAAGACCATGGGTCGCTACCCCACCAATTTGAGCCGAAGCTCCACAGAAACGGGGTTTAGTCTCCCTCGCAGACAAAGAGACATCGCACATTGCTAGTCTAAACCACAAAATGATCATCATCGATCATCAAGAAGTGTCGGTCACACTGAGCTAGTAAATAAATGAGTTTAGCTTCATGTCCCATAACCACTGGCTTAACTTAAATATTTACGAACAATTTTTAGATTTCCACTCGAAGATTGTCACAATAGTTTCAATCGAACGTGTCTAAGGATTAACCGACATAGTAAACGAAAGCGTTTTATACCACTTGTTTTGCCAACCTTTTAATTGGATTTCTCGAACGAATGAGGTAAAGGTTTGTAAATACTAATAGGTTAGAAAACTATTTTTATAAACGAGCTTTGTATTAAAAATAGAGTTGAAATCATCCTTATGAAAGAGTATGATTATTTACTACTAGTATATAAACCTTTGTATTTCGAAGTGACAAATCACCAAAAATGATTGTAAATAGAATCATTCACCAAAAATTCACAATCGAAGACATGAATCAAATCCAAAGAAATCGATACCAAATCCATCAAAATAGATATTCCCAAAAATCCCGAAAAAGAAGTTATCAAAGTCAATAAAGGTGATAACAACAAATTAGATCTACTAGAATCGATTAAAAATTGGAAATCAACACAAAAAGGCAAGATTGGCCGAGACAGCACATTCAGTCGACTGGACCAGGGAAGTCAGTTGACTGACACAATACTTGGGAACTTTCTGTTTCCAGGTTCAGTCGACTGAACCAGGGTGGTCAGTCGACTGAAACATGCCTGGTAACTTTCGGTTTCCAGGCTCAGTCGACTGACCCTGAGTGGTCAGTCGACTCATATTGGCCCAGAAAACTTCCTAGGTTCTGGTTCAGTCGACCGAACTGGAATTTCCAGTATTTCCAGCCTAGCCCTACCAAGGGCAAAAATCTAACAAATTGCGATTGGACGAGCAAGGGGCGCTAAGGGTTTATGCCAATCGGCAACCCAGCCCTATAGGCTCTTCGATACACCACCAAAAACATTTTCAAACATCAAAGCTAGGATTTTCAAAGATTTGACTTCAAAACACCAAAAATTAGAATATTCATAAAACCAATTCAATCCAAAGCAAATAGACAAGGAACAGATGTTAGGAATCACTACCTAACAATTATCAAAGATGTAGACATAGACGTGAGTTCAAAAACTCACTTTTAAAACTCAAAAACAATGAAGGAGAGCTTGAAAACAAAAGGAAGATCAACTACTCTTCAACTTTAACTCTAAAAGCTCCAATCTAATATCATAAGCAAATATTTCCTAAGTTAGGTCATAGGAAATTTCTAAAATTGGAGAGATATTGAGATGGCGAAGAAGAGGATGCTTACCTAAGCTTTTCTTTGATTTTGGAGCTAGAACTTGAATTTTCAAAGGAAACTAGGGCTTAGGATTTTAATTTCCAATCTCTTCCCCCATTTTTACTAAAGTTTGAAGTGTAAGGAAAATAATAGAATGAATGAAGAGGAGAGAGGGTGGAGTTAGGATATAAGATGAGTTGGATTAGTGGGCTGAAACCCAAACCCAAAGACCTAAGTGAAAATGTCAAAATTCTACTCAACTCCAAACATATCGATGTTTATACTCAAAAGGTCACAAATGCCATTTTTGAACTCAAGGAAGTGGTCTCGAGTCCAAATTCGACTGTTTGCAAAAAGTAGCACCGTGGACTTAAATCTGACTAACGATGCTATACTTAAAAAAATATTTAAATATATGATCGTAAAATATGCGGGTTGTTACAGACTCCCCTCTTGCGTCCTCGCAATATTTAAGAAGAAAATAAAGAGTAACAATCATAAAAGCATATCAACACAAAAGAAATTTTGAAACAAGAAGCTCACCTCAAAGAGCACGGGAGAGTTAGTCCGGATGTGTTCGCTTGATGAACTCTCTAGATTCCCAAGAGCAATCCTTAGGATTTGAGTAACATTGAACTTTCACAAGCGGAATATCTTTACTTCGTAGGCGTTTCACCTCTGTAGCAATGATATGAATAGGAAGTTGCTCATAAGTCAAGTTAGGCGAAACTTCAACTTCTTCAATAACACCGGGCTCAAGAATAGAATCGGAATCCCCAAAGCATTTTCGTAGTTGAGAGACGGGGAAAACGTCATGAATAGAAGAAAACTGAGCCGGTAGTAAAAGGCGATAAACCATGGAACCAATGCGTTCGGTGATGAGGAATGGACCAATATATCGAGGCGCTAACTTTCCCGCTCGACTGAAACGCACAACACCCTTCATAGGTGAAACACGAATAAACACCAAATCTCCCATAGAAAATTCTAATTTCCTTCTTCGGTTATCAGCATAGGATTTTTGTCTACTTTAAGCTTCTTTCATCCTATGACGAATAAGGTCAATCTTTTCTGTGGAATCACGAATAAAATCTGGACCTAAAACCAGCTTCTCACCGGCCTCAAGCCAACAAGAAGGAGATCGGCATGGCCTTCCATAGAGTGCCTCGAAAGGTGTCATACCAATACTAGATTGGAAGCTATTATTATAGGAAAAATCAATAAGAGAAATATGATCCTCCCAACTTCCACCAAAATCAAGAACACAAGCATGAAGAAGATCTTCAAGAGTTTGATTCACACGCTCGGTTTGCCCATCGGACTGAGGATGATAAGCGGTGCTAAAATTAAGCTTCGTTCCCAAAGCTTTTTGAAGACTCTTCCAAAATCCACTAGTAAACAATGTATCACGATCACTAACAATAGAAGTAGGAACTCTATGCAATTTAACAATTTCTCTAATATAGAGTTTGGCCAAAAGGGTTATGGTTCGATTAGACCGAACGTGAATAAAATGGGCGGATTTTGTAAGTCTATCCACAATCACCCATAAACTGTCATGGCCCGAAAGAGAACGGGGAAGTCCATCAATAAATTCCATGGATACTTGATCCCACTTCCAAATTGGAATGTCCAAAGGTTGCAATAACCCACTGGGCATTTGATGCTCAGCCTTAACAAGTTGGCAAGTCATGCAACACTTAATGAAGTTAGCAATATCAGATTTCATTCCATCCTAATAATAAAGTCGCTTCATATCTGCGTACATTTTACTACTACTAGGATGAATGGTAAATTTAGAACGATGAGAATCTTCTAAAATGTCTTTATGAAGATCACTAATATTTGATACGATAAGTCTACCAAATTTTCGAACGCCGCCACGAGCATCGATATTAAAGTCTTTCAAACCATCTATATTACTATCCTGAAAACTTTGGCTAAGAAGAACCAATTCGAGATCATGCCTTTGAGCTTCAAGAATGCAGTCTAAAAGTGATGGATGAGCCTCAAGGTTACATAAAACAAGAAATGAACATGAATCAGATTCACGATCTCGAATCTCATAAGTGGAAATTTTTTTGAGATCATTCCATTCCGAAATCATCATAGAAACAACTGCTTGTTGCTTACGACTAAGGGCATCGGCAACATGATTTCCCTTTCCGGGAGTATTAGAATATCAAGATCATAAGATGCAAGAAACTCGAGCCAACGATGTTGACGCAAATTAAGTTCCTTTTGAAAAAATAAGTACTTCAAAGATTAATGATCGGTATAGAGAACAAATTTCTCTCCCAAAAGATAATGACGCCAAATTCTAAGGGCGAAAACAATTACCGCGAGCTCTAAATCATGAGTGCATATCTAGTCTCGACAGGCTTTAATTGCCTAGAAGCATAAGCAATAACACATTCTCTTTGTATGAGAACGGCTCCCAAACCAACACGACTAGCATCGGTATAAACAATAAAGTCTTGGTTCCCTTCGGGAATCACAAGAATAAAAGCATCGAAAAGGCGTTCTTTTAATCTTTGAAAAGAAGCTTCACATTTGTCTGACCAAATGTATTTAACTCCCTTCTTTGTCAAACTAGTAAGAGGCACGGAAATTTTAGAAAAGTCTTTTATGAAACGACAGTAATAACCCGCCAATCCAAGGAAACTACGGACTTCCATCACACTCTCCGATCTCTTCCAATTTTGAATCGCTTCGATCTTTGAAGTATCCACGAAAATTCCAGATTCGGAAATAATATGACCGAGAAATTTCACACGAGATTGCCAAAAGTGGCACTTAGAGAATTTTTCTTTTAATTGATTGCTTCTAAGAGTTTCCAACACAATCCGAAGATGCTTTTCATGCTCTTCCTTGGTTTTAGAATAAACAAGAATATCATCTATAAAGATGAGAATAAATTGATCGAGGAAGTGTTTGAAAACTCGATTCATAAGGTCAAGAAATAAGCTGGAGCATTCTTTAAACCAAATGGCATAACAAGCCATTCATAAGATCCATAACGAGTACGAAATGATGTTAAAGGAATGTTATCCTCTGCAATACGAAGCCGATGAAAACCGGTTGCTAAGTCTAACTGTGAAAAGACTCTAGCACCGCAAAGTTTGTCAAATAAATCATCAATCTGAGGTAAATGATATTTATTCTTAATGGTAAGATCATTAAGCTTGCTGTAGTCAACGCAAAGCCTAAGTGTACCATCAGATTTCTTCACAAAAATACTTGAAGCTCCCTATGGAGAGGAACTAGAGTGAATAAACTGCTTCACTTCCAATTCGGATAATTGTTTACATCTCCTCATTTTCCTTATTAGACATATGATAAGGAGGACGAGTGATAGGTAGAGCTCTAGGGATTAGATTAATTCTGAACTCAATTGCTCGCTTAGGTGGTAATCCTAAAATGGGTTCAAATATATCGGAAAATTCACAAACAACGTGAATGAGAGAAACGACATCTTCCTCATCATTATCGTCATCATGAGGGTTTAGATAATACAAGGATGCTGCCAATTTAGAATCCGAATCTTTAAGAACAACATAAATCTACTTAACAGATTGAGGATGTCGAAGATAATTTGTCCTCTTAGGACATTGGATGTGGGCTTTATAACGGTTAAGCCAATCCATTCCCAAAATCATTTAGAAGCCTAAGTAACGCATGACATGCAAATCATCTTGGAAAGCATAATCACATAAAATAATCTCGACATCTTTACAAAGTCAACTGAGTGTTGCGGATCCACCAACCGGATTCGCAATTCTCAAAGAAGTCATCAAGTCATAACACTTAAAGAAAAAGTATCAACACGTTCTTTTGATACAAAAGAATGGGACGTACCTGTATCAAAATGAACTCGAATAGGTTGGTCACGAAACATAATAATGCCATAAAGGATAGAATGAGAAATACCTTGACCACGAGAAGTGTTACTAGGGGATTGCACAACATTTAGCTTTCCCTCGTTCTTGCTTTGAAGTTTGAGACATGTAGATATATAATGACCTGAACTTTTGCAATAGTGACAAGCAAGGGACTTTGAACACTTATTTGCATAATGGCCCTTAGAACCACAATTGTAGCATTGCTCACCACTAGAGGTAGAAGTCTTTGCTACTGGAGTTGCTTGCTTCACTTTCTTGTTGGGATAAGGGCCTTTGAACTTATTAGGTCTCTTCTTGTTGTTTTTGTAGTTCGATTTGGCACTCCCAACTTCAACATCACTCTCTTTATCTGCCTCTTCAAGTCAAAGAGCGATATCAACAAGCTGATCAAAAGAAACTTCCAGTTTCAGAAGTAAAGGCTTTTTGAGATTTTTATTCAAGCCATAGATAAACCTTTGATTTTTCTTCAATGTGGTATTTATATACTCGACCTCATACTTTGAAAGAGATTCAAAAGATGCGACCTAATCTGTCATAGAAGATTCACCTTGAATAAGGTCAATAAAGCGCCAATCTAAAGTTACTTTTTCAGCTTCCAGCACAAACTTCGATTCAAATCTTTCCTGGAATTGCTCCCAAGTAAGATTCGCTTCAATAATTTCAGAAATCAGAAGCTCTTACCAATCTAATGGTCTTTCTTGGAGCATACTAGAAGCCACTTGGAATGATGCAAGTCAATAAGATTCATGCGAGAAAAGATGCGATCGCATGTTCTAAGCAAAGCTTGGACTTCTATAAAGCTTTCGGAACCCTTAAATGGCTTTCCACCCAAATTGGTATAATCACTGGTAAAGCATGGAAACCCAGATTTAGGGTGAGTAGGCTCTGTAATGGGTCTGACAGCTTGAGCATTCTTTACAAGATCTAGAAGCTGTTGGGCAGACATAAATACTGCATCCTGAGGAGTAGCACTGGATTGACCGACGCTGGGACGGCCTGGTCTAACCATTTCTCTTCTTTAAGAAAGAAAGAAAGAAGAAGAAAAATGTTATTCACAAAATGAATATCAAACAATCATGATTGATAAAACAAGGCATCATAAAAGAAAATAGGACAGAACGGGTCCTAAGACTTGGATGGATCCAAAGGAACGATTCCTAAGAAGGACATAGGACAATGATCCTTGCTAGATTATTCTACATTGTTCTGAAGTTTGGCTCTGATACCAAGCTGTGGCACCCCACCTCTATACTCACGCTAGCCAATGACACTGTGGGGTAATACCGTCGACTGGTATGAAGAATAAGGCTGTTGAGGAGCGACCATCCGTGTAATTGCTTTGTGCGAGTACCGATACGTCAAATAGTTTGGCTTGGATTTCATTTCAAGAGGAAATCCAACATATCAAATACAAACTAAAAACTACTACAAGTGGCTATGTGGTCTTTGGAAACAAATATAAAATAACCATAACACAAATCAGTCACAGACATCCATATCACAAAGGCGGAAACATATATGAATATAATATATAGAAGTGCACATCAGAGTAGTGGCCATACAAGATCCACAATATCACAAAAGAATAGATACAAGTGCTAGACAAAATAATATATATACATCAAGGAGTCTCTTTCTAAAATGTATAATAATAAAAACTACTAAACTAGCATAGTTAGCCAAAAGTCAAATGATGGTCCCAGATAATAAGTCAAACAGAAGCACCTGTAACATCTCAGTCCGACCCGAGTATTATTTTATAAGAAAATAATAAACGGATCAGTCTAGCTATAAATATCAGATAAAAATGAGATAGGATAAGAGATATGATAAAAACTTATGATAACAATAATGTCATACCGTGACAAGTATGGCATTTTAAACAACTACAAAAATCATACAATATCTCAATAAACATAAAAAAGAATGTCATATTTTTTATTTTATTCACCAAGCCACAAATATTGACAAACATATCGATGCTAATCGTAAAATTTGGTGAAACACAAATTCTAGAAATCATCAATTAGAAATCCAGAAATCACAAAAGGGGAGGCCTATGACAGAACGTGAGCATGAAAACTCACCAACACGTGCATCACAAATGAAACGCTATTCCATGGTAGCTAACCATCAATTTGAGCCGAGGCTCCATAAACAGCCCGAAGACCATAGGTCGCTACCCCACCAATTTGAGCCGAAGCTCCACAGAAACGGGGTTTAGTCTCCCTCGCAGACAAAGAGACATCGCACATTGCTAGTCTAAACCACAAAATGATCATCATCGATCATCAAGAAGTGTCGATCACACTAAGCTAGTAAATAAATGAGTTTAGCTTCATGTCCCATAACCACTATCTTAACTTAAATATCTATGAACAAATTGTAGATTTCCACTCGAAGATTGTCACTAGAGTTTTAATCGAACGAGTCTAAGAATTAACCGAGAAAGTAAACGCAAGCGTTTCATACCACTTATTTTGCTAAGTCGTTTAATTGGATTCTCGAACGAACGAGGTAAAGGTTTGTATATACTAATAGGTTGGAAAATGGTTTTTATAAACGTGCTTTGTATTAAAAATAGAATTGAAATCATCCTTGTGAAAGAGTTTGATTATTTACTACTAGTATAGAAACCTTTGTATTTCGAAGTGACAAATCACAAAAAATGATTGTAAAAACAATCATTCACAAAAAATTTACAATCAAAGACATGAATCAAATCCAAAGAAATCGATACCAAATCCATCAAAATGGATATTCCTAAAAATCTCAAAAAAGAAGTTATCAAAGTCAATAAAGGTGATAACAACAAATTGGATCTACTAGAATCGATTAAAAATTGGAAATCAACACAAAAAGGCAAGATTGGCTGAGACAGTACATTCGGTCGACTGGACTAGGGAGGTCAGTTGACTGACACAATATCTGGGAACTTTCTGTTTCCAGGTTCAGTCGACTGAACTAGGGTGATCAGTCGACTAAAACATGCCTGGAAACTTTCGGTTTCCAGGCTCAATGGACTGACCCAGAGTGGTCAGTCGACTGATACTGGCCCGGGAAATTTCCTGGGTTCTGGTTCTGTCGACTGACTTTCTGGTTCAGTCGACTGAACTGGAATTTCCAGTATTTCCATCCTAGCCCTACCAAGGGAAAAAAATCCAACAAATTGCGATCGGACGAGCGAGGGGCACTAAGGGTTTATGCCAATCGGCAACCCAGCCCTATAGGCTCTTCGATACACCACCAAAAACATGTTCAAACATCAAAGCTAGGATTTTTAAAGATTTGACTTCAAAACACCAAAAATTGGAATATTCATAAAACCAATTCAATCCAAAACAAATGGACAAGGAATAGATGTTAGGAATCACTATCTAACAACTATCAAAGATATATACATAGATGTGAGTTCAAAAACTCACTTTTAAAACTCAAAAACAATGAAGGAGAAGCTTGAAAACAAAAGGAAGATCAACTACTCTTCAACCTCAACTCTAAAAACTCCAATCTAAGATCATAAGCAAATATTTCCTAAGTTAGTTCATAGGAAAATTTTGAAATTGGAAAGAGATTGAGATGGAGAATAAGAAGAGGATGCTTACTAAGCTTCTCTTTGATTTTAGAGCTAGAACTTCAATTTGCAAAGGAAACTAGGGCTTAGGATTTTAATTTCCAATCTCTTCCCTCATTTTTACTAAAGCTTGAAGTGTTAGGAAAATAATAAAATGAATGAAGAGGAGAGGGGGGTGGAGTTATGATATAAGATGAGTTGGGTTAGTGGGCTGAAACCCAAACCCAAAGCCCTAAGTGAAAATGTCAAAATTCTACTCAACTCCAAACATATCGATGTTTATACTCAAAAAGGCCGCGATCGCCATTTTGAACTCAATGGAAGTGGTCTCGAGTCCAAATTCGACTGTTTGCAAAAGTAGCATTTTAGACTTAAATCCGATTAACGATGCTATACTTAAACAAAATATTTAAATATACGATCGTAGAATATGCGGGTTGTTACAGGTACATTCAAGTACTGACTCAATCGATTATAGGAATATGTTTAAAGTATTTAGAGTATATCAAATATCACCAAAGCTCATTATAAAGGTACAATGAGATTTACACAGGACCCATTATTCAGGATGTGGTTAAGGTCTATGGTAGATTAGGTATTGACTCTATTTACCTTGAACTCTCGAATGGAATCATTAGACCACAATAGACGTCCTTAATTGACTCCATCGATCAGTAATGACGAGCGTTGATATATATATTTCTTAGTTGTCTTTCATTGTTATGTTATACGTGCTATTAATTGGTTATTATAGTTGCTGCAACATTTACTATCATTATGTACTTCATGATAGACTTAACTTATGATCACCGTACTTTTGCATATTGGGTTACCTTTATCATAGTATGATCGTTACGTTTGAATCATATTGTATTAGCTGTGCTAATTCATTGACTCGTTGATTACAGGGAAAGAGTAGTACGATTTCCTTTCTTTTGGATATATTTACTTTACTTGTTTATGGGTAGTCTGGATTACCCTTGAGCCACGTTTATGGATAGGGCCGGCTGTGAACTAGTTGCCTCTTGTTTATTTGTATATAGTTTAGATATACAGCATTTTAAGATAGTTCCCCTCACACCAGGCTTTATGTCTGACCTGCATTTTGTCTTTGTCTGATTATGTCATGACATCTCTCCGATACTCGATTGAATAGTTTGAGAGTCAAATGCTTTTAGGGATACACTTTTAGGAAAAGTGGAGCATTATATAGAGGCGATATCGATACTTTGTGTACATACTTGATTTTTGTAGTTGTATATGATAAACATATATTTATGTGTGAGAGTTGATATATCCGATATTATATTCAGAACTCCATCTATATGGAGTTTAATGTATTCTGAATTCCTGTATGGATATTTATTTATCATTTATTTTTTCTAGTGCAGTCTCTTTTACATACATACATACATATATATTATAATCTTGATCTGCATGTGTACATTCAATTTATTATATATTATCATTCTGTTATGAGATTCTGTCGATATGCCTTAGTATAATGTTTATTTTAATTTTCTTTCCTGGAAATCCATCTTTTGTGGTAATTCGAAGTCAAACGTTTTCATTCAGTGCTGATTTTAGGACATTACGAAGGTGGGTTGTCACACTTTGTATTAAAGCCTAGGTTTGACACTTAGGGCCAAGTATACTAGTTTGTGTTAAATAATTTGGTAGAGGGAGATACGTTGAGAGAGCGTACTTGTATATTTCTATTATATTGTACTGCATACACCACTTGTCCTTTGGACTTTGATTTATTTTTTCGCCAGCTGCTAGGATACCTTCATTCCAGCAATCATTATAAGAGGACGGTGTACCGGAGCGACTAAGGGCAGGAAGTATAGATGCCTGATTTCTTCGAAGACTATTTAACTATCGCACAAGATGTTCCATCAACCTAGAACATTCCAATAACTACGATATGTGATGAAAGTGGTGCAGTCCTTGAGGCACCAGTATTTATTACCCTACCAGTTTTAGACTTTTTAAAGCTATGTTGGGAGTCCTTTAGCCCTGGAAGGAGGCTATATTGGAGTTCAGAGACTATTGCTGAGACACATGTTTGGACATGTATTTGTGATAAGGCTTACGCCAATATGATTTATGGGAGGTTCTCTTGGATAGGATTGTCTCCCAGCATCTTCATAAGAAGGCTTTGGCTTGGCGGTATATAATAGTAGAGAGGGCAAAGAAGCAAGCCATGCCTTGGATTGATTTTGAGCATCACCTTGAGCCTCGGTTCATTTCTAAGACCATCGAAGGCGCATGATTCGAGTGATTCTGTATAATGACCCCATCGCAATACCCATATTAGCAAAGAACATTACATATAATATCATCTGCTAATATCAAGAATAGGGTTTGTTAAGGGCGATCAAGTGTGAATATATCTTTATACTAACACTGACACGTCATTCAAACCTTTTTACTTAATATCTGAACTGAAATTCAATGTGTATAGTATTTATACAAAGTAATAGGCACACCGATTTCTCAAAATCAGAACAGTATACATATAAATAACAGTCACATATCACAGCGAAATAAATCTCAACTTACACATAAAAAATTTGAGTTTACAAAATGAAATACCAAGCTCGATTATTATACAAGTTTAACAGTTCTCTAATCTCAATTGTACATCTTATAAACATATTCACAAATTTCCTAAATGAGATAAACTAAAAAGTCAAAAGTGTCCATCTCCTTGCTAGCCCAAACATCCAAAGGTCAACTTGTCTTGTAACCTGAAAAGTCTTGGCCTGACCTGAGCAAATTAACATCTGGGTTAGAATATCTCTAAATATGCAACAGGGCGAGAATAGAATATAACATAAGAATAAACAACATATAAGTAAATACAGATATCCGGGATATAACGAGTTAGCGAATTAATTTAACTCAGAACAGGGTTATAAGTTTAAGTCACAAACACAAACTAGTCAGATAACACAGAATAATAAAAATAACTTAAGTTGGCATCCACAAGAATATATATATTTATTTCACGAACATAAAACACAAGAATATATATATATATATATATATATATATATATATTTCATGAACACAAGACACAAGAATGTAAAATTATTTCATGAAATAAATAGTCACATAATCCAAATATCCAAAATGCAAGAGATCTTACTCAAAATGATCGTAATGATCATACACAGAATCATAGCAAACAAACAAACAATTTGGTATCACACGAACCGATCTGATACCAGGGATTGTACACAAGATGCGAATCACAAGATCATAAGACGATCCCAAAGATAGCAGCCATGACCGAATCTTTCAGATTTATTTTAGATTATTACACTTGAAAAGAAATCCAGGAGTAACTTCTTAAGGATCTAGCAGTCACTTACTGCACACCAAAAGAGAATACAACTCTAAAATATTAAATACTTTCCCAAATACGATCACAAGAATTTGACCAAGACATCCTATACTATCCGATGGAATTCGAGTATTCGCTAATAGGTTAGTATAATTCACTTAAACATTCTATTCAATGGTTTGTGCCATATTCGACGAAGCATGATTCAAAAGCATTTAACCAATTGATAACCCTAAGTCGATTATTAGCACTTCCTAAATTATAGAATTAAGGTTCTCAAAATATTTTCTAATTTGAGTTTATTTTTCAAAACAACTATCAAATTTCCACAAATCCATTTATTATTTACTTTAACTAGGTGTTCACTCATTCGCTAGAATATGCATTGAAACTGAATTAATTCACATGCTATATTTCACAAACATTAATTGTAAATTCATTTACTTTATAAAATCATAATTACTCATTTATAAAGTTATATTTGTATATAAATTAGTTTCGATACACACACACACAATAATCACTCGGTAAAATAATTTATAGAAGAATTGGATTTAACATGAAAAGTACTTTGAATCAGAAAATCATCGTAACTTTCTTTTGTAAAATCACTTGCATTTGAAATATAGATCTCACAAATGAACAGAGGGTTATAAGATAGTTTATTAAGTATCAAAAAAAAAAAAAATCTTATTTGGACACTAAGTAAAATTATATATATATATATATATATATATATATATATATATATATATATATATAGCAACAAGACACAAAGGCAACAAAAGCGTCGATGGACATACAAAATATAGAGCAGCCATCCATTTTATTCAACAGTAGAAGGAACTAAAATTATTTGCTTATAGGGACAAAAGCATTACAAACAATGGAACAAATTAGCATCAGGTCATGGCATAGGTACAACAGGAAGTACAAATTACTATTTATTTCTAAAGGACAAAACAATGAGGACATGTAAATAAAACAACAGAGGAAGAGCAACAAATCAAAGTAAGAATCACTGCTTTGGTTTATGCATGAGCAGGTACATCGCTACATGCATAGAGGATGTATAAAACTAAAGTAAAACAAATCTCATTGCAAAGCTATAACAGCTACATACTATTCTAATATTTATGTAACTTAAATGGCTATGACTACTACAATTTTGAAAGTCCTATTACTATTTATATATGCCGTTACTTCTTTTAAAAAAATATGAGACAATCTATTTGCTAATATATAAGCATATAAATTTAAGTTCCAACTAACGCTATATTACTTAACAAAAAACTGATTTGAAACATAAAGTGGCACTATATATCTACATATTAATATATTCATAGTTTGATGGTTGCAAGTATATGTGTGTGTGTATCATTCAGTGCATTCACTGTCAGACATTGTCACAAGGCTAAAAGAAGGTAAGGATGCTAGCACAATGTATCACAAAACAATGGATTCGCTCATTGATTTCTAGTGTTAGTTTCCAATTATATATGATTAAATAATGAATTCGATATTCAGTATTGGAATTTTAACAAACAGCTTTCGAACTCATAGTAATAACCACAAAATTTAAGACAATATCAAGCAAATGGATATGGAGATAGATTATGTGAGTAGTGAACTCACCTAAATCATTACTGGGGAATTTGCAGACACTTCCATGCCCTAGATCACAACGTCAATTCACTACCTCGTCACCATTGTCGCCAGCAGCCAATGACCAAGTCTGCCTCTGTCGCCATCGATTTGCTGCTTACCAAAATCATCGCGCGCCTTCAAGTCGCATCTGCCTCGCCCTAGACATCGCGCCCCTCACCAGACTCACCGTGCGTGCGCCTGCCCTCGGCCGCTGCTCCACCACGTCGCTGCCTAGTCCTCATTTGCTGCTATTCCAGGCTATGCCTTAGGGCAGAACCAAATTCGCATAGATTGGATTTAGTAATTAGGGAAGAGGATTTAAGGATTTGATTTTTTTTTTAATTTGAGACGAAGAGAGAAGAGAATGGAGCAATATTTGTTTATATGAAATAAATGTAGAAGAGAGGAAGTAAACGTATTTGTTTACTTAAGTAATAGAATTGGGTCAAGGGTACTGATGGGCTTGATTTAAACTTAAAGCCTAATTGATTTAAATAAGAGTATTTTTATTAGCTTAATCAATAGATTTAATTAGCTTAACTACTTAAATCAACCAAGCTAGGTTAAGTTAAATTTTCACAATCCAATTTAGTTATAAATTTATAAACCCAAGGATTGATTCAGATAATATTTTGATTAAATCGAAATATACAATTTTAAATCATTTATTGGAACTAGATTGAATTTCATAATCAAATTTTAAAAAATCTAGATTTTAAATTTATTAATGCTAATTAATCGTAATTAATTAGGTCATTAATAATAGGGTTGTTACAGAATTTCCCCCTTAAAAAATTTTTTTTTTTTTTTTTTTGAATCAAGGTAAATAGGGCCCGGCCCAAATAATACAACAAAACGGGTATAAGCATAATACCCGCAACCACTCACCCAATGCAACAACACAATACAAACCCTAGCTGCAGAACAAACCAAAACGAACTAAAATGAAACAGGAAAAGGAAGAAAAATGGCGGAGGCGATTTACAGTGTCTCCTCTCCATTCTTCAAACCACTAGTTTCACCACGTTCCCAGTACGATAAATCTTCGTTCATCTCTCTTCTCATGCCTCGCTGACTATTACAGTTACTCGAGAAGCATATATTATGTGAGACACTGGCTCTACTGAATCTGCTAGTATCAAGGGGATTTTTGCTAGATCTAGTGTCATTGTGACCTAGATCTGACAATTTCTTCTCATAATCTCCATTATTCACACTGCTGACTCTCAAGTTCACGTTATTAGCGTCGAGAGTATGCTTGAGATAAGTATCTCTTTCGTTATCAATATCAATATGCTTATTGACAGTAGTAGTGACTAGATCTCGATATTTGCAGAGACTATTATCTTGATTCAGCTTGTTATTATGCTCGGTTTGGACAATTTTCGAGCGCAGCAAGTAGGTTTCAAGGTGCTTGCTACCAGCTTCAGAACACCAATCATCAGCAAGGGAAGTAAATTTGTGATTTTTAACTAATTTTTTGGATTTCTGCAGAATAATCTTGCTATCAGAAAAAATAGTAATCCACACTTGTTCTTTACTTCTGCTGTTTTTGTTGTGCACGCGAAGATTTCTCTCTTTCCACAAGTTGAAAACAGCCGTAGTTAGTAAGATGTGAGCAAAGTCCATTTCTTTAGATTTAACTCTGAACATGTTATTTATAAGCTTAATAATATTGAGCAGATCCATATGCTTGTTATCATCAATATTCAACGTAGCTTTAATCTGATTCCAAATGTAGACAGAGTAGCTGCATTCAAAAAATATATGATTAGAATCTTCATTACACATATTGCAAAGGGAGCAGAGTGAATTCAAATTATTTCCCCATTTGTTTAATTTGTCCCAAGTTGGCAATCTGTTTCTAACTGCAAAGTATGTACAGAATGCCATCTTGGGACAATTCACCCTGTTCCATATGCAATTGTACCATTCTTCAGTTGGGTGTTTGCTTCTAATAAAATTCCAAGTAGCTTTAAAGGAAAACTTCCCTCTGCTGTTGGCTTTCCACTCCCAGTAGTCATTTTCTGCAAAAGCATCAATTTGTATTTTGCAAATCTCATCTTTATGGGGATTTGTAATAGGATGAATATGAGGTTGCCACTGATTATTAATTATGATATCTGAAACTTTATTGTTAGAACCACCACAAATAACAAGGCTATTCCACCCCACTCTATTAATAAAAGTCTCATTTTTAAACCAAGGATCAAACCATAAACTAGTCTCTTTGCCATTTTTGAATTTTCTTTCAATCAGTAATTTACCAATATCTCTACTGTTTAAAATATGTTTCCAAGTGTTTGATTGGTTACTATTATAAACAGTAGACCAGAAATTATTGTGTTTCAAATATTTAGACCTCATCCATCTTGCCCATAAAGAATCAGAGTTTAAGAATCTCCAAAATAATTTTAAATGGCAAGTAGTACACAGATCCTTAATATTTCTAATGCCAAGACCTCCTTCATTTTTTGGCCTGCATACATTCTCCCAACTGATTTTATGGTATTTGCCTTTCCATAAAAAATCTGCACATCTACTTTCTAATTTTTTAATAGATGTAGCTGGGATTTGAAAAGATTGAATCCAGTAAAGAATAATAGCATAAATGACAGTTTTAATAAGTTCTAGTCTACCAGCTATAGACAGCAACTTACAAGACCAAGTTTCCATTCTATTCTGAATTTTATCAATAAGGGTAGAGCAATCAGAGTCTTTAATCACATTTGTAGAAAGAGGCAGACCTAAGTATTTTATAGGAAGAAATCCCTCTTCTATTTGTAAAATATTAAGAAATTCAGTTTTGTATTTACAGTATTTACTGAAATATGCTTTACATTTGTTCACATTTAATTGAAGACCAGCATACTTTTTTAAGTTTTCAAAAACTGAATTAATTGAGACTGCATTATCTTTATTGGCTTTAACAAACACCATAAGATCGTCAGCATATATCAAATGATTGATACTAGGTTGGATTCTGTTTATAGGATGAACAGCACCTTTAATACTCTCAATTTCCATAAGGATAGAAAAATACTCCATTACAATAGCAAAAAGATAAGGAGATAGGGGGTCTCCCTGTCTCAGCCCCCTATTTGATTTAATAAATCCTTCTGGTTTTCCTTGAATCAGGATAGAAAATGTAGGAGTATCTATACATTCAAACACCAAATCACAAAACTTTTTAGGAAATCCCATACATTTCATGATGTGATGAATAAAATGTCTATTAACCTTATCATATGCTTTCTGTAAGTCAATTTTAATGCAAACATTATCACCCTGTTTAGAATTGAATTTTCTTACCATCTCATGAGCTAACAGAGAATTTTCATTTATGAGTCTACCAGGCACAAAAGCACTCTGATTTTCTGACACCAGAAAAGGCAAGAATACTTTAATTCTATTACTAAGAATACTAGCAATAATCTTATAGATAAAGTTACAACAAGAAATAGGCCTATAATCACTGATACCAGTGGGATTTTTATTTTTTGGAATAAGAGTTATAAAAGTATGATTTAGACTTTTAAGAATTTTGCCATTGTTCATAAACTCAGTAACAACATTCAAAACCTGTTGTTTAATATATTCCCAGTTATTTTTGTAAAATTTTGCATTAAAACCATCAGGACCCGGGCTTTTATTATCCCCAGCATTAAATATAATAAATTTAATTTCATCAATGCTTACAGGGGCTAATAGAATTTCAGAAGCATTATGATTTAATATGGTTTTGCAAGTTATATAAGGGAAATTCTTATTAAAATTTGTTGAAAAATACAGATCTTTATAAAAATTTATAGCATTTTCAGCAACTGTATCATGAGCATTAGTTAAATTTCCCTCTTTATCAATAATACATCCTATGTTATTTAAATGCTTTCTACTGCTCATTTTAGCATAAAAAAATTTGGTACAGTCATCACCAACCGTTAGCCAATCTACTTTAGCTTTTTGTCTAGCATTGACAGACTCTTTATGCATTTCATTAGATAGTTCCTTTTGATTCAGAAAAAATTTATTAATCTCATTATTATCAGCAGGATTGTTATCAGCATTCATTTGAAGAACTTTACCCTCTTTTTTCAAACTGACAATTTTATTTTTATTTAAAAGGATGTTTTTATTCCAGTTTTTGAGATTGTTTTTGGTGAATTTCAAAAAACAATAGAACTGGTATTGATTAGAACCACTGCAAGCAAAATTATAACATTTTTCCATTAATGGTTTATAATCTTTTTCCAACACCCAGCTATTTTTAAATCGAAAAGGAGGAGCTTTAGTAGCAGAATCATTATTTATAAAAAGACTGACCAAAAGAGGAGTATGGTCACTTAAATTCTGCTCCAGAGTGGAACAAATATTATTAGGAAATTTATTTAAAAAGTCTTTATTATATAAAACTCTATCTAATTTGCAGTGAATGTTTTTGGCTATACCAGACTTCCAAGTGTATTTATTACCACTAATCACTGGTTCAATAAGACCAGACTCTAATAAGAATTTGTTGACTCTATCTAATTTATTATGAGGGATTTTAATCCCCCCGAACTTCTCATTAGCATGAAAAACAGTATTAAAATCACCAAGTAAAATCCAGGGGAGATCATATATCAAATTTAAGGCTTTAAGTTTATGCCACAAAGCATTCCTTTCTATATCAAAATTGCTACCATAAACACTAGTAACTTGCAAGTTGAATCCACCTACATTTTCAAAACAGCAATCTATAAATTGACTATCCTTGTTTATATTAATATTGGTCCAGATATTAGAATCCCAAAGAACAATGATTCTACCTTTACAGCCACAATCATTGTTATGAATTGCTTTCCAATTTCTGGATAGTTTCAAGCCAAATTTTTCAAAATTCTCATCATTCAATTTATTTTCAATTAAAGCAACAATAGATGGTTTATAAGCATTGATCATTAAGAGAATATCTGACTGTTTAGTAGGGGTATTCATCCCCCTAACATTCCAAGCAAATATAGACATATATAAAATATGTATCAAATAGTACCTGACACCATTGTGCTTTTACCTCTCCTCTTTTTCTCAGCCCCTTTAGCTTTTAAGTTTGTAGACATATGCTCCCATTCTGGATTGATTGAAATATATTTTTGCTTAAAGGCTCTTTTCTCTTTGTTGCCTTTTATCTTACCAGATGATTTCATTTTAGTGATATGTAAATCAGATAAATCAAATTCCTCTATGATATCTCCCTTCTCTGATTTATCTTCCTCCATATGTGCAGATTCTGGAATCTTGATTGAAGAAATATCAAAAGAGTCTGTGCAAGGCATGACTGATTCAACAGAGTCAGTCACTGCAGCCTGCTCTGAAGGGGGATCTCCCTTGCGTGGCAGTGTTGGGTTGCTTTTTATTTTCTCGGCATCTGCAGCAAGTGAAGAGGAAGGATCCTTCTTTGTTATTGTTTCCTGAATGGAATTTGGAGGCAATTGAATTTGGTTGATTATTTTTGTAACCTGGTCTGTACATAAACATGGCTCTGAGACATGGGGGGTTTCAGAGTTAAAGAACTGTATTTTATTACCCTCTTCCATACTTGTCAGATTCATATCATTAGATATATCAGTGCTTTCTTTAAACTGATGAACTTCCATAGCCATGATCTGATCATTTTGGTCAGTGAGCTCTCTATTATTGTTTTCTTGATCGAAAGTGATATCTTCTTGATTGATTCGATCTTTGTTTCCCTGAGATTTTTGATGGATTTTTGAAGTTTCACTGTTTCTCGGTTCTTGAATAGCTTCATAGTTATTTTCTTGAATAGCTGGTAAATCTTTATCATTCTTTTTGGGGATCCACATCTGTTTCGGGTTGCATTGTTCAGTGTGATGCCCGAAACATTTACAGATACTACACTTTGGTGGAACCCATTCATATTCAACTTTCTGTGAAATGATTTCACCATTATAAAGATTTAAAGAAATTTCATTTGGGAGTTCATCAGTTGCAGTGACTTCTACAAGAAGTCGAGCATAATTCAATCTCGATTTCATGGCAGTTGCTGCATCCATCTTTATGGGTTTTCCGATTATACTTGCCATGATGCTAAATGCCTCTCTGTCCCAAAGTTTAAGGTTAACACTGGGTAGCCTTACCCATATCGGCATAGTTGACAGAAGATCTCTGTCCAACTTCAAAGATTCAGTCCACCTTCTCATTATGATGAGTTTGCCATTGTAGAAGTAAGGGCCATTTTGAATTATAGAATTGCAGTCTTGCGGATTATTGAACTTAATTAGAAAAAACCCATTTTCCCTCGAGAATATTTCGAACTCATCTTTTGGTTTCCAAACACGTTTAATATATTCCTTGAAAAACAAGAAATAGGGTTTGCTGCTTACCACATAAACCAAGATGGAGTTATTCCAGCACTCAGTGGCTCTCTTACAGACATCTTCCTTAACAACGCCGTATTTCTTGTTATTAATTCTAATGGGTGCAATGGTTTCAAGACTGCATTCTTCATCCCTTGGTTCCTTCGATTGCTCAGAAACTATATCAGCCCAACTTTTCTGCCCAAGTTCTCTATTCAAAGAGAACTTTGTTGGTGGTTTACTGATTTGCATCAGTTTGGTCTTGTCTTGTACGGAGGAGTTGGTCATATCCTTCTTTCTCTGTATATCTCTAGATTGAGACCAATTCTGGTTATTTCTTGGCTGATTTCTTCTATGCAATCTCGGCTGAACCAATTGGAAGCCCTCATTATCAATGATGATATTATTATTATTTGGCTTACTGATATGAGATTCAGGTGGCCTGTCTTGAGGAGAAAGACGGGAGAGAGGAGGATTAGATTGAGATTTGAGAGGGATTTTGTTTTCTCCCATGGCAGAAGAAAACCCTAAAAAAAAAACCCCCTTAAAAAAATTGCGTCCCGCAATTTCCTTAATGGAAGAAAGAAAAAATATAGTTTCTTTTGAAATCAATGATTTGCTAATTGGTTACTAATTCCGGTTTCAAAATAAACCAATTTATATCACTTCAAGATATAATACTAAAATTAAATTTTATTTTCAAAATTCTCAAAAAAATTTCTAACGTCTTAAATTTACAAAAACTTTCGCCAGTGTTTCCTTTGCACGACTACCGTTTTAAAAATTTACAATATGGATATAATTGTATAATACATCTCATCTCAAGGATGAGGCATCCCATAGCGAAAAACACAAAAATACGATATGTAATCCGAGATACATGCCTTATTTCAATATTAGTAACCATAAAAGTAAAATCAAATGCAAAAGGGAGCTCCAAATGCAAAGTACTCGTCTTTACTTGCTAAACTCTTAACAACCAAATGAGAATAATATTCAAGCATATGGAAAATGAATTCTACTACATGACCACATTATTTTAATTAACCACATGAAATTAAAATTGCTTGGTTTTGTATTCGGTTTCCAATATATATATATATATATATATATATATATATATATATATATATAAATATACAAAACACACACACACACATATATATTAACTACTACTTTTAAATCCATAGCATGTTGTGATACTAACTTAGATTTATAAGGATCTAAGTATATTTATTCATGAACCAAGTTGAAATATGGATCTAACACAAAGTGTATTATATACAAAAAAATTAAATCCATAGGCTTATTTGGATAACAAGATTCTTAAAATTTATAAATAGACTTGATATATATATATATATATATATATATATATATATTGTTTTCTTTTAGATAACTAAGATTATAATTAGGTTCCATGGAAACTTAAAATGTTTTTCTTAAACATGTCCTTACTATGGACACTTGTAAATTGACCTGATAAGTTATATGTCCAAACTCGAAATTCATTGATAAAAATCACATTTCAATCCAGGCTAACAAAGACTGTTATTGTTTTTCAAATCAGCTATCTAATGCAATGAAAGGGTTTAAATTATACCGGGGAATAATGGAGGTTGGTATTTTTTATGTAGCACTCATGCAACAACAAATGAAAAGTAAATATCATCATGCAATCTTTAATATTATTGTGACCTTAAATGTTAATAATCCAGTCACTGTGGAGGCTTAAATGCTTTTGAAATAAGACGACAATTAATTAAACAAGGTCTGCAGCCATATATGCATTCAACCAAGACAAGTAGGCAAGTAGTCAATTAATAACCACTAACTCGAACAAATCTTCGGAAGAAAGTAAACAATGGGTAATTAGATCCGATTTACTTTCACTTGTATCTCTTATTTAGCCCAAGGATATGTGATAGATTATTATAGAATAATTTATCATCTATTAAATGCTCATTTCATTTTTATTTTTAAATGTCTTTTACATGGTTTTCGAATACTCAATAATATTACCTATATTTTTATCATATTAGTTATTCTTGAAATTATAAGTCTTTATTTCAAACTCTTCTTAAAATAAGTATACTAATATTCGGATTTTTTTTGTCAATATGTCTCGTTCGATGTTTAGGAACCGCTATCGAGAATATGACATCCCACATATCAATCAGAATCCTTAAACAATGTCTGGATAAGTCAACACAATGGATAATCTCAAGTTTAGACGCATTTATTTTATTATCACTAATATTCATGCATCTAATTTTAAAAAAATGCAGGCAAACAATCAATTCCTAGCAACAATCAACCAAAACGTACATAATCACTTACAGCGAAACAATTCAATGTCTGAAATTCTGCTGTGCAACTCTGAAATTCCTAGATCATTTAAATATTAAAATTATTCACTCAAATTTCTCAAATTTTCTACTAAAAGAAAGCAGTTCACTTTAAGTTAATTCATTCCAATTTAATTCCAAAATTTTCTCAACTCTAAAAGATTTTACCCATATTCTCCGAAGGTTTTAGAATTTATCAATTAGACTTTTTCAAATCACAAATGTTTATCCCAATAATCATTTTATATTCCTATCCCTAGTATTGATAATAAGCAAAGCTATCTATTACACATCTAAGTGACAGGATTCTAAGTCTCACTAGGTCTAGATCTATGATATTATACGCTATAACGTTTTGACACAGTTTTGATACCAAGCTATAATGACCCCACCGCAATACCCATATTAGCAAAGAACATTACAATTAATATCATCTGCTAATCTAAAGAATACGGTTTGTTAGGGGCGATCAAATATGAATATATGTTTATACTAATACGGACACGTCATTTATACCTTTTACTTAATATCTTAACTGAAGTTTGAGGTGTACAATACTAATACAAAGTAATAGACACACCGATTTCTCAAAATCAGAATGGTATATCATATAAGCAACAGTCACAGTTCATAGTAGAATAAATCTCAACTTACACATATACAAATTTTGAGTTTATAAAATGAAATACTGAACTCGATTTTTATACATGTTTAACAATTCTCTAATCTCAATTGTATATCTTATAAACATATTCGAAACTTTTCTAAATGAGATAAACTAAAAATTCAAAAGTTTTTATCTCCTTGTTAGCCCAAACATCCAAAGGTCAACTTGTCATGTAACCTAAAAAGTCTCGGCCTGACCCAAGCAAAATAACACCCGGATCAGACTATCTCTAAATATCCAATAGGGTGAGAATAGAATATAACACACATGAATAAACAACATATAAGTAAATACAGATGTCTAGGATATAACGAGTTAGGGAATCAATTTAACTCAGAATAGGGTTATAAATTTAAATTACAGATATGAACTTGTCACTAAACACGGAATAATAAAATTAACTTAAGTTTGCTTCTATTACAAGACAAAAGAATGTACATTTTTTCACGAACACAAGACATAAGAATATATAGTTATTTCATGAACACAAGAAAAAAGAATATATATATTTATTTCGCGAAACACAGAATAGTCATATAATCCAAATATCTGTAATCCAAGAGATCTTACTCAAAACGATCGTAATTATCATACACAGAACCATTGCAAACAAACAAACAATTTGTTATCACATGAACCGATACCGGGATTTGTACACAGGATGCGAATCACAAGATCACAAGAGGATCTTAAGGATAGTAGCCATGATGGAATCTTTAAGATTTATTTTAGATTATTACACTTGAAAAGAAATCCAGGAGCAACTTTTTAAGGATATAGCAGCCACTTGCCGCACACCATAAGAGAGTAAAATCTAAAGTGCCAAATATTATCGCCTTCGGTAATTACTATGATTTAACCAATACATCTCATGCCTTATGGTGAAGTCCAAGTATTTACTAAAAGCTAGTAAATATCACTTACTACGGATACTATTAGAAAACCTAAACTACATTCTCTTAAGGATGTAACGACCACTTGTCGCACACCATAAGAGAATACAACTCTGAAGTGTTAAGTACTTTCCCGAATACGATCACAAGAATTTAACCAAGGCATCTCATACTATCCAGTGGAATTCGAGTATTCGCTAATGAGTTAGTAAATTCCAATTAAACATCTATTCAGTGGGTTATGCCATATTCGGCGAAGTGTGTTTCGAAAGCATTTAAACCAACCGATAATACTAAGTCAATTATTAGCACTTTCCAAATTATAGCGTTAAGGTTCTTAAAACATTTTCTCATTTGAGTTTATTATTTTAAACAATTATTAAATTTTCATAAATCCATTTATTATTTACTTTAACTAAGTGTTTACTTATTCACTAAAATATTCATTGAAACTGAATTAATTCACATGCCATATTCCACAAACATTAATTGCAAATTCATTTACTTTATAAAATCATAATTACTCATTTATAAAGTTATATTTGTACATAAATTAGTTCAGATATATATATATATATATATATAATGATAATAACTTGGTAAAATCATTTATAAAAGAATTGGATTTAACATGAAAAGTGGTTTGAATTAGAAAATCATCATAACTTTCTTTTGTAAAATCACTTGCATTCGAAATATAGATCTCACAAATGAACATAAGTTTATGAAATAGTTTATCAAGTATCAAAAATCCGATTTAGACACTAAGTGAAACTATATATATAGCAACAAGACACCAAGGAGACAAAAGCATGGATGGCATATAGAATTATAGAGCAACCATCCATTTTATTCAAAAGTAGTAGGAAATAAAATTATTTTCCTATAGGAACAAAAGCATTACAAACAATGGAACAAATTAGCATCAGGTCATGGCACAGATAAAATAGGAAGTGCAGGTTAATAATTATTTCTAAAAGACAAAACAATAAGGACATGCAAATAAAACAATGGAGGAAGAGAAACAAATCAAAGTAAGAATCACTACTTTGGTTTATGCGTGAGCATGTATATGGCTACATGCATAAAGGATGTATAAAACTAAAGTAAAACAAATCTCATTGCAAAGCTACAACAACTACATACTATTCAAATATTTATGTAACTTAAATGGCTATGACTATTACAAGTTTGAAAGTCCTATTACCATTTATATATATTGTTACTTCTTTTAAAAATATATGAGGCGATCTATTTACTAATATATAAGCATATACATTCAGGTTCCAACTAATGCTATATTAGTTAAAAAAAACCGATTTTAAACATAAAGTGGCACTATATATCTATATATTCATATATTCATAGTTTGATAGTTGCAGGTATAAATATGTAGTGCATTCACTGTCGGACATTATCACATGGCTAAAAGAAGATAAGGACGCAAGCACAAGGTATCACAAAACAATGGATTTGCCCATTGATTTCTAGTATTAGTTTCCAATTATGTGTGATTAAATTATGAATTCGATATTCAGCAAGTGGAATTTTAACAAACAACAATCCAATTCAAAGTAATAACCACAAAATTTAACACAGTAATAAGCAAATGGATATGGAGTTAGATTACATGAGTTGTGAACTCACCTAAATCATTACTGGCGAATTCCTAGCCACTTCTATGCCCTAGATCACCGTATGCATTCACAGCCTTGTCACCATTGTCGTCAACACCCAATGACCGTACCCAATGACCAAGTCCACCTCTGTCGCCATCAATTCATTGCTCAGCAAAATCGTCGCACATCTCCAAGTCGCATCTGCGTTGCCCAGGACATCGCACCCCTCACTAGACTCACTATGCGTGCGCCTTCCCTTGGCTGCTGCTCCACCACGTCGCTGCCTTGTCCCCATGTGCTGCTATACCGGGTTATGCCTTAGGGCAGAACCAAATTCGCATAGGCTAGATTTAGTAATTCGGGAAGGGGATTTAAGGATTTGATTTTTTTTAACTTGGGACAAAGAGAGAAGAGAATGGAATAATATTTGTTTATAGGAAATAAATAAAGAAGAGAGGAAGTAAACGTATTTGTTTACTTAAGTAATAAAATTGGGTTAAGGGAACTAATCGGCTTGATTTAAACTTAAGGCCCAATTGATTTAAATAAGAGAATTATTTTCTTAGCTTAACCAATAGATTTAATTAGCTTAACTACTTAAATCAACTAAGTTAGGTTAAGAAATTTTCACAAACCAATTTAATTATAAATTTATAAACCCAATGATTGATTCAGATAATATTTCGATTAAATCAAAATATACAATTTTAAATCATTTATTCAAACTAGATTGAATTTCATAATCAAATTATAGAAATTCTAGATTTTAAATTTATCAACGCTAATTAATCGTAATTAATTAGGTTATAATAATAGGGTAGTTGCAGACTTCCATCCTTTAAAAAAATTGTATCAGTAATTTCCTTAATGGAAGACATTTTCTTACTTTGGAAATTTCGAGGACCCCTTTTAAAAAAGGAAGAATGTAATAACCCATGTTTTTAATGATAGAATATTTAAATATTGAATCAGTACTCAATTAAAGGCCCAAAATATGATTTTCACATACGATCAAACTAGGACTCGAAAGCACCTCCGTAGAGTCTAGATCAACGTTGCAAATCAAAATGAGTATAAATATCGCTATATTTGGAATCAAACGATCCATTCATCAAAATGACCTCAAAATGCATGAAATTATCATCCCGCAATAGTGTCTTAAACAGCAATGAAATTTATACAATTAAGACTTAAAAAATGAGAAGATGTGCATCGACGAATTTTATGGCGATCCGGGTCGTACGAGCTGGAAACGTGTAGAGGTTTATTTGAGAAATCAACTAAAATATATAGATACTTTAATGTATATATATATAAAACTCCACACTTATACTTTCCTCCAATTCATTTTTCCCTCTTTCACTTTTCCTCTTTCCTCCTTATAATAACTCACGAAAGATCTATCTCCATCCCAAAATAAAATTTAGAGCTATGGTTTATGAAAATTAATGAGGATGGATCTGTTGTAGTCATGGAGGTAAGAGCTCTGTATCCATGTGAAGATTGCGGATGTGGTAGTGCTCGTTCGAGATTGACCAACTTGACGTTGAACAACGGTTCGACGTTAATGATGAACGATGGAAGATAGAAGAAACGGAGGCCACCATCATCTTTCTCTTCGTGGTACGCTTCTTTCCATACCAATCACTTGAGCTTCGATTGCTCCCATTAATTCACAACATATGGAGCACATGAGGGGAGGGTTCCGGTCGGATTTGGCCTGGGAGGTTCGAACGTGGGATGTTGGGGATGGTCGCGGAGAGGGAACGTTGTGTGATGCATGGGAAGAATCAATGCATCGATTCTTGGCCTGGGGAGCGAGAAAAGGAGGAGAGATAGTTTTCGGTGAGAGGTTCATGTGTGTGCGCTTGTACAGAAGGTGCATGGCTTAATTAGTGGAAGAAGATGATTTGAGTATTAATTTAGGTAAGCTTAATTAAGTTAATTGATTATTTTATTTATCATGTTCCATACTAATTTCTTATCTCGTGCATACAAGTCAAATCGAGATGCGGTTTTCGTCATTGTACCCATAGTGAGATTATCCACGACATGATATGCACTTGGAATGGATTCAAACATTAAGAAGTTATGGTTCAGGTGAGCAGAATTATAACTTTGAATTTTAACCTTGGTATACATTCCAGAAATTTCATATTGTGTTCCATTTGTGTCGAATACAGTTAGATAGGGATAATATTAATTTATAGCATGGTTATAAATTAATTAAACTCCAATTTGTCATTATATTAGTAGTAGAAATATTATTATATAATTTATTAACTAATTGAAGATTAAGGGTATGACTTTTAAAAATAAGCTACAAGGCTTAAATGATTTATAAGTTAATGTTGTATTTTGTAAAATAATGGAATGATTTCTATAAAATAATAGAAAAGAGATTATAATTTTATTGAAAAAATTTAGTAAACAAAAGAAAGTTTTGATTTAAATAATAATTAAATTACTTATTCGAATACACATACATATACGTATATATGCACGAGCAGATATATGTATACGTTCAAGTGTATTTAAAATAACACAATAATCGAGAATAGTTCTTGTATTATAGCTAGAATCATTGTATATAAACACGTTATGGGCAATCTCCTGTAGCCATCGCGACTATTGGGTGCACTAAGCTATGTGAGAGAATAGATTTGGTGATCACCCCGGTGAAGCCCGAAACTGATTTGTGTTGTGTGAGTGTGTTTGTGTATGCATGTTGTGTATTAATGTACAAAAATAATTGTATTAGCATACGCATAGGCATTACATAAAGCAAGTTGGTCGATTGAGTTCAGTTTGGTGTGTTAGAGGAGGCCGAATCGAAAGAAATCCCCTGCGGGACTCTACAAGTAAAAGGGTGTTTTTACATACCGAAACAGGTTTTTGAATACTTAAGAGACCACTTCTAAAATATCAACCAATGAACTCCGAAAGAGGTCCGATGCAGCAAAGACAGGCTAGGGGAGCTAGGCAATCCATCGGGCGAAGCAATGGAGAGGACGAAGCTTAAACCGGTGGCTCGAAGGATTCCTACCCGGGCTTTACTGCCTAAGAAAGGCAGCCAACAGACCATCGATGCTGCACTTGCCTGGGCAGTAAAACCTAGGCAGGGTGCAATTGATGGGGTTTCTGCTCGGATCTAGATATAGAGCGACGTGAGGCTTCAACACGACTTTGAGAAGGCTTCGAGCTAGTTGGGAAAGTGGAATGCAAGGTGAAGCTCGTGATTCAAATGCAATGTATAGTGATACATATATGGTTAATAATGATCAGATATGATATCGATGTAGTGATTTGATTGCACGGTCATATTTGGTGAGCGTGTACAGTTAAGAGAATTTAGTTGATGCCCCTTGGCTTTGACCTTAAGATAGAAGTATTTGATTACACAATGTTATATTTTGTTTGTGCATATATCTATAGGGTAACGGTGTTCCTTTATAGTCCCGATAGCATATTACACGAGACACGTCAGTCGTTCTCTATAGTAGAGACGCTATACGAGTTTATCAAGAAATCTATGATGTCATAGGAGGGATGATGACAGTCATCTAATATGGGATCAAATATCACCAAAGATCACTATAGAGGTGCAATGTGATCTGCAAAGGTCCTAAGTATTTATGGTAGATCATATATTGCCAAAGCTCATTATCGGGGTACAGTGAGATCTATACGAGACCCATTATTTAGGATGTGGCGCAGGGTCTATGGTACATTCGGGTACAGACATTATCTATTATGGGAATATGTTTTAAGTACTTACAGTATATCATATATAACTAAAGCTCATTATAGGGTTATAGTGAGAGCTACATGGGAACCATCATTCAAGATGTGGCTTAGGGTCTATGGTACGAATAGGTACTAACTCTGTTTATCTTGAACTCTATAAGGGAATAATTAGATTGTAATAGATGTATTTGGTTGGCTCCACCCATCAGTAATGATGGGCATCGATTTATATTTCTTAGTTGTCTTTCATCGTTATGTTATATGTGTTATTAGCTGGTTGTTGTTGTTATTGTCCCATTTACTATCACTATATACTTTGCGATAGAATTAAATTATGATTACCCTACTTTTGGATGTTGGGTTACCTTTGTCATAGCATGATCGTTACATTTTAGCCATATTATATTATTTTTGTCGAGTCGTTGATTACAGTAGAAGAGCAAATTATGGTATAGTTTCCTATCTTTTGGATTGGTTTACTTGTTTATTGGCAGTTTGAATTAGCCCTGAGCCATACTTGTGGAGAGGGCCAGTTGTTAATTAATTGCCTCTTGTTTATTTGTATATAGTTTAGATATGCAGTATTTTTAGAAGTTCCCCTCACACCTGGCTTTATGTCTGACCCAAGTTTTGTTTTTGTCTGTTTATGTCATGGCAACTCTCGAGCACTCGACCGGGTAGTTTGGAAATCAGGTGCTTTTCGAGATATGCCTTCAGGATAGTTGGAGCTTTCTATGGAGGCGATGTCAATACTTTGTATATGCACTTTATTTTGGTGGTAGTACATGATAGATATATATTTATATATAAGACTTAATGTATCAGATATTATATTCAGAACTCTGTCTATATAGAGTCTGATGTATTTTGACTTTCTCTATTGATATCCATTTATCATTTATTTCCACTAATGTGGATATATATATCGTAATCCTATTATGTTCATGTATATGTAGTATATTATATATTATCATTCCTCTATGACATTTGTCGATATGCCTTAATATAATTTTTGTTTAATTTTCTTTCTCGACAATCTGTCTTTTATGGTATTCGAAAACCATATGTTTTTATTCAATGATGATTTCAGGAAATTACAAAGGCTTGGTTGTTACATCGGTACTCAAACGTCGACCTTGACACCCAATAAACAAGCTCAATCCAACAAAGGATATGCAGAAATGGGCCGCGACTAACGCCTATTACCTATTTGGTATATATAATCAAAAACATAATTGTAAACACGAGAAGATATCGTTACTCAAAGTGCATCCCGTTATCTAAGCACATGTAGACGAAAACAGATTAAACTAACAAGACATTCGAAAAAATTTCAGAAAAAAGAAATTGATGTTTAAATCCAAAATTATAGCGACACATAGCCTACCTGTTAGGCTTACAAAAAAGAGAGTAAAACATCTACAAATGCAACTCCTCATCGCCGGCCTCTCAATTGGCCGGGTCAAGGAGTCCAATTGCTCCTTGGTCAATATGGCCAGCATTGGAACTCCATCGTTCGTATCTACGCAACCACCTCATCACGGGTCCATGCAAAAGTTACAACGTCAAACTTATTAATAGTAATGGGGAATTGGTATTTCTCCCTAAGCAGTGTCCTTACCTTGTTCTTTAGCCGGTTTTACCGGGTGGCCGCCTCCTCTTTTCAGGTGGTAGCAACATCTGCTTTTATCCACCTTCTAGCCATGTGCGTTGCCACTTTGGCCCTAAGCTATTTGACCTCCCTCACGACCTTAGCTAAACTCTCCTTGTGATTTTCCACCTCTTTCTCTGTCCTCTCAGCCCTTGCTTAGAGATCAGCCTCCACCTTCTTTGCCTTTTCAGCTCACTTTTGAGCTTAGGCCACCTCCTTCCATGCCTTTTCAACCACCTCAATTTCCTCCTTACCAGCCTTATCAACCTTCTCTTCATCTTCCTCGACCTGTGTGATCCCCGCCTCTAAATCTCATCGAGCTTTCTTCTCATACGGAAAATTAGCCTACATCTGCTTCATATCGCCGTAAATGTGCACATAGAGGAAGTCGACCTAACAAGAAAGTAAATGCTAAAAAGAGCCAAGTAAGAAACAAAGTTGAGGTCAAAACACTTATTAACAAGGCATTCTGGGTCTAAAAGTTTAGAATGTTTGCCAAGAGTGTTGGTTCAAACCAGACTGGGGACTATGGGGATAAGTAAGTACCTCTATCGCTATGAGTTGTTAGGCTAAAAGCAAGTAATCCATATCAAGGGGATCCGTATCAGGATGAACATTTAGGATAGCCTCCCAGTTGGCTCAGTTTTTTGATCAATGATTATCTCCTTGGTGTCATATAGATTGAGGAACTTCTTATAAGAACCTAGCTCTTCTATTATTGAAGGCGGGCAGACCATGTCCACCTTAAGATTGTTGGACTAAGGGAGGTAGGTTAGGAGGCAGTTTTTGAGGCACATAAAAGTTTTCAGGAATGTTGGGATTCATTAAACAGTGGGTTGTAGAAGGCACATGCATCTCATCAGAAGCACGTGGTACCATTTTGGTCACTACATCCCTTACCAGTTCATTATCAAAAGTAGTGAAACCTAACCCATCAACCACTACAGTGACGAGAGATAAAAAAGTTAGTCAAATTATAGCGCCAAATAAAGACAAGCAAAAGTATACTAGCATTTGTACCGGCCTGACCTGTTTTTCCAATAAGGGGTCAGCATTATAATGTCAAGCTTCCTACACTAGTCTCGTTCTCCTTGCGTGTCTCGCCCATAGAATTGTGCTTGTATCCAATATTGAGAGATTATATTCAAGATTTTTCTCGGAGGAAGCATCTGCATCCTTATCAACACCTGGCTCGCGTCCTCTCCCTGTTGTACTACTCTACCCAGAACTCAAATCATTGTCCAAATCATTGGGCGGAGTCTCATGACAAGGAACGGGGGGCATTAACTAGCCGTTGAGGGTTGAATTGTTCCTACTCTGGATTAGGTACTACATCATCTAATTTATCCAATCAAATAATGGTCGTTCCCTTTTCTCCTCACCCGTAACATCGTCATAATACCAGTCAACATGTGTGATCGGCTAAAATCTAGGTTGAGAAACTTAATATGAGAATATCCTTTTTAATTTTTTCTGGCTTCTCGACATCGGCCGCCTTTGGACCCACTTCTTTCTCTACAGCTTACCGACCATTGTCGGGCCCACCCTCATCAGCCCCATCACTCGGAGATTGTTGTTGGCCCTCGGTAAATTCAAGTCATGATGTCGGGGATCTGCCATCTTCAAGTGGTTTAGATACCCAGTCAAGGTTCTCTGGTTGACGCTATGGTAATCGACCTCAACTTTTGTAAATGAATTAGTTAAGCGAGGGAAAGTAGCGTAAAATATTAAGGGAACAAAAGAGAGGCTTACAAGGAATCTTAAAGGTTATGTTCGCAAACTTGGAATTAACTACATGCGAAACAAAAAAGAACTTTGTCACCCAACTAGGTGCAACTTTGTTGAGGATGCCCAAAAAAATCATAGGCTTGGTAATGGCTTGGAAGTGATAAAAGGTGCCGACTAGATAATTAGCCTCCTTCTACAATATGAGCGCCATCTCAACAAAGTTGGCATTGGGCTCAGGGAGGCCTAAAAGCGTCATGCAAGCGGCATAGATACCAAGAAGAAACCGGTGGCTGTTCGGCATCGGCTGGCCGAGGTAAGTTGGTATGCGTTGAAGATAAGGATAGGGAAAGGGCGGAGGAGCAGCATAACCCCCCTACCTTAAAATAGTCCACTGAAAATGCCAAGTAGCTGACCAAGGGATGGTGGGGACGTTCGTCCGGATTAGCATAACGAACCACCCTTAAATCCACCCTATGAATAGCCAATAGTTTAGCCAAGTTAGTATTGTTTAGCCATAGTTTGGAAACCCTGTGAGTGGCACCCCCACTGAGGAAGATTGGCCGGTAGATCCGAAACCTGAAGCTTCCAATTGAAATTCAAATGACTAGATTATACAAAGAAATGACCAAAATCCTAACTAAGCCCAGAGGAAGGATCCCCTAGCATAATATGATCGCTAAACAGCCGCCTTTATGGTGCACATATAGGTGCTCCATATGGGCCAGTTCCCTAATCCTAAGCCAATTATTCGATCCTACGACCCTTATTAATTTCTTGTGAATTTGCATAAGGCCCATGCTTATAAAATTAGGCTCGGTCCATATCCCATTGTTAGAATAGATGCTGCATACAAATCGTCCGATTACTTACTGGACAATTCAAGCCAATTAGATCAACCACTGGCAAGGTGGCGATAATTGATTGACATTTAAGATACCCAAAAAAGGACGGTTTCCAATCCATTATCCGAAGAGAACCCATACTTTACTATTATGCAGCATTTGTGGCAATGACAATGTAATCAAAAGAACTCAAAAATAAAACGACGGCGAAAAACCCAACGCTCTGTCGCAATGGCGGTGCTTGCCGTGGCAAAGACAAAGACTGAAGCACGCTTATTTTTCAAGCAAGGAAAACCTAAAGAACTCAAAGTTTTGAGGGTAATTGAGCTTTTGTTATAGCATTTAGAATTTTTCATTTGCAGTAAAGAATGAAAAGTAATAGAATGAAGGGGTTTAATAAACCTACCTTTGGATTTCCACAGTAGGATTCAAATAAACCTTGTATCATATAGTCTAGGTGTAATGAGTGCGACTGTCATTTCACCCATGACTAAAAGAAGACGTCTCTCCATCCATGTTTGGAAAAATGAATCATCGAACAATATCACAAAGGCAGGTGGAAAGCACATTAAAAACTTTGTACGACCATCAGTCGGTTAGAATTTTGTGATTTGACAAGCCTGCACCTACTCGTGGATACAGATTTGAAGCGAAAAATGTTGCCAAATTTTCTTGTAAGTAATAAGCAAGTCGAATTAAGGTAGTGTAACATTCCTTACTCTAAGGCTCAAAATAGATGTCGATAATATTGCAATCATTATCGAAATCATTTTCCAATGATAAAGTGAGTTCAGTATAATTTTGCAAACATAAGTAAGTAGAGCATCTAAATAGCTTTTCATTGTATCAATTGAATTACATAATTTATTACGTCATTTTAACCCAAATCATTGCCCACGCAAGGGTAAGTATAAATAAAACATAGACAGAGTAGTGTTGCATTAGACTTACGAAGATGCCAACCAAACACATAATCAGTTGTAAATCCTAGTTTTACACAATGAAATATCAAAATAACTTTTATTATAAACAACAAGCCTCCTACTTTGCCTTGAAATCTTTATTCGTCCTTCAAAAGATACCTAATTAATCCATAAACTCAGCCTACTCGAATGAGTACCCATGAGTTTATGGAAAATAATAAAATCACGGATTAGGCATAAAGGCCGGTATGAGAAAAACCTTTAACCAAGTCATCCATGGTAAGGCCACATCGTTAACATGGAATGAGTTTTCCCCTCACTTTATCATAATAACATAGCATATCACGTAATGTAAACAAATATTCACAAAAAACAACCATGTGCATATCCAATTAAAAAGTATTCCGACATTTATTATCCAGTTATAAACCATGTCATATATCAAATCAAGTTAAATATACCAAATATTTATCATAAGGCATCAACCATGTCATACAATCATTCATCATTCATTCAAACATCACCTAATCTCTTGTTTTAGGCTTTCATTGTTAAGTTATCATTAACTTATTTAGTGATTACCTCCCTAACCATGTCTATCACTATTTTATATTTTCTTGAAGAACATTGGTGAAATGTCGACTCGTTTCCCTATAGGATAGAAACCCTGACTATAGTCCCTTGGACTCTTCTAAGAGGTTAAATGTAAGTAAGCATCCTTACTAAGGGTCAACAACCCATTTTAGTCCCAGAACCACTATCTTTTACATTGCCGGTTTATCCGTTATAGTTGCAACACCACCCTGATATGTTGGCTTCCTGCTTTAACACCTTTGAAGAGTTTTTAAAATGCTATTAGCATTGAACCCTATCATGGCACCTTATCATATACCGTTAGACTTTAGACTGATAGTCAAGTCACTCTGCCATTCAATAACTACATCAGCCAGTATATTTTTACGATCATAATTCAACACATTTCATTCATTCATTAGTTGTGTACCCTACACATTTAGATTAAACATCTTTATCTTTCATTTAAATGATACCCCATCATTCATTAGCTTCTCTTTGGTTTATGCCATTTCAAACTAAGTCAACACAATTTTAACTTATGTACGGAAATCTTCCTCTATTTCATCCCTATGAAATAATTCAATAACACTTGAAAACCGTCTTCCAAAGTGTCCTAAGTATTCTTCATTTTACTTAGAAAAATAAAGTGTCCCATGCTTTCGTGAGTTATCATTAGCCATCACATTCCAACCATCCCGCAACCTTTAAACATTTAGCCTAGTTATTGTGAAATGGCTATCCCATAGTCATCGCTAGTCATTTATCATAGGCTTTCACAATAACTATAAAGTTATCGTGGGTTATCCTCTCAAAGGCCTTCATGTAGATTGCTTCCCAAGCTAGCTGTGATACTTACTTTACAACATTCATGGGTAATCTTCCACATAGCTATTGCATGCTATTCCCATTGAAGCCATCGCCTGCAATCCTACCAAGCCCTCGCGTGTTATTTCACTTAACGCCATCGCACCTTATCTTCGTGGCAGTTATCGCGTGCTATTCCATTAAGCTATTGCTCAACCGTTTCGTCATAGACACTATGAGTTATTCCTTTTATAGCAACCATTAGTTATCCCTTCCTTAACCATAACATACTATCTCCAATAACCTTTATGAGCTAAGTTGTTATCTTAGCCTTCGTGGGTAAAGCTCGAAAGAGCTTTCGTTGCTGACCTTGCTTCAAATATCATCGCATATAAACCCATTTGGGGCCATCATGTTATATTATTTACCTATTTTACTTGAGAAAAATATAAATAAGGCTTTGTGTGTCATATGGCGCACTCATAATTATATTGAAAATTGATTTATTTCCTTACCAAGTAATTACTTTTCACGAAATCCCATTTGGTGTCGAATTATCATTGGTCAACTTCTTATTTCTCAATTTTATTTAAATAATTTGTTACCTGACTAATTAATTAACTAACTTTCCCTTAGTTAATTAATTATTCCCTTCACCAAATAATTCGTATAAAATTGAAAGTTAATGGGAAAAATCCAAAAAATTCATAAAAAGCAATTTTATCATATTTTGTCTTTTCCTAAAATTTAAGGTCAAAATAATTTATTTTATTATTTTTAACAATTAATATACCTAAAATTAACCATTTTCTCCACTTAGAAATTTCATATTAATTCGAATTAAATTCCAAAAATTTTAAACTGTAAAACCCATCTCTAATTCATCATTGAAAACATCATATTTAAATTGAAAACCTACCTCTAATTCGTATTTTGTCCTAAAACATGAACTATTTTACTTCATTTAAAATTTCAAGCACAACCAAATAATGTTTAATCATTCAAACATGTTTAGCATCAGTAAAGCATTCACACGAAAATCAAATCAGAACCCAATATGTTAGGATAGGTTTCAAAGAAAGATTTTACACATTTTGGTCTAAGAGAACTTATTTTAAACTTCTCTCTTTCCTTAAATTTTGGAAGCTTTAATCTCCTAGCTTTGAAATCTTCTAATTCTTTGAGAATTTGTAGTCAGCCTCGAGTTTTAAGATTTAGAGTTTTGTTTTAACAAAATGAAATAAGAATAGGAGAATGAAGCTAAGATAAGCGCGTTAGTAATTTTGGCACGGGGTAACATCCCATGTGGCCTAGTCTTACTAATGAACCTCCCTTAACTCCAATCCTTCTAATTTAACACTTAATTCATTTACCTTTGTTAACAAAGCCAACCTTAATTGCTCTAATTTCTCTTGATTTATTCAATTAACGTTATAAAGTGTCCTGCACTTAGTTAATCAAATTTCTCTTAGGTAATTCTTGTAATTAAATTATCTTATTCAACTAATTAATAATATCTTATTGCTAATTTGGTTTAATATCTCATAGTATGGAATCTCCAAAATATAGTGTGTTACAGTCTCGCCTCCATATGAAAATTTCATCCTTGAAATTTTAATAAGGAAATCAAAATTTTTAAATAACACCCTGAAAGTGCAAAGTCATCATCATATAAGTGCACATAAGTGTAAAAGATTACAGTAGTACCATACTAATGTAAACCATCGATCATTAATTAACATGTATAAGTGCAACTACTAATACACACATATCATATATGAATATGCCAATACCCTACTAGTCCATACAATAGACAACAAAGCACCTTGCTATAAATACATATATTTCTAAAACAACTTAGGATATTGTCCTACATATCTAGATGTTGCTTTCCTCGCCTTTCCAAAGCGCATAACTCCTTATATAGGAGAAACCTTCACAAATACATGATCTCCTATTGCAAAATCAAGCTCTTTTCTTTGTTTATCGGCATAACTCTTCTTTTACGACTGTGCTACATTTATCTTGGCACGAATCCATTCTACCTTTTTGGTAGCTTCTCTTACTAAATCGGGTCCTAGAATGAGCTTATGTCCTATTTCCATCCAACATACCAACGACTTATACAGTCTACCATACAATGGCTCAAATGATGTCATCCTGATACTCGACCAGAAACTGTTATTATAGACAAATTCTGCCAAAAGAAAATGATATTCCCAAGATCCTCCAAAATCCAAAATGCATGCTCTTAGCAAATCCTCGAGTAGGCGATTCACCCTTCAGTATGACCATCAGTTTGTGGTTATATGCCAAGCTCAAGTTCAACCCTGTACCCAATGCATTCTGCAAACCTCTCCAGAACTCATTGGTAAACAATGCGTCTGTATCGCTAACAATACAACTCAGTATTCCATGTAGTCTCACCATGTTCTTCATATATAACTTTGCTAATTTAGCTGCCATCCTCATCGACTTTACCGAAATAAAATGGGCACTCTTAGCCAATCAATTCACTATCACTCAAATGCTATCATTTACCATCCATGACCTAGGAAACCCATCAAAGAATCCCATAGACACTAAATCCCACTTCCAAGTTTGTACTTCCAAAGGTTGAAGTAAACCGCTTGGCTTTTTATGCTTGGCTTTCACTTGTTGACATGCGAGACACCTCTTCACACATTATCTATTCATCTTTTCCCAAAAGAAAAATCTCTTCATATTACGATACATCTTCATGCCATTGAGACGAATCATATGCTTCAATCGACGACTTTCGTCTATGATTTCTTTCCGAAGATCTCTTATATCCAGAATGCATAGTCTTCCTTTCTTTCTTAGCCATCCCTTCGCGTCTATCTCGAATCCTCTTATATCCTCAATATCCGCCCCCATCTCTAATCATCTCATCCTTTTTGCAATTAGTGGGTCCTCCTTCTGACTTGCAGCGATCTTATCCACAAATGCTAGACGTACCTCTAAACTTGCTAACATATCTGGATCTCTACTCAAACTAGTGTTTTTCCTATAATGCACTCCATAAGAGGCTAACATCTCTAACGTCTTCCATTCTACGCTTATGTCTAACACTCTATTCTAATGCTTCCGCCTAAAGCATCGCCAACCTTATTCCCTTTTTCTGGCGTATATTCTATCCCGAAAGCATATGCCGCCAAGAACTTTAGCCACCTCTGCAGTCTCATATTCAACTTCTTCTGATAGAATAGATACCTGAGATACCTATGATCTGCATACAACTCGAACCGTTCTCCTGACAAATAATGTCCCTGGATCTTTTGCACAAACACAGCTACTGCCAACTCCAAATCATGAGCCAGGTGTCTAACTTTATGCGGTTCCAACTACCTTGATGCATAAGCAGTCACTCACCCTCTTTGCATCAGCACTACCCCCAAACTTATTCCACAAGCATCAGTGTACCAGATCCTAATTCCCTTCAAGCACAATCAATACATGAGCATTAGTGAATAACTTCTTCAACTCCCAAAATGACCCTTCAAACTTACTGGTCAACATGAACTTCTCTTTTTTCCTGGTCAGCTTAGTCAAGGGTGCTGCTATATGTGGAAAATCCTCGATGAATCTGATGCAACCAATCCCAAGAAGCATTTCATCTACATGACTATTTCTAGCTTCTCAACCATTAATAATCGCTATCTTCGATGGAACCACTGGTAATCCATTCTCTGAAATAACTTCTTTTCCTGTTTCCAAGAATGGCACTTCAAAAACTTCACCATCAACTTATGTTGTATCAACATCTCCAACATCAATCTTAGATGGACTTCATGATCTCTCTCATCTTTAGAGTACACCAAAATATCTTCGATGAAGACCAACATAAATCTATCCAATTGATCATGAAAGATTTGGTTCATATGGTCAACGAAGAATGCAGGGGAGTTGTTCAGTCCAAACGGCATCACTGACTATTCATATAAACCATACCTTAGTTGCAATGCGGTCAAGGGAACACTATCCTCTGCTACTCTTAGTTGATGGAATCCTGTTGCCAAGTCCAGCTGTGAGAACAACCAACCTACACTTAACTGATCAAACAAGTAGTCTATCTTGGGCAAAGGATAACGATTCTTCATTGCCAACTCATTCAGCTTTCAATAATCAATACACATTCGTAAAGATCCATCCGACTTCTTTACAAATACCACAGATGCTTCCCATGGTGAACTACGACATAATAAAACATTCATCCTCGTGTTTCACTAGCTTCTTCTTTAATTCCTCCATCTCCTTGGCGGCATTCTATTAGGCAGTCTACTAACAGGTTATGCCCCCAGCACTAAGTCTATCAGAACACGTTCACCTTCCTTGGTGGTAATCCCGTTACAGGTTCGAAAACATCTGCAAATTCTCGGACTACCTATACTATACCGATATCATCTTCTTGCTCTTCTATAGCACATAACAACAAGTTCGTCTTCTCCTTCACCACATCCTAAGCTATTAAAATTCTTTCTCCTCCCTTTGGATTTCATATAGCACTAATCCTATCCACATAATAAATCCTAGCATTATAACGCACTAACCAATCCATACCCAAAATCACCCTGTACCTATGAAGTAAAACACATATGGGTCGCAAAAAATAAATGTCCACACAAGTCAAACTCAAGGTCAGTGCACCTTAATCCAAAAGTGGCATACCCACTGATCGAATTAACAACACGTAAGGACGTAATCAAATAGGTAGTGTCTAATTCTAACTTATTAACCAAATTTCTAGAAACTTAAGAGTGAGCAGCACCCGTTTCAAATAGAACTCTAACTTATATACTGGAAATCAAAATCGTATCTCCAAGCATACCCTTTCCTTTCTCCTTAGCAGTTAGCCAAGACGAAGGTCTTTCCAAAGCATAAACCTTTACCTACTTAGCATCTAGGCAATCCCTCTTCTTATAGCTTGGTCTATTACAGACAAAGCAGTTGGCTCTGTTCTTGTTCTTTGACTGGTACAATTAGTGGAGTAGTGCCGCTTCTGTCTATATTTAAAACGCGTGACATCAGCTATATTTGTCTTCTAAGTCCCACCTATAGAAATCTTTCCTTCCTTCTGATTTACGCCCTTTTGATATAGATTGAATCTTTTCTTCTACCCACCTTTGGGTCTAACATTTGCTTTCCTCTCTTCCTAAAACAAGCGATCATATCTCCTTACCATTTCTACTACCATATCAAATGGAGCCAATAGATGACCTATTACCTTGTGATTCAGCCCCTTCCTCAGACCTTCAATGAACTTCTCATTATTCTTCACTGGAGTATTGATACGCTCCCTTATATACTTCGATAGCGCATTAAAGCGTTGGATATACTCTGCCAAAGTCATCTCCCCTTGCTTCAAGTCAAGGAACTCCCTACACAAAGCACTTTTCTAAAATTCGAGGATAAACCGAGTCTCGAATCACTCCTTAAGCTGCTCCCAGGTTGTCTCCTCCTTTGGGTCCTCAAATATTATAGCCTCCCACCAGTCAAATGCATCATCCTAAAACTAGGAGAAGCTAACCTCCTCTTCTAAGCATTATTATATCCAAGTCTCCAAAAATATGTTCACATTCTTTCAACTAGTTCAACACCTCCAAGACAGACTCCTACTCTTTGAACTCCTTTCCTCCACAGTTCTTGAAATCTTTATTCATCTTAGAAAAGTTTGCTTCTCTTGCTACCTCCTGTCTTGGCTCGACGGCTCCGGTTATCCGTTGCATCATCATCTCTATCATAAACTGGTGGAACAATCATTCGCATACATTCCTCCTTCGGTCGGGGTAGGCATTTGAGTATCGACTTAAGTACGAGCTTCCGGGTTCTCCACCCTTCCTTGGTCGTTAGTTTGTGTAATGTTATCTCCTCTACAAGCATTCATTCTCGTATTTCTTATGGTCAACCATTAATTACGTAGATCCATTCTAGCCTTCTACATAAGCAAGGGTACGTGAGAAATGGAAATAGAGAGAAAGAGAGATCAATCATAGAGGGGTAGATATATTCTCATATACACCTATATCAAAATACAAGTATGTTACACACACAGATATATATATATATATATATATATGTAGATGTGTATGTATGTATATAACACATACCCTCCATATGTCGTTCATTTTCTACTTGTAAGTTTATAGTAAGCTCTATTTACTTAAGTGTTCCCTTAACCTATGCTCTGACACCATGTTACAACATCCCCACAGCGAGACTCGAAAATAGAGCCCGATGATGCTGCAGTCCTTATTGAAATCATTTTCCAACAACAAAATGAGTTCAGTATTGTTTTGCACAACATAAGTAAACGGAGCAGCAAATAGATTTTTCATTACATTAATTTGAGTTACATAATACACTACAACATTTTAACCTAAATCGTTGCCCACACAGGGGTAACTGTAAATAAAATATAGATAAAGTAATGTTGCATTAGACATATAAAGATGCCAATCCAACACATAACCAGTTATAAATTCTGTTTTTACATAACGAAATTTCAAAATAACTTTTTTTGTAAATAGCAAGCCTCCTAATTTGTCTTTAAATTTTTTATTCATCATTCAAAAGATACCCGACTAATTCATAAACTCATCCTACTCGAATGAATACTCATGAGTTAACATGAAATAATAAAAACACGGGTACGACATAAAGTCTGGTATGAGTAAAGCCTCTACCCTAGTCATCCATAGTGATACCCCCTCATAAATGCGAAATGAGTTTTCCCCACACTTTATTATTATAATATAGCATATCACATCATTATACAAATATTACATAAGAAGCAACCAAGTGCATATCCCATCAAAAAGTGTACCCTATACTTATCAACTAGTTATGAGCCATGTCACATATCAAATCAAGTTAAGTATACCCTATAATTATCATCAGTTATGAATTGTCATACGATCACTCATTATCCATTCAATCTCATCTAATCTCTTAGTTTAGGCTTTCATCATTAAGATATCATTTACTTATTTTGTGATCACCTACCTAGTCATGTATATCTCAATTTCATCTTTTATCGAACAAAGTCACCAGTGAAATGCCGACACATTTCACAACGGGCGCCACCCTGACTAGTCACTCCTACTGTCCTAAGAGGTTGAATGTAAGCACCCTGAATACATTTTAGTAAGTGTCCTTACTAAGTGTCAGTTACCCATGTTGGTCCTTGAATCGTTATTGTTCGCTTGTCGATTTATTCATTATAGTTGTAACAGTACCCTAATGTTTTGGTGCCCTACCTTAACCCTTCCGAAGAGCTTTAAATTTTTTCTTAGGAATGAACCCTATCAAGGCACCTTGCCATGTACAGTTGGACTTTAGACTATTAGTTAAGGCCTCTTTCTATCCAATAACTCCACGTGCCGATGTATCTTTATGATTATAGTTCAATCCATTTTATTCATTTATTAGTAGCATACTCTACACATTTAGGTAAAACATTTTTATCTTTCATTTAAAAGATACCATATTATTCATTTGTTTCTCTAAAATTTCTTCCATTTCAAAATAAGTTAACACAATTTTAACTTAGAGGGAATTAAGGAGAATGACAAATTTTGAAAAAAAATTAGGCTGAAGGACAACAAGTTCCTTTTTTTAGGTTGAAGGACAAATTTTGAAAAAGATTAGGCTAAAGGACAATGCAAGTTATAACTAGCATCATATTCAATTTTTACACTATACAAATTCCTAGTTATAACTAGCATTATATTCAGTTTTAAACTGTACAAAATGCTAACTATAAGTAGCAATGTCCTTCAGCCTAATTTTTTTCAAAGTTTGTCCTTCATCCCAAAAATGAAACTTGTTGTCATTCAACCTAATTTTTTTTCAAAATTTGTCCTTGTGCCTATTATCCACTTTAACTTATATATAAAAACCTTTATTTATTTCATCCCTATGAAATAATTCAATAATATTTGGTAACTTTCATCTAGAGTGCTCTGAATATCATTCATTTTACTTAGAAAAATAAAGCATCCCATGCATTCTTGAGTTATCATTAGCCATCACATTCCGACCATCCTATAGCCTTTAAACGTTTTAGCCTAGCTATCGTGAAATAACTATCCCATAGTCATTGTGAGTCATTTATCCTAGGATTTCACACAATATAACTATAAAGTTATTGTGGATTATCCTCGCAAAAGCCTTAATGTAGATAACTTCTTAAGCTAACTACAATACTTCCTTAGCAACGTTCATGGGTAATCTTTTACTTATCCATCGCATGCTATTCCCATTGAAGCCATCGCATGCTATTCCCATTGAAGCCATCACATGCTATTCCTATTGAAGCCATCACATATAATTCTACCAAGCCAAGTGTGCTATTCCACTTGACGCCATCGCACCATATCTTCGTAGCAGTCATCGCATGTTATTCCACTAAACCATTGCTCAACATTCTCATCATAGCCATCGTGAGTCATTCCTTCCATAGCTATCATGAGCTATCCCTTCCTTAACCATCATATGTTATCTTCGATAGTGATTGTAAGCTAAGTTATAAGCTTATCCCTTATAGGTAAACCTTGAAGGAGCTTTCGTTGCTGCCCTTCCCAAGGTCATTGTAGATAAACAGTTTCAACTGCCATCGCATATAACCCCATTAGGTCATCATGTTATATTCCCTACTTATTTTACGTAAGAAAAGTATAAATAGGGCTTTCATGTGTTATATGGTACACTCGTAATTATATTGAAAACTGATTTATTACCTTACTTATAAATCACTTTTCAGCAGATCCCATTTAATGTCAAATATTAATTGGTCAACTCCTTATTTTTCAGTTTTCCTTTCAAAATTTATTAAACTTTAATTAACTTTACCTTGATTAATTAATTCTTCCCTTGACCAGATAATTCGTACAAAGTCAAAAATTAATGGGAAAAATCCCAAAAATTCATAAAAAATCAATTATTTCATAATTTATCTTTTCCTAAAATTTTAGATCACAAGAATTCATTTTATTATTTTTAATAATTAATTTACCTAAAATTAACCATTTTCTTTGCTTAGAAAATTCATACGAATTCAAACTAAATTCCTAAAATTCTAAAATTTAAAACCCATTTCTAATTCATCATTAAAAGCATCATATTAAAATTTTGGATCATTTATCTTAGATTTATTCATATGCTACCCTAAACCATGATTCAGTTTACTTCATTTGAATTTCTAAGCGCAACCAAATAATGTTTAACCATTCAAACTTGTTTAGCATCACCAAAGCATTCACATGAAAATCAAATCCAAACCCAATAGATTACGATAGGTTTTGAGCAAAGATTTTACTCGCTTTGATTTAAGTGAACTTGTTTTAACCTTCCCTCTTTCCTTAAATTTAAAAGCTTTGAAATCTTTTTCTTTTTTAAGAATTTGTGGTCGACCTTGAGTTTTAAGGTTTAGAGTTTAGTTTTAGCAAAATAAAATGGGAATGAGATAATGAAGCTAAGGTAAGTGGGTTGGTAATTTTGATTTAGGCTAACATCCCATATGGCCTAGTCTTACAAATGCACCTCCTTTAACTCTAATCCTTCTTATTTAAAACTTAATTCATTTACCATCATTAACAAAGCCAACCCTAATTGCTCTTGGTTTATTTAATTAACTTTATAAAGCGTCTCACACTAAATTATTTAAATCTTCCTTAGGCAATTCTGGCAATAATACCTTATTACTAATTTAACTAAATTCCCATATTATGGACCCTTTAAAATATGCAATGTTAAAAGGCAATATGGCCAAGTCAAAGCCAGCCTGACTACTTTGCAATCGGCCCACATAAACTGGCCCTAAAACCATAATGGTCTCAAACCATCCCTTCGATTTAGCAAGAAACCAAGATGAAGCCCAATTGCCTCATCCCTAGGCGCCTATCACCTTTAAGCAAGGTCTAGTCCCGGCCCATCATAATGACGATCGATCTTCTTATGCAATCTATTTCTAGTGCAACTCTAAGTCAAATATTTCCCGGGTGTCACTATAGTTGATGACCAGCACCTCTCCAAGCCAGCCTCAGTAGGCTGCACATCAAGCAAGATAGGCCTAACCATGGCCCATCCTTGGCCCGGCTTTAGTACAACTGCCTTCGTAGTCCCCGATAGCCCTCCCGGTTGCCTGGCGCCCAACCTTGCACCATCTACCCTATGTGTTCCATAGTAAGATTCCTAGTTTCTTTCACATCGTCAACAGCTAGTCAACCAACTCAGCAAGACTTGTCACTTGAGCACTCAAGTAAAAACAGCAGGCTATCCATCCATCTACCCAAACCACCATGGCTAAGAGGCTGAACTGATGTACCTTACCATCAGCATTAAATGCGAAGTCTGCGCATTAAATACGAGACCGCGCCTGGTACAGAGGAGCAATGTGTATAGTTTCATCCACCACACATCTCTTTACACCTATTACAACTGTCGTCCATCTTCCATTGTAGCCAGATCAATAATCAGACATTTTTCCCACCAGTTATATAGCTCAATCTCAACCATCAATCATCCACTTCAACTACTACGAATGTTCCTCGCATTGCAACTTCAATGGGTTTGGAACATACAAGGATTTTGAATATTATACATAATTTAGAGCTCTTGTTATCGCAAGTCCTTTAGATTACACACTAAGTGCATCCTATTTTCTTATTACTCTCTAGTAATTCGTTGTAATATAAAAGAAAATATAGTAAGAGAACTTCGTAGTGGATATTGATAGCTTTACCGAACCACTTTATATCTTATGTTATTTGTCTTTCAGCCATGTATTTAACTCCTCATATTCACTTTTTTTACCAAGCTATGCCATTAAAGCCTTGCCAACTTACTATAAAATCCCTACTGTAGCGCTTAGCGCTCTATGACCGCTATGGCTTTTCAATTTAGCATTATTAAACAGTAGGTCCGCTTTAAGCCCCTCTATTTTTTGCTACACCTGCTAATCAAGGCCTTTTAGCATCCGCTTTAACAATAATAATTTAAAAAATTTGGTTGGACTATTTCTCCTTTAGACCACATCAACAAATTGGTGTAAATATCTAAATTTAAGGCATAAGCGCTCAATATAAGTTACAAATCTATTGTGGTTATCAAATTTGGGTTGCATAAATTATTACATCCTTCGGTTTTGTTATATAAGAATCAATATTTGAATTTGCTACACAAATGGTGTGAGAATGAAAATAAGTTAACTTCAATTATTTAGTTGTATATCTAGTGAAGCCTTTTGCACCTCTATTATTTTCCGTTATATCTCCACTATAACTATTTGCGTCTCCACCACTACAGAACCACTAAGTGCTTTAACTACCAAATAAGTAAGCAAACTTTGTGTATTAGTCTAATTCCGAGGTTGGCTAGACTCTAGTCAACAAATACATACATCATGTGACCTTGACAACCTGCACCACTGGATACATTAATTCAAAGCCTAAAATGTCGTTCAAACTCACGTCATGCCAAGAAGAATGAGTCATTGGGCTATAGAACATTACAAGATACCGAGACTAATATAAAATTTTAAGCATTCTATACTTTTAGAGCTTATAGGGAAAATAAATAATACACACATAGACACCCCGAAATTACCAACTCAAATAATAGTCTTAGCAATACGTTGTCCATACACTAGCTGACATAATAAAGTTCCCAAATAACATGTTTTCTGACTTGTGTAATATAAGAAATAGCGCATAGAGAGTAACTATAAATAATATAAATCCGGGCGCTTAGTCTCCTACTCTAAAACAATCCACCTTCTATGATGCCCTGAATCATGTATAAAATGACGCAGACATCGCAACCCTCATAGACGATGAATGTTCGGATCATTCTAGGGTTATATAAGTAATATCATAGAGCTATCTACAATATTCTACATTTTATGAAACTCACTGCAGAAGGAACAAAATATAATACAAAAAATACCACAATCCCAGATGAATAAATAAACTATAACTAATAGTCTTTAGTTACACAATATCTTTAAATAAGGTGTCTTATTATCCAAGAAAATGTCAAGTAAATAGTAGATAGCTAATAGATAAATAAATACATGTCTCCGTCGCACCATCGCACCTCCAAGCCAACATTCGTCCTCTCCGTCAACCTATTAGAGTATAACGAAAAAGGAGAAAATGATAGAGGGGGTAAAACATAAGTCTAGTGAGTGATACGCATCATGTAAGTGTATAACACTAATAAGCTAGTAAAACTCCACTTATGCCTGAAAAGCTTATCTTAACCTTGTCACCTACATCCAACAAGGCACTTAAATATAATATAATATTGTAGTGGCATCATATACTTCTCACTAAAATATATTCTATGCCTAATCATATCCCCACGATTGACCCTAAAGTCTCAATCCATTCTCGCCAAATCATATAGTAAGGACTCATCTCCTTTAACCGTGTCAAAATGCCAAATCAAATATTGAGGAATCAACTCCTTAGACTATCGTATATTAAGGACTCAACTCCATGGACTATGGTATATTAAGGACTCGGCTCCTTGAACTATGGTATATTGATGACTCGACTCCTTGGACTATGGTATATTTAGGACTCTACTCCTCGAACATTGGTAAACTAAGGGTTCAGCTCTTTTGTAACATCCTGGAATTTTGTTAAATTAAATTCGTTAAATTGCTTGAACTTTTAAAAATTTAATTTGGGAATTCCAAAAGAAATAAAAATTGTTGATATTAGTATTACACATTTATATAGAATTAAATAAAAAGAAACATTGATGGTTAAGTTAAAATAATAATAATAATAACAACTAAAACAACTTTTCCTATATTTAGAAAAGTAACTAAAACAAGTTTGCAAGAAAATATACAAACCAAGCCTATACAAGTAGTCATATAAATAAGAAAACAAAACTCTTCCATTTAACAAAATAAAGTAAGTTTGTATTAAATAAAAATAAAAATAATAAATTAAGATTGCTGTAAGTATACAAGGGAGAAAATAAACATTTCATACATGCTTCATTTATTGCTATTTACTCCTCTGCATGTACACGATCCTACCAGCCCACACACTAACATTTATTAGCAAGCATGGTTTAGTTCTTTTATATACTTTAACCTGTACTTGTTTTGCTTTAGTAGACTCAGCCTATCCTTTCACCTGCACACCATCTTTCCTATATACAATCCATAGTAGTCGCTTTATTTTTGTTCAAACAACTCAACAAAGAAAAAAAAACAGAAATTAAAAAGAAAGCAAACATCATTTTTTTGTTGTTGTTTAAGTTAAAAGCAAATTATTGAGGAAGGAAGAACAGAGGAGGATCAATTTGCAGTTTCAAAATCCACAAAATATCTGTCTCAAAACTCGTATTCATTGTGAGTAAACTAAATCTTTAAAAGGGTTTAAATTTTTTCTTAAAACAGTGCAAACTTCATTTATAAACTGTTTGGTACATGTTTCAGTAAGAAACCATGATTGTGATGTTCTGTGAAAATTCATACAGGGTTTATGTTGGTTTCAAAACTAAAGTCCATTTGTTGATATCCACTAACAAGCTTTGGTTTTTCAAATAATCAAGTTGTTTAATCCACAAAACAAGATTTTGCAACGTTTATTTAAATATGCAGTGGATTATCACCACTGTAACTTTGGTTTACACGTATTCCACTAATACTGATAAAAATAAATTGTTGTAAAATATTGATTCGAGAATATTTATTGAATCGATACTGCAAAGCATGAATTTTAAAACAAAAATTTAGATTTTTAGTTTTGTATTCTCAGAACAATTTGTATATGAACAAAAATTTCATTTTTTCGAATTTCAGACAATCGAATCAATAATAAATACTAAAATAGGGTTTGAAGCCTGATGAAACATTAAGGATCTCAGGAAAATTATCAGTTAATTTTCCCATTACGTGAGATTTGGATATGAGGTCACATTAGGGTTTTAGTTCCTGTTTTTTCGTGTTCTGTAAATTTTTGATGGCGTAACCGTGGGATGATCGAGCGTCACACGATTCTAGGTGAAGGTAGAGGAGGGCAGGGTCGAGTTATGGCCAGAGTTTCATGGCGTCAGGTGGTTGTCGTTGGGGAGGCCGAGGTGACTTGGGTTGATGCATTGGTATAGTTGGCTCACGCTTCAAGCAAAATTTCGATTTTGATAATTTCGTGAAGAATTAAGTTTCGATTTCGTATGTAGGGACGCATCGTGGTTTGCTGGCGATCGAAATGGCCACTGGAGTGGCGTCGCGATGATGTGCACATGCACAACGTTCGTGTGGATATCAGGCAGTTTTCGCGTGTGCCTGGCTTCGGGAGAGACTCGAAAAAAATTCGTGTAGTGCTTCGGGTTTGTATTCGTGTTCGAGCGAGTTTTTCCTAATGCTATTTTACCTAGTTTAAAATTAAAACTTATTGAAAGAAAAAAAGAAGAAGAGAAAATGGGAGGAGAAGAGGAGAGCACGGGAAGGGAAAAAATGGGCTCGAGACCCTATTTCACTCGGGTGTGTTTAAATGGGTTAAGCCCAATCTAAAATTTTAAATCACATAGTTAAGTTAATTTCTTCATTTACAAAGTAAACAATGTAGATTTTGTTAAGTTAAATTATTTAACAATGTTTTAGAATTTGTTAACTCTTTAATCAAGTAAGGAAAGTTTAAAATAAAAATTTAATTAACCCTTTAATTAAACGATTTAATTTTAAAACAAGAATTTAAAATTTATTTACATTAAAATTTCAATGTAACAATAAATAAATTTTGAAAGTGTAAACCAGATTTTCAGATGATGATTAAAGCAAATAATTTTTATTAATAGTTTTGAAAAGAAATTTAGAATGATTTAAAATTTGTAATTAAAATTGATTTAATAAACAATTAAGTACTTAAATAAATTTATAATTAAGAATTTGTTGATTAGATAAATTAAGTTAATTAATTTTAATTGGCAGTTAATTAAAATAATTAATTAAGGAATAATAATGTATCCAGATGATTAAGATTAATTAATTTATCAATAAGAATAATAAATCATTGATTTAAAATAATCAATAAAATAATTATTTGGTAAATTTATTAAATCCCATTCACTTTGATTGGTGAATAATTAACTATTGCTATGCACTAGATTGATATTTCTGTTGTGATTGTAATACTGTGTGATGCACTGTGATTGTGATTTGTTATGTATTGATGTGAAAACCTTGTTTGGCCGTAAAACGGCATTTAAACTTCGATGCGACAAGGAATCAGATTTCAGTTTGTTATCCGAAACCCACATCGAACCTGTGAATTTTTGCGAACGACATATCTACATGTTTTTAAAATTGACGCTCACTATTCGACTTAGCCGAGAAAGGACCTTTGTGTCATATAACCCATTTCGAATATGTGATTCGACGTTATGGATAGCATTTGAAGACCGGTGTCGAAGACCGGGTATTTGCGAGAGCGATAGGATGACCTGTCGAATGACTTTGCACCGAGTTGCTCTGGTATAGAGTTCTCCATATGTGATGGGGATTCTGATCGGGATTGTGGATATCCGGATTGCAAGGACTTCTTTGGAAGTGCCTTCGGTTCTGTTCGAACCCAGAACAGACTTGTATGGATTGTGTGTCTGACATTACAAATTGAGATATAAAGCTGATTTCTTTCAAATATATTTCCGTTGGTGGCAGAGAATTTATTCTCTTAGCTTAACACCCTTAGAGGTTATGTAGTTGAAGGTTATCAGCGATATATTCCCAATTTGGTAATGTGGCATGCTGAGTGTTGTTGATCATTTGTTGATCGAAGCATGGCTTTGTGAAAAGCGTAGCTTTGTGGACGAGGCTTCGTTGAACCTCACACCCCGGAATGGTCAAAACAGGAAAGATGCGGCAAGGTTATTGGGGGTAGCACCCCTTAGGGCATGTGCATTTCCTTCTGGATAGAATTGGTATCATGGTATGGAGCCCAGATACTTAACTTATGTTGATATCGCAGATATATATATGTATTACTTTGTGATTTGTTGCCGGGGCCCCGGTTAAAGGTTGGTTACAACCGGGAAATGGCATACTCGTGTCAGTAGCTACCCAGTTAGGGGTAACCCGGCCTTGTGTCGGCAGAGATCCGGTTAGGTTCTCGGGTCGTCCCTCCAGAGGCATACCCATGTGGCCCAGGAAGTTCCTTGGCCTGACCATTGTTGGAAATCCAATTCCCAATACGAAACCCTGTACGGTTTTAGTTGTAAAACCTGCAATCTAATATGGTAGCTATAGTAGGCATAATATAATGGTACCTATGCTGGCTAAGATTGATATTTTACTTCCGAAATAATTTCACACTATGCACTAGTAATAATATCAAAGAATTTCTTTTCTCGTACCAAGCATATTTAACTATCATAAGAAGAAATCTCCTCCAATTCTGCGTTTGCATTGTGTGTGTGGCGGGAGGTCTTATGGTAGTTCCATTTTTAAAAGCATACCGAAAATTCTTTTATAAATCTAGTTTCTTTAAAAGCAACTGTTTTAGTTTACTCATACCAGTCCCATGACTGATCCGGAGTTTATTGTTTCTTTCCTAAACTCTGGGTGCCCATTATTTCTACACGGGCAGCCTAGTAGCAGGTTTCCGTATTTTGGAGTAAGCTGTATTTTGGAGCTCTTATTTTGGAGATATTCTAAGGAGCTTTTTGGAGATCTCAGGTGTTTAGATTTTGGAAGTTCGTTATCACCTCTTTCATTTGAGGACTTATGGATATATGATCACTGTTGTATTATCATGATGTTGTATTTGGAGTTGTGGTGTATGTATTATATACTCTGATGTAGTATGGATATTATGTTGATGTAGTAACTATGATGATATTTATGATATTCATTCTGTTCCGCTGTTTTATATGCATCTAATTGTTGTTATAAGCTCCGACGATGCGAATTTGATGTCGTTTATCGGACATCGAGTTTGGGTCGTCACAAGTGGTATCAGAGCTGTTGGTTGAGTAAGAACTTTAGCTACAGAGTATAACACATTAGATGGCTAATTAGAGATAGGGTGAAATAAACCCTAGAATGAGTATAACCGAGACTAAAACTCTAAATTTTATTAGTCTATTTCTTTTACTGCTGATATTCCTTAAGATATTTCGTTCGTGTATTTAAATAAATTTTCTTACTAATTACAAATAGTAAGAAATGAGCGGTCGAAGGGGAAGAGTTAGGGGTCAAGGAGGTGCCACAGCACCTGATCAAGATCCCCCAACGGCAATAGCGGCAGCTCAGCAACAGTCCAATCTGGCTGACTTATATAAGAATTTCTCGAGACTTGGTGGTAAGCCGTTCAACGGGAAGGAGTCGATTGTTGAGGCTCAAGCCTGGATAAGATCGTGTGAGAAAATCTTCAGGAGGCTAAAATTGGAAGATGATCAGAAGCGACTCATAGCTTCTTGGCAACTTCAAGATGAAGCCTCAGCCTGGTGGGAGATAATTACGATAGATAAGCCAGAAGACGAGTTTTCTTGGGAAAAATTTAAAGAAGTATTTGAGAAGAGATATCTGCCATCAGCCTGAATTTCTCGAATGTATCAGGAATTTATGGACCTATAGCAGGGAAGTTTATCGTTCGAAGAGTATCTGAACAGATTTAATGAATTGTCTCGTTTTGGTCCCGAATTGGTGAATACGCCTTTAAAGATGAACGAAAGATTCATTCGCGGGATGAATAAGAAATTCCACAAAAGAATGACGGGCCACGTTAAGGAATCTTTTTCAGATTTAGTTAATATGGGGTACAGATATGCTACCCTTGATATACAAGAAGCCCTGGTGGAGAAAGGAAATTCGAGCAATCAAAATTGGAAGAAGAGGAATTTTGGAGGCAAGAAACCATGGCAGGGCAACGAGAAAAAGAGGAGCATTCAGGGAAGCGCGGCAGAAAATGTCACTTGTTACAATTGCAAAGAGAAGGGCCATTATTCAAACAGCTGCCCAAAACCGAAGAAGCAAGTTAAAGAATGCTATAATTGTCACAAGCCTGGACATGTTGTTAAGGATTGCCCAGTGATGAAGCCAACACAGGTGGCAAATGTTTATGCGATAAAGAAAGACCCTTCAACTTCGAAAGCTGATAAAGGAAAAGGTGTTTTGGAAGGTAACCTTACTATTTATGATAGAACTGTTAGAGTTTTATTTGACACATGAGCTTCACATAGCTTTATCTCTCAACAAACCGTAAATGAATTAGGACTTGAAACTAAATTTGTTGACGATCCTATTTGCGTGAAAAATCCGGTTGGAGGTCCCGCAAATCTTTGTTTGTATTGTAAGAGAGTTCCTATTTCATATGCTAGCTATCGATTTCCTATCAACCTTTTTGTCTTCGAATTTAATGAATTTGAAATCTTACTCGGTATGAACTGGTTATCGAGATACGAAGCTATATTGGATTGTAATAATCGGACAGTTTTAGTTAAAACAAGTTTTGGAAATTTTATTGAAATCTCTTGTGAGGATCCAAGTCCAAGGAGAGATAGATTGATGTATACCTGGGGATATCTTGAACCCACTTTGCAGTCTATACCTGTTGTTCGGGATTTTTCCGACGTATTTGAAGAAGTGAAATCTTTACCTCCTCATCGAGAAATAGAATTCCGAATTGACCTTGTACCCAATGCCCATCCGGTCGTTCACGCAAGTCGCAGGATGGCACCCAGGGAAAAGATTGAATTGGTTCATCAAACTGATGAGCTACGAGCAAAATGATTAATTCGACCCAGTGTTTCTGAGTGGGGTTCAGCCGTCGTATTTGTTGCCAAATCAGACGGATCTTTGAGATTGTGTGCAGATTACCACGATCTAAATAAACAAACTCTCAAGAACAAATTCCCTCTACCAAGAATTGACGATCTATTCGATCAACTTCATGGCGCTCGTTTCTTTTCAAAAATGGATCTAGCCCAAGGATTCCATCAACTACGAATCGCCGAAGATTGTGTGCATTTAACTGCTTTCAGAGGTCCTGATATATTCTATGAATGGTTAGTTATGCCTTTCGGGCTAACCAATGCTCCAGCATACTTCGTAGATCTTATGACTCGTGTGTTTCGGGAAGTTTTGAATAAATTTGTGCTTGTATTCATTGATGATATTTTGATCTATTCTAAGACTAAAGAAGAGCATGCCGAACATCTTAAAATCATATTGGAAATATTGAGGAGAAATGTTCTATTTGCAAAATTTTCCAAATGCCACTTCTGGGTCAAAGAAGTCAAATTCCTTGGCCATACTGTTAATGAAGAAGGAATTTCGGTAGATCCTAGCAAAATTTTTGCTATTTTGGATTGGAAACGACCCACTACTCCGAAAGAAATTCGAAGCTTTTTGGGTTTAGCAGGCTATTACCGGAAATTCATTCAAGATTTTTCTAAGTTGGCTAGCCCATTGACTAAGCTAACAATGAAAAATGCAAAGTTCAATTGGACTCCAAAATGTGAAGAAGTTTTTCAGGAGTTGAAAAAGAGATCGACCACTGCTCCTGTTCTCACTATTGTTAACGGGAACCAAGGCTTATCTGTCTATACTGATGCATGTGGTCATGAGGTAGGTGCAGTATTAATTCAAAATGAAAAGGTAGTTGCCTACGCGAGTAGAAAATTACGTCCGCATGAGAAAAACTACCCAACACACAATTTGGAACTTTTGGCTGTTATTTTCGCCTTAAAAATCTGGCGACATCATCTTCTGGGTAAGAATCTTTCCAACTTTCTTAAACAATTTATGAATTTAACTTAAACAATATACTTAATAAACTCTCTTTGTTTTAGGTGAAAAAATCGAATTATTCACCGACCATAAATCCTTGAAATATCTCTTTACCCAGAAGGATTTAAATTTGCGACAACAACTATGGTTGGAATTTCTGGCATCTTACGACTTAGATATTTTGTATATGTCAGAAAAGGCCAATGTAGTAGCAGATGCCTTGAGTAGAAAACACGCTATTCTTGCTCATCTGGTTATCACTCCTACTCTCCTTGAGAAAATCGCTAGTAAGCAAAATGAAGATAAATTTCTTCGAGGTATTTATAGAAAAATTCTTCGAGGCGAAGATACAAGTTTTGAAACCAATCATAGTGGAGTTATTAGGCTGAAAGGCAGGTTATGTGTTTCGGACATTCCTGATCTGAAGCGTGAAATTTTAGATGAATGCCACAAGTCCAAACTCATTATCCATCCAGGAGTTAACAAAATGTATAGAGATATTAAAAGAATATTCTGGTGGAAAACGATGAAAAGAGACATATCGATTTATGTGAGTCGCTGTGCTACTTGTCAGCAAATCAAAAGCGACCAAAAGAAAGTGGCTGGTTTACTTCAACCTTTGGAAGTACCGAAATGGAAATGGGATCAGGTATCGATGGATTTCATCGACGGATTGCCACGAACCAAGAAAGGCAATGAAGCAATTTGGGTTATTGTGGACCGTCTAACCAAAACTGCTCACTTTATTCCAGTGAAATCCACTCGGACTGCAGCAAGCTTGGCAGATATATATATAAAGGAAATTGTTCGCCTCCATGGTATTCCCAGCAGTATAGTGAGTGATCGTGATCCGATCTTCACCAGTAGATTTTGGGAGGCGTTTCAGGACGCATTGGGAACGAAAATAAATTTCAGCACTGCTTATCACCCACAATCTGATGGGCAGACTGAGAGGGTCAACCGAATTCTAGAAGACCTACTGCGTGCTTGCATCATGATTTTGGTGGTTCTTGGGAGGACCATTTGCATCTGGTAGAATTTTCTTATAATAATAGCTATCAGGCCTGTATAGAAATGGCTCCTTTCGAAGCTTTATATGGTCGTCCGTGTCGATCACCTACATGCTGGATCGAATCAGGTGACAGACTTGTTCTTGGACCGGATATGATAAAAGAAGCCACTGAGAAGGTAGATTTTATTCGAAAGAAGTTATTAACTGCCCAAAGCCGTCAAAAGAGCTATTATGACCGCCGAAGAAGAAATTTGGAATTTCAAGTTGGAGATTCTGTATTTCTGAAAGTATCTCCGATGCAGGGTGTATTGAGATTCGGGAAAACTGGAAAGCTAGCACCGCGTTATATTGGTCCTTTTCCTATTCTGGAAAGGATTGGTCCTCTAGCATATCGAGTGCAGCTACCCAGCTGGTTGCCATGGCGTGCATGATGTGTTCCACATTTCTAATCTTCGGAAGTATGTGCACGATCTAGATGATATTATTGAAGAAGCTGCCTAGCAGGATCTCGAAATCACTCCCAACTTGGCAGTTAAAAAGAGCCGATAAAAATTGTAGATCGTGATGAGAAGCGATTAAGAAACAAAGTTGTGAAATTGGTCAAAGTTCAGTGGAGTGGCGAAAGGATTGTATTTGGGAGACTGAAGATAATATGAAGAAATCATATCCCAATTGCAGAATAGACATTTGAGCTTAATCTGTAAGTCATTTCCTTATTTTTCTGAATTCGTATATTCTTTGTTTGCATTTCTCTCTCTTTCAATTTCGAGGACGAAATTTTCTTAAGGAGGGGATATTGTAACATCCCAGAATTTTGTTAAATTAAATTCGTTAAATTGTTTGAACTTTTAAAAATTTAATTTGGGAATTCCAAAAGAAAAAAAAATTGTTGATATTAATATTACACATTTATATAGAATTAAATAAAAAGAAATATTGATGGTTAAGTTAAAATAATAATAATAATAATAATAATAATAACTAAAACAACTTTTCCTATATTTAGCAAAGTAACTAAGACAAGTTTGCAAGAAAATATACAAACCAGGCCTATACAAGTAGTCATATAAATAAGAAAACAAAACTCTTCCATTTAACAAAATAAAGTAAGTTTGTATTAAATAAAAATAAAAATAATAAATTAAGATTGCTGTAAGTATACAAGGGAGCAAATGAACATTTCATACATGCTTCATTTAATGCCATTTACTCCTCTGCATGTACACGATCCTACCAGCCCACACACTAACATTTATTAGCAAGCATGGTTTAGTTCTTTTATATACTTTAACCTGTACTTGTTTTGCTTTAGTAGACTTAGCCTATCCTTTCACCTGCACACCATCTTTCCTATATACAATTCATAATAGTCGCTTTATTTTTGTTCAAACAACTCAACAAAGAAAAAAAAACAGAAATTAAAAAGAAAGCAAACATTAATTTTTTTTGTTAAGTTAAAAGCAAATTATTGAAGAAGGAAGAACAGAGGAGGATCAATCTGCAGTTTCAAAATCCACAAAATATCTGTCTCAAAACTCGTATTCATTGTTAGTAAAGTAAATCTTTAAACGGGTTTAAATTTTTTCTTAAAACAGTGCAAACTTCATTTATAAACTGTTTGGTACATGTTTCAGTAAGAAACCATGATTGTGATGTTCTGTGAAAATTCATACAGGGTTTATGTTGGTTTCAAAACTAAAGTCCATTTGCTGATAACCACTAACAAGCTTTGGTTTTTCAAATAATCAAGTTGTTTAATCCACGAAACAAGATTTTGCAAAGTTTATTTAAATATGTAGTGGATTATCACCACTGTAACTTTGGTTTACAGGTATTCCACTAATACTGATAAAAATAAATTGTTGTAAATTCGAGAATATTTATTGAATCGATACTGCAAAGCATGAATTTTAAAACAAAAATTTAGATTTTTAGTTTTGTATTCTCAGAACAATTTCTATATGAACAAAAATTTCATTTTTTCGAATTTCAGACAATCGAATCAATAATAAATACTAAAATTGGGTTTGAAGCATGATGAAACATTAAGGATCTCAGGAAAATTATCAATTAAATTTTCCATTACGTGAGATTTGGATACGAGGTCACATTAGGGTTTTAATTCCAGTTTTTTCGTGTTCGGTAAATTTTTGATGGCGTAACCGTAGGATGATCAAGCGTCACGCGATTCTAGGTGAAGGTAGAGGAGGGCAGGATCGAGTTATGGCCAGAGTTTCATGGCATCAGGTGGTCGTCGTTGGGGAGGCCGAGGTGATTTGGGTTGATGCATTCGTATAGTTGGCTCACGCTTCAGGCAAAATTTCGTGAAGAATTAAGTTTCGATCTCGTATGTAGGGACGCATCGTGGTTTGCTGGCGATCGAAATGGACACCGGAGTGGCGCCGCGATGATGTGCACGTGCACAACGTTCGTGTGGATATCAGGAAGTTTTCGCGTGTGCCTGGCTTCGGGAGAGACTCGAAAAAAATTCGTGTAGTGCTTCGAGTTTGTATTCGTGTTCGAGCGAGTTTTTCCTGATGCTATTTTACCTAGTTTAAAATTAAAACTTATTGAAAGAAAAAGAAGAAGAAGAGAAAATGGGAGGAGAAGAGGAGAGCACGGGAAGGGAAAAAATGGGCTCGAGACCCTGTTTCACTCGGGTGTGTTTAAATGGGTTAAGCCCAATCTAAAATTTTAAATCACATAGTTAAGTTAATTTCTTCATTTACAAAGTAAACAATGTAGACTTTGTTAAGTTAAATTATTTAACAATGTTTTAGAATTTGTTAACTCTTTAATCAAGTAAGGAAAGTTTAAAATAAAAATTTAATTAACCCTTTAATTAAACGATTTAATTTTAAAACAAGAATTTAAAATTTATTTACATTAAAATTTCAATGTAACAATAAATAAATTTTGAAAGTGTAAACCAGATTTTCAGATGATGATTAAAGCAAACAATTTTTATTAATAGTTTTGAAAAGAAATTTAGAATGATTTAAAATTTGTAATTAAAATTGATTTAATAAACAATTAAGTACTTAAATAAATTTATAATTAAGAATTTGTTGATTAGATAAATTAAGTTAATTAATTTTAATTGGCAGTTAATTAAAATAATTAATTAAGGAATAATCAATGTATCAAGATGATTAAGATTAATTAATTTATTATTAAGAATAATAAATCATTGATTTAAAATAATCAATAAAATAATTATTTGGTTAATTTATTAAATCCCATTCACTTTGATTGGTGAATAATTAACTATTGCTATGCACTAGATTGATATTTCTGTTGTGATTGTAATACTGTATGATGCACCGTGATTGTGATTTGTTCTGTATTGATGTGAAAACCCTGTTTGGCCGTAAAACGGCATTTAAACTTCGATGCGACAGGGAATCCGATTTCAGTTTGTTATCCGAAACCCACATCGAACTTGTGAATTTTTGTGAACGTCATATCTACATGTTTTTAAAATTGACGCTCACTATTCGACTTAGCCGGGAAAGGACCTTTGTGTCGTATAACCCATTTTGAATATGTGATTCGACGTTATGGATAGCATTTGAAGACCGGTGTTGAAGACCGGGTATTTGCGAGAGCGATAGGATGACCTGTCGAATGACTCTGCACCGAGTTGCTCCGGTATAGAGTTCTCCATATGTGATGGGGAATCCGATCGGGATTTTTGATATCCGGATTGCAAGGACTTCTTTGGAAGTGCCTTCGGTTCTGTTCGAACCCAGAACAGACTTGTATGGATTGTGTGTCTGACATTACAAATTGAGATATAAAGCAGATTTCTTTCAAATATATTTCCGTTGGTGGCGGAGAATTTATTCTCTTAGCTTAACACCCTTAGAGGTTATGTAGTTGAAGGTTATCAGCGATATATTCCCAATTTGGTAATGTGGCATGCTGAGTGTTGTTGATCATTTGTTGATCGAAGCATGGCTTTGTGAAAAGCATAGCTTTGTGGACGAGACTTCGTTGAACCTTACACCCCGGAATGGTCGAAACAGGAAAGATGCGGCAAGGTTATTGGGGGTAGCACCCCTTAGGGTATGTGCATTTTCTTCTGGATAGAAGTGGTATCATGGTATGGAGCCCAGATACTTAACTTATGTTGATATCGCAGATATATATATATGTATTACTTTGTGATTTGTTGCCGGGGCCCCGGTTAAAGGTTGGTTACAACCGGGAAATGGCATACTCGTGTCAATAGTTACCCAGTTAGGGGTAACCCGGCCTTATGTTGGCAGAGATCCAGTTAGGTTCTCGGGTCGTTCCTCCAGAGGCGTACCCATGTGACCCAGGAAGTTCCTTAGCCTGACCATTGTTGGAAATCCAATTCCCAATACGAAACCTTGTACGGTTTTAGTTGTAAAACCTGCCATCTAACATGGTAGCTATAGTAGGCATAATATAATGGTACCTATGCTAGCTAAGATTAATATTCTACTTCCTAAATAATTTCACACTATGAACTAGTAATAATATCAAAGAATTTCTTTTCTCGTACCAAGCATATTTAACTATCATAAGAAGAAATCTCCTCCAATTCTGCGTTTGCATTGTGTGCGTGGCGGGAGGTCTTATGGTAGTTCCATTTTTAAAAGCATACCAAAAATTATTTTATAAATCTAGTTTCTTTAAAAGTAACTGTTTTTGTTTACTCATACCAGTCCCATGACTGATCCGGAGTTTATTGTTTTCTTTCCTAAACTCTGGGTGCCCATTATTTCTACACGGGCAGCCTAATAGCAGGTTTCTGTATTTTGGAGTAAGCTGTATTTTGGAGATATTCTATGGAGCTTTTTGGAGATCTCAGGTGTTTAGCTTTTGGAAGTTCGTTATCACCTCTTTCATTTGAGGACTTATGGATATATGATCACTGTTGTATTATCATGATGTTGTATTTGGAGTTATGGTGTATGTATTATATACTCTGATGTAGTATGGATATTATGTTGATGTAGTAACTATGATGATATTTATGATATTCATTCTGTTCCGCTATTTTATATGCATCTAATTGTTGTTATAAGCTCCGGCGATGCAAATTTGATGTCGTTTATTGGACATCGAGTTTGGGTCATCACATCTTTGGACTATGATGTGTTAAGGACTCAGCTCCTTGGACTATTGTATATTGGGGACTCGGCTCCTTATGTTATTGCATATTGACGACTCAGCTCTTCAAACTATCTTACGTTGAGGTCTAATCCATGTTAGTTAATCATTTAATAGTCTACGACATTACAAGGACCAAGCCCAAAACTCGCCATCGCCCCTCATTTACGAAGCTACTAGATCAAGCCCCAACCCATCGTTGCCAATCTCCATCAGCACAACCTAGAACCAATTTTCTCATATGAATACCGAAACGCTTGAGTTAAACCACCAAAATAAAGCATTTCCCTAAGTGTCTTAAAACACATCATACAATATACCAAAACGTTCCTTATCTCCACATAGTCTCGATGTCACAAAGCGCGCGTGAAACAGAGGTTGTATATGAGATAAAAAGCACTTAAAGTTCATGGGCATTTTCATAATTTATTAAATAATTCAATTAAATAAAGTTAACTTATATCTTCAAGCAAACACCGCCAGTTGATTCATGTCATCAAGAGCTACAATTTTGATATACAATATATCTAATTTAGAGTACTTTTGTGCTTTACATTTTTTAATTAGGGATACATCAAACTTTATCTATTTACAGTTAAAAAAATCACTTTTTTTAATTAGCTAGCAATGTAAGACTACATCCTAATAATGTATATGTAAAATAAATCACCTTTTTTTAATTTCTTCATTGATAATTTAATTTAAGACTATAAAGGCAGATTTACTACATCTTATCAATATATACACAAATAGGACGTGTCCCACTCACCGAAACTCTCATATGAAGAAGAATTAAATACTATCTCCATTGTTGTGTGCATTTTGCACCTAAGAACCATAAATTTCGCTAATATTCTTTTACAAATCGTTATACTTGTCTTCATGATCATTTTGATGGGTAGATTGTCAAAATCTATTAAGAAACAAAAGCGATACGCCATATTGATATTCGCAGAGAAGGATGAAAATTATGTATGAGATTTCATCATCGTTCTTCGCTATCCAGTTATGCTGCATCTCCGACCTTACAAATTCCACCTCTAAAATGATATGAGATTGTAATACTCTTTGTATTATTTGATTTTCCACCGGTTTCGTCGAAATCCATTGAAAAACGAGAAGTTATGAATTTTCAAAGTTTGGTGGAGAAGGGGGAAGAGGAAGAAGAAATGAAACAGCTAAAAAAATGAGATTTTTTTTTGAATTTGTATGATTTGATGGAGATTAGCGATAAGGTGTTTAGATTAAATTGAGATTAGAAAATAGGGTTTACATTTCTATTAATAGGTCGACATTTAAATAAAATTATGATTTTACCCTTTTTAATTTAGTTGTTTAATTACGTAAATTTATGGAGTGTGACATTATTCCTTCCTTAAAATAATTGCGTCCTTGAAATTCCAAGAGATGGACAATGCAACTCCATTTGCATCATACAAACATACCTAAATCCATCTAGCATCCATTATACAACACATGCAAAAATGCAACCAAGAGTATTAATACATATGATAGATAAAATAGAATGATATGATCTGAGATGAGTGAAAATGCAACTAAATCGGCCTTCCATATGGATGCACATGCACTGCAACCAATATGTATGTAAACATCCTAATATACATATGTGTGTGTGTGTGTGTGTGCACGCGTGCATCCATACATCCATATGCAACATCCGTATTACAGTGCAAGTAATCAGTCATATCCATAAACACAATCGGTCAATGCATACATGAAAAAAAATCATATATAAAATTATCTTGCATAAATTAAAACAACTAACTATATGTATCTATCCTTGGTTGGAATGTATATACATACAAGCCAACATGGTATAAACTAAACTTATATAAACAAAGCAACCATAAAAACTAAAACACGTCATAAGGACATGCATATAAACAAATCCTAGCATCCACATCCATGCTTATGTCCACTACTTAGCTAAAAAATCCATACAACATACCAACGAGAAAAAGAGCATACTAACCTATAAGCTAACTAAAATGAGAACTTATTGGAAGAGAGCTCATGATGGAAAACTCAGATTTTTCTCCTCATGTTCTTACATACTCTCTTCTAAACCTTTTGGTCACCATACTTTTAGCAACTTCATTTTTTTCATTTTTATGTCGTATCATGTCAAGATTTAAGATGTGAATATGCCTATAGAGTATTCTAGACTCTGTCTCTATATTCACCTCATCAAGCTCTATCATAACCGCTAGATCATCAATGTACGTTCGCGAATGGGATAGACGGAATGCGTATGAACACCCACCAGCTTTTCAAGAAGCCCACTCAATGTGTTGACTTTCCTACCATCTCTATACAATTGGGAAAGTGCCAACAACCGATAGCGCTAGCTTTTCCACATAACATATCTCAATAGCGAGTCCTTCACCTATGCCATGTCACCCATTGCGAACCCTTTATGCATGGTTATCCTATGCGATTTCCATTCCTTAGCTTATCATTGAGGTTTCTCTAATCATACAATGTACAAGTATAACTTTAATTTAAATAGACTTCACCACTAGCATATCTTCATCAACAGATACCTTGCACCATACTCTGGTACTTAATTCTTCATTATCGACCAATAGAAAACCCTCTTTGTATCCTTTGACATACCACACTAAACTCTTTTTTTAAGTCTATAGGCGTGGTAATGCGATAACGGACGATGTCTGCCCTCTAAGTGGACTACCCGGTTAGGATTCTTAGGCGAACCTCATACTCCATCACTATTTAATTTACAAATATCATAAGTGAATGATGCCTTATTTTCAGCGAACACAATATTACTATAATGAACTCATAAATTATGTTGTGCATTTTTCATTTATTATTCACACGCATCAGGTACTGAAATAAGTTAGGCATAAAAGGTCACTATTTCATAATAAGATAGTTCTTTCAATCAAAGTAATGTCTGAAAAGAACTAATCGTATCTCCTAATCAATTTTATTCCAAATCACCAACTCTCGCCTTCCTTAAAAATTATCTTCGTACTTAGTATGTGCAAGTCAAGACATTTACTCATGTCTGGAATCATACAAAACATGATACTTCAAAAATACTATTACCTCCATATGCTTATGACTAAATATAAACCAGCATATGGCTAGAGTACATTTATGTACATCGCTATACTCCAAAAGCATATTACATAGGCAAGTGTAGTCAGCCTCTTTTGGTGAATGTTTCATACAACCAATCTTCTATTATTCAAGCTTTTAGAAACTTTTCACTGAACTACACTTTCATGCTTCTCACATCTTATATAAGCATATCCGGCCCTTAACGTAAACAGTATGTTAATTTCAAACAATATTTAATTACTATGCCTCAACAACTCAAAATAATAAATTTAAAATTTTTATTTCTTTTTAAGTATATACCATGTAAATATTTTTTATTATAAAAATACCTTTTCTCTATCATCTAAAAATAGTATATTTTTTTCAAATCAATAATATGCTTCAAAAATCATTTATTTTCAACATATTATTTTAATATCCCAAACGTCATTATTTAATCCAGACATAATAATTTTCATCAAATTTTCTTTGAAACGATAGTATTATTATCACTTTACATCAAAATAATAATATTTATTTAAATTGTCTTTTTACAACTACATTATTATTATTTGATTCAAAAATAACATTCTGCATTAAATCCCAAAAATCCCTTATATTGTTATTTATATCAAAATAGCAATAATTTATCCCAAAAAATTCATGGAAAATAGCTCTTTATTATTATTATTCTTATAATACCTCTAATTTTTATTGGTAACAATAACTTTTTCCTATAAACTTCAAAAAATAGTCAATACTTATTTGCTTAACATTTGTACAATTTTCTAATAAATCATATTATTATTTATTTAAATCCTACCTTACTTGATAAATAATAAATTCTCGATTCAAAATAGATTTTTCCTAGTTATTTCAAAAAAATTCCAAAATTCATAAACAATACCCTTATAATTTTTTTGTAGTACAAAGCCTAAATCATAAATCCATAACGTTCATTTCTTACAAATCCCTAGCACACTAACATATCAACTATCATAGCTAGTCCACCATTATCAATTCAAACTTTATACGCTGTGCAATTCATTCTAGCTCCAAACCAAATTCAATTGAAAATATCAATAACTTTTTAATTCAGGTTTTAACAAAATAATTGATCTCACACTATATCCTTCATGAAACCAATAAAATTTAAAAAACATAAAATTCTTTGTTAACTTCAACCATCATTTGATTTTTATCACCATGCATTTTTTCAAAATGAACTCATTAAATTCTACTTAAACAAATTTTCAATTTTTTTTACTTTAGACGTTTTATATTATATCATTGCATATAAAATCATAAACCAGTTTCATTTCAATTTAATTATTTCATATCTATTCATAAGTCCCACTAAAAAATTTAATAGAATTCCAATTTCCAAAACTATTTTTTCAATAATTTCAAAAATATCCATTATTAGAAGTATTAAACTTCCAAAATTAATTCTCTATAGCATTGCCAAATCAATATCAATTACTCAAAATTCGACTACATTCGAATTAGGTTCGTCTGAAATACACATACTTCATTCTCTCATATAATTTATAACCATTTTATCATATTTATATATATATGTGTGTGTGTGTGTGTGTGTGTGTGTGTGTGTGTAATTTTATAGTTACCCAGTTTCCAACATCTTTAAACATTACATCATGTATGTACCTAAAAACAAAATTCAAAAAATTCAGTTTGGCTATTAACTATATTCATATGGAATCCAAAAATAATTTTCAAAATGTTAAATTATTCACTAATGCATCTTTTTAATAGTTTATATCAAAGATCCTTTAATTTCCATTCAAAAATACATATATATTGCAATTAAAACATTCCACCACTTTTAAAATAATAATTTTAAATCTTTTTTTCAACACAAATTCTGTCCAAAACTGTTCAAATTTGACATTGAAAAATAAACATGTAAAACACACCATTTTAAACTTTACAAATTAGAAATTTTCATAAAAGTATAAAGAAAGGATAATATTTTAATTAATGTTTTTCAAAGTGTGAAAATTTTTATAAAATAAAAGACATTCAAAAGATGGGTTTTGCTTACTTTTTTGTATTTACTTTCAATAGTTTCTTTGTCAAAATAAAATATACATCAAAGTATAAGTGCAACAACGTGCCTTACACCAAGCAAAAATAAAACCTTTAAAAATAGTTTTGCAAAATTACTTCTTATTGAATTTTCTCATTTTTGAAATTTACACTAATGAGTTACTATTTTTGGACCATTAAATAAACTTCAACTTCTTTTTTTTCAAAAAATCTCAACTATCAATTGTTCTAACATTTCAATAATTTCAATACTTTAGTTGGAGTAAATCATAACTTAAACAAGCCCAACTATGTCAACTAATTATAAAAAATGCTTAAGCACCTTCAATACACCTCATCAACATCACACTATGTTCTATGGATTTAAGAATACGTCTCTTCTTCTTCTTATTCATTAATTCCACTACTACTTGGCATATAAACCCTTATTTAATAATTCTTTATAGAATAAATAGCAACAAATGCGATGGGTTTATCTTCCATCCTAAACTATTTAAATCTCAACATTTATTTAACTTATATTATTTCTCAGATTACTCAAGTATATACTCCATAACATAATGGTGTTTCGAAGAGGAGAACCAAGCTCTATTAGGTATGGTTCATTCCATGATGAGTAAGGCTTAGTAACTTCTGTCATATTTAGGTATGCGTTAGAAACCACAACACATACGTTGAATTTGATGCCCATTAATCTGCACTTAAGACACCGCATGAGATGTGGTATGCAAAGAAACCCCAACTTAAGTATATAAAGAGATTATCTGACCTATGTTAAGAACATCGGTCCAAATAAACTCGAGGTAAGATCAACATTGTGTAAATTTATAGGATATCCTAAAAAATCGATAGGATATATTTCTCCAATACCTAGGAACAAAAGGTCATCGTTTCTTGGTATGCTATCTTTTAGAAAATAAATTTCTATTAAAGGAAATTAACAACGACGTTGTTAGGCTGGATAAGATCTGAAAAATTAACGCCAAGATCAAACCAGTGGGAGAACCAAGTTCACTCGTATACAAAAATATGCAACCTGTTAGAAAGCCGAGTAAAGAATCTCGTGTACCAAAGAAATACCATGGTTTTTTCATGGATGGAGAGAAAGAAGATTGTGTCTTAGGCGACAATCCTCCTCTATCATTCCAACAAGCACTGTAGAGTAAAGACTCTACACTTTGGCTTGGCAACAAAATCCAAAATGGATTGCGTGTATGAAAACAAAGTGTGACATACCTGAAGGGATAAAATCATTGACCGCAAGTGAATTTTTAAGAAAAATGTAAATGAAGATGGACAAGTGGAGACTTATAAGGCAAGGATAGTTGTAAAAGGATTTTGTCGAATTCAAGTTATTGTTTATGACATGACTTTTTCCCCTAGCAATGCTTAAGTCCAGTCGTATAATACTAGCTATTGATGCATTCTATGACTACGAAATATGGAAAATAGATGTAAAGACCTTATTTATAAACGGTGATTTAAAAGATGTCATTTATGAGTCACAACCTAAGGGTTTCAGAGTTAGTGGGAGTGAGGGCAAGCGTGACAATTCACACCTCCAAACACACTGATTCAAAGCCTAACTTTTGAATCGCGTCATTCCAAGAAATACAAGCCATAGGATTTTTTTATAACATTTCATGATACAGAGACTAATATAAATTTAAAGCATTCTATACTTTCAAAACTCATAGTGGAAGGAAATAAAATATAAATACTGAAAATAATCTAGATCAGGTAATAGTCTTAAATACGTAGTCCATACAACAATATCTCCATACAGTAGTGCATATATTCTGACAAATAGAAATAACATAATATGAAATAGAGTATATGGAGAGTAACGATAAATAGATATAACTTCAAGTACCTAGTCTCTTCCTCTATGCACTGTATCTAGGCCAAATCATATGCTAGCCTATCCTCTTATAAAGGATATAATAGGGGAAAAAGTTGTGGATTAGACAAAGTTTGGTGAATGAATTGCTTTACTAGTATATGGTTTTCACAAGCAATTAACTTCATTTAAAGCCAACATGACGTAGGGTGTTCATTTATGTTTAGTTACCTTATAAAAGATAGTTATTTACAAATTATGGGTATAATTCTAATACACCTATAACCACAAACAATTTACAAATATTTCCAAACAAGGTTTGAACAACCAACACTTAAGGACTTTAGGTCAATTCCTATTAGGTGAATCCCGACGATTAGCTTTCTAACCAACATTGGGTTAACATTCGCAAATGAAAAACTACAAATATTGCATTTACACAAAGCGAAAATTGCAATGCCTGGGCTTAGGCCAAGTATACTACCTCGATGATTTATGGCCTACGTAAGCATTCGTGTCAACATCTCAATGGTAAACTTGTCTTATGCTCTTTATCATTCAACCTGAATTATCCAAAAAAATCACTATAATAATTTCCCCGTAGGTCTAGCCACTGCTCAACCATGTAACCCTATATTACGGATGCCTCCGCCTCCCTTCCTAGGTTCCTATGTGTTAAGCATGTGACCAGGGTACGTTAGTGAAAATAAGAGCTTCTAAGTGCACTGCTAATTCCTACCCTATCGAAGTCTATGCTACGCCCGCCATGAAGTGATACTACTTGTTGCACTTGCTCCATAAAGCTACACAAACTCCTAATAGTCGATATAGTGGTATTCAAGTCCCTTTTTTCACCCTACTTGGACCGTATCAAGTCGAGGTTCAACCTGGGCTTGCTGAAGCTGTTCTAATGTCTAGATTTCTACTTCATACATCTGACTTCGTTTTTAGACATTCAAGTTAATTTCGGACGTTTGGAAAAGAGTTTGAACATCTAAAATAAGTCGAATTCGAACTACAAACTCTCAGCTTGGAATTTCCAGGAATTTAGACATCTGAATTTAATTTTTAGATGTCTGGTCAAGCATTTGGTCGTGTTTTCCAGATTTTGTACTTTGTTTGTTCTTGTTATTTTCATTCATCGTCTTCATGATTTCAAATATAGGTCTAAGGACTTGTTTTCATCCATTTTTTTTGGTTTGGTTCGTGCCTTAGTTTACACGAATTTAACATGTTAATTTTCATGATTATTTATGTATATTTGCACAGTTTTTATTAAAAACTATTATGTGCTTCCAATGAAAATTCTATGTGTATTTCAATCTAAAAATCAATTCAAGTTGATGTAGAAGCATATTTTATTTTTTTCATTTTGAAACACTAGGGTTATATATTCATCTTCACAAAATTAGATATGAATTTCACCGATTAATTCTTTTCCTTTTTTAATAATTATTCAATTAAATTAATAAACATAGTTTTCCATCATCACCATTCAATTAATTCATAACTGGAATTATAATTCAAAAACAGTATCAATTTGGAATTATCATTCAAAGTTCAAAATATTTGTTTTCAAATCATACACAATAATTATAAAGGAACTCAATTACTTATTAATCATCATAAACGCAGTAATTAACTAACTCACCTTTCAAAGCTTTCCTCTTCCTAACTTTGATTTAGATCTGGATCTCCTTGATAGCTTCGCCTTCCTCCTCGTTTTTCTCCTCTAATTTGTATTCTCTCTCACTATCTTTTATTTTGATTTCCCATTGTTTTATTTTTATTTTTGTTTAAAAAAGTTTCCTGAGGGGAAAAGAAGTTTTTTTTAGATTGAGATGTTTTTAAGGAAGAGAAAGAAGAAATATACAATTAGAGTGGCGACTAGGGTTTTGAGTGAGAAGAGATGAAGGTTAAGGTTTTATATATATTTGAAATATTGGGTTTGCTGAGGTAGACCCGAAATAAGAATGCACTGGTTATATATCCACCATTTTCGACTCGTTTTATCGAATTTAACAAGTTATATATGTTTCTTAACGGAAAATTACGTTCTGAACAAATGGAATGGGTCCCATAGGCAAATTCCAATGTTTGTAAAAATTTATATTTTTACCCTTCTTTTAATTTTAATTTATTATTAAATTTTTTAGGGTGTTGCATTCTCCCCTTTTAAAAAGATTTCATCCCTGAAATATCTAAAGACGAAAAGATGTAATTCGCTCGTACAACCATCTACTCAACCATCAACCACTTGCGACAATTTTCCTTAAATCCAATTCCTAATAAACATGTATATGTAAGAATCGAATGCATATGAAAATATAAGTAATGCAAAATTAGGCGGTCTCCTGAAATAGGCGACCTTTTGAAATGCAAGTGCTTATGCCATGTATCCAAAATATATGCAACATCCTATACTTGCAATTCTATATGGATGAGAAATCATTCAGTATATATGCAACAACCATTAAGCATATAACTAATAAAATAAATGAATAAGGTGATGTGTGTTTTGTTAGCCCAAATATTCCATACTTAACTAAAAAAATTCATCCATTAGTAATCATCATGCATTACATGTCCTAACGACACATACACAACCATGCCTAGTATCCAAACAATCTTACCTATGAGACATACTAAGCTAAGTACTCTATGAACTAATAATCATATGAATTTAAATGGAAACGTACCAGAAAATTGTTATGGATGGATAACTCAGATTTTCTCCTTGGTCTCCCAAGTACTCTCGACCGGGTCATGTCTCCATTGGAATGACCAGTTTAATTACTTTTTTTTACAGAGCTGCCTTGTCTCATGCTCAACAATACAGCTAGGTGCATGATGAAAAAGTGACTCTCTCTTTCCACTTCAACGTCTTCCAACCGACTCGGCTTGACCACATTAGCTAAATCGTGTATACACTTCCACAAGTATGACACATAGAAGACATTATGAACTTCTGCCAACTTTTTAGGAAGCTCCACTCTGTAAGCTAACTTCCATACTCTCTTTCTGACTGGAAAAGGCCCTATAAATCTTAATGCTAACTTTCTCGAATTTCCAAATCTCATAACGTGTTTAGAGGGAAGACTTTCATAAGGACCATGTCGCCCACTACGAGCTCCAACTCCATGCGTCTCCTGTCAGTGTAAGTTTTGACCTATGTTAGGCGGCCTTCACCCTTCTATCGATTAAATCTGCTTTCTTCGAAGTCTTCCTTCTCATCTCTGTTCCAGGAATGATTTTATTTGTAGTATTCCACCAATAAGATGGAAATCTGCAAGGCCTCATGTACAACACCTCAAATGATGCCATCCCAATACATACCTGATAGCTATTATTGTATGCAAACTCTACCAACGAAAAATGATCTTTCTAAGAACATTTAAAATATAAAATACACTCCGTATCAAGTCCTCAAATACCTTATTCACCCTTTCATTCTGCCAATATTTCTGTGGGTGATAAATGGTACTCAAATTTAATTCAGTGCCTAAGGCCTCCTGAAGACTCCTACAAAACTGACTGGTGAAAAGCGAGTCTCGGTTACTAACAATGCTAGAAGGAATTCCATGCACCAAACCGTCTCTTTCATGTATAAGGTCGCCAAAGATGCAGTTGTCCTCAGACTCCCTACTGGAATAAAATTAGCGCATTTAGTCAATCGATTGATTATGACTCAATTAGTCTCATTCCCCCATCTACTAGCCCATCAATAAAATCCATAGAGATACTTTTCTATTTCGACTACGGAATATCCAACGACCGTAATAGTTTACTAGGCTTCTTTTTCTTTGCCTTTACCCATTGACAAATCATGGACTTAGAAACATACTTCACTACATGCCTCTTCATACCAGGCTAATGAAAGACTCTCTTCCTATCATGATACATTTTGTCACCACCATAACGAGTGGTCATCCTTGAACGATGGGATTCAGCTAGTACCATGTCAATCAACTCCATGATAAAAGGAATGCACAACCTACCATCTCTCCGCAACCACCCTTCAAATCACTAGAAAGAGATCCAAATGACTCGAATACTCTCATCTATTTCGCTTCTCAAAAATACCCAACAATTCCTTATCGTGCTTCTAATTTGAACCTAAACGATCCATTAGTGAAGGCTGAACATCAATAGATGCCCACAACCATAGCATAATGTTCGATGAAGGTCGAAATCAAATATAGAAATGAGCTCCTAGTGCTTCCACTTCGAGGGTATTGGGCTTAACATCGCTTTCTTTCTACTCAAGGCATCAGCTACAACATTGCCTTTGACTGGAGAGTATGAGATACTAAAATCATACGATGCCAAGAACCTAATCGACCTCTTTTGCCTCAAATTTAAATCTTTCTTGGAGAACAAACACTATAGAGACTTATGATTTGTGAATATCTCAAATCACTTCCCTAAAAAATAATGCCTCCTTGATTTAAAGGCAAAGACTGTAGCCGCCTACTCAAGATTATGGAAGGATAGTTTGTTTCATGTACCTTCAACTATCGACTAGCATAACAAACAACTCCACCCTCTTACATCAACACTGCTCCCAGTCCTATGCCACAAGCATTAATATATACTACAAACACCTTCATATCATTAGGGAGTGCTAAATAGGTGCACCAATCAACAACCTTCAGCTTAATAAACGCATCGTTGCATTTTGAAACCTATGAGAAAACTAAATTTTTATTGGTAAGGCGTGTCAATGGTGCATAAATTTTAGCGAAGTCCTTAATTAACTTCCTATAGCAGCTCACCAAACTATGGAAACTTCTCACCTCTGTAGCATTTTTTGGAACATGACAATCCTGTATTGCAATAACTTTACTAGGATCAATCGCTAGTCCATGTTCGGAGATAACAGTCCTAGAAAACAAACCTTCTGCATCTAAAGTGACAATTGGAAAATTTCTCCTTTAGCTTATGCCTACGGAGAGTATTGAGCATTTCCCCTAAATGGAATACATGCTTTTCCTCGCTTTTCGAATAGACAAGCATGTCATTAATGAATACCACCTTGAACTTATTCAGCAACCCTCTAAAGACTCAACTCATGAGGTCGAAAAAATATGATGGTGCATTGATTAGCCCAAATGACATGATAACGACTTATATAGTTCATCGGGTGTATGAAAAGTAGTTTTTCGAATATTATCCTTAGCTACATGCAACTAATGGGCTTCGGTAGTCAATCCATGCTGAGAGAATACCTTTCCTCCAATTACCTAATTAAAGAGACCATTCGTACGGGGAAGTGGATAACAATTCTTCTTCATTGGCTCATTCAATTCACGATAATCGATGCAAAGCCTAAATGAGCTATCTACTTTAGTAGCAAGGGCAACGGGTGCTCTCCACTCTAAAATACTTCTTCGAATGAAGGTGAAGCCCTTCTCCAATAATTCATTTACTTCCTTATTTAGCTCATGCCTTTCTCTAGGAGCATACCTAAGTGGTAAGGAAATAGATCTAGCACTCTCTTCAAGATAAATTCAAAATTCGATCTCCATATGGGCGGAAGCTTGAAAATTTTAGAAAAGACATCTCGATCGTCATAAACTAATGGTTTTCAAGCTAGCTCATCATGTAGCATGTCTAAAGAATACATGTAACTCAACATAACTAAACTCTTTGGGGTCATAGTAGACCTCAAGGCTACACCCACTATAAGTACCTAACGAACCAACTTCCTATCACAATCTAGCGTTTCTCCATATATAGTTATCTGTCCCGTTTCCAAAATTAAACCAAACCCAGAATATTCCAAAACCAAAGCATCGCAGTCGAACTTGACACCTAAAATATACAAATTCAAACCCTTACAAATCATGGATAAATGAGTTTATTCTCTAACAATGTTTGATACTAATACTACTACTAGGTTCATCACTATGCTAGTTTCTAGTGCAAGTCATTTGCTTATCTACTCGAAATAAAAGTGTGTGATGCTCTGGTGTCTATGACTATATAAATTAGAAAAAGTTAACACACCTTCAATAACGACATTTTTTCCCTTATCCATAGCTGGAGTAGAGCTCAAGCTAGGAATAACATCTAGTGCATATGTTGGAATCACCAGGATAGATGTCCTAGGTGCATTCGGACCCTCTCTCTTCATGTGGCCAAATTGGTTTTGTAATGTCTTCCTTGCAATCCTTTTCCATATTCCCCTACCTTGGCACTTCTTACACTTAAACTTTGGCATTTTATCCTTCCCTAAGCTCCCATTCCACTTTGGCAATGGTCTTGCTGGAATAGCTTTACCTCTATCTTCTTAGATTCCTTCTTCCCAGTTGAATTCAACAATGCCATCTCAACCAAGCTCCCAAAAGTAGCTCCAGTCAGCACATGGCTCAAAACAATACTTCTCAAAGACGGATTTAACCCCTTTTCAAACTTCGTCGTCAATTTTACTGGTGCATTAATAAGGCCAAACCATACTTTGCTAGCTGATTAAGCTTATTCACATACTCCTTGACATTGTAGTCACCTTGCTCCAAATGAGTAAACTTCTTTCGCTCTACTCCCTATTTCGCCTAAAAAATTAAGTCTCAAAGCGCCTCTTGAAATCGGTCTAAGCAATACAAGTGTTATCTATCTCAGCAACAACAATCTCCCACCAATTTAAGGCCTCTCCTTGCAAATGCTAAGAAGCAAACCGCCTCTTCACTTCATCCTCCACACCTATCATAACAAAAATCCTATCACAATTCCTCAGCCATGCCTAGATCTCTATAGATGACTTAGTCACACAATAATTCTTTCCACCCAGACCCTGGAAATCCTAATATACTTAGAAAAATCTATAGCGGGCGGAGGAGCTAGGGCTACAACTTGTGCTTGCAATGTGTGTCCTCCATTGGAGTTGACTTTGGTTTGGCCACTTGCATGAAGAAACCGGTGGAACCATATAGGAATGTTCATGCTCGAAACCTTAGCTGCATTATCAGAACTATTTCCAATTTGATTGCTCATTCTTGTTTATCTATAAATAGGAATTATTAGAAACTTTCCTTAGATAGTGTTAGGCATTATTGGAATTATAAGGGCATGTTTATATAATATTTGTATATATAATAATAATTTTGAAAATATATAAGTACATTCTCTCAACACACGCGTAATCCCTAAAGAATCCTAAAATTATGCTCTGATACCAGCCGTGATAATCTGGACCTTCAGAAAAACCAATTCACATCCTAAAATGACACCAGCCATGATTTCCCCATAGGTCCAACCATTGCCCCACCATGTAGCCCTACTATTACAAATGCATCCACCTCCCGTCCTCGGTTCTTACGTTTTAAGCATGTGTTTAGGGTACCACGTAATAAAAGAGCATATAATTGTGCTATTAATGCTTGCCTTGTCAAATTTCATGCTACGCCCATCATGAAGTGATACAACTAGTTGCATCTACTCCATGAAGCTATGTAAACTCCTAAAGATCAATATAATAGGATTCAAGTCCCTCTATTTGGCCTATGTGGTTATATTAGGTCCAAGATAAACATAGGCTTGTTGAAGCTATTCAAACGTCTGAATCTATACTTCAAATGTTTGACTGCCCGATACTTTTAAAAGATCATCTCTAGGTATTTGGATGTCTAACTTCCTTTTCCAGACGTCTGACTACCTTTTTCAGATGTCTGACATAATATGAGATGTTTAAAGAAGGGTTTAGATGTATGAAATACGTCGAATTTGAAATATAAACTCCCGCATTGGAATTTCCTAAAATCTGGACGTTTGAAATTAATTTTCAAACGTTTGATCTAGCGTCTAGTCACGTTTTCCATATTTTGTACTTTTTTTTGTTTTTTTCCAATTTTCTTCTTCATGATGTTGAATATGTTCAAGGACTTGTTTTCAACCAATTTTTTGTATTGTTCATACTTTGGTGTACATGAATTTAACTCACTAATGTTCACGATTATACATGTACATTTTTACCATTTTACTGAAAACTACTATGTGCTTCTAATTAAAATTCTGTGCACATTTCAATTTCAAAATCAATTTAAGGTAAAGTAGAAGGATATTTGATTTCTTCACTTCCAAACACCAGAGATAAAGGTTCATATTTTTAGAATTAGATATGAATTTCACTAATCTAATCTTGTCCCTTTCTCAATAATTATTCAGTTAAATTAAAAAATAAGGTTTTCCATCCTCGCCATTCAATTTAATTCATAACTGAAATTACAATTCAAAAGTAGTTGGAATTATTATTCCAAATTCAAAAAATTTATTTTCAAATCATAAATAATTAAAAAGGAATTCAATTACTTATATTCATCATAAATGTAGTAATCAGTTCACTCACCTTTTTGAAGCTTTCCTTTTCCTATCCTTGATTTGAATCCCGATCTCCTTGATTGATTCGCCTTCCTCCTCTTTTTCTCTTCTAATTTGGATTCTCACGCACTATCTTTTATTTTAGTTTCTCCTTGTTTTATTTTTATATATGTTTATAAAATTTTCTTGACGAAAAAAGGAGTATTGCTTAGATTGAGAAGTGTTGATGAAGAAATAGAAGAAATATATGTACAAAGTGGCGACTAGGTTTTTTTTTGTGATAAGAGATGAGGGTTAGTGTTATATTTGTAGTTGAAATCTTAGGCTTGTTGATTTAGACATGAAATCCATATTTACGAAAATGTAATTGGTCACATTTTCTGTATTTCGAACTTTTTTTACCGAATTTAGCAAGCTATATATGTTTCTTCATGGTAAAAGACATTTAAGACGCAATGGAATAGGTCCTGCGACCTAGTTCCAACATCTATAAAAATTTATATTTTTACTCTTTAATGTAAAATTACATTTTTAGCTAGGCTTACAAGTTGTTAAAATCTATTTTTGGACTTAAACAAACTTTAAGGAGTCGGAATAAGTATTTTGATAAAGGGAACAATCAGTTTGGTTTTTATCAGAATATAGAGGAAGCATGGGTATAACAAAAGGAACAGGAAAATACTATCATATTCTTAGTATTATACATTAATGATCTTTTATTAATTTGCATTGACATTTTGTTATTGCAACTAGTGAAAGATTGGCTTTCCATGAATTCTCCATGAAATATCTAGGAGAAGCAACCTATATACTAGGTATAAAGATCTATAAAGATATGTCTAAGAGGCTATGGTATTGTCTCAATCATTGTACATAGATACCATACTTAAAAGGTTCGGTGTGGAGAATTCCAAGTGTGGAAATGTCCCAGTGTAATCTAGAATTGTCCTTTCTAAGAAGGACGCTCTACAGACTGATAAGGAGAAAGAGCATATGAAGAGGATACCATATTCTTTGGCAACCGGTTCCATAATGTACACTATGCTATATACTAAACTGGACGTGACATACACATAAAGATGCGTACGCCGATACCGGTCTAATCCTGGAGAAAAACATTGGATGGATGTAAAATGTATGCTTAAGTATTTAAGACATACTAGGGATTTATTGATATATAGGAATAGGGACCTCCTTGTGATGGTGTATATTGACTCTAACTTTAAAGGTGGTATCGATGATAGTAAGGCAGTGTCGAGTTATGCCTTTAATATTAATGGTGGAGCTGTCAGTTGGAAAATTTACAAATAGGAAACAGTAGTGACTCCAAGATAGAGGCCAAGTACATCGCCCTTAATGAATCAACTAAAGAAGCGGTATTAATGCGTAAGTTTTTAAGTGAGCTAGAAGTGACTCCCGACATGGAGAATCAAGTGGCAATGTTTTGTGACAACCATGTGGTGATACATGTTACAAAGGAGCCTAGGGTACATGATAAATCACAACGTATTCTTTGAAAGTTCCACCTAATTAGAGAATTCATTGAGAAGAAAGAGGTTGTGATACAAAGCGTGGATACCAAGGACAACATAGCAGATCCATTCACCAAGGGACTAGCTCGGTTGGTTCTTTTCAATTTGATTGAAGGGATCAAATTATGATTTTATTACCAACCCTAAGTGCAAGAGATATATGATAGAGTAAGGGGTACTGTAATGACCTAGAATTTCGGACACTCCGTATTTAAATATCTGAACTACTTAAATATTTGAATCTTGGATTTAGTGTGATTAAATTGATTTAGTAATCGTGTTAAATCCTTTTTAAATAATAACCAATGAAGGAAAACTTGTTTTTGAAATTTGTTTACAAAAATAAACAGTTCGCAGAAATACTGATGATGCGATCAAATATTATTTACCGACAAATGACTTTTTGCTACACAAAAGTTATTCGAACTCTTTGGAAATTTTATATTAACATATGAAGACATTTATGACAATTTATATCACCTAACCTCATAAGAAAAATTAATTAAAAACTAAGTGTAATTAAGGAGACAAAAAGCCATGTTTTAGGGCATGGAAGGTGAAGAGAAATAAGGCATGTCTCTTTGCATGTATTTAGGCGTGTCTCTAGAGAGAAAGGTGGGAGGAAGCTTCCTTAGGCTGATCTAAGGAGGGCATTTTTGGTCCTTTGTACCCCTTACAAAACTCTAAAAATACATTATTTCTTGTTCATTATTTGGTTGTTCTTCATTCTAAAGAATACCATTTTTTCATCCACTTTCTCTTAACAAAATTCCAAAGCTAGAATCAATGTAAACCAACTCCTTTCTCCTTCAAACTCTTTATATATCCTTACTACAACACATCAACAACATCTAGCAAGTTGAATTTCAAAGAAATGGAGCACAACCCTTTCTACATGCTTTGGCTGTGAGCAACTAGGGGACTTTGAGGCATGGCCTTGATCTAAGCTAGGTTGAGGTAGGAAGAATGGGTAATTACAAGGTTGAAGTAGGAAGTTGGACGCTTTTGCTTATGTTTGGTCTGAAAATAGGTGAGTTACAAGTGTGTGTTGTGATATAATTGTTTGATTGTTGAAATATAAATGTTAAATGAAAATCAATGCAAGCTATCACTTTTTGTCCCCTCTTGCTTTTTAAAGCAAATGACAATATATATGTATTATCATCTCTCTTATAAACCCTGTAAAACTTGTAACTTGGCCATGACCTTATGTATACATGTTTGAAAACGTTGTATGTGTTGTAAAAGTGTGTATGTGAATGTTGAAGCGAGAAAGTCGCTATGAAAGCACTTGAATCCCTTGTATTTTAACTTCCTCTAAAACGATGTTTCATGTGTATATTATTGGGTTATATAATTTTGTTATTCTCTACCCTTCTAGTAGTATTTTGGACAGCGAGGAATTGGGTTGGTAAGTTGTGAAAATACTTGAATAAAGTTGTAAAAGTTTGAAGCGAAATAATCACTATGGATGCACTTTGAAATCGCTTTATGTTTAGCGATTTCTAAGTCAAAAGTAGAAGACATCCTTAGGGTTTTCTTTATGATTTTAACAAGTATAATATAAGTACTTACTAGGATAAATTCAAGTTTTGAAAAGGTCTAAAACTAGTCAAATAAAACTAAGAAAGTTTGAAATCAAAAGGTCGTTATATCGATAAGTCTAAAATACCATGTTTTGAGAAATAACGTTTATTTTTGTAAAGACTTCCTTAGAGATTACTTTATTATTTTTACAAGTAAAATATATTTTGTTCTTTATGTATAAATTTTGGAGTTTAAAACATTTAGTAAATAGTTGAATGAAGTGGAAAAATTTATAGTGAAATATTTGCTATATAAGCGTTTTGGAAAAAATACCTTATTTTTGGTAATTTTTATAAAATAATAAAAACATATTTTAAAGGGTTAACCCTAAGTAAACTAGCTGTTGTAAAAATATATATAAAAAATCAATCGCCTAAGTGTCGAAAACTAGTCGCAAAATTGGAGCAAAATCAAGTCAACAACTGTCCAGAAACTTTAGATAGCATTTCTAGAATGCTTCTTTGCCTCTGGAAAACCATTTAGCTGTGCGAATTATTTTGGTAGCATTTGCAGAAATGCTATACTTGCTAGTTGATACTATAAATTGTGTTAAAATGATATTTAAATTAAGTATTTATCACTAATATTTTTAGGGTGATTTTATAACATATATTTGAATGTTTAAAAATTGGTTTCAAGTTTAAATATATTTTTAGTAATTAATTAAGAATTTTTAAAGCAAGTGGCTCTCGTATTTAAACATGTTTATTTTTTGTTTTTTCATTTATTTTTAAAAAAATATTTTATATAATTTTCTATATGGATATATATAATATATTTTTATGTAGTTTAAAAGTGTTCTAACCCAATTATAAATATTTTAAAAGTATTTATACATATAAAGAAGTTTTTAAAAGTATGTTAAATATTTTATAAATTTAATAAAAGAAGTTCGGATTTTAACTCTTAAGTTAAATAAATGGTTTGTGAAATTAATTAAATGTGTATTACAATACTTAATAAGTGTGGATACTCTTTGATCTTTGAAATGGGTATTTTAAAGATAATTATTGTTTTGGTTATAGTAAATAATGTTTAAGTAACATTTATTTTTAACCTTTATTATTAATTATACTTAGGATTATAATTAGATATTTAATAATGAATATTTTAAAGATGATTGTAAGTAAAATGGTTTTGGATTATAGTAAATAATGTTTTAGTAACATTTTTTAACCCTTAGTTTTAATTATACTTAGGAAGATAATTAGATATTTAAGAAATAATATTTTAAAGATAATTATAAGTAAATGGTTTTGGGTCTATAGTGACATTATTTAAGTAAAAATTGTCTTTGACCCTTGTAAATATAATTAAATTTTAAAAGCAAGTTTTAAAGAAAATAGTTAAGTGTGAAATTGTTATGGGTTTGTTGTGACAGTTTAAATAACACTTGTCTTTAACCCTATAGTATATATTTAGATCGTTAATAATGGAATTGTAAAGATAATAACAATTATGGGATCTTTTATAAAAAGATAAAAGAGGTAAAAGTTTAATTTATAAAAGAGAAGGGGCTTACAGTAACATTTGTTTCAACCACTTTGATTATATTTTAAAGTAATTAAATCTTGTTAATGATTTGTGAATATATTTGTACCATTTAAGATAAGTATATGAATACTTTTAATGTATTGAAAAGAGTACACATGAATAGTAAATTGTGTGAATAGTAAAATAGAGATATAATAAAATATATGAATAGTAAAATATTTGAATAGTAGAATACATATACACACCTTTTATAAAGGGAATATAATCTATATACAGGTTTAAGTAAATAGGTTATCTTTTAGTTAATAAGAAGTTTTGATTAAATAAGGAAGTTTGATTAACAAGGAAGTTTAATTAATGTTCGTCGATGGAAATTCTATATGTTTAGAAAACCGTCGAACGAATTTAAATTAAAAATACCGCAAGCGCACGGCGTACTATTGTAGTACGTGGCGAATACGGATCGATCAGTAGGGAATTGATGATTTTAAAAATCTATTCAATCAAATTATACCAAAGTCGAGAGAAAGTTAAGCTAGAGAATTAAAAAAAAATTAGCTAACTAATTAAAAGAAAAGAGATGCAAATATAAGAGTTAAATGACAATTTAGAGAATAAATCCACTCTCTAGATCATGTAGTTCAACATATATGAAATCATGATCTCTCTTTTATGGTCATTAGTGCTTTAATTGATGTGTTTATCATAAGTATGACATATTTGTGCTATTGATTAGCCAACATAAGCCATCAAACTATAACACATCCCTTAAAGCACTTACTAACTCTCATGAAACTTGACAAAGAAAATGAAATCTATTTTAAGTATGGTTATTAACTATTGATTAGAAATATAGACCATCAAATTTTAAATTCAAATCACTTTCTTATGCCATAATCATATTTTGATGAAGAGGCATTTGTGTTGGTGATTGTTTAAGCATAGCCTATTTGATGTCAACAATATAGGCTATCAAATCAAAGCAAAAACAACAATTAAACAATTTCTATCATCATCATTAAGCACAAAATGAGAGCATGAATCAAGTTTGGGTAGTTGCACACTGATATTGTAACACAGAAGTGCAGGTGAGTATTATTTGGTGGTGAGAGGTTGCGATTGGCTGAGGTTTAGGGATAGGTGATTGAATTAGGAAGTGATGATGAGCTTCTGGTAGTGAAGGCGATGGATTTGAGAATTGCAGTGGGGAACTGTATGAAGGAGACGATGATTTTTAGGAGTTTGAGGTGTTTGTATTGTGGGTTGTTGGGGCAATGAAGTTTGATCGTAGAAGTGTGATGGTCTTCAGGGAAGGGGATGATGTTTTGTAGTAGTGGAGTATGTAAATGATGTGGAGTTAGAAATTATGGTAAACAGTGAGAATGATGACCGTGATGAAAAGAGCTGTGGGAATGTTGGCCTGGTAGTGATGATGTACTAAAGGCAGAGCAGCTTTTGTATGATTGATGGTGGGGTGTAGGTTGTCACTGGGTAGGAGGAGTAGTGATGTTGGATGGTTGTAGAAAGTGAAGACTTGGGTTGAAGTGAACTGTATAGGGCAGGCAGGCACTATATAGTTAGGGGTGGTGATGTGTGAGATGTAAGGAAGTTGGTGAATGGTGAAGGAAACTGTGAAACTGTAGTGAATGGAGGTTATAAAGAGGATGATGGTTGGAAGTTGTATATTTATGGTGTAGTATGGTTTGACACTGCTGATGCTCTGGTTGCAAGGCTTATTGCTGTGATTTAGTGGAATGAGTTGTAGTAGAGGAGATAAAGGCAATGTGTGTTCAGGTTGGAGTCTGTATCACTGTGCAGAGAATAGTAAACAGAGAGGTGAATGCACAGTGCAATGTAAAGATGAAAAAAGAAAAAGGAATGAAAGAAAGAAAAAAAAAGAATGTGAATGTAAAAATATGCAAATGCAAGCGTATTTGAAAATTGAATAAATTTTTTTATTTTTTTTGCAAGCTGTTTTTTATAAATATGAAATGCAAAAGCTAAACAAATAAGAAAAACTAGCACACAAACACAATGCACATAAAAATTAAACAAACACTTTTTTTAATGCAAACACACACACAATCAAAATCACACAAAAATCAAGAGAAAATAATTCGAAGAATAGAAAATAAAATCAAAGCAAATTCCCCGGCAACGGCGCCAAAAACTTGTTAAACGACGGAAATTCTATCGAATTAGAAAATCGTCGAAAAATTTACAATAAAATTTATCGCAAGCGCACGACGTATTATCGTAGTACGTGGCGAATACGGGTCGATCCGCAGGGATTGATGATTTTAAAAATCTATTCAATCAAATTATACCAAAGTCGAGAGAAAGTTAAGCTAGAGAATTAAAAAAAATTTAGCTAACTAATTAAAAGATAAGAGATGCAAATATAAGAGTTAAATTACAATTTAGAGAATAAATCCACTCTCTAGATCATGTAGTTCAACATATATGAAATCATGATCTCTCTTTTATGGTCATTAGTGCTTTAATTGTTGTGTTTATCATAAGTATGACATATTTATGCTATTAATTAGCCAACATAAGCCATCAAACTATAACACATCCCTTAAAGCACTTACTAACTCTCATGAAACTTGACAAAGAAAATGAAATCTATTTTAAGTATGGTTTATTAATTATTAATTAGAAATATAGACCATCAAATTTGAATTTCAAATCACTTTCTTATGCCATAATCATATTTTGATGAAGAGGCATTTGTGTTAGTGATTGTTTAAGCATATCCTATTTGATGTCAACAATATAGGCTATCAAATTCAAAGCAAAAACAACAATTAAACCATTTCTATCATCATCATTAAGCACAAAAAGAGAGCATGAATCAACAAATAGTTGAAGCTACATAATTAGAGAGCTTCATTACCCTCTAAATTGAAGGGGTTTAGCCTCTCATATTTGTCATTAAAACAACAAATGTAGCTTGCAACATGAGAGAAAAAGAAAAGGAGAAAGAAAACAAGATAAAGAAAAACTATTCTACTTGCATGAAAAATAAAACTACACTACAACATGAAAGTAAATAAGCATGAAAAATAAAAAAACATGTATTGAAGTTGCATAAAAAAAGAAATTACATAAAGATAAATGGCTAAGTAGCCATGAAAAGGAAGAGAAACTTTTCTTCTATTTTGAGCCTAAACTAATGAAGAGGAAGAGAGACTAAGTAAGAGGGAGGAGGTTACATGAACATAATGTGTTACTTATACAAGCATGAAACCCTAATCCATAATTTGGGGAATGCCCAAAATACCCTTGAGGAAGTTTGACCACCAAGTAATCATTAACATGTGATAATCCCCCACTTAAATGTGCATGAAGCTTTAATGGCCTTTAGCATGTGTATTAGCTCCTAATTGAAAATCAAGGTAAGTGGGTAGGTGGGGTCCTCCATGTTCATGGGTTTGAATTATTTTCATCTTCATTCCTTTATATTCAAGTTGTGATGCATGTGTCTTCATGAAACCACTCATATTTGAGATCAAATTCCTACATAAATATACATAAATTTTCAATTAATTTTTCTCAAAGAAATATATGCACAAAAATGACCATTTTGCCCTTGTATGAAGATTGATATATGACAGTTTGGAATTAATATGGATTTTGGTTAAAACATGTTAAAATACCCAATACGATCATTTATTTAATTTAAATAGATTAAATATGGTGGTAAAAATATGCAATTTACGTGCACATCAAATACCCCCACACTTATCTTTTTATTCGTCCTCGAATAAAGAGAAACTAAGATAAATCCGTTTTCGTAGGGAGCACGATTGCATTGAGCGTATGCAACAAACCGTTAAACCTCTGGGTGTCCCCAGTAGGACGAGTGTTGTCTCGTGAGGGTTTTCAGCGGATACTACCCACAAAATCCAAATGCAGGATGAAAATATTTACAAAATGCAAGATTTATTTACAAAGAGATGAATGCGAGTTTTTGAAAATATTTACAATGAAGGATTTATTTTTAAATTGATACGAATAAGTTAAATATAGGTTTTGGATATTATCTTGAAAATTTATGTTACTTACTCACCAAAATTTCCAACAAAAATCAAGTTATCATAGCAAATAGATTATAGTTTAACTCGCTAATTCGGTTGATAACGAAGTGTAACTATGAAAAGGATCCTTAGTTGATTATCAAAATTTATCAAAGTGGTATTTTCATTTCTTTTCAATAACAAATCAAATCAACTAAGTAAAAATAGTGCTAGGATTTCAATTGCTTGCTCTCTCATTATTTGCAAGAAAAATTACACACCTAGCTCAGATAAACTGAGGCCAGATATACCACCCATGCACTGCCTTTCGGGCTTATGTGAGGGAAGTGCAGAGCATGGCGAGTGCACACACTTTCGTGCATACACCTATCAACCATAGGTGGTTTTTTATTAAGTCTGTTTTTTTACATGCGTTCCATACATGCATAACCATAAGGACTTTTAAATGAGTATAAAAGCACATAATCAAAGATTCCAAGTAATTCACCCACGCATAACCGTGAGGACTATTAAATGAGAGTGAATACTTGGATGTTGTTGTTGTTGTTATTATTATTATTATTATTATTATTATTTTAAGATAGAGAGAGAGTTTTGCAAAATCATCTTAGCACCATTTAACTTAGAAGACAAAAAAAATGTTATATCTTTTACTTTAAATCAACCACTTTTTAAAACAAAGATTTGCAATTAGGATATACTTCATAATTAACACATATGAATCTTTCTATATACTAGTTAAACCAATATTATTTGTAATCTAACTTCATTTTTATTTTTGTTAAGACAAATAAATTTTCAAAGATTTCAATTTAATAAACCAAAACCATATATTTATTGTGACGACCCGAAATTTTGAGCAATAACAATTTAATAATCTTTGATAATAATTAAATTGATTTGATCATTTTATATTATAAATTGACAAGTTAAATTTATTTTAAAAGGGCTGAAAATAACAATTTGTTAATATCTATTAATATTTTTCTTAACAATATGAATTGGCAAAAGTAATTCTTTTGAAGTTTATAATAATTTGATTTGGAAATATTTATTTTGGTAAATAAGAAGTTTTTAATGTAATAAAACTTTATATTCAAATTGTAATATATATATAAATGTATATATTGTGATTTGAATTTGTTTTAAAATTTAATTTGGAAATTAACAAAATTTAATGATTTCTCTATTTGAAATGTGTATATATATTTGAATAGGAAAATTATTAATTTGAATTTAATAAGAGTTTTCAAACTTGAATATATTTAGTTTTGAAATGATAATTTGATTTAATGTCTTTGAAATGATATTTAAGATTTAAATTAGAAGTTCATTTGTTTTAATAGTCTTTCATTTTTAATTTTTACATAAGATAAATTGTTTCAAAATTTTATAAAGTATTAAAAACAATTTCTCAAGTTTTATTATATAATACCATCACAATTTAATTCAAATGCATAAATAAAGTTATAATTGTTCACATGAATTCACTTTTATATATGTATTGAAATCCAAAGCTTATTCTTATAAAATAAATACATCTTATAATCATGTAAACATTTCATAAATATTTATATAAGCTTAAAATTTAGTTATTAAAGATAAAATAATATTTAAAAGAAAACATTAATAAAACAACAAAACACTTGTAAGAATATTAAGTTATGTAAGTAACATTTGTAAGAATATAAACCTTTAAAGGAACACATGTCATTCTCCTTAGTAATTAAGTTTCAAATTAAATTGTAAATGTAAAATAAAAGTTTTTCTTCAGCTAAAAATAATAATAATATTATCTTCATCTCAACCAAACTAAATAAAATCAGAAAGAACAAAGATCTGAAAAGAAACAAATGCAGAAATCTGCAAATCGGGGTATTCAAATCAATATGAAAACTAGAACAATTCAAGTAATTCAAGAACCTGAAAGTAGATCAAACAGGAAATTCAGAAGAAAACATCAACATGCAAGCTAAAAATCAATCATCACTTCAACATGCAAAAGGAAATTGAAGCCTGGAATTCGCAGCTTCTGTTTTCTGGAAAATTTTCAGGTGAGTAAATAAAGTTTTAAAAAACAGTTTAAATCTTAAATTTCATCTTGTTCTTGTTTATGAAATTCTTGATGAATTGACTGGATTCTTGGATTTTAACTATTGCATGATTTAGTATGTGGTTTGAATCTCTGTGTTGTTCAAAAATATACTACTGTATATAAAAACAGTTTCAAACTTTAGAATAAATTCAATAACTAACTTATGAATTCGAACTTGACTTAGAATTGTGAATTGAAGTTGTTTGTAATCAACTAACTTATCATCTAAAAATAATTTTAGGTTTTTAAATTGGATAATTAGCTTTAAAACTTTGAATTTACAGTAAAATGGAAAATGGGATCAAAAATTTATTAAAACAATTTTAAGTTCTGATTGCACAATTGAAATAGCAATTGAAACTCATGAATTTTATTGTGATTGTTATAATTTTTAATGTGGGGATTTCTGAGTATTTTGGAATTTTCTATTTTGGGGTTCTCTGCCAAATTACGGAAAACTATGGCGAAGTGGACATCGCCGTTGAACTCGAAGGAGGAAGGAGCTTCTGTGATCATGCGAAAATTGTTTCATGAATTTTTAATCGAGTAGGATGGCCGAGAATAGAGAAGTTAGGGTTTTATTACCTGTTTTTGGTCATTGTGTTCATCGTGGGTTCGTGGTGTCTGGGGATACCGGAGGCTGTCGCGAGTGGGGCTATGGGTTCGAGGTGACGTAGGGAAGTTACGGCGGCGGTGGCAAGGTTACTCGAGGCCGGAGGTTGCCGTGGAGGATTGGTTTGCAGGTGTTGTGTTTCGAACTGTGTTGCTCGTTTGGGTTCAGAGGGCTAAATTTTGAATCTCGTTATTATTCTAGTTTCTGTGTGTCAAGCTTGAACGTTGAGGTCGAAAATGACTTGTCGGAGCTGCGACGATGGTCGCTGGTGGAATGGTGAACGGTGCACGGTGCACGTTGCACGGTGCAGGGTGGTATCAGGAAGTACTGGGTTCTGGAACGTGAGGGGAGGAGACTGGAAGTAGGCTTGGCGTTTTCGTCGTTCTGGCTCGAAGCAGTGGGTAGGTGGGGGAAACTCGGAGTGTTTCCATGTTTTACTCGGGGTAGGCACGGGTTTTTAGCAGGGTTTACTCGAGTATTTAGGTTTTCAGGCTTTTGTACAGAAGTTAGATATGATTAATACAAAGAATATTTGTTTTTAGAAATAAAGTCTTTAAAACAAAGGTTGAACAAGTTTCAAATTAAAATTGTTTCAAAGTTATGTTTTAAAACAAGTTTATATATTTTAAAATATGGAGTTTTAAAATAAAATGAGTGGATTTTAAAATAAAGTTTGTATTTAAACTTTAATAAATAAATTTGGAAAGGTTTTTAAGATTTAAAAGTTCAAATCTTAAAATATGTTTAGATTATAATTGATTTCCAAATATTATATTTTAATGAAGTTTAATGATTTAGAATTTAATAATCAATTGTAATAAAGATTATCTTTAGTAAGTTTGAATTTGATTTATTTAAAGATAATTAAATTTGTAAAGATAATTGAGATAATTAAATCATTTTTAATTATCAAGTTTTATTGTTCATAAATGATTTAATTAAGATGATGTTTTCTAAATCAAGAACCATTATTATATAAGAAGTTAAGATTCATTTAATTAATTTTAAATGATTAAGTTAAATAGTTAATTAAGTAATTAACTTGTGAATAATTAAGATAACCATTTTGGATTAATCTAATATAGTTACTTTGGAAGTAATTGAAGAAATTAAGTGGTTAATTACTAAAGGTAAAAAAATAAAGGATAATTACTTTATTAAAAGTAATTAAGTAAATGTGATTAAGGAATAATCACTTTAGTTATTAATTAAAGAATTAATTAATAATTAGTTAAAGGTTTAAATTATTTGATTAATGATTAATTAATAAAAGTATTAAGAGTAATTAATTAAAGTGATTAATTACTTGTTAAAGTAATTAATTAAGAAAGGATTTTAATTAATGAAGTAATCATTAATTAATGTAAATAATTAATTAATTGTTAATTAATAATTTAAGAATAATTAATTTATAATTTAGTTTTAATTACTAAATGTAATTCAAGTAATTAATCAAAGGTGAATAATTAAAAAGTAATTAATTAAGTATAATTAATTAAAAGTAATTAATCAGTGTGATTAATTAAAAAGTGATTTATCAGGTGTAATTAATTAAAGGATAATTAAGGAATAATTATCAGGAAAATTAAAGAATAATTAATCAAGGTTGATTAATTTTAGAAGGTAATTAAGAGGTAATTACTTAGTATAATTTGGAAGTAATTAATCAGGATGATTAATTAATATGGTAATTAAGTAATAATTAATCAGAGAAGATTAATTGAAATGGATAATTAAGTAATGTTAGTTAATTAAATAATTTGTATTTAATTAATGAATAGTAAAATGGATTGAAAGATAATCCAATGGTTTAGTAAGGATTAATTTAATTTAAGAATTAATTAAATTAATCAAGTTTGAATCAAACTTGTTTATGAATGATAATTGATTGGATGATATATATCATTGGATGAGTTAATGATATCGGTTGTTGACATTTATTGATATGTGATGATGTGAATATGTTATATCCGATTATGATATATATGCTGCTTTGTGATATGTATAGTTGCATATGATGCTTATCTATCCGTGTTGTGAATACTCCCATTTATGTAAGTGATATTTTCTGAACTATCTATTGTTTAAATCCCTTAAGTACAATTTGGACATTAAAATGGCGTTTGGTTTCGGTGAGACCGGGATCGGGTTTCCATATTTGGATATCTGAAAACCACATCGATTCCAATTAAACGAAGGTCGTTATTCCAAGTGGAGCAAGTGAAGACTCGAGGTGTAAGGGCAATACGTCAGTATAACTCTGTGGGTGATTCCGTAATGAGTTTGACGGAATAGTGCTTATAGATTCGAGATGGGGATTCAGAGTGCAAGGGCTATGGTCGTTGACTCTGAGGGTGATTCCAAAATGAGTGCAACGAGATAGTGCCATCGGTTTCGTTTGAACCCGGAACGAACTTGTATGGATTGAATGCTTTCAGCACATCGTCAGGCGGGCGATGAGCATTCTAAGGTAATTGGTCCTATAAAGGTAATCACAGCCTCAAGCCTCATCAACCGAGAATGGCTAAAACAGGGGAGGTGCAGCAAGGCTTCGTGGGTCGCTCCCACTGGAGAGCGAGATACATCCCTGTCTAGAAGTCCCTTTATATTTCGGCTATGTGGGCAGTTGGAACTGCAGCCAACTGCGGGGTGGTCTTGTTCGGGACTGTTCAGTAAGGAATGGTTCCGGCCTTGTGTTGCAGGGGATGAAGGGAGTAATCCTCGGTACGGTGATCTAGGCCACGTACTGTGACGGGCGGTACCCCAGTAGCCCTGCCATTGTATGGAATCCATAATCCAATAAGTGCCTGTACGGTTTTGATTGTGCCCAACTATGTTGGAACGTGAGATGTAAGAATTCCAGCTATTTCTGTATTTTATTTTGAAACCCTAGACACTATTATAATATCACTGGACTTCCTATCAATGTTTTGGTTAGTGTAAGGTAAAAACTTTTCCATGTTTATGTGTGGGAAGTCTTACGTGATACCTTTTCTTTTCAAAGGTTTTCTAAAGTTAAGCAATCTTAAACCGTTTACTCACACCAGACCCGTGTCTGACCCGAGTATTTATTTTCTGTTTTATTAAACTCTTGGGTACTCATATTATATATGAGTAGTCAAGTGATTCAGGTTATCTCTTGACGAAATCTGGAGGAGCTATGGAGCCGGAGGCTTCAGCGTGTAGATATATAGTTAGAGTTTCCGCTGAGTGTTATTCTGTATGATGTCTTGTATTGTATTAGACAGAAATGTTATAACTGTCTAAATTGAGATGTTTAGTTGTGTACTCTGATGTATATGATACTATGATATGTTCTATATTATATTTAAATCGTTCCGCTGTGAGATTCTAATGTGTTGTTTTCTCTTTCTTCTCTTTCTTTTCTTCTTCTATCCCTTTCTTTCTAAACTAGTGATGCGATTTTTCGGGAGTAGAAAGTCGGGTCGCTACAGTTGGTATCAGAGCGTTAGGTTGAGTGAATACCTCGGCTCTGGAGAGGTGTCTATCTTGAGAGAGCATACTTGTAATTTTTATATTTATATAACTACCTAATCTGTTGGGTTATCTGTTCGGATTTTCCAACATAGGTTATAAAGGTGGATAAGGTAGAAGTGTATGGAACACAACTACCACTATTGGAAGAGGTTTATATGTTGTGGATGGAGGTGTTTATCGAGATTGTTGACCTAATACCGTCTCGAATAAGTTTTGTAGATTGGTAAAGGATTTCTTTGAGTCCAAAGGAAGTATTTTCAAGAACTGGAGTATATTCTGAAGTGTGAGGTTGATTTGCTCTCGAATGAGCGGGATTTCCTAGAGTCAAGTTGAAATTTTTTTTCCGCTGAGGAGAAGCAAGTGGTGGTATCTTGATAGCTTCAGGAAGGAATAGCTATATGATGAGGTGCAGTTTCCATGGATGGTTCTGAAGATGTTTCTTTGGAGCCAGATTTAGATGGTATTGGAAGAGCATTGATGTCTACTGCAGTGGAGATTCGAATGTTTAGAGATTCTCTGAATCTCAAGTAAGGGTATCTTGTCTTTATTGAAGTAGGAGACTAAGGTCGATGAGTTACCTCATTTCAGACATGATCTCATTTGTTTCCTTAAGAAGATAAGTGGTTGGTGTTTGGTTTGGAGCCGAGTTTCTTGAGAAGATGTCGATTCGTCTCAGGGATTTTTGGCAAAACTGAATGTTAGTTTTGTGTTTCAAGAAGTTTGTGGTTAAGGAAGATCTTGTGGCTTAGCAGTATCATTGAAGTGAAGTTTGGAAGTAGCAGCATGGATCTGTTTCTTCGATGATTCAGTAATCTTTGGAGTTCTACTATCAGCAGACCAGGCAGTAGTGAAGGCTTATCCATTTCTTTGGGAAGCTCAGCAGAGCTGGATATCTGTTGGAAGTGATCTGTCAGTTTCTGATAGGTAAGCCATTCTTGAAGATTGGTCTTGAATAGGAAAAGCTGTTTTAGTAGGTGAAGATAGTTCTTTAGAACAGAACTGAGTGGGATCACAAAAGTGACTTGCGATTAGTTTGGGAATCTTTGAGTATTCTTTGGTTTGAGATTGAGGCATCTCAAGTAGAGGTGAAAGCTATAAAAGTTGTCGGAGATTCTCTTGATGTTTTTGAGAAAATCAGAAGTTGACCCAAATCGGAGATTGAGTTTTCTTATCAACTTGCAATTCAGAAGTAATATTAATGGTTCAAGTATGTAGTGGGATGACTTTTGGAGCGAGAAGAATTTGGTGAGGCAGCTCAAGATTCTTTGAAGAAGGATTGATCATCTTATTCTAAGTTAAGATTCTGTTGAAGTGTTTTGACCAAGTGGAATGGTCACTAGGATTTTTATGAGTCGGATGAACTGTGTATGGGGAAAGGTTTTTCTTGTGTTCTTCGATAGCATTCTTATCTGCTCTGGATCAGAGTTGTTCAGCGGAAGCGAGTTGGGAATTATTCTGGTTTGGGAGCAACCGGATGTTGCAGTAAAGAAATTTCTACAGGAAATTCATGTATGAAGGAATTTTCTGGATTCGGAAGGCAAGGTTGTCAAGTGCAATTGTTTGGCCATTCTAGATAAGAAATACAGGTTTGAAGTCATTGATGCTTGTGGAATAGAGTTGTATTTTGGATTTCAGCAAATTATTTTTGAGAAAGTAATTTTGTTGAGTAGGATCTGGAGATTTGGTTTGAGTTGGTGCTGTTGTTTCTTGAAGCAATCAGCAAGGGTTAGGCTGATCAGGAATATTGAAGGTGACTCAGAGCGCCTGAAGAGTTGTGCAGTTAAGAACTGAGAAATTTTGGAATGTGCAGTTAGAGTTTGGATATTGTTTTAGTTTTATCCAATCAAAGGAGATATAAGAATGGGTAAAACTGGAGGGTTCGCCCTGGAAGTATTTTGAGTTTTTCTGTGTTCTTTGAAGATTTGATTTTGATCTACAGGATTGAATTGCCAGTTTGGATAGCTGGAATTCATTATATTTCACATATCTCTGAGGAATATGTGTATGATTCTTCGAGTGATAGAATCAGTAGTTAAGAAGGATTTGGTAATTGGGATGGTTTTGAGTTTAATCTGATATCTTGTTCAGATTTATAGAATCAGATGAGGGAGTTCTTGGTTTTAGTAGTATAGTTACTTAAGATTTGTAGAGCGAGTATTCCAGTATAGGTACCTGGAAACTCTAGATAATATTAGGAGATTCTATTCAGAATTTTGTCTGAATAGATAAATTTGTTTGTTTGAATTGGTTGAATTGGTTGCTATGATTGGTAGTGTATGATTGATTGTTTGATTGCTAATTTAAATTCTTTAGCTGGGTTATTAAATTATCTTTGCTTTTAAATTTCGGGGACGAAATTCTTTCAAGGGGGGAGGAATGTGACGACCCGGAATTTTGAGCAATAACAATTTAATAATCTTTGATAATAATTAAATTGATTTTATCATTTTATATTATAAATTGACAAGTTAAATTTATTTTAAAAGGGATGAAAATAACAATTTGTTAATATCTATTAATATTTTTCTTAACAATATGAATTGGCAAAAGTAATTCTTTTGAAGTTTATAATAATTTGATTTGGAAATATTTATTTTGGTAAATAAGAAGTTTTTAATGTAATAAAACTTTATATTCAAATTGTAATATATATATAAATGTATATATTGTGATTTGAATTTGTTTTAAAATTTAATTTGGAAATTAACAAAATTTAATGATTTCTCTATTTGAAATGTGTATATATATTTGAATAGGAAAATTATTAATTTGAATTTAATAAGTGTTTTCAAACTTGAATATATTTAGTTTTGAAATTTGAAATGATAATTTGATTTAATGTCTTTGAAATGATATTTAAGATTTAAATTAGAAGTTCATTTGTTTTAATAGTCTTTCATTTTTAATTTTTACATAAGATAAATTGTTTCAAAATTTTATAAAGTATTAAAAACAATTTCTCAAGTTTTATTATATAATACCATCACAATTTAATTCAAATGCATAAATAAAGTTATAATTGTTCACATGAATTCACTTTTATATATGTATTGAAATCCAAAGCTTATTCTTATAAAATAAATACATCTTATAATCATGTAAACATTTCATAAATATTTATATAAGCTTAAAATTTAGTTATTAAAGATAAAATAATATTTAAAAGAAAACATTAATAAAACAACAAAACACTTGTAAGAATATTAAGTTATGTAAGTAACATTTGTAAGAATATAAACCTTTAAAGGAACACATGTCATTCTCCTTAGTAATTAAGTTTCAAATTAAATTGTAAATGTAAAATAAAAGTTTTTCTTCAGCTAAAAATAATAATAATATTATCTTCATCTCAACCAAACTAAATAAAAGCAGAAAGAACAAAGATCTGAAAAGAAACAAATGCAGAAATCTGTAAATCCGGGTATTCAAAACAATATGAAAACTAGAACAATTCAAGTAATTCAAGAACCTGGAAGTAGATCAAACAGGAAATTCAGAAGAAAACATCAATATGCAAGCTGAAAATCAATCATCGCTTCAACATGCAAAAGGAAATTGAAGCCTGGAATTTGCAGCTTCTGTTTTCTAGAAAATTTTCAAGTGAGTAAATAAAGTTTTAAAAAACAGTTTAAATCTTAAATTTCATCTTGTTCTTGTTTATGAAATTCTTGATGAATTGACTGGATTCTTGGATTTTAACTGTTGCATGATTTAGTATGTGGTTTGAATCTCTGTGTTGTTCAAAAATATACTACTGTGTATAAAAACAGTTTCAAACTTTAGAATAAATTCAATAACTAACTTATGAATTCGAACTTGACTTAGAATTGTGAATTGAAGTTGTTTGTAATCAACTAACTTATCATCTAAAAATAATTTTAGGTTTTTAAATTGGATAATTAGCTTTAAAACTTTGAATTTACAGTAAAATGGAAAATGGGATCAAAAATTTATTAAAACAATTTTAAGTTTTGATTGCACAATTGAAATAGCAATTGAAACTCATGAATTTTAGTGTGATTGTTATAATTTTTAATGTGGGGATTTGTGAGTATTTTGGAATTTTCTATTTTGGGGTTCTCTGCCAAATTACGGCAAACTACGACGAAGTGGACATCGCCGTTGAACTTGAAGGAGGAAGGAGCTTCTGTGATCATGCAAAAATTGTTTCATGAATTTTTAATCGAGTAGGATGGCCGAGAATAGAGAAGTTAGGGTTTTATTACCTGTTTTTGGTCATTGTGTTCATCGTGGGTTCGTGGTGTCTGGGGATACCGGAGGCTGTCGCGAGTGGGGCTATGGGTTCGAGGTGACGTAGGGAAGTTACGGCGGCGGTGGCAAGGTTACTCGAGGCCGGAGGTTGCCGTGGAGGATTGGTTTGCAGGTGTTGTTTTTCGAACTGTGTTGCTCGTTTGGGTTCAAAGGGCTAAATTTTGAATCTCGTTATTATTCTAGTTTCTGTGTGTCAAGCTTGAACGTTGAGGTCGAAAATGACTTGTCGGAGCTGCGACGATGGTCGCTGGTGGAATGGTGAACGGTGCACGTTGCACGGTGCAGGGTGGTATCAGGAAGTACTGGGTTCTGGAACGTGAGGGAAGGAGACTGGAAGTAGGCTTGGCGTTTTCGTCGTTCTGGCTCGAAGCAGTGGGTAGGTGGGGGAAACTCGGGGTGTTTCCATGTTTTACTCGGGGTAGGCACGGGTTTTTAGCAGGGTTTACTCGAGTATTTAGGTTTTCAGGCTTTTGTACAGAAGTTAGATATGATTAATACAAAGAATATTTGTTTTTAGAAATAAAGTCTTTAAAACAAAGGTTGAACAAGTTTCAAATTAAAATTGTTTCAAAGTTATGTTTTAAAACAAGTTTATATATTTTAAAATATGGAGTTTTAAAATAAAATGAGTGGATTTTAAAATAAAGTTTGTATTTAAACTTTAATAAATAAATTTGGAAAGGTTTTTAAGATTTAAAAGTTCAAATCTTAAAATATGTTTAGATTATAATTGATTTCCAAATATTATATTTTAATGAAGTTTAATGATTTAGAATTTGATAATCAATTGTAATAAAGATTATCTTTAGTAAGTTTGAATTTGATTTATTTAAAGATAATTAAATTTGTAAAGATAATTGAGATAATTAAATCATTTTTAATTATCAAGTTTTATTGTTCATAAATCATTTAATTAAGATGATGCTTTCTAAATCAAGAACCATTATTATATAAGAAGTTAAGATTCATTTAATTAATTTTAAATGATTAAGTTAAATAGTTAATTAAGTAATTAACTTGTGATTAATTAAGATAACCATTTTGGATTAATCTAATATAATTACTTTGGAAGTAATTGAAGTAATTAAGTGGTTAATTACTAAAGGTAATAAAATAAAGGATAATTACTTTATTAAAAGTAATTAAGTAAATGTGATTAAGGAATAATCACTTTAGTTATTAATTAAAGAATTAATTAATAATTAGTTAAAGGTTTAAATTATTTGATTAATGATAATTAATAAAAGTATTAAGAGTAATTAATTAAAGTGATTAATTACTTGTTAAAGTAATTAATGAAGAAAGAATTTTAATCAATGAAGTAATCATTAATTAATGTAAATAATTAATTAATTGTTAATTAATAATTTAAGAATAATTAATTTATAATTTAGTTTTAATTACTAAATGTAATTAAAGTAATTAATCGAAGGTGAATAATTAAAAAGTAATTAATTAAGTATAATTAATTAAAAGTAATTAATCAGTGTGATTAATTAAAAAGTGATTTATCAGGTGTAATTAATTAAAGGATAATTAAGGAATAATTATCAGGAAAATTAAAGAATAATTAATCAAGGTTGATTAATTTTAGAAGGTAATTAAGTGGTAATTACTTAGTATAATTTGGAAGTAATTAATCAGGATGATTAATTAATATGGTAATTAAGTAATAATTAATCAGAGAAGATTAATTGAAATGGATAATTAAGTAATGTTAGTTAATTAAATAATTTGTATTTAATTAATGAATAGTAAAATGGATTGAAAGATAATCCAAGGGTAAGTAAGGATTAATTTAATTTAAGAATTAATTAAATTAATCAAGTTTGAATCAAACTTGTTTATGAATGATAATTGATTGGATGATATATATCATTGGATGAGTTAATGATATCGGTTGTTGACATTTATTGATATGTAATGATGTGAATATGTTATATCTGATTATGATATATATGCTGCTTTGTGATATGTATAGTTGCATGTGATGCTTATCTATCTGTGTTGTGAATACTCCCATTTATGTAAGTGATATTTTCTGAAATATCTATTGTTTAAATCCCTTAAGTACAACTTGGACATTAAAATGGTGTTTGGTTTCGGTGAGACCGGGATCGGGTTTCCATATTTGGATATCCGAAAACCACATCGATTCCAATTAAACGAATGTCGTTATTCCAAGTGGAGCAAGTGAAGACTCGAGGTGTAAGGGCTATACGTCAGTATAACTCTGTGGGTGATTCCGTAATGAGTTTGACGGAATAGTGCTTATAGATTCGAGATGGTGATTCAGTGTGCAAGGGCTATGGTCGTTGACTCTGAGGGTGATTCCAAAATGAGTGCAACGAGATAGTGCCATCGGTTTCGTTCGAACCCGGAACGAACTTGTATGGATTGAATGCTTTCAGCACATCGTCGGGCGGGCGATGAGCATTCTAAGGTAATTGGTCCTATAAAGGTAATCGCAGCCTCAAGCCTCATCAACCGGGAATGGCTAAAACAGAGGAGGTGCAGTAAGGCTTCGTGGGTCGCTCCCACTGGAGAGCGAGATACATTCCTGTCTAGAAGTCCCTTTATATTTCGGCTGTGTGGGCAGTTGGAACTGCAGCCAACTGCGGGGTGGTCTTGTTCGGGACTATTCAGTAAGGAATGGTTCCGGCCTTGTATTGCAGGGGATGAAGGGAGTAATCCTCGGTACGGTGATCTAGGCCACGTACTGTGACGGGCGGTACCCCAGTAGCCCTGCCATTGTATGGAATCCATAATCCAATAAGTGACTGTACGGTTTTGATTGTGCCCAACTATGTTGGAACGTGAGATGTAAGCATTCCAGCTATTTCTGTATTTTATTTTAAAACCCTAGACACTATTATAATATCACTGGATTTCCTATCAATGTTTTGGTTAGCGTAAGGTAAAAACTTTTCCATGTTTATGTGTGGGAAGTCTTACGTGATACCTTTTGTTTTCAAAAGTTTTCTAAAGTTAAACCGTTTACTCACACCAGACCCCTGTCTGACCCGAGTGTTTATTTTCTGTTTTATTAAACTCTTGGGTACTCATATTATATATGAGTAGTCAAGTGATTCAGGTTATCTCTTGATGAAATCTGGAGGATCTATGGAGCCGGAGGCTTCAGCGTGTAGATATATATAGTTAGAGTTTCCGCTGTGTGTTATTCTGTATGATGTCTTGTATTGTATTAGACAGAAATGTTATAACTGTCTAAATTGAGATGTTTAGTTGTGTACTCTGATGTATATGATACTATGATATGTTCTATATTATATTTAAATCGTTCCGCTGTGAGATTCTGATGTGTTGTTTTCTCTTTCTTCTCTTTCTTTTCTTCTTCTATCCCTTTCTTTCTAAATTAGTGATGCGATTTTCCGGGAGTGGAAAGTCGGGTCACTACATTTATCCTATAGCGGTTCTTTAAAAATAAATCAAAATGCTAAAAAAATTCTTCTTTTTTTTTTTTGAGTTTTTGGAAGAAAAATGAAAAATTAATCCTAAAAAATCAAGAAGAAGACGAGTCTCCCCGCACACTTGATTTTGACTGTGTCCCCACAGTCAACCCAAGTAAAAGGAACGTTTATTATTATTTACATGAAAATGAAATGTATTTGCACGACATCAGAAAGTATATTGCCAAAAAGTAAATGAAACGGTCTTCCAAAGACCGATTCATTTGTCTCGTCAAGTATACGAGACACAGCTTAAGCTCAAAAAACCGAACCATAAAAGATTTTGAAGTCGAATGTGGATTTGGAAAAACGAATGTCGTTTTATTAAAAATCTTACAAGTTGTTTTATTCTCGATGATTTTTGGGGTAGATATAATGATTGATTGAAATTCACGTTTCTTTCACCAAATTGAAATTCAAATTTATCATTGAAAACTTCCTTCAAACTATTGATTTTAAAGTCAAAATGGTAATCGAAATCTTCCCCATCAGAATTTAATGAATCATTTTTGAAATGTCCATAAAACCTGCGTTCGTTAAATTCATCTTCCATCGTTGGATTATCAACAACTTCTTCGCATGTATCCATTTCAAAATCCAAAGTTGTTTCAAATTTTCAGAATCGCGAAAAGAAAGATCGAATTTTAAATTTGGTTCACATCCTCAAAAGAATTGAAATCCAACTCAATTACCATGTTTTCAACAACTTCGTTGAGATTTTCGTTTTCAATTTCGAAAGTTATTATTTGAAAATCATCGATTTGGGTAAAAGGTGGATTATCACTTGACTTGTCACACGTTAGAATTTGAGTACGTTTATCACGTTGATTCAAATATGTTTTGAACACCAAATCTATGCGATCATTGTACATTTCATTCATTTGTTCAACAAAGTCAAATTTGTGATTATTAACTTGAAAATTTTCGATTTGGATTTGTTCAGAATAAGAATCGTCAATTTCGATAAACGGTAGATTATTATTTGATTCTTTACAAGTTGAGATTTGATTATGATTTTCACGACAAGTTTTATATTTTTCAAGTAATAAATCCCCGTAATCTTTTTCCATTTGGTCAACAAAATCAAATTCATGATTTTTAATTTGAACATTTTCATTTTGAATTTGTTGATAACCAAAGTTTTCAATCGTACCATTATTAAAACTATTCCCATTGCCAAAATTATTTGAAAATTGGTTCACATTTTTGTTTTCATTTTGAAATTCATTTTGAAGCTCGAAATCGTATTGGCATGGGTTATACTCGAAATCATTTGAATTTTGAAGTGAATTCAAATTTTGATTATTTTGAAAACTTTGATTCGAGTTATTGCACAAATATAAATTACATAACTCATTTATCATTTGATTTTGTTGTGTAGAGATTTCAAGTAAAGATGAAATGCTATTTTCAAGAGTCAAGGGTTGGTCATTGTTTTGAAAATTTTGTTGTTCGAAATTCGAATTATTTAAATAATAGTTGTTGTTAAAATATTCATATGAATTTAGAGTGAAATCATATGGATTATATTGATTTTCACAACTATTGTAAAATCCAAGTGTATATGGAAATTCATATATTTTCAAGAATGTTTTTGGTTTTTTTTATAGAGGAAAAATATTTACAAATAAAATTTATTTTTCAAAAGGGAAATTGATTTTTGTTTTGTTTTTGATTTTTTTATTTTTTTTGGTTTTTGAAAAGATTTTATATATTATTATTTATTTTTTTGAATTTTGGTTTTTCTAATTTTTTTTGTTTTTTAAATTTCAAACAAAAGGATTTAAAAATTTCAAAGGAAAATGAATATTTACAATTTTTTTTCTTTTTTAGTTTTGAATTTTGATTTTTTTTAAATATGCATGAACTAATGCAACTAAATGAATGCAAGGGTTAATTACAAATGATTTATCTTAAGTTAACTCAAAATTGTATACTCACACATTGTCTTCGATAAACAAGATAGTTCTCAGCCAGGTAACGGACATGATTTATCGGTGCACAACGAATCACCTTAGCAATGCAGCCAAAGGTTTAAGTACCTTCAGAGAAACAACCACTATAATATTTACGAATAACCGTAATATTTATAAATGGTTATTGCTTTGCCGTAGGATAGACACCAAGAAATTAAATTGTTCAAAGAAGACAAACTGTCAATATATAATTAAGTGTTAATGATATCTAACCGTTATTACTAAACAAAATTCTAGAATGAAATGCAAAACAGAAATTAAATGTTAATTAACAATGCAACTACGAATGAATTTTTGTTTTTGATTTTTTTTTAAATGCAAGCAACCAATAATGCAAAACAAATAAAAACAATAGATATATACAATCAAGGCAAATAAAAAGAAAATTATAAATAAGCAAACAGTTCTTTTTGACAAACCCAGCAATTTTCAGCAAGCTACTCTCCTTCTTGCGATTTTCTTCTTTGGCAACCTGTATAACCCAAACCCAAAGCCAGCTATCCTCTTTAATCCAAACAAGCAAAATAAAGGCGTATTTCTCAATTCAAACACGAAAAAGAAAAATTGGTGTCGAATTTGCGATTCAAGCTTGAGTATCGAAGGCGAAGGCAGGTTTTGGAGTTGGTAGCGGTTCGATTGAATGGATGGGCGAGTTGTTGGTCGCGATCGATTTCAGTGGTGGTGAAGGGCAACAGGGTCGGGAAGAAGTGGTCGCGAGCTATGAGTTAAATTGCTGGCGATTGTTTCGATTTTGGTGGTCACGAGTTGAGGATTGAGGAAGGTGCAGTGGAATTAGGCGAGGTGGTTGCCGTATCGTTGTGGTTGCGAGTTCGCGAGTTTGGGTGTTCGAAGAAGACGGCGATGTGATTCTTGTGTTCAGGTTGGAGGTTCAAGTAGTGGTGGTTCGGGAGTTGGATTATTCGTTCACTGGTGATTGTTTGAAGGTTGTTGCAAGCTGTTTTGAGTGATAGGTAGTGTGCGATTAGTGCTGTTTGTGTTTCAGGTTGAACTCGCTGAAGATGGATAAGGGTAGTTCGGGTTTGCTGTGATGGAGTTGCATGGAGATGAACCAAGTTTGGGCAGTTGCACATTGATAGTGTGAGGCAGAAGTGTAGGTGAGTATTATTTGGTAGTGAAAGGTTGCGATTGGCTGAGGTTTGGGGATAGGTGATTGAATTAGGAAGTGATGATGAGCTTCTGGTGGTGAAGGCGATGGATTTGAGAATTGCAGTGGAGGGCTGTATGAAGGAGACGATGGTTTTTAGGAGTTTGAGGTGTTTGTATTGTGGGTTGTTAGGGCAATGAAGTTTAATGGCAGAAGTGTGATGGTCTTCAGGGAAGGGGATGATGTTTTATAGTAGTGGAGTATGTAAATGATGTGGAGTTAGAAATTATGGTAAACAGTGAGAATGATGGCCGTGATGAAGGGAGCTGTGGGAATGTTGGCCTAGCAGTGATGATGTACTAAAGGCAGAGCAGCTTTTGTATGATTGATGGTGGGGTGTAGGTTGTCACTGGGTAGGAGGAGTAGTGATGTTGGATGGTTGTAGAAAGTGAAGACTTGGGTTGAAGTGAACTGTATAGGGCAGACAGGCACTGTATAGTTAGGGGTGGTGATGTGTGAGATGTAAGGAAGTTGGTGAATGGTGAAGGAAACTGTGAAACTGTAGTGAATGGAGGTTATAAAGAGGATGATGGTTGGAAGTTGTATATTTATGGTGTAGTATGGTTTGGCACTGCTGATGCTCTGGTTGCAAGGCTTATTGCTGTGATTTAGTGGAATGAGTTGTAGTAGAGGAGATAAAGGCAATGTGTGTTCAGGTTGGAGATGAATGTATGTTCAATTTGGAGTCTGTATCACTGTGCAGAGAATAGTAAACAGAGAGGCGAATGCACAGTGCAATGTAAAGATGAAAAAAGAAAAAGGAATGAAAGAAAGAAAAAAGAATGTGAATGTAAAAATATGTAAATACAAGTGTATTTGAAAATTAAATAAAATATTTTTTTTCAAGTTGTTTATTTTAAAATATGAAATGCAAATGCTAAATAAATAAGAAAAACTAGCACACAAACACAATGCATATAAAAATCAAACAAACACTTTTTTTTAATGCAAACACACACACACACACAATCAAAATCACACAAAAATCAAGAGAAAATAATTCGAAGAATAAAAAATAAAATCAAAGCAAATTCCCCGGCAACGGCGCCAAAAACTTGTTAAACGACGGAAATTATATCGAATTAGAAAACCGTCAAAAAATTTATAATAAAATTTACCGCAAGCGCACGGCATATTATCGTAGTACGTGGCGAATATGGGTCGATCCGCAGGTAATTGATGATTTTAAAAATCTATTCAATCAAATTATACCAAAGTCGAGAGAAATTTAAGCTTGAGAATTAAAATTTTTTTAGCTAACTAATTAAAAGATAAGAGATGCAAATATAAGAGTTAAATGACAATTTAGAGAATAAATCCACTCTCTAGATCATGTAGTTCAACATATATGAAACCAAGATCTCTCTTTTATGGTCATTAGTGCTTTAATTGTTGTGTTTATCATAAGTATGACATATTTGTGCTATTGATTAGCCAACATAAGCCATCAAACTATAACACATCCCTTAAAGCACTTACTAACTCTCATGAAACTTGACAAAGAAAATGAAAATGAAATCTATTTTAAGTATGGTTTATTAACTATTGATTAGAAATATAGACCATCAAATTTGAATTTCAAATCACTTTCTTATGCCATAATCATATTTTGATGAAGAGGCATTTGTGTTAGTGATTGTTTAAGCATAGCCTATTTGATGTCAATAATATAGGCTATCAAATTCAAAGCAAAAACAACAATTAAACCATTTCTATCATCATCATTAAGCACAAAAAGAGAGCATGAATCAACAAATAGTTGAAGCTACATAATTAGAGAGCTTCATTAACCTCTAAATCAAAGGGGTTTAGCCTCTCATATTTGTGATTAAAACAACAAATGTAGCTTTCAACATGAGAGAAAAAGAAAAGGAAAAAGAAAACAAGATAAAGAAAAACTATTCTACTTGCATGAAAAATAAATCTACACTACAACATGAAAGTAAATAAGCATGAAAAATAAAAGAACATGTATTGAAGTTGCATAAAAAAAGAAATTACATAAAGATAAATGGCTAAGTAGCCATGAAAAGGAAGAGAAACTTTTCTTTTATTTTGAGCCTAAACTAATGAAGAGGAAGAGAAACTAAGTAAGAGGGAGGAGGTTACATGAACATAATGGGTTATTTATACAAGCATGAAACCCTAGTCCATAATTTGAGGAATGCCCAAAATACCCTTGAGGAAGTGTGGCCACCAAGTAATCATTAACATGTGATAATCCCCCACTTAAATGTGCACGAAGCTTTAATGGCCTTTAGCATGTGCATTAGCTCCTAATTGAAATCAAGGTAAGTGGGTAGGTGGGGTCCTCCATGTTCATGAGTTTGAATTATTTTCATCTTCATTCCTTTATATTCATGTTGTGCATGCATGTGTCTTCATGAAACCACTCATATTTGAGATCAAATTCCTACATAAATATACATAAATTTTCAATTAATTTTTCTCAAAGAAATATATGCACACAAATGACCATTTTGTCCCTATATGAAGATTGATATATGACAGTTTGGAATTAATATGGATTTTGGTTAAAACATGTTAAAATACCCAATATGATCATTTATTTAATTTAAATAGATTAAATATGGTGGTAAAAATATGCACATTTGCGTGCACATAATTAACAAGGAATTTTAATTAAATAAGTGAAGTTTTAATCAATAAGAAGTTTAATTAATAAAAAAAGAGTTTAAATTAAAGAATGAAACTTTAATTAAATGAAAAAAATTATTAGATGAAGAAGTTTTACTAATTATAGAGGTTTTAATTAACAAAGGGATTAATTAAATAAAAAGGAGATTAAAAGTCATTCATGCGACTTGATCGTGATTTGTGTGTGTTAGCGAGCTTTATGTGATTACTTGTATATGGAAAATATTTAGTCGTGTACTTAGCACTAAAAGCCGATGAAGTAGACTTAATTCTATCTATGAAAGTTAAGAATGTTGATTCGAGTAGGGTATAGAAGCAATAATGCTCTAATCTACCGAGCTTCATTTTTCACCGAGGCATAGTAGAAGTTGAAAATGTTAGAAATGTGATAAGTATAAGAGACTTAGTTTTCATATGCGATCGTTTCATTGTTGTTTAATATGAAAAAATTAACTTAAGAAGTATCAAAAAGCTTCATGACTTTATACACTTTGAGAACCCCCGTGGAGGAGCGTTCATATGAAATGTCTATAGTTTTCTCTTACTTTTTAAAGAACCGGAATTGAGTTAACTGAAAATTCGTTAGTTTAGTCTTGAAGGATCGGGATCGGCAAGTGTTCTACTTATCGAAAACCACTTTAAGACTAAGATACACGTTCTATCTCTTGAAAGTGGATTTATTCGAGATACTAGAATCAATTTGGGGAATCGTGATCTGTTCGAGTGATTATGGTTCATGTGTTGAGATGTATACTATGACTTTGCCATCGGTATATGACTAAAGACAGAGTACGATGCAAAATCCTAGGTTTAGCTAACCCAATAGGGTACATAAACTCTATTATCTAAAGTGTGCTTATCGATTTGTTGCACGTGGGGAGTTGTTGATACTTGGTTCATGTGTTAGGGTATGAGCTAGTTTTGTTTACCATATGGTATACTTTCTCTAGAGACATACGATGCTCGGAAGGTGTTTTCTAATCTTGGTCATGGAGATCCACTTTAATTTTTAAGTTGGTTGCGTCTCCATGGAAAATTCATACACGAACGCACCTTAGCGGTTTTGTTTATATGCCTATAAATATTATCGTGGTGCGATTAATGTAACCATCAACAACTATTGTAACAACCCGCATATTTAACGATTATATATTTAAATGTTTTATTTAAATATAGCGTCGTTAGTCGGATTTAGGTCCGAAAAGTTACTTTTTGCAAATGGCCGAATTGGAACTCGAAACCATTTCCATTGATTCTAAAATGGCATTTGCGATTTTTTTGAGTATAAGCTTTGATATGTTTGGAGTAAGTTGAATTTTGCAACTTTTTCTATTGGGTTTTGGGTTTGGGTTCAGCTCATTTGCTAGTTTAATACCCTAACTCGGTCCCTCTCTTCCCCACTCCCTCATTTCATTCCTTTAACTTAAGAAAACTGAAAATGGTCAAGTAAATTGGAAATAGAAATTCCAAGCCCTAGTTTACCTTGCAAACTTGATTTCTTGCTCCAAATTCGAAGAGAAGCTATTGGTAAGCCTCCTCTTCATCTTCTCTATCTCTTTCTCTCTTCAATTTCAGAAAATTCCTAAACCTAAACTTAGGAAATACTTGTTTTATTCTTAGATTGAAGCTAGTAGAGTTGAAGTGGAGAGTGGTTGGTTGTTTTCTTTGCTATTGAGCTTCTCTATTCTTTGTTTTGTGATAAAAGGTGAGTTTTGAACTCACATCTACTTCTTTTGATATCATTGATGTTAGATATGAATTCCTAACACTTGTTCATTTCCATTTGCTTTCGATTTGGGTTGACTCGGTGAAATTGCCAAATATTGATTTTTGAAGCCAAATCTATGTAAAACCTTATATGGTTGAGGTTTATGTTGTTCGGAGTGTTTGGGTGTGTCGTTAAGGTTGGGTAGTCGTTTGATGTAAGCCCATAATCAATACGCATCCGATTGCTTTCGATTTGTTTGGCCATAGATGGCCTAGGTTCAGGAAATGCCTGACCATCATGTTTTAGACGTCTGAAACCCTATTTTCAGACGTCTGAATATTATTCTAGGGAAGATTCTCATTCCCAGATTCAGACGTCTGAATTTATATTCCAGACGTCTGAAAGTGCTTAATTTCGACCAGAAAGGAAATAGGCCAAATATTGCCTATTTCAGACGTCTGAAAGTTTGGATTCAGACGTCTAAATTCTGTTCTGGAAAACAAATTAAATTCCAGATTCAGACGTCTGAATTCCTTCTTTCAGACGTCTGAATATGCTGTCTTTTTAAAATTTTCCTTGTTCGTTTAGTTTTCCAAATTTGATCGATGCATATTGATTCCAATTAGTTGTTTATGCATATTTGACCTTGATGATTCCTTTTTGAATTCATTCACGGGTTTTTATAAATGATTTTTTCAAATCGTATTAAAAATTCGCTTCTCCGATTTATAAATTCTATTTAAAATACACGCACAATTTCGCACTTTGAGCGAAGTGAAAGGGTGATTAAATGGTTGGGCAAAACACGGACCATGAATCTGTGCGTTTATCCTTCCGATTAATCCCCGACCTATTCAATTGATCGTTTTGACCTTCGGGTTTGGTTTACCGATGATATGAGGTGAACTTTGTACTGCTTTGAGTGTGAAATTAACTAACGGATTGTAAACCGTTTAGTGCGAACGAGTGGTTATGGGACTCACGTTACCACTTTTCGGATTCCTTTTTGAGAGTTATGACACATTCCGCCAGTTAGTGGTGTCCAGTACTGGGTCTCCGACCTTCACCACTACGGTTTGTTGCCTTTGGGATAGTGTCTTCGGACTGTCTCCTTCAGGTTTGTTACCTTCGGGTATGTGCCTTCGGGTTTGTGCCTTCGGGTTTGTTGCCCTATAGTATCGCTTTCAATGTTGGTCATTATGAGCCGCATGGGTGATATTGGGTTTGGAGTCTTCGGGCTCATGGATCCTTGTTTATACAGTACTGAGCTCGAGCAATTTTCTGATATTTCATTCATATGTATATTCCCTAGGTATCGCCCTTCGGTGTTGGTCAATTTGAGCCGCATGATATGTAGAGATTACCTTGTGGAACTTGTGTACCTTCATTGGTATTTGTTCTTTGCCTTTATAGCTTGTTTTGGGATATTCCTATCCTTTGTTTCTATGAGTTGCCGATGATATGAGGCTTGTTATCATATGATTCATCTTTTGTTAGATGATTGTGTTATCTCCTTTAGAGATATTTGCTATACTTTGAAACCTTGCAGGTTTATTGTTGTTCAGTTTATCTAACTGATTTGTTTAGCTAGACTGACCCGTGTATTTTATACTCGGGTCAGACCGAGATGTTTCAGGTTAGGTGCTTTTGGACTTAGCCTATTTTGCTTCCGCATGGACTATTCAGCTTGTTCCTTTTTGTTAAAGCTTTTTGTGCAGTCCTTTTATTGTAACTCTGATATATGTATTCTTTTGGTTCATCTGTATATTGTGGTTTGCTATACCACTTGACATGTATTATTTTGTATACTCTGTTATGTATCAGTATATGTGTATATGATGATCTACTGTTCTGTGATGTGTATTTCATTTGAGTTGTTATATTCTGTTCTGATAGATCCTCCAACCACCTATGGTTTTGTTTTAAGTATTCATTGGATATGTCAATCTTCTTTGTATGTCTATTGTCGACATATTCAATAGATAGTTAGAGCAAGGCTATAGATGGTCGCTCCCAACCTGCCTTATTCTCCGTGTTAGTTGACGGCATTACCCTATAGTGTCCTTGGCTAGCGTGGGTATAGAGGTGGGGCATCACAACTATATTCTGATTTATATTCTTTAGCCTAGACATTACCTATTATATCGCAATATGTACTTATCAAATGGCCTTTTTTTGAGGGGATTACCATTATGGAATTCAATGTGGTCTCAAAAGTAATATTATATGCTGATCGCATATTTTTTAAGTTTCTTGCACCAAACTTATGTCTGAATCATGGTTTTATATTTTACTTATTTTCATGGGTGCTCTTTCGAGTAGTATGAGAAAGGCAGGTTTTCGTTGATATTCATTGAGCTCTTAGGGAGGAGATAAATGTTTACCTACAATAGAATTTTTATTTCTAATGCACAACTTTGAGTGTGTATATCCGAAATTGTAAGGACGTTGTTATATGTAATATCTCGATTTTTTCAACCATTCGCATCCACACATGTCGAACTTGAGTTGCTCAAAATACCAAATTGTTAATTTATATTTGGCAAAACTCAGCATAAACAGTAAATAAATAAATCACAGAATCACAGACGTAGAGTAATATAACAATAAGTAGCGGAAAAGAAGAATAGTAGTTCCTGATGTTACTATATATATATAACAGAGTTGAACAAGATACAACAGAAGTCTAATATACATAGAAGTCTCCACACAATAGTCAAAAACAAGATCATAGTATATCACAGGAGTCAACTGAACAACTGCAAGCTGAATAGAGAGATGGATCTCCAAGCGAAGCTCAAACTCCAAAGGTGAGTTTCGAAAGCTCTGACACTCAGTCTGACCCGAGCGTAAAGCAAAACACAAAACACTCGAGTTAGCATTAACATTCTTATATCAATAAATCCAATTCAAGTGAAATAACAACTGAAATACAAGTAACTTAAAGGATGTTTGAGATAACCATCCTCTAAGGATCCGTTAAACTATCTACTATGTAGTAATATACACAATTATAATAATGTCTATAGTAAAGTAAACTATTAAAATAGCGTTAAGGCGTTACCAATTTCTCCCTTAACACATTTTATAGTGTCAATAGTCTATACAGTACCGTAACACCTCCTGATCGGGAGGCTAACAGAGGATACTTCATAGGTACAACACAAAACAAACTCATGGTGGTCTTGATAGGGTAGGTGACATGACACAACTAGGAAATGCTAGGGTAGATATATCAATTACGCATCCGCGCTGGTGGTAATGCATAGCCGCAACTACCGTCCACCTCGAGCCACACTCCCAAAATCAAAAGTGCGCACCAAATCAATCACAAAGTAATAGAATGGAAATCGAAGAAGTGTGTCCGACTGAGGAGCTACCTCACTTGGCCCGTCAATCGCTTCTGTTTTAGCCACCTTATGCCAACTCACGAGAGTCGGGTCCATGTATATACCTCAATAGAACGTCGCCATCGTCCTACTTCATTCTGGAATCTCCACCACGTACACGGTTGTTAAAGTGGTTTTCGGCATTGGCAGAGAGTATGACAATATCCGATCCCGGTCTCTTTAACAACCAAACGTTATTATGACACCGCAGTTATTTTAAAATAGTTTATACTTCAAAACCAAAATATCATTTCCATTTCAAAACCATATCAGTACAATATCATGTCCATTTCAAAATCAAATATGATATCATTTCCATTTCAAATATATCCATTTCCAAAAATCATAGCACTTCAGAGTTATAACCCTTTCGAAACTATAAAGCTTCTAAAACCATAACTCTTTAGAAATCATAACTTAGAAATCGTAATACTTTGGAAATCATAACACATTGGAAATCATAATTTCGAAATCATAATACTTTGGAATTCATATCACTTTGGAAATCTTAATTAGAAATCATAATACTTTAGAAATCATAACACTTTGGAAATCATAATTTAGAAATCATAAACTTTGGAAAACCACAACACTTCCCACTTAACTTGTTTAGATATTAAAATAGTGTATAAAATAAAATAGTTTACATATAGTAGTTATAGGTTAAAATAATTTAAAATAAAATAGTTAGTATATTAAAATAGTTTATATTAAAATTAGTTTATATTAAAAATGATTTATATTAAAATAGTTTACGTTAAAATAATTTATATTAAAATAATTTATATTAAAATATATAAATTGTTTTAAATATAATTTTAAAATTACTTTATATAATAAAATAGTTTCTCAAATTTCATAAATCAATTCAAATCAACTCGATTCCAAAATTCAAGTTTAATTCAATCTCAATTCATCAATTTCAATTCAATTCAATTTCTAAATATACCATTTCAAATTATATCAAATTTCAAATACAGATTTGAACCACAAAATAAACCATTTCAATTTCAATATATTTCAAAGCTTTAAATACTCAACATTTCAAAACTAAATTTGACAATTTCATATATGTATCTAATTCACTTTATTATTATTTATTTTGAAATATTTACTTAATCATTCAAATAATATTTAAATAAAACTTCAAATTTCAAATTTAAATAGAACTAAATATACCATCTCAATTTATGTAAATTTGAAATATTCATTTAAATCAATTTTAATCAAATCAAGTTATTAAATCATATCTTTAAAATCCCAAATTTAATAAATTTCAAATCAAATTTATTTGAGTATAATTTTTAAATAAATTCAATTTCAAACCAATTTCTATTTCTCTTACCAACCTGAATTTTATTAAGATCGTTATAAACTATATATTTGAAAATATAAATTTTAAATAAATACTTGAACATATTATATATTAATTAAATCAATTTTATTAAATCAACCTTAATAAATCAAATCTTATTATTAAACCTATTTTATATATATTTTAAAATAGTAAATTATAAGTAAAATCTTAAATTTATAGTTCCAAAACTAACTTATGATTTTAAAATTTCAAAACATAAAATTGTATAGTCAAATTTTAAACTTTTATAAAAATAACACACACACATATATCTTAAAATCAATATTTATTAAAACCAAAATATTCATTTCAAAGCCTTGGAAATCATTTTAATATATATATATATATATATATATATATATATATTGACCCACGGTGTTTGTATATAATTTTCTATCCTATGGTCAAGTGATATGGATATTTATCATTTCAATCCGCGATTTAAATTTATATGGGTATATCTCATTTCGAACCGTAATCCCAAATCCAATTCAATGAAAATCGCTTGGATTTATCATTTTAACCCATAACGATTTCTCTTATGCTACAAATCGTTCGGGTATGTATCATTTCAACCCATAGTGAATTCTATACTTACAGGGAACTTGCAGAGTGAGAACATATATGATAATAATATAACATGCATATATCATCAATATAAATAATAGATAATGGTGTTAAGGTATCATAGGTGAACAGATACAAATTATAGCATATATATAGCAATGTAAATAACTAACAGCAGCATATTTCAATTGTCGTTTCAATTGAAATCAAATTTAATAAATATAAGAACGTTAATCGCGAGTGATTGCTCACCTTTCGAGGCTAGAGAATACAGAAGATGACACAGATACTCACATTGATACGGACACTAAAATTGAATTACGAATCCAAGAAAAATTGGCGCGAATTCAACGATCAAAGCTGATAATAGGAACTGATGGAAAACATCAGAACGGAATCGACGAAGATAATTGGTATCCATGAACTTGTTTATAACGACATATAATTATAAGTGAAATCATATTTTAAATTTCAAACACATATTAAATACACATGCACACACACACACACATACACACACAGTCTGGAAAATCAAAATATTACAGACTATGTACATATGTATTTTTAAAATAACAAGAAATCAGGGTATTACAGGGATCTTTACCCTACTATAACTAGTTTAAATGTATTATATGACCTTTAATATGTGCGTGTGTATATATACTAATATATATCTAAACTTACATAAATAAATATATATATATACACACACACACATATAAGAGCTGCAAATGTTATATGCCGTAAACAAAGATCTGAGTATAAAACCAAACAGTATGCATAAACTAATATGTGCAATCATGTATAAATATCATATTAAAATTTTACCAGACACGCAACATTTCTAAATCCCATATATATACTTTACAAACAATATTATATTTTACTCGATGCCTATTATAAAATCAATATTAAATTTTAAAATGTATTATACATATCTTAAAATATATGAAACATATGTAGACTGGTATATATAATATACATATAGTGTACTTGCATTAACTTATATATATAACAACTTTGTATATATACAAGCAAACTCTTATACATCTCACATAAACAACTATCTATATATAGCTTATACTAATATAACTGTAGTTATATGAAAATATAGCTTATACTACATTTCAAATAATGGATCTACGTAAAATAATATATATATATATATATATATAACACATATATATAGTACTTATAAAAACATACCCTGAAAGAAAGCTATGCAAGCTCGGCTTAGAATGGAGCCTCGGGTTCACGCTGCGGGAAGGCAGCAGGCAATGATGGCTCTCGGGTTACGGTGGAGGTTGCTGTGAGATGCGGGTTTGATGGTGGGAAGAAAAAGAGGGAGGGGAAAGGCTAGGTGATGAATGACCGAGCATGGATAAGAGGAAGAGCGGCAAAGATTGGTAGCCGAACAATATATAAGGAAGAAAGTAGAAAATGTAAAGAGGAAGAAGGAACTTTTTTAACTTACCGTGAAATTTTTGTGCAGAAGAAGAAATGTGAGAAATGAAAAAAATGAAGTGAGGAAGAAATGGGAAGAGAAGAATGAAAAGAGCGGTCAGGTAAAAAATATATATGCACGAGAATGAAAAACCAAAAGTTAGGCAAAATAAAAATGAAATGCAAGAAGAAATAAAGGAAATGGGAAGTCAGGTAAAATTTGAATGAACGGGCAAAATTGAACGTGTATTCCTCGACCGATGCCTCTTCATTTTCTAACATCTTTTCGAGTGAACTATTAGAATTTCAAGCCCATTTGTCTACCCATAAATAAACAAGCCAAAATAAAAATAATTTTAACCCCAAAATCAAAAATAAAAATATGAAAATATAATACGAAAAATAATTGCGTGAAATAGGCTGAAAAATTACAGTTATCAGTGGTACGATTATTCGATAAAAAATCGATATCGGTACCGAAATGCTGCTAATTTGGAAAAAATAAGATAAACGGAGCAATAACAGTCCAAATTTTGAGAAACGAAAGATGACATCTTACTCAGAAGATAATTTACAAATTTATTGTATAAAAATATACAGGTTTGGAAAACATTTTATTATCATCAAATATTAATTGATTTGAATTGAAATAAAATTACGCTTGAAAATAAACTTCCACATTATTAATTGAAAATTTACCATTTACTATGTTTAAATAGACGCATTCCAAATATTAAATTTTTATTTCCAAATTTTATTATTTAAAATTTCACAAAAATTCAATTAAATATATTATTAAAACCATCAAAATTTACGGGTCGTTACACTCTCCCCCACTCAGAACTTTTCGTCCTCGAAAAGAACGAGGTAAGAAAATAGAAACAACCAGAAAGAAAAATAGGTTGAAAAAAAAAAAACAACCAATTTAAAACCATATAAAATTTTAATTTAAATCGATTAATATTCAATAATTGATTTAATCCATTTGATTTCACTTAAGTTAAAGCAATCTTAACTATTTCTAAATTCATTATCTTATTTTCCAATTATCTTAAATTAACAATTTCTAAAACCATAAATTTGAATAGTCATTTATTATAATCAAATTTTTTTCAACAAATTTAATTTGTCATTAGTCCAAATTATTATTAAATTTATTCCACTTAATATATCTTATCATATATATTAAGTATATTTACACTTATTATAATGACTCAAATTTATTTATAAATTCCTTTAACATCATTTTACATTGTAAATTATTCAATTACATATTTAACTTCTGGATGATTAAGGTAAGTTATGTTGGAATGCAATTGAGTATTATACAAGTAAAGTTTTCCCAATTCAACTATTTCAAGTTTAAATATTTATTCAAAATTTTTGGCTTCATTTTATAATTGAAATCACCTTTAACATAAAATTTAAGAATTAAATTTTCGATTCACTTCAAACCATTTAGAGATAAATATAAACACACACACACACACACACACACTATATATATATCAAATCAAATTTATAAATATATACCTATATATATTATAAATCAAGTCATCTTTAAGAAATTCAAAGCAAATTTATTTTCCAAAACAAAAGTGTAGCAAAGCTACAGAGTGATCTCTCCACTCCGAGACTCAAAAATGAATGTCGACGATGCGGCCGCCATCACCGAAATTATTTTCCAGCGATAAAAGAGGAGAGCACTGATTTAAACGTTTAAAAATTCTTTGGAAACGGTTTCTATTTGAAAATACTTTCAATAATATATATTTAAAAAAAATTAAAACCAAAGTTTGGAGTTATCGAATATTAAATTCTCAAAATCTAAATTTTAAATTCAATTAAATTTCCAAAACAATTTCTAAACCATGTTTTTATAGTTCCATTTCTTTATATCATGTGACAATAGTCAGTGATTTACAAAGCAATAAATGAAAATCAAATATTATCATTTCAAACAACCAATTCATTTAACTATTTAATTTCAAATTTTTTTACCTATATACATAATACAATCGTACAAAATTTATTCCATCTACCCAATTTGAAAACAATATTGTGTCGGTTTGCTCTGTTCAAGTATTTTAGAATTCTTATCGATAGCATTGATCAGACGAACCGATCAAAACCACAAATCAACATTAACAACTCAAACAACACAATATAAAAACATTTTATTATCAACTACAAATACACTCCCTAACTCGATTATTCAAGGATGGATTTCAAAACGAAGATAAAGGTCCAAATTCAAGGGGATCCTAATCAAGAAGAATTCTAACTAGAAGATAGGTTCAAAATGAAGATAAGATGGTTAAATGACAAAATAAGAAGATGAATATACTAATATTAATCGTGGGTGACCTTAACTGGGTCAACGTGACTTCAAGAATAATATTGATGCTGAACTCTGAGGAAAATTCCCATTGGATCACAAGAGATAGAATTCAGGCATAGCAAAAAAATAACAGCATCTAAACCGAGGATACATGAATCTCCGGTGAATCAATGTCTATTGTAAAGGAGTTTCACCCATTTACAAATCGTACAGTGGAGTTATGGGATACTATAGAATCAAGAAGAATTTGGATAGGGAAAGACAAGAATGGATTTTAAAACGAATGGGAGAGTTCCAAAATTCAAAGAAAACCAAGTCAAAGAGGAAGAGATTCAAGCTCGAACTAAAGTGATTCCGTAATTATGCTAAGTTTTGCCTAAAACCAGAGCTCTGATACCATATGTAACATCCTGATATTTTCAACCATTCATATCCATATATGTCGGACTTGAATTGCTCAAAATATCAGATTGTTAATTTATATTTGGCAAAACTCATCATATACAGTAAATAAATAAATCACAGAATCACAGACATAAAATAATATAAAATAAGCAGCGGAAACAGAAGAATAGTAGTTCATGAAGCTACTATATATATAACAGAGTTGAACAAGATACATCAAAAATCTAATATACATAGAAGTCTCCATACAATAATAAAAAAAAAGATCAGAATATATCACAGAAGTCAAATGAATAACAACAAGCTGAATAGAGAGATGGATCTCCAAGCGAAGCTCAAACTCCAAAAATGAGTCTCGAATGCTGTGATACTTAGTCTCACTCGAGCGTAAAGCAAAACACAAAACACTTGAGTGAGGATTAACATTCTTATATCAATAAATCCAACTCAAGTGAAATAAAAACTAAAATACAAGTAACTCAAAGGATGTTTGGGATAACCATCCTCTAAGGATCCGTTAAACTATCTACTACGTAGTAATATACGCTATTATAATCATATCTATAGTAAATTAAACTATTAAAATAGCGTTAAGGTGTTACCATTTCCCCTTAACACATTTTATAGTGCTAGTAGTCTATACAGTACCATAATACCTCCTGATCGGGAGGCAACCAGAGGATACTCCATAGGTACGACACAAAACTAACTCATAGTGGTCTCGATAGGGTAGGCGACACAGCACAACTAGGCAATTCCAGGGTAGATATACCAATTATGCATCCGGGCTAGTGGTAACGCATAGCTGCAGCTACCGCCCACCTCGAGCCAAATCCCAAAATCAAAGGTGCACACCAAATCACTCACAAAGTAATAGAATGACAATCGAAGAAGTGTGTCCGATTGGAGGAGCTACCTCACTTGGCCCGTCAATCCCTCCTGTTTTAGCCACCTTATGTCAACTTATAAGAGTCGGGTCAGGCTATATACCTCAATAGAACGTCGCCACCAACCTACTTCATTCTTGAATCTCCACTGCGTACACGGTTGTTAAAGTGGTTTTCATCATTGGCAGAGAGTATGACAATATCCGATCCCGGTCTCTTTAACAACCAAACGTTATTATAACACTGCGGTCATTTCAAAATAGTTTATACTTCAAAACCAAAATATCATTTCCATTTCAGAACCATATCAATACGATATCATGTCCATTTCAAAACCAAAGACGATATCATTTCCATTTCAAATATATCCATTTCCAAAAATCATAGCACTTCAAAGTTATAAACCTTTCGAAATTATAAAGCTTCTAAAACCATAACACTTTAGAAATCATAACTTAGAAATCATAATACTTTGGAAATCATAACACATTGGAAATCATAATACTTTGGAAACCATAACACTTTGAAAATCATAATTTAGAAATCATGATACTTTGGAAAACCACAACACTTCCCACTTAACCAGTTTAGATATTACAATAACATATAAAATAAAATAGTTTATATAAAGTAGTTATAAGTTAAAATAGTTTAAAATAAAATAGTTAGTATATTAAAATAGTTTATTTTAAAAATAGTTTATATTAAAAATGATTTATGTTAAAATAGTTTATATCAAAACATTTATATTAAAATATATAAATTGTTTTAAATATAATTTTAAAAATACTTTATATAATAAAATAGTTTCCTCAAATTTCACAAATTTATTTAAATCAACTCAAATTCCAAAATTCAATCTCAATACATTAATTTCAATTCAGTTCAGTTTCAAAATAAACCATTTCAAATTATATCAAATTTCAAATACAGATTTGAACCACAAAATAAATCATTTCAATTATAATATATTTCAAAGCTTAAAATATTCAACATTTCAAAACTGAATTTAATAATTCATATATATATATATATATCAAATTCACTTTACTATTATTTATTTTGAAATATTTACTTAATCATTCAAATAACATTTAAATAAACTTCTAATTTCAAATTTATATAAAACTGCCATCTTAATTTATGTAAATTTTGAATATTCATTTAAATCACTTTTAATCAAATCAAGTTATCAAATCATATCTTTAAAGTCCCAAATTTAATAAATTTCAAATCAAATTTATTTGAGTATAATTCTTAAATAAATTCAATTTCAAACCAATTTCTATTTCTCTTTCCGACCCGAATTTTATTAAGATCTTTATAAATCTATATTTAAAAATATAAATTTTAAATAAATACTTAAATTTATTATATATTAATTTAATCAACTTTATCAAATCAACCTTAATAAATCAAATATTATTATTAAACTTATTATATATATATATTTTAAAATAGTAAAATTGTAAGTAAAATATTAAAATTTATATTTCCAAGCTAACTTATAATTTTAAAATTTCAAAACATAAAATTTTAAAGTCAAATTTTAAGCCTTTTTAAAAATAACACACACACACACATATATATCTTAAAATCAATATTTATTAAAACCAAAATATTCATTTCAAAGCCTTGGAAATCATTTCAAAAAATATATATATTAACCCACAGTGTCTGTATATTATTTTCTATCATATGGTCAAGTGATACTGATATTTATCATTTCAATCTGCAATTTAAATATATATGGGTATATATCATTTCAACCCGCAATCCCAAATTCAATTCAATGAAAATCGCTTGGATTTATCATTCAATCCATAACGATTTCTCATATTCTACAGATCGTTCGGGTATGTATCATTTCAACTATAGTGAATTCTATACTCATTGGGAATGTGCAGAGTGAGAATATAGATGATAATAATATAACAGGCATATATCATCAATGTAAATAACAGATAATGGTGTCAGATGTCACAGGTGAACAGATATAGATAATAGCATATATAATAATGTAAATAACTAACATCAGCATATTTCAATTGTTATTTCAGTTGAAATCAAATTTAATAAATATAAGAACATTAATCGTGAGTGATTGCTCACCTTTCGAGGCTAGAGAATACAAAAGATGACACGGATACGCACACACGGATACGCACATTGATACCGACATTTAAATTGAATTATGAATCCAAGCAAAATAGGCATGAATTCAACGATCAAAGCTGATAATAGGAATTGATGGAACAAATCAGAACGGGATCGATGAAGATAATTGGTATCAGTGAACTTATATATAACGACATATAACTATATGTGAAATCATATTTTAGATTTCAAACACATATTAAATAAAATAAATGAATATATATATATATATACACACACACTTTGGAAAATCAAAATATTACGGACTATATACATATGTAATTTTAAAATAACAAGAAATCAGGATATTACAGGGATCTTGACCCTACTATAACTAGATTAAATGTATTTTATGACCCTCCACTATGTGTGTGTATATATATATATTTATATATATCTAAACTTAAATAAATCTATATATATACAATTAAAAGCTGCAATTGTTATATGCCTAAACAAAGATCTGAGTGTAAAACCAAATAGTATGCATAAAGTAATATGTGCAATCATGTATAAATATCATATTAAAATTTTACTGCACACGTAACATTTCTAAATCCCATATGTATACTTTACAAACATTATTATATTTTAACTCAATGCCTAATACAAAATCAATATTAAATTTTATATCATATATATATATATCAGAATATATGAAACATATGTAGATTGGTATGTAAAATATACGTATAGTGTACTTGCGTGAAATTATATATACAACAACTTTGTATATATACAAACAAACTCTTATACATCTCACATAAACAACTATATATATATATATATATATATATATCTTATACTAATATAACTATAGCTATATGAAAATATAGCTTATACTACATTTCAAATAACGGATCTACATAAACAAACAATATATATATATATATATGTATGTATGTATAACACACACATATATATAGTACTTATAAAACATACCCTGAAAGAAAACTATGAAAGATCGGCTTGGAATAGAGCCTCGGGTTCATGTTGTGACAAGGCAACAGGCAATGGTGGCTCTCAAATTTAAGTGGAGGTTGCTGTGAGATACGGGTTCGATGGCGAGGAGAAAGAGAGGTAGGGGAATGGCTGGGTGTTGAACATCCGAGCATGGATAAGAGGAAGAGCGGAAAAGGTTGGTAGCCGAACTATATATAAGGAAGAAAGTAGAAAATGTAAAGAGGAAGAAGGCAAAATTTTAACTTACTGTGAAATTTTTGTGTAGAAAAAGAAATGTGAGAAATGAAAAAATGAAGTGAGGAAGAAATGGGAAGAGAAGAATGTAAAGAGCAGTCAGACAAAAAAAAAGAAATATGCATGAGAATTAGAAACTAAAAGTCAGGAAAAATAAAAATGAAACGCAAGAAGAGATAAAGGAAATGGGAATTCAGGTAAAAGTTGAATGAACGCAAAAAAATAAAAAATAAACGAGCAAAAATGAACGTGTATTCCTCAACCGATGGCTCTTCATTTTCTAACATCTTTTCAAGTGAATTATTAGAATTTCAAGCCCATTTGTCTATCCATAAATAAACAAGCCAAAACAAAAATAAATTTAAACCCAAAATAAAAAATAAAAATATGAAAATATAATACGAAAAATAACTGCGTGAAATACGCCGGAAAAATTACAGTTATCAGTGGTACGATTGTCCGATTAAAAATCAATATCGGTACGAAATGCTGATAGTTTTCTGAAAATATGATAAACAGAGCAATAACGGTCCAAATTTTGAGAAACGAAAGATGACTTCTTACTCAGAAGACAATTTACAAATTTATTGTATAATAATATTCAGGTTTGGAAAACATTTTATTATCGCTATATATTAACTGATTTGAATTGAAATAAAATTACACTTAAAAATAAACTTCCATATTATTAATTGAAAATTCACCATTTGTTATGTTTAAATAGACGTATTCGAAATATTAAATTTTTATTTCAAAATTTTATTATTTAAAATTTCATAAAATTCAGTTAAATATATTATTAAAACCATCAAAATTTACGGGTCGTTACATTATAACTGTCCAGGCTAATGATAGCACTTAGATTACTAACTACGAAATGCTATGTATATTAGAGTAACACTGTCTACTATCTTTTGATATTATATGTTATCATTCCACTATGGGATTCTGATGTTTTTATTCTCCTCGTTCTTGTTCATTTTCTTTTCTTCTTTTTCTTTACCCTAACGTTCTCTCTTTTCAACACTTGGATGCTCAACACTAGAATACCATGGATGTATTAGTGTCGACATTCGGCGGTCGAAAAGGTGTTTCGTTACATTCGGTATCAAAGCTGAAGTTTAAGCGAGAACATTGGCTTTGGTTGGGTATAACTTATTAAGAGATAGCATAATGTAATGCTCTAGCCTGAGTTGAGTGTATTATATATATGAGAGTGTAATTGTATTTGTATTTGTTATATATTAGTAATATAAAAGTATTGGTTCATAGTGTAGCTGATTAGCGTAAGGATTATAGATGTTCTTTCTTTATCCCTTAATTATCAGTTTCATCATGCTTGGCCATTTTATGAGCATTGATTATTGTTTCTTGATTGTTATTTGCTACTTAATCAGTTTATAATTAGTTTACCTTTTTACAACAAGAGTTGGATAGTTGATAATTATGGGAACATTGAAACGAACACCTTATGACTTAAGTTTCATAGTTTGACCATAAGGCGTTCGATGACAATGTTGGGTTAAAAGTTAACCTTTATAAAAGATGTTTATTATAAGCTAAAAGAAAGGTAAGATGCTTTGGAAAGTTATTTTTAAAGGTTTTGGAGAAAATAATAATAGTATTATTTGAAAATATTTATAAAAGACTAATATTTTAAAAAACTTCTAAGATTTATTCGAGATAAGGTTGCTCTTGGAATCGGCAAGTCAATTCGGGAAAAAAAGTATTTTTATGTTATCTAGTTTGAGTGGTCCTAAAGTGTTAAAAATGGATAAAAGTTGTGTTTAGATGGTAAGAACTTCTTTTGAGTATTACCCTCCTTAGTAAGGGATATGTGTTACTATTTCTTAGAACCTAGCTCCTTGTATCATTTTGGTGTTACTCGTTCTATGTGTATATTTTCCATGGATTTAAAGAAAATATTTGGGAAATTGAAATTGAAAATGATTTTGGTTTAATCCCGAAAATATGATTTGATTATAAAAGGAACTATGTATACATGATTATTTCAAATGGTTTGAAAAGGAAACAGTGTGTAATTCTAAAGTTTTTTGAAGGAAATTTAATATTGAAATAAAAATTGGATTTTTACAACTCTTAATTTGAAAAGATAGTAAGTTAAAGCAAGTTTAAAATTTATTGATAAATACGAATGTTCTGCATATACCCTTAGATGTAGTAGAGTATTATACGAGTAATAGACTTAAAGTTCTAAAATGTTTCAAAATGAAATTTTGTTTTAATGAAATATTTTATAATGAAGATAAGTCTTTATAAAATGTTTATAAACTTAAGTAATGTATTAAAAAATGTTTGATAAACGATTTTAGTATTGAATGAGAAATGATTTCTGTGCAAATGAATGTGATTTAAAAATGTAAAATAATTGGTGTGGTTAAGAAACCGATGGAATAAAGTACGTAAATTGTACGTCGACCATTTTAATCGCATGATAATTCTTGATCTTGGATTCGAGTAAATGATTTAGGAGTGTTATACACTGGTTCGAACAACGATTTTCACTACATTCTTGATGGCGAACACTCGCTATAGATTCTTAATATGATTTTGAAGTTTTCTATCATAGTATACGGCTACATAAGAAGAATATAAGTGTCTAATCAAGGAACCGGATCAGAGTTCGCACTAGAGAGGTCAAGTGAGATATACTGGTTTGGAAGTGAAATCTATATGATCAAGCAAGTGAGATTTGATACTGCGTACATATGGTCCATGTACAGCGTACGGGCTTTAGTTTATTTGTGTGCTATGTTTGTTAATGATTATTAATACTGTTAAGTATTGATGTGCGATTGTTTCTTTGGTTTCTTATGTGATAATTTTGAGGATGAAATATTCTAAGCGGGGGAGAATGTAACGACTTGGAATTTCGAACACTCCATATTTACATATCTGAACTATTTAAATATTTGAATCTTGGATTTAATGCGATTAAATTGATTTAATAATCTTGTTAACACTATTTTAAATAATAAAGTAACATATGATGACATTCATAAAAATTTAAATCACCTAACTTCATAAGAAAATTTAAATAAAAACTAAGTGCAATTAAAGAGACAAATAGCCATGTTTTATGGCATGAAAGGTGGAGAGAATCAAGGTATGTCCCATGGCATGTATTTGGGCTTGTATCATTGAGAGGAAGGTGGGAGGAAGCTTCCTAGGGTGATCTAGGGAGGGCATTTTTGTTCATTTGTATCCCTTACAAACTCTATAAATACATCCCCCTTGTTCACTATTTGGTTGCTCTTCATTTTAAAAGAAAACCACTCTTTCATCCTCTTTCTCTTCATAAAATTCCTAAGCTAAAATCAATGTAAAAAAACTTCTTTCTCCTCCAAACTCTTTCATTATCCTTACTACAACATAGCAACAACTTCTAGCAAATCGAAGCTCAAAGAAATGGAGCACAACCCCCTCTACATGCTTGGGCCGTGAGCAACTAAGTGTAACGACCCGTATTTTTGGATATTCGAATTTGGTTATTTAATTTGTTTAAATATTCTAATTTTAATTAAACTATAATAAAATCTATGTTTCAATTTTAGATTTGATTTATGATGACATATTTGTAATTTAATTTTCAGAATTTTACCAAAATTTTTAATTTGGAAAATATTTGAATTTTCGATTGATGCTTTTTGCGGCAAATGTCTGTACTTTTGAAACTTAACAGAATTTAGCGACTTGTCTATTTTTATTATTGTTTTATGTTCGTGCAACATTGTTATACGCAATCACAATTTTATTTCTATCTATCGTGGCTCTTACGTGAATCGAATATTGTGTAGCGGGATACCACCAACTATTTCTTTTTAAGAACTTTTAAAACCAAATTTTGTTACAAATTTTTGGATAATATATGTTCGCTGTCCTTGTGCCGACTTTTGCAACTAAGAATTGGTACTATGAAGTAACCTTTGTAAATATATGAGAACACAAGCACCTTGTTCATTTTTAATCAAAATCACATATCGAGTACACTCACACACAAATGCATAATGCCGTCTTATTTTCAAATCAACACAACCTTCTTTTGACGTAGCCACCATTTGGTTTAATTGTCTCTCCTTCCTCCTTTTTGTCTTGATTCATGACTTTGATAAGCCTGGTCTAATTATGTTGAAATGAGTTGTGTGTGTGTATATATATATACTTTGAGAGACATAGCTTCTTCTTCTTCACTTTGTTTTATCTCTGTAATTTCAAAAATCAAGAAGAAAACAACTCTCCTCACTTTTCAAAAATCACTATAGCCCAAACTATCAACAATTAGCCTAATCGTCCAACACAAAGTTGTTCGTAATCGAAACTAGATTCTTCTAAAAATAGCTTCGAGAGTTTTCATTGAGTGATTTGAGAGATATCTGCAAACAACAGCAAGTGGTCGAGAAAACGACCGTTTTTGACGATTACGGCTTGATGAACGGAGGATATGGATGGGAGCTTAACGTCGAATCATGATTTTTAGTGGTTGTTTGGTGATTTTTAGGGTTGTGAATCATCATGGAGGAGGAGATGATCAGAAATCATCCGAAAAATAATTTCCTGCAAAATGGTGGTCGAGGGGATGACTGGAGGAGTCAGGAAGGAGCGTAGGATCGAGGTGGAGGTGATGACCGTGGCCGTTTTTTGATTAGTGTTCTTGGTTAATGGAGATTGGAGGAATTATGGTTTTAGGGATTTTTATTTTGGGTTTCGGTTTTCTTCGATCTGGAGGTGAATGTTTGAATCAATCTTGGTCAAGTATGGAATGGAGGTGTCCCAGGCATTGGCGGTGATGATGGCAAGGCGGTATCGGTTGTAGTTCATCATGGTGATAGTGGGAGGATTTTTTTTTGGCCGTGTGTTTTTGGTTGTTGCGGCTGAGCTTCGATCCTGTAAGGTTGAACCGTGGAAGGGGGCTGATGGGGTAGGTGATGGTGCAGTCGAGTGGAGTTTGGCGAGTCGAGCATGGTGCTGGGTTTAGGTGCGGTGATGGAGAACTTGAGAGGTCGTGCACGTACACGGATACACATGCACGGTTTTGATGCCTGGAGTAGTTAATTTTGGGGAAGGAAGAAGAATACCGTTTGTTGTGTGGTGCGGGTTTATGGGCCGAGCCCATTAGCTCGGGTGAGAACAATTTGCTTTGTTTCTTTTTTTTTATATTTATTAAATGCCATAAACTTTGAAACTGATAACTAGCTCGTTTGCAATCCGATTAACCTCCGGATTTTTGCATTGCACTCGTATTGACGAGTATAACAATATATGCAACTTATTAGCAGCTTTGGACATGTAAAAATTTATGACGTATTTAAATGGACTAAACTTAAATCACGTTATTGCAAATAATAACGTCGTTTAAATTTATATACCTTAAACATTGATATTTATTTGGCCAAATAAATTACCATTGAGTTAAATTGGATTGAATACGATAATTGGACATTGGTTTAGTGGAATAAAACACCGTTCCGCTAATTAAATTAATTTGGAAATTAATTAATATAATACATCCCCGTTCTGCTATTTTATAGTTCTGGACATTCGATTATATATCATAATTTATATGCCACTTTAAATAAGTGATATATTAAGCAATGATGATTAAGGTCGGGTTTATTTATATAGTTGTGGATTATGTAAATATATATATATATATATTATTGACTTAAAAGGTTGATTGAATAATATGGTAACTTGTTAAGTACCATGGTGATCGTTATGCCTCCTTCAAATTCGAAAAACTAATTGTTATTTTAAAAGTTACTTTAGGAATAATTAATTTGATTATAAGGTTTAATGACAATTATTATTTAGTAATAAGTTTTAAAAAGGTAATATATATTTATTTACAACATTTTAAAGAAAATTTATAACTGTTTTAATAACTATTTAAAGTTAATTATTTATTAATATGATTCCTAAAAGTTATTTCTTAATTTTATTTAAGAATTTTTAATTACTACTTAAATTATTTAGTTATGGTTTAAAAATGTTTTAATTATATTTTAATTAATTATTTAAAATGATTATCTATACTTTAATTTTTAATTAAAGTTAATTAATTTTATTGATTTAAGTTGTTTAATTATATTTAATGGATAATTAATTTTCATATTAATATTAATTTAAGGTTAATTCATCACTATTTTAATAACATTTTAAAGTTAATTAATTATTATCTTAATATTACGTTGAGGTTAACTTGTTAATACAACAATAATGTTTAAAATTAAGTTAATTCATTATTATGAGATTTTAAAGTTATTATTTTAAGTGATATTTAAGATGAATGGAATAGATATAATAACTTATTATTTTAAGTTATTTTATATAATGTATGGTTTATCAAGTGGACTCTATGGACATGTATAGTCTATTAAATAAGTAGTTTAAATATGGGAAGAGTTTTATAAATGGTTTGGATATTTATAAAAGGATTTATAAATGAATTTTAAGATCTGAAAATGAGAAGTTTTGTAACCGGGGTTTTGAGATTTATTAAGAATGTTTTATAATAGGATTGGAGATCGACAAAGAAACTTTGTAAATAGATTTGGTAATATTTATAAAATACAAGGGATTTGGGAAGAAGTGGTTGATCTTCATGGTGTAATTCGAGGGAAAGGGATTGCCTATAGTTTACTATAGATTCGCTAGGATGGCGATGTAACCATTATGTAAGCTGCGATTTATAGTCGATATTAAACGACACTTTCCATATCTATTTTTTTAAAAGTTTCTAGT